>JAJTUV010000822.1:0-600000 GCA_021653895.1 Mastomys natalensis
AAATAGACAGAGTACAAATTACACAGCAGTTGAGAAATATGCTTAGTAATTCCTCTCCAGCATTAAGCCTCATAATCTTAATTTCAGAGGGTATACTAATACCACAAAATGCAGATGAGCTACAGTTGTTTCCTAGGTCAACAGCAGGTCAACACAGAGTCAGCAATGGGCAATACAGTCACAGTGCTGCGGGCTCCAGCAACAGAGGGTATCCGATGTTTACCTTTGCCTCGTAATCCAAATTATATATCCACAGCTGTGATTTATCTGTGGAGGGCTTCACTCAGCCTTGTGAAGCCTTTGTAGAATTAGGGAAAGACCCACAATCACCTTCCTCCAGGAAGAGGTTGACCTAACATTTGGACTCATTTTCTGTCCGTGTTTGTCCTTTGACCAAGGCCCTTGTAGTATATAGACCGGTTGTACCTATTGGTTCTATTAAGGCTATAACTCTTCAACTGCAAGCTCATTCTTCTCTATTATTTCAGTCATTTTACGAAAGGAGAGGTAGCGCTGCTGCCTCAGTGTGGCTGCCCCTCCCATTCCCGTGTCACCCGGTTTGTGTTGGCGGCTGTATTTCACAGTCAGGAGTCACAGTTGTCCTGTTCTGCCATCATGACGTGTGAGTGTTTTCATAAATAGGGAAAAAGGGACACAGCTGTTACGGCAGTGTGCTTTGTATGTGCCAAGATGTTTCTGCACATGCGTCGTCGTCTCTGAGCGAAGCTGTAGCAGCCAGAGCACATCCAGAACTGATCAGCCTTTCCGACCGTGGATCTCAGTGCTTCCCATAGCTTAGCAGGACGGAGGCCCACTGAAGGGTTAATCAAAAAAGTATCTCAGAATTTAGCATTTCCCTTCTGAGATTGTTTTTGATTTATAAGTTTAATGTTGTTCTTTGTTTAAAACTATATATTTAGTATCCTAAAACCTGGGAGGTGGTGGTGCAGGGTGACAATACGGGTAGCAGATTGTCACACAAAAGGGGATAAGTGTCATGGCAGAGACTGGCCTGGTCTACACAGTGAGTTCTATGGCAGCCAGGGCTACGTAGTAAGACCCTGTCTCAAAACAAACAACAAACCCTCAAACACACAGAAAACCTTCCAAAAAAAAAGAGCCACAGTAGTTTTCTAGACTGTTGATAATTTGAACAACTTAAGACTACAAAACACTTGTTGGCAGCTGGAACTTACTCATCTTCCATAAAGACATAGAAAGGACAGGGTTTCAGGTTGTGGTTAAGCTGTGGAAAGTAGCCAGCAGCCGTCGGGTGACAGTGAGCCAGTACCAGGTTCCCTTTTCTAACTGGTGTCCTACGTGGACAGCATGGGGTTATAAAAGAAGAGAAGCATCCCTGGAATCTCCACTAGCGTCTGCAGAGACTAAAATAGACCCAGTGCCTTCTCAATAACAGAAATAGAATGTGCCTAGGGACTGCAGAGCTGAGACAGAAAACACACTTGGCTTCATCTCAGGAAATAAGCCAGGCCCACGGGCCAGAGTCAAAGCTGAAAGGCCGTCTAGGTTTCTTTCCCGTTCCCTCCTTTTTAAAAAAACAGATCTTTTTTGGGAAAAACTTAAGTACGTGAATAACAAGGCTGTGAGGGGAAGAGGCCGGAGTGCAGTCAGACCGGCCACTGCATAACCAAGCTGAAACTAACCCTCGACGTGCCGATGCTCTTACAAAGAAGAGTATTGTCAGGGTCTCTGCAAGAATCCTGTAAACTTCCAGGTGTCGAAGAAAGGCAGACAATTTTTAAGAAATGTTTGGATTTGCTTATTATTTTAAAAGATTACCAATCAGCTAACCCAACAAAAGCCAGTCCACTGAGAGCTGGGTGGCAACTGGAAATTGTAGAACTCCATTAACGCGTAATCATTATTTGTGGGAAGTCTCGAGGACTTCTAAAGTTGTTTTCATTCGTTAAAGGGTAAAAACTGTGTATTTCAGGTTCATAAATTAATTTCTCATGGTCAACTTAGGTCTCAGTATCAGAAACATCAAAAACGTAAAGGGGCTCTGAAAACTTGTTAAAATCTCATTATAGATAAGACGACCCCAACGGAGGTTACTGCTTTAGCTTCGGTTCTCATGCCCTGGGAATTATCAGCTTAAAACAACAAATAGGAAAACCGGTTAGCTTACACAAATCAACATGTAAGTGCTTTTAACATCCTTGGTGCCCTCAGGACGTGTATAAATTATTGGGGGCACAGAAGAAAACATTCCCTGAGAAAGTTAATTCTTCCAGCCCACAGATTGGTTTATTCTGTGTTATATGCTTAGGCAGCTGAAGAAAATAGTTCCCTTAATGATATGCGGTGATAAATTGCTAACTTTGGATGTTTATACACATTAACATTTAATTCTTGTAATATTTAGAGGCGGATTTCATTCCCGAGTTTACATGAGCTCACTAGGAAACAATAAACTAGGGAGATAAACTCAATGCAACTTCAATGCAAGCTCTCTGGCTTTGAGCTCATGATTTTACCCAGCAACACCACCTCATGGATCAGACGGTTTGGAGGGGAGGAGCTTGCATGGATCAACAGGAATGTCATTTTTAGATGTTGACAGAGGAGCTTGGGAACAGTGCAGTTGTGGAACACTGGAGAATGCCTATGCCCAGGTGGAAGACAGCAGTGGCGGTGCGTTCTGTGCACCTTCTTCATTCTGACCGTAACGCTGATGGCCCCAATGCTGCTTCCGCTCACTCTCGCTCTGTCTGCATTGGGAAGCAGCAACCCAAGGACTGCACAGCTCAGGCTAGAACACTGTCAACCCATGCTGACAGGATTTTATGTTTGTTTGTAGTAATTAGTGGGAAATAACATCAGATAGGCAGGGGAGCCTGATTATGGAAGGTTTTGGAGACCAGAAGAGAAATTTGACTAGGCATGGCTCATTTGTTCTAGTTACAAGAAGAGAAAGATTATTAGATTATTAGACATAATAGGCCAGCCCCATAATGGTTACCTGTGTAAGAATAAACGGTCTGTGATAACCCTTAGCTTAATACTTGGGCATATTGGAACATATGCGTTCAATCAGAATTCTCGCCGGGCGGCGGTGGCGCACGCCTTTAATCCCAGCACTTGGGAGGCAGAGACAGGCGGATTTCTGAGTTCGAGGCCAGACTGGTCTACAGAGTGAGTTCCAGGACAGCCTGAGCTACACAGAGAAACCCTGTCTCGAAAAACCAAAAAAAAAAAAAAAAAATCAGAATTCTCTAAAGAACTTTCAGTCTCTTTGCAGTGTCAAAAAAAAAAAAAAAATGGAGAAAAAAAAAAAAACAAAAAAACAAAACAGATCTGGGTGTGGCATGGTGACTCACTCCTGTAACCCCAGTACTTCAAAGACCAAGGCAAGGGAGTTGCTGCAGATAAAGCCAGCCTTGTCTCCTGAGTGAATTTTAGGTTAGCCTGAGCTACAGAAGGAAGAAAGGAAGGGATGAAGGACAAAATATAAAAAGAAATATGGTTGCATCTCTGTCTAATAGAAATGTATCCTCCCCACCAACCCTGGCCCATCAAGTCTCTGTGAGGCTAGGCATATCCTCTCCCACTGAGACCAGACAAGGCAGCCCAGCTAGAAGAACATATCCCATGTACAGGCAACAGCTTTTAGGCTAGCCCCCACTCCAGTTGTTTAGGACCCACATGAAGACCAAGCTGCACATCTGCTACATATGTGTGGGGAGGCCTAGGTCCAGCCTGTGTATGTTCTTTGGTTGGTGGTTCAGTCTCTGAGAGCCCCAAGGGTCCAGGTTAGTTGACTATTGGTCTTCCTGTGGAGTTCCTATCCTTTTTGGGGCCTGCAATCCTTCCTCCAGTTCTTCCATAGGAGTCCCCAAGCCCCATCCACTGTTTGGCTGTGGGTGTCAGCCTCTGTCTGAGTCGGCTGCTGGGTAAAGCCTCTTAGAGGACAGCCATGCTAGACTCTTGCTTGTAAACATAACAGAGTGTCATTAATAGTATCAGGGGTTGGTGCTTGTCCATGAGTCAGTCACAAGAGGCAGATGGAGGGAGGGAACTGGGTAGAAAGGGGTTGGGGAGGGGATGGGGAGTTCAGGATCAGGAGGGATGACTGGATAGCCATGAGAATGAATGGAAATCTTCAACTGACAGGGATGAGGAGGTGGGTGGCACATCTCCATGAGAGACAGAGACCTAGGATAAGGGAGGCTCCCAAGAATCAATGGGGTTGACCTTAACTGTGACACACATCATTGGGGATACAGAACCCAAAGAGGCCACCTCCTGTAGCCATGCAGGAACCCCAATGGAGCAATAGAGACTCCAACTCACCCACAAAATTTTCAACCCCAAATGTATCTGGTCTACAAGAAATGCAGGGTCGGGGAGTGGAGGAGAGACTGAGGGAACAGCCAGTTTTTGTCTGTTTTTAAGCTTTTTCCCTGTTGTTTGGTGGTGGTGTTAAGACAAATGGACTACAGAGCAGAGGCTGACCCTGAACTCCTGGTCCTGGTGCCTCTGCTTCCCAGACGCTGGTATGAGGGCATGCACTGTCATATCCAGAAGTTTTGTGCTTTGTATGAATGAAGTCATGTGTTCAAGTCTTCCCTTAACGTATTGTGATGTTTATCTGCTTGCTGTATAATTTTTCACTGTGTAAATACACTGTTTGCTGTGTTTTTGATAGATACTTTTTCTCACAGTTTACATTAGGAACAGCATTGCTGTAAACACCCTTATGCCTATAAACATGCATTTATAGGAAACACATCTGCTGTAGAGCTGTGGGCACAGAGGAGGCAGGTGTTCTTCTTTTGTTGTTTGGTTTTTCAAGATAGAGTTTCTCTGTGTAACTCTGGGTGTGTGGAGCTTGCTCTGTAGACCAGGCTAGGCTCACAGAGCCCCACCTGCCTCTGCCTCCTAAGTGCTGGAATTAAAGGCATGCACCACCATCTCAGCTTAAACTTTTTCTTAATATTTATTTTTATTTTATGTGTATGGGGGTTGCATGCGTCTGCGTACCACATGTGTGCAGAGTCTCAGAGGCCAGAAGAGGGCGTCAGATCTTGTGCTGGATAGTTTTATGCCAACTTAACACAAGCTAAAATCATCTGAAAGGAGGGAACTTCAATGACAAAAATGGCTTCATA
Organism: Mastomys natalensis; assembly: GCA_021653895.1. Lineage (NCBI taxonomy): Eukaryota > Metazoa > Chordata > Mammalia > Rodentia > Muridae > Mastomys > Mastomys natalensis. Next base: position 5,133 of record JAJTUV010000822.1, read on the forward strand.
AGATCAAGCTGTAGGCAAGACTGTAGGGCAAGATTGATGGGGAAGAGCCCAGCCCATTATGTGTGGGGCCAACCCTGGGCTCATACTCCTGGGTGCTATAAGAAAGCCAGCTGAGCAAGCCATAAAGTATCATCTCTCCATGGCCTCAGCATCAACTCCTGCCTCCAAGTTCCTGTTCTGTTAGAGTCTTGTCCTGACTTCCTTCGATAATAGACTTCCATGTGAAAGTGTGAGCCATATAGACCCTCTGCTCCCCAAGTTTGCTTTGGTTATGGTTTGCCGTCATAGCAATTGAAGCCCTAGGACATCTCCTACAGAATGTAGTGAGCAGTTTCTGAAACTACTAAGATGAAAGCTGAAACTTTCAAACCCCAGCTCTCCCTGTGCTTTGTAGTACAATCAAGACATGGAACTCTCGAAAGAAGGAATGTTTCAAATTTTAATGGGGTGTGTGAAAACAGTAAGTTTGGGGTATTGCCCAGGCTTTCTTCTTTATAATTTTTATTGGCTCACCCAAGAAGCAGATGTGTTATTTCTCTTCATCACCATTAAACTGCCATCCAGGAATTATAACAATTAATGAAACAAGAGGCATGGTCTGTGATTTTCCGGTGTGTAGAAACCCATTAGCAATTAACGCAGAGTCACCCATGATTTTTCAGTATTGCATAAAGGAAAGAAATCAAAGCATTTCCCTTTGGTATCATTTAACCAAGAGCAAGCCCAGGTTTGAATTCTCTACTTCCTCTGCTTTCTCCTCTGCTTTCCTCATGCCTTCTGTCCTGTGCTTGTTGTGAGTCTGAATCTGTGCCTGTCCAAATGCTGACCTGTGAGTCAGTCGTGTCTGTGTGTCCGTCTGTGTCTGTGTGTGTCTGTCCCTAAAGGGGAACTTGGCTATGTATTTATTGAACAGCAGAGAAAATACCACATGGGGAAGGAATGGGATACTTTATGGAGATCTTCAACAGAGTTTTACAAGGGATGAAGTCACAGGCTTCAGCTGACCCCATATGTCATGAGTATTCATTTATAAGACTGCTTTCCTGTGTGTGTGTGTGTATGCATGTGTGTGTGCACTTGTGTGTGTGTGTGTGCACTTGTGTGTGTGTGCGTTTTGAAATGTGTTATATGTACTGAAATGTAAATTATGGGAATTTTTCCCATAATTGAGTGTCCAGAGATACCAATTTGACTGTTATGAAACTGTTTCCAACAGTATAAAGCAACTGAACTGGCTCAGCATTCAAAGTGCTTACTGCTCTCACAGAAGACTTGGGTGTGGTTCCCAGCACACACTTGGTAGCTCAAACTGCTGGTAGCTTCATTTCCTGGAAGTACACATCATCTTCTAACCTTTATGGGCATCTACATGTATATGGTTCAATAAATTTATTCAGGCACACACATAAAGGAAAATAAGTAATAACATAAAATTTTAAGTGTAGGACAATTGTCTTATTTTCTAGTTTAGTAGAATACTGTAAATTTCTAGGGTTTTGTTTTTCCTTTTGGGGTGGTTTATTTGTTTATTGGGTATGCTAGGCAGAGAACCCAGGGCTCTGGGCCCTGTGAATGCTACATAGTATTTTACCCCTGAGCTACATCTCTAGACTAATACTTTTTAAATAGAATAATTCATTCTTGGTTTATAGTGGTCATTTAGTAGAAGAATTTTATCTATCTATCTATCTATCTATCTATCTATCTATTGAGATGAGGTCGGCTATGTTGACAATACTAGCTTTGAACTTCTGGGTTAAACTAGCTTTCTGTCTCCTGAATAACTGGGATTATACCCATGTGCGTGGCTCGGTAGAATTTTAAGCTGAAAAGTTGGGTGCTTTTAAAGGATTGATACCAGCCTAATATGAGGCAATTGTAATTTAAATTTTAGAAGGTAAACCATTGAAATGTAAAATCTGGTCCCAGCAAGCCTGGACCAGGGCTCATGTGCTGCACACGGGCTCGCTCCATGCACGTGCCTGAGCCCTGAGCGCTGTGTGCATCCTCCCTCTGTTCTACACAGGACTTGGAATTTAATTGGTTGCACACAACTTATGAGTTTAATAAGCTTGGATTTTACAATCCTAATGGAGTCACAAAATGTTTTTCTTTTTTTTTTTTTTTTTTTTTTTTGGTTTTTTTCGAGACAGGGTTTCTCTGTGTAGCCCTGGCTGTCCTGGAACTCACTCTGTAGACCAGGCTAGCCTCGAACTCAGAAATCTGCCTGCCTCTGCCTCCCAAGTGCTGGGATTAAAGGCGTGCGCCACCACCGCCCGGCACAAAATGTTTTTCTGATATGTAGGAGTTCTCAAGAAAATTTGAAAGATTTCTGGTAAATTTGGTAAACATTTTTGGAAAGCTTACAAGATGCTTAGAGGAAGGATAAATGGAAATTTGAATAAATGAGAACTGTTGAAGTAAATATTTAAATCGGCCACCGGTCATGCCGACTATCTAAGCTGCAGCGGCTCTGCCTAGCTCAGCCGCCATGTTCCCTTGCCAGAGGCCACGTGCACGCAGCAGCTAGAAATGGCCAGCTAGAAACGCCAGCCCTGCCAACCACGAGATGCCAGCGTGGGAGATGGCTCTGCCAATCTTCCACGCGGCCTCCGTACAAATGAGACTCTAATGCTTAGATTATCCAAAGGCTTTATATGTTTGGTAATGCTCAATAACAAGGTGCCCATACAATCAGCTTTAAAGCCCAATACCCAACCTGGATATACCAACTACCTTTGACTGCCAGAGACATGCGCACATCCGCCTCCATGGTCCCTTCTCTCTTGTCTCTCGTTCTCCTAGCTCCTCCTCTTCCTTCTCCTCTTCCTCTCCTTACTCCTCCCACCTTAGCTCCTCCTACAGACAAGGGAATTTTCTTGCTTTTATAAAGAGGATAAAGCATTTGAGAAGGTTAACAGATTGAAAATCTCTTTTTATCCTTTGCTTTTTATCATGATACATTTTTAAGTATATTAGTTATTTGCTACAATCTAATTACAGAAAAATAGTTTTTACCTGAAACTTCAGTGTCAGGAAGGCGTGTGTGTGTGTGTGTGTGTGTGTGTGTGTGTGTGTGTGTGTGTGTGTGTATGACATGAGAGGCTTTTCCAACCTGCTTTTAAACTGTTCTGCATTGCTAACGGATGGCCTGCCTTAACGTGACCAGATAAATAATTTACAAAGTATTTGCGCTTCAACGCCACTTAAAGCCACCGAGGCAGTTAGCTGTGTTTGGTTTTTAAACAAGAAGAATAACCATGAGAAACTGATGTCTGATCCTGGTGGCTCTTCAGTTTGTTAAAGTCAGCTTTGGGGTTTGAAGAAGACACAAGTAACTACTGAGCTTTAACTGATCACCTTGCAGTAAGTGATTGGCTAGAGGTTCTGTTAATAATTCAGATAAATCCAAGTGTTGTGGCACATGCCCTTTTGGTATTTTGAAGAAGTCTCACTATGTAGCTGCCTGGCTTTGAACTGGTGATTCTCCTGCCTCTGCCTCTTCAGCATCTCCTACTGACATGGGCCACCACACCCTGCATGGTGCATTTAATCCTAGCTGGAGAGGCAGAGGCAGGTGGATCTCTGTGAATAGAAATCCTGGTCTATGTCATGAGTTCCAGGATAACCCAGGCTACATAATGAGACCCTGTCTCAATTTTTTTTTCAGTTGATTTGAATAAACCTTATCATTTTCAAATTTAGGCAAGCCACTTGCAAATAAATTGTTTTAAACTAGTTATGGTACCTACAGACTTTACCAAGTATGGTAAAAAAAAAAATACTGTTGTTATTTTAAAGTTAAAAGCTCTTTTAATAAAAAAAAAAAATCAAGTTTAATTTCTTTAAATTAAAGGGGGGGGCTGGAGAGATGGACCCAGGTTCAATTCCCAGCACCCACAAGGCAACTTAGAGATGTCTGTAACTCCAACTCCAGGGCTCCAATCTCACCCCCCATACATACCAATGCATATAAGATTAAAAAATAGAATATTTTTTAAAATGAAGTCTGCTTTTCATAGCCCTTTCTTCCGTGGCATGCCAGTATGTTAGCAGGGAGAACTTCACAAGAGTTTTGTAGACTGCACTCTGCTGCAGTTGTTACTGGTCTCCCTTAGGCCCTGGCTGTCCAGATAAAGGGTAGAGATAAAATCATACTATATCACGCATGTTGGAGACAAGGGATAACACTGTTGACTTTCACCCTTGTGACGTTTAAGATAAAGACACAGATATGAGCGTGAGGGAGACGGCGGATGAGTTCGGCCTGCCAGACACCATGAACGTTGACTCAGAAGATCTCTTTGCTTCAGCAAAAGAGGTAAGACAGGTTGTGTACATGGTGAGGAAGTTCTGCCACTGACTACAGTTTAGTTCAGTTCCCGTGTGTGTGTGTGTGTGTGTGTGTGTGTGTGTGTGTGTGTGTCCATGTCCATCTGTCCATCCGTCCGTCCGTCCCCACAGAGTCCAGACGAGACATGAGATGCCCAGGACTGAAGTGACAGTAGCCGTCATCCACCCTGTGGTCCTTAGAGTTGGCCCCAGGCACTGGGCATGAAAACTGAGCTGCTCTCTGGCCCTGCCTGTGTGATTTCATTGTTCACCCTTGCGTGAGACAGGGTTTTGCTCTATGGCCTATGCTGGCCTCAAACCCAAGTTCTCTTACCCTCCTCAAGGCTGGAATTACAGACATATAACCTAACAGCACTTTCTTTCTAGCATCTGGAAAGATTAAGCAATTAAGAGCACCAGCTGTTCTCTCTGGAGACTTATGTTCTATTCCCAACACTTACATGGACCCACGTCTTTGGTGAGTTTGAGGACAGCCTGGGATAGTGAAATTCTGTCTCATAACAACCAAATACATCTTTATGGAGATACTATAAAATACACTCTTGAACTTGCGCAGTCTGGTGTTTTCTAGTATTTTCATCATTGGGTTTCACTGTGTAGTCTAGGCTGGCCTCACACTGGGAGTCTTCCCATCTCCGTCTCTGAGGTGCTAATAATGTGTGGGGCTGTCGGCACGTACAGCCTACAGCTTCCAGAGCATGTTTTGGTTTTCATTGCTAGGTATTGAACCAGGGAGCTTTGGGGCCTGCTTACAGAATCTGTGTGTGAGGAGAGTGAGAGGCCCCGGACAGCTGTGTCACTGAGATGCCTTGCTCAGCATGGAAGATGACATCCTTATAGCTGCAGATGCCGTCCCCTCTTTGGTTAGCCTCTGTCTTAAGCCCTAGCACCTCCTGGGACCACATAGAGCGGGTGCAGACTGACGTACAGGAGGGAGGAGTGTCTGGACTCTCCCAGGAGGGTCGGATACCCTTCCTTCTTCTTCCTTTGAGGGAGCATCAATAGGTCTGACTCTGCTGAGGACCTGTGGTGTGCAATCTTACTGTCCCCAATTACTTTTTAAGAAAAAAAATTTTTTTTCTTTTTTCTTTTATGTGCATTGGTGTTTTGCCTGCATGTGTGTCTGTGTGAGGTGTCAGATCCTCTGGAACTAGAGTTACAGACAGTTGTGAGCTGCCATGTGGGTGCTGGGAATTGAACCCGAGTCTCTTAGGAGAGCAGGCAATGCTCTTAATTGCTGAGCCATGTCTCCTGCCCGTACTTTCTGTGATTAAGATGGCAATGGCAGTTACATTCATGTACAGCTGTCCTCTAGTGTCTGTATAAAGAGTGTGCACTACAGGCTCAGCATGTCTGCCATGAAGTGTGTGTGTGTGTGTGTGTGTGTGTGTGTGTGTGTGTGTGCTTGTATATACATATATATTTGGAATATTTGCATGAAAATGACATCTCTGGGAATAGAGTTCAAGTCTAGACACAAATTCCATTTACAGGGAGCAGGAGAGATGGCCCAGCACTAGTTCTTCTGGTAGAAGATCTGGGTTTGCTTTCTAGAACCCACATGGCAGTTCACAACCATCCATAGGCACCTGTGGTACACACACACAGGCGTAGACAAAACACTAATATATGTAAAATAAATAAATTTCTTTTTTTATATAGCCTGAAGATAATTTTAGGTTATATTTATTATCTCGTACTTTGGGTGCAACCCATACAAGGTAAAGTATGGAATTTTGCACTTGTGATAACACATCTGGACATAGGTTTCAAATTATTCATCATTCTGGGGTGGATTTTCAGGCTAAGGACACTCTACCTGAGTAATAAATGCTAACTTTTGTTAGTGACAGTAGATAGTAACAAGCTGCTATTTCCTAGCCAGTAAGTGCTATAGTATTGAGTTCAAAACTAACCTGACTTTTCTCTGTGCTCAGATTTAATGTCCTAAATAATGTATATGTGAAACTCTAGTCGTCTTCGCAAAGCTGCAGTTTCTGAAAGTTTTCTTCTGCTTGTTGAGCCTGTCTCCTTCCCTCTTCTCTCAGTCCTTCACAGCTTGTAATATTTGACAGTTTGTTTGCTCTTTTGCTCTTTCTCTCTTGTTTAAGCATCTTGGTCAGTTTCCAGGATTGCACAACCTGTGTTGGAGACCCCAAGTGTCCTGTCCAGCAGGGCATTAAACAGGGGCCCGGGGACAGAGAAAGTGGGGACAGGCCGACGCAAAGGAAAGACGACCTGTCTATAATCTGATCAGATCGCAATTTTTACTCTTTCACACACAGGTTATATTCACAAAAAGACAGGATGTGGGGAAGGGGATGACGCAGGAGCGTAGGTGTTCAGGGGAGTACAGAATCTTCCAGAACAGAGTGTCAGCTGGGTGAAGGTTCAGGATACAGACCACTATGACTCCCTATAATTCACTTGTCTTTATCTAAGTTGGTACTATCCACCACGGCTACCTATCTACAAGGTCTATGACTACTCAGGCTTGGCAGCCCTCCACCAAAGCTGCTTGTTTGCAATAGCTTCTAGCCATCTGCTTCAGTGTATTTCCACAGAGACCCAAGACTTGGTGCTAGCAGGCATGTATGTTAGGCCTATTGCTGATTTTAGGCCTTCAGTGTATAAGCAGGGATGCCCCTGACACCCAAGATGAGTGTGAGAGCTCTGCGGAATAGGAGCAGTGAGCTCCTCTGTGGTACAGGAGCCCCAGGCTCCTCTGCAGTACAGAAGGAACCTCTCGTTCCTTCTCTGGGTTTGTCACAGTTGCAGGTGACCCTTGGTGCTCATCTCTGTTTTTAGTTCTACCATAAACGGTTGAGAGACTTAAACTCCACAATCCCCAGCACCTCAACAGAACTCGCTGGTTTGAACTACATGCAAAAGTGATTTCCCAGGATGCCTTGAGGACGTTGGTTCTGTCCTATGGGGTCCTGAGGCTTGACCTCATTACCAGACCTTTACCCACTAGCATCTCTCTGGCCCTAAGCCACATGTTTATATTAGCCTAAATGATACTGGTGCTGTGACAACTCCTGTGATATTGGCTAAGACAGACAGTATAGTGGAATTGAGAGCGTACAGTCTGAGTTTGGAGCAGCGACTCAGGTAAGCCTCTGCACAAGCATGAGGACCTGATCTGAGCCCAACTCCTGTGTCAGCCGCCAGGTGCGTGGGCAAGCACTTGAAATCTCAGAACATGGATACTGAAAACCGGAGGATGTCTGGGGCTTGCCAGTCAGCCATGTTTGCTAAGTCAGTAATTCCATGTTTAGTGAAAGACCTTGTCTTAGAAAATAGGGGGAAATGACCAAGAGTGACTCCAGACACCAGCCTTCATCCACCACATTCAAAGCAAGAACAGTCTAGGCTCTGGAATGCTATGTCTGGATTGAAATGTAAGGATTTACTTATAGAACCTAAAGGACATTTGCTATTAATATCCATCTCTGCCCCTTTGCCTGAATGTTACCAATAGTAGTCTTACTGAACTTACAATCTGCTAGAAGGAATAAAGGAGATTGTTTACTGTAAGGCATTTAACACAGCCCCAGCTGTGCGCACAGTGCAAGCACCACAGCCTGCAGAGGTGCTGGGGTTCTGGAGTACAGATGCCCCAGGGTGTGGCACTCTTCCCTCTGCACAACAGCCAAGACTTGATCCCGAGCATGAAGACCACCTGAGAGCTCCTCCAGAAAACAATGAGAGTATTTCTGCATAAATTGTCAAAGACAAAACCTCAAAAACTCTGAGAGGACTTTGAGAAGTCCAGATAGCATTCCCTCAGATAACAGCAGAGTCCCCACAGGACACTGAGCCGTGTGGTTTCATGGCTCACCTCTGTCTCTACAGAGGTCTGAAAAGCCAGGTCATGCCATGCAGCCTTGAACCGTCTTGTTGGCCATCCCAGGAAAGAACACAGTTCTTTCAAAAGCTCTGTCCCTCAAGAACTGTCAGAATTTGACCTGCGTGGCAGCTTCCAAAGCTGAATTCTTAGCACTTGTCTTTATTTTTGGTTAGTTTGGTTTGATTTTGGGTTTTTGAGACAGGCTCTCATTATATAGTTCTGGCTGGCCTGGGACTCCTTATGTAGACCATGCTGGTCTTGAACTCACCAAAATCTATTATGTTCAAAGACACCAAAAACATTAAAATAGTAAAATAGGAAAAAAATGTATCTGATTTTTAAAAGGCTTACAACATACAATTAAATACTAAATAGGTAAGTAGCCTAATGTAAAAATGAGCAAAGAAATTGAGTAGACATTTCTCCAAAGAGAATATACAAATGGCTAATAAGATGAAAAATTGCTTTATATTATCAGTCACCTTGAAATGTAAGTCATTCCCATCTGCTATATTGTTACAATAAAGATAGAAAATAGCAATTGTTATAGAGGATGTGTGAGCATTGCTGGTGGCTGGAAGACGGGCAGCCTTTCCTCAAACAGTAAACACAGAGTTACCTCTGACCCTATTTCTATGTGCCAGGAAAGTTAAAAAAACATCTATACAAAAACTTGAATGTAAATATTCAAAGCAGCCCGTTACAAAAACTTGAATGTAAATATTCAAAGCAGCTCGTTCATGATGGCTAAAAAGTAGAACATTCAGTGTCCATCCCGGAGGAATGGATAACAATAATGTAGTATGTCTGTGCTCTGGAGATGTGTGTTTTAATATTTACCCAAGCACCTAAAGAAATGTTCAGCATCCTTAGTCATCAGGGAAATGCAAATCAAAATGACCCTGAGATTCCATCTCACACCAGTCAGAATGACCAAGATCAAAAACTCAGTTGATAGTAGATGCTGGCGAGGATGTGGAGAAAGAGGAACACTCCTCCATTGTTGGTGGGATTGCAAGCTGGTGCAACCACTCTGGAAATCAGTCTGGAGGTTCCTCAGAAAATTGAACATAGCCTTGCCTGCGGACCCAGCTATACCACTCCTGGGCATATACCCAGAAGATGCTCCAACATATAACAAGGACACATGCTCCACTATGTTCATAGCAGCCTTATTTATAATAGCCAGAAGCTAGAAAGAACCCAGATTTTTTCAACAGAGGAATGGATACAGAAAATGTGGTACAATACATTTACTCAGCTATTAAAACAATGAATTCATAAAATTCTTAGGCAAATGGATGGAACTAGAAAATATGGTCCTGAGTGAGGTAACCCAATCACAAAAGAACACACATGGTATGCACTCACTGATAAGTGGATATTAGCCCAGAAGCTCCCAATACCCAAGATTCAACTCTCAGACCACATGAAGTTCAAAAAGAAGGAAGACCAAAGTTTGGTTGCTTCCGTCTTTCTTAGAAAGAGTAATAAAATACTCACAGGAGGAACTATGGAGGCAAAGTATGGAATAGAGAATGAATATGTGTGAGTAACCTGCATGTATGTATGTATATGTATGTGTGTATGCATGTATGTATATGTATGTGTGTGTATGTATGTATGTATGTATGTGTATCACAAGCTGCATGGTGCCAATGGAGGCCAGAAGAAGGCAATAGCTTCCCTGCCCTGGAAGCACAGGTATTTGTGCACAGCCTGATGTGGGAGCTGAGAACCAAACCCAGGTGCCCTTAGAGCAGCAAGTGCTCTTACCCACTGAGGCATCTTTCCAGTCCCATGCCCTTGAGTTGTATCTGTCCATAAAATAAGTGAACCACTGACGTGTGGTGCATCGTGGTTCAACCTGGAGAGTATGCCCTTGCTGGACTCAATAAAGAAACACGAACAAACAAGAGACTCCCAAACAAGGGTCTCCCAAGAGACTCCAAGAATGGGAGGGCTCTTGATGGACTGCCAGTGTGTGTCTGAAAGGACTATTGGTTGCATAACTCTCAAGTGTTCCAAAAACCAACGAGTTGCAAGTTGTTTACTTTTTTAGGGTTGATATTCTGATGTATGAAATAAATCTTAGTAATACTGTTTTTAAAAGTTTTGAGCTGGGGATATAACTGAGGAGGTGGAGTGCTAGCTCACCCCGCGCCTGCCCCCAGGTTTTCTCCCTATAGCACCTTAAAAAAGAAAATACAGTGTTCCAGTAAGTGGCTTATTTGGTATTGAAAATAAAATTACTCCAGGGGATTTCTGTTTAGCTGGCCACCCAATAGTATTTGCAGTTGTCTTCTAGTGAACTGTCAGACTGGAACTGTATGTATAGAGTTGTTAGACTCTATTCATAGAGTCAGAGGATTGTCTCTCAGTTACGTAAAAGCTAACCAGAGCCCCAGAGAAGACAGCGGTCCTTGAGACAGCAAGGTGTGTTGTTACCATGCTTTTACAGCGTGCCTCGTGAGTGTGCGGCACTGTGTGGATGATAAAAACCGTCATCGGTTACTCTGCCTTTTGCACACCTGCTAGACTTAAGTAGTTGGATTTGAAATGAACTGAGCTTATGAACTTTTACTCTTTGGGGTCCTTTTGGATTCCTTGAAACAAGGTCTCACTACATAACTCTGGCCCAGAACTTGCTAAAGTAGCAAGGCCAGCCCCCTTGCTGGTCTAAAGGCCTGTGCCACTAAGCCCAACTAGCTTTACTCTTCTTAACAACTGAATTTTTTTGCAAAAGATATTTTTAGTGATGTTCGGGAATGCACATATGAGTGTGAGTGCCCGGGAGACCGGAACTGTCATATTCTCGGCTGGAGGCTGAGCACGGTGCCTTGAGCCTCAGGCCCGATCTCCAGCCCAGCCCCTGGTTCTTTGATTGGTTGGTTGGTTGTGTTTCTTTATTGAGACAGGATGGAGCCCATGTTCATTCAAGCTGCTCCTGAACTTTAACAGCTGAATGTTGAAGTAAAGTGAATTTAGGTTTTTGTTACATAAAATGTTAATGATTTCTGTGGGTTAGTCACATGTAGCATATTTTGATAATATTGAAATCCTAGGCTTTTTATAGTTCTTACTTCAGTATAATTCATTTTGTGTATTCTTAGCTTGCAGAGCACAGAGAAGTACAGCACACCTACAGCCTGGAGTCTTTTTGTCGATGCCCCTTTTATGAAGAAGCTATGCATTTAGTTGAAGAAGGAAAAATTTACTCCAGAGTACTGAGGTATCATCCCAGCTTAGCTTACAGCTAATATTTTTAGTGGCTAATATATTATTTTATAATACTATAGCAAGGTACTGCTGTTCTTTTGTGTGACAATTATTAAATCATGCTTATGAATATGGAAAGATACATTTTGGTCCAAGTAAATTTTTGCACAGTCTGGCAGTATGCAGAGGACATGTGTTTTGCGTTAAGGGCCTGCTGAAGTCCAGGTCTGTGGAAGGCTTGCTCTTGGATGAAACCTAACAGTCGCTCTGTGCTCTTGTGATACAGAACTGAGATGCTGGAGTGCCTGGGAGACAGTGACTTCCTCGCCAAGCTGCACTGTATCCGGCAAGCTTTCCAGGTATCCTTATAGCACTGCAAGACGGCCTGCACCCATCGGCCTCTCTGGGGACGTCCCTCCCGCCTGTGTGCAGGGCAGCTCTTCCCATTCTGCCTGCAGCACAGACAGGCAGCCTAGCGAGCTTAGTCTCCCTGCCGTCCCCGCCTGTCCAGGCCTCCCACACTCCATCTAAACAGAACATTGTGATGCGGCAAGTGTGGACAGAGCTGTTTAAGATTTGAGTCGGTGGTAAAACGGACTCCTTTTCCTAAAATGAAATACGGCTGCTAATAGTAAAGGCAGAAGTGCTGGCACACACCCTCAGTTCCAGCACTCTCTCTGAGCTCAAGGCCAGCTTAGTAGATTCCAGGGAGCTCAAGGCCAGCCAGAGGTACAAAAACAAAAACAAAAAATAATAAAGAAAATAATTGCTTTCTTATGTTTGGAAGCTACATAAAATTTACCTTAGATTTTTAAAATATTTTTTCAAGATTTATTTTTATTATTTTGTGTGTGTCTGTGTGGTGTGTGTGTGTGTGTGTGTGTGTGTGTGTGTGTGTGTGTGTACATGAGTTCTGATGTCCATGAACCCAGAAGAAGATATCAGATCCTATGGAGCTGGGTTGGGAGCCATCCAACATGGGTGCTGGGAACCAAACTTGGGTTGTCTGCAAGTACACAGCATGCGCTTCCTTAATCACTAAGCCATTCCTCCAACTCCTCACTGCAGATGTTTAACTGTCTGAAACAGTTTCAGTTCAAGTTTACCCGCCCTGAATCATCTTTTTTGATCGTTGGGCTTACGTCTCTCCATTTCTGTGAATTTGGGCTTCCTCTGTCTTCAGTAGTGACGTAGCATCGCACCCACGACCCTGACTGCTCAGTTACCGAGTGTCATGGGATGTCACTCATTTTCACCCTGTGGACGGTGTTTTTCAGCTAATCCTCGCAGAAGCAGACAACAGGTCATTCCTTGCTGAAAGTGGAAGGAAAATTTTGTCAGCTTTAATTGTGAAAGCCCGGAAGGTAAATATATTCTCTAAGCAAGTTTTGTTCCTACTAGTTTCTCTAACTGAAGACTAAATACAGGGAGCTGGTGGAATGGTTGAGCAGGCAAAGACCTTGGCACCAAACCTGACAACCTGAGCTGGATCCCCAGAGCCCACATGCCCAGACCGGTGCCAACAGCTGTTCTCTCACCTCACACACAGGCTGGTACCACATGTCCTGCCAGATGAAGAAGGAGTTTAGCAGGTTTTAGAGTAAAGTATATTTTTAAATTTTAACAGTGAATGAAACCTTTGTAAGCAATTGGAAAGGTCCACCAAGTACTATTGATTTCACTGTTGTTGAGAGAGGCTGTACGCTCTCTCCTCTGGTTGGCCTGGAACTCACTTGTAGATCAGGCTAGACTCAAATGTGTGATGATTCTTATACCTCTTCTTCGTGGATGTTGAAATCCCAGATGTGCACTACCCTGGCTAGCTCAAAGAGCATTAATTTCTGTTAGAGTTACTTTCTGTGTGCAAAGCTCATGACCAGGTTGTTTGTAATAACTTAGAACTGCCTGTGGCCCGGCGATGTCTGCTGCTATGACCAGCTGTGGCTCCTGCCTCCTCAAGCCCTTTCAGGAGGAGGCTGGAGGGAGGAGCACTGGGGACCCTGGGCACAGACTGTGCGGCCGGGTGCCCATCCTCATGGGGCTGAGTGAGGCAGAGCCTTGATGAACGTCTCAGACCAGCAGGGACCACTGTACTCATGCAGGCTTGTCCAGAGGAACAGGCCTGCCCTTAGCCTTTGCCCACCGGTGTTCACTTCATTGACTCTCAAGTCCTCTCCACACAGAGGAACTGTATTTATTTTACCCTATTTCAGAAGACTTTTATGACTAGAAAATGGTAAGTGGGAAGTAACCCAAGCGTACAGTACTAAGTGAATCTCAAGCGATACTATGTCCTTGGAATTCCAGGATAAATCGTGGGTTGCTTTCTTGGCCTTTCCATTGTAGACAAGCACAGGGCTTTGAACCGCGTGCCTCCAGGAGGAGCCTGTCTGCACCAGAGGGACCCCGGCCTTCTAGGGCTGCCCTGCTCTCCTCTTACAGTCTGAGCAGCCGTTTGCCGATGCTCTCCTGGCATCCCCATTCTCAGCCTCTGTGAACTAGGATAGCAGCTGGTAACAAAGGGCTGAGAGTTAGACCACTTGCCTAACCTGTCATGTAGCAGGGCCTCAGTTAAACCTCAGCGCCATAGGTGAGGTTAGGGGCACGCTTCTGTGACTCCAACACTCATAAGGATGGTAGAAACCTGAGGTCATCCTCCACTATACAGGTCATTGGAGGCTAGCCTGGGATGCTAGAGATGCTTAAAAAAGGAAATAACTTGTCATGCTTTGAAAATATTTTCTACAATAATTAAGATTCAACTTTCTTGAAAAGTAACTTATTTTGTAGGCCTAAGTCTTGTTATAAAGTTATATTTAGACTATGCTATGTTTTCTTTGCAGAATCCAAAGAAATTTCAAGATGTTTTTGATGAAATGATCTATTTTTTAGAACAGACTGATCACTGGGATAGTACTGAGATGGAACTCGCTGCCAGAGGGGTAAACAAATCATACAATCCTTATTCCTGCTGTCTGCGCATATTTACATGACCGAGGCTTTGGTTCTCTGTCTTTTCTTTAACTGATAGTAAATCTAGCTGTGTGCTGGTGGGTACTGTCACATCCGGCTGTGTAGTGTTAGGGTGTGCAGTGTGTAGTGCCAGAGACACACAGAGAAACACTGTCTCGAAAAAAATAAAAAGAAAGAAAAGAAAAAAAATTAGAATTTACATTGCAGCTCTACGAGTGAATTCCTAGGCTATACATGCACAGGATAGTAGAACCTGACACAGACGTGCTCATTTGGGTCTGTGTGTATTCTTAGTTCTGGTTATGTTGGTATCTAAGAGCAGAAACAGTACAAAAATATTATTTCCAGCACACAGTTCTTGGCCCCTAACCAGCATCCGCTAAAGCAGAGTAGGGATCCTGGGGAAATGGCCTCCATGCTGAGCTCAGAGCAGCTAGCTGTAGGAGAAGCTCACAGAATGCTTTCCAGGGATCAGGGGACAGGTGCAGACACAGGACCCTTTCTTCACCCTTTCTAACCTTTACCTACTTTTGCATATTCATCTCTAAATTGGATAAGTCTGAACCCCAGGTCTATTTTAGTTTTCTCAGCTTTTCTATATTCCTATTGTCTTTATCTCGGCCTATATCTCTATTCCTTTTACTGATCCACTCCATCTCTGTAGCCCGTGACTGCCTGCCCACTGCATCCCGGATCCACTCCATTCTGTAGCCTGTGACTCCCTGCCCACTGCATCCCGGATCCACTCCATCTCTGTAGTCCGTGACTGCCTGCCCACTGCATCCTGGATCCACTCCATCTCTGTAGCCCGTGACTGCCTGCCCACTGCATCCCTGATCCACTCCATCTCTGTAGCCCGTGACTCCCTGCCCACTGCATCCCTGATCCACTCCATGTCTGTAGCCCGTGACTGCCTGCCCACTGCATCCCGGATCCACTCCATCTCTGTAGTCCGTGACTCCCTGCCCACCGCATCCTGGATCCACTCCATCTCTGTAGTCCGTGACTCCCTGCCCACTGCATCCCGGATCCACTCCATCTCTGTAGTCCGTGACTCCCTGCCCACCGCATCCTGGATCCACTCCATGTCTGTAGTCCTGTGACTCCCTCCCCACTGCATCCCGGATCCACTCCATGTCTGTAGCCGTGACTCCCTGCCCACTGCATCCCGGATCTACTCCATGTCTGTAGCCCGTGACTCCCTGCCCACTGCATCCCGGATCCACTCCATGTCTGTAGTCTGTGACTCCCTCCCACTGCATCCCGGATCCACTCCATGTCTATAGCCCGTGACTCCCTGCCCACTGCATCCCGGATCCACTCCATGTCTGTAGTCCGTGACTGCCTGCCCACTGCATCCCGGATCCACTCCATGTCTGTAGTCTGTGACTCCTTGCCCACTGCATCCCGGATCTACTCCATGTCTGTAGCCCGTGACTCCCTGCCCACTGCATCCCGGATCCACTCCATGTCTGTAGCCCGTGACTCCTTGCCCACTGCATCCCGGATCCACTCCATGTCTGTAGCCCGTGACTCCTTGCCCACTGCATCCCGGATCCACTCCATGTCTGTAGCCCGTGACTCCTTGCCCACTGCATCCCGGATCCACTCCATCTCTGTAGTCCGTGACTCCCTGCCCACTGCATCCCTGATCCACTCCATGTCTGTAGCCCGTGACTCCCTGCCCACTGCATCCCTCCCTTACATTACCTCCTCTATCCTGTTCACCAGCACTTCTGCTAAGATTATCTTGTTGTTTTGAGATAAAGTCTCACTGTAACCCCGCAGTGGACTCTCTGGAGCTGGCGGTCTTGATCCCTCTGCCTCTCCCAGGAGGTGCCGACATTACAGTTACTGCCCCTCTGCCTGACTCAGCAAGCCATCCTTAAATATGTGATGTGACGTCTCCCTCCTCAGCACCTCCACCCTCCTTGGGAATAAAGTCAAAGTCCTTCCCATGGGTTCAAGTCCTGACAGGATCTTGTCATCGCTTCCTGCCAGGTTTTCCCTGCTTTGCCATAGCGCACTTTCAGTGTGTCTTTCCATTCAACACCATTGTGCTTCTTCCTACCGTAAGTCTCTGACAGGAATTCCCTGTAACTGGGAAGATTCACTCCCTAAGGGAAGCCATCTCTGCTGCACGCTCTGTGTGCTGTATAGTCTTTATTGGGATTATTTTCTTGCTGTTTCCCCCAGTAGACGCCAGTTGCCTACCACCTGGTATAGCACACAGCACAACATAGTGTGTTAGTGATCGAGCAAGATGGATGCGCTCGTGGGTCAGACAGGCAGATCTGGGAGTGAGCCGATGAAGGAATAGTAAGGAGAGACTGATTTCTCATGGCCAGGAGGGAGCAAACTTCCTGGAGCGGCACTTTGGTACTCACCTCCTCTTTGTGGAGAAATACTCTGAACAACTCAAAAGCCTGGCACTGCAAAGCACAGACTTTACTCCAGAACTCTGTAATACTCATTGCTATCTTGAAATTTAATACAGGTGAAAAATTTGAATTTTTATGATGTGGTTCTGGATTTTATATTAATGGATTCCTTTGAAGATTTAGAGAACCCCCCGACATCCATACAGAGCGTAGTGAACAATCGTTGGCTCAACTCTTCCTTCAAAGAAACCGTGAGTGGCATCTGCTTTCTTTTTTTTTTTTTTTTTTTTTGGTTTTTTTCAGACAGGGTTTCTCTGTGTAGCCCGGGCTGTCCTGGAACTCACTCTGTAGACCAGGCTGGCCTCGAACTCAGAAATCCACCTGCCTCTGCCTCCCAGGTGCTGGGATCAAAGGTGTGTGCCACCACCAGAGGCATTTGCTTTCTTTACCATTCAGGTTGATGGAAAATGATCAGAGATGGACAGCTGATTAACAATTACAGAAGGCAGCAGTGGGGCCACAGGCCTTGAATCCTAGCACCCAGGAAGCAGAAATAGGCATTTCTATAGGAATAGAATTTAGGACCTGTTTTTGTTCATTTGTGAGACAGGGTCTGACTCTGTAGCCCAGGCTGGCCGGTACTCTGGGATCTGCTGCTTCAGCCTCTTATATACCAGGACCACAGACCTGAGTTTCTATGTATGCCGTTAGAATTTATGAGCCTGGAGAACTGTGTTGTAACTACTTAAGTGTTGTGGCTCTAGAGTTTAGCCTTTTCTCTTAAGGGCTGGTTGGTTGGTTGGTGAGTTGGTTTGGGTTCCCAAGACAGGGTTTCTCTGTGTAGCCCTGGCTGTCCTGGAACTCACTCTGTAGATCAGGCTGGCCTTGAACTCAGAGGTTCGCCTCCCAAGAGTTGGGATAAAATGAGTACAACACCACTGCCCAGCTTTTGTATATAAATTTTAATTTCATAAAGTTGAAGACTCTCCCCTGATGTGCGTAAACAATACAAGGAACCTGGGGTTGTCCTTACTATTACTATTTGGATTTTTTAAACCAAGACACTTTGAATTCTAATAAAAATCACCATTTTTAAATGGAAATATTGATCATAAATATGAGTTTAAACCTTGCTTTTTTTTCCCTCTGTCCATATTTAGGCTGTGGCTTCAAGTTGTTGGTCAGTGCTGAAACAGAAAAGGCAACAGATGAAGGTAAAACTCATTATGCCCCAGACTCTTCCTTAGCTCATTCTCCGTGGCTTTAGAATCAGCTGAGACTGGATAATGTATAAGGAAAAAGGCTGGTTCAGTCCACATAGTGAAGACTGCAAAGTCCAAAATCTACCTGCCTATAGTGTCTAATAAGGCTTTGAGCTGTGCCAACGCCTGCAGAACAAACAGGCCTGTGTACAGAGAGGGCCAGAAGGGCAGCCTTGCTTTATAACAGCGCATCCTCACAGGCCAGAGTGACCACTTACCAGGCAAAAAAGAGCCCTGATTAATCCACAGGGCTTCTCCATCTCTGATGAACACGCCTTCCCATGTGTGGACTCTCAAGTGAGACTGCCCGGGTTGAAATGTCACTTACTAACAGTGTGACCTTCCCAGGCCTTAATGTTCTCATCTTTGAGAAAGGATAATGACAATATTTACTTTATATAGTTTTTAAAAGAGTTAGTGCTAAGGGCTCAAATGTAGTCTTCAGTTCCAGCTACAAAAAAAATTTAAACAGCCAACACAATAACAAAGAGTTCAATGGAAGTGCTTAGCATGGTCCGTTGTGCAACTACTGACTCTCTTGTAGGGTCCAACCCAAATTGTTTTACCATACTCACATTTTTTGATTTCACATCTGTAACACTGAGCCTGCAAGGCTGACCCTGGATGTCCTGCAGCACAGCCCTCCCAGCATCTTCAGCAGGTGCTTAGGAATAATTCTAGGAAGTCTATTTGAATAATTCTGGTTTAAAATTATTCCAGAAACCATACTGTATCTGTCTTTCCTTCTATATGTCCTTCTGTCTGTCTCTTTCTCTCCATGGGAGTAGGTGTGAGTTTGTGTGTATGTAAGAGATGAGTGTGTGTGCTTCTTCATGTAGTGGTGAGGATTGCACGGTAGGCTGTGGACTTTAGAGGACATGTGAGCATCCACACCTTAGTGCCTTGTTTGAGGCAGAGTCTCTTTCCTGCTACATAAGCCAGGCTAGCTGAAAACTTTCCTGTCCCTTCTGCTCATCTCTCCAGAGGAGCATGCTGGCATAACAGATACTTGCATCTGACTTTTGTGTGGCTTCTAAAGATCTGCATTCATGTTGTCAGTCTTGCATGACAAACTTTTGACCCACTGAGCAAAAAGACAAAACAATCCCCAGCTTCGCCAATGGGACATATCAACAGTCAAGTAGGAGAATGTCAAGACAAGGTAGAGGAACTGGACCAAAATAATGACCAAAATCAACGTAGGGGAGGACGGGTTTCTCTGGCTTACACTTCCACACTACAGTGCACCATCAAGGAAACTCAAGGCAGGAACTTAGAAGCAGGGACTGAAGCAGACCATGGGATGCTGTTCATGGCTTTCTCAGCTTGCTTATGTCATCCAAGACCGCCTGCCCAGAGGTGCCCCACCCACAGTGGTCTGGGCCTTCTCACAGATGCCAGTGATCAAGAGAAAGCCCCTCAGACTTACCTACAAGCAAGCTGACAGAGGCAGTCCCCTTCCCAAATGACTCTAGTTTGTGTGAAGTTGATAAAGAGCCAACCAGCACATTAAAGAACAGAACATACATGAATTCTAACATACTATAAAAAGACTAAACTTTAGAAACATGGAAGAAAAGAAACCCAGGTTGAAGTCACAGGAAATATGTTCAACAAAATTATAGAAGGAAGTTTCCCAAATTTAAGGCAAGAGATGCCTATCAAGACGCAAGAGGAGACACAGTGAGCATCACATGGATAGGACCAGGAAAGGAACTGCCTGTGTCAAATAATCGTCAAAACACTAAATGTGCAGAGCAAAGGAACGATATTAAAAAACTATAAAGAAAGCTAAAGAAAGAAAAGGCCAAGTCACATGCAAAGGTAGGTCCATCAGAATGTCAGCTACATCCACTTTTAGGGAGATTTTAAGAAGCAACAACAGCCTGAGTGGATGTTCTATAAGTTCTGAAAGACCACAGATGACATCTTAGACTACTGTGCTCAAAAAAAACTATCAGCCACACTCAAAGGAAAAAGAAAAAGAGTTTATGACACGAACAGATTAAAGAAAATTATGACACCAAGCCAGCTTTATAGAGGATAAATACTAGAAGGATGCTTTGATAGCCGGGCAGTGGTGGCGCACGCCTTTAATCCCAGCACTTGGGAGGCAGAGGCAGGCGGATTTCTGAGTTCGAGGCCAGCCTGGTCTACAGAGTGAGTTCCAGGACAGCCCGGGCAACACAGAGAAACCCTGCTTTGTCTTAAGAATAAACATACCTAAGAAAATAAACATTTTTCAGAACGACTAATCAAAGGAGCACTAAGAAAACACCAGAAATACCCAAAATGAGAGGGACAGGAAATAATATATACTGTTCAGTAGTAACTCATAATATTAATAGTTGTAATTACCAACAAAGAGACAGACTAACAAGTTTGATTAGAAAACATAGTTCCCCCCTCCCTTTTTTTTTCTTTGCTGCTTCCAAAAACCATGCCTTATCGTCAGTGATAGACAATACCTTAGGATAAAAGGGTGTAAAATAGAACTAAGACAATGAGAATTATCTATTCTAATGTCTGACACAATTGACTCCATAGCTAGTCAGATGAGATAAGGACACGTCACACTAAAGAGAGTCCTCCAGGAGGCATTACACTTGGAAGGAACTGTTTGGACTGAAGAGATGGCTCCGCAGCTAAGAGCACAACTGTTCTTCCAGAGAACCCAAGTTCAGCTCACAGTACCAAGTCAGAGAGCTTACAACCTGTAACTCCAGTTCCAGGTGATCTGAAGCCCTCTGGCCTCTGCAGTCACATGTCTGTATGTGCACAGAGATACACACATAGACACTTGATTAAAATAAATCATTAAAAACATATACTTTTTGATCTAAAACCACAGATTCACCTCAACACTATGACAGTGAGTGTTGATTCACCAGTCTCACCAATAGACAGGTCTTCCAGACCAAAGCTAAACAGAATACACGGGAGTGAGATGATGTCATCATCCAAACGGTCATAACAGACATCCAGACATTAAAGAAGGCACTTTGTCAATAGTCATTGGAACTTTCTCCAAAATTGACAACATAGTAGGACACAAAGCAAGCATCAAGAAGTGTAAGAAAATTGAAGTACCATTCTGTGTTCTGTCGAACTACAATGGGATAAAACTGGATACCAAGAGCAGTAGACAACACACGGATTCATGGAAACTGAACAGCAGGCTATTGAATGACAATTAGGTCAAGGAGGATATCGAGAAGGAAAATATTTTTTAACTAAAAAAATGTCTTAATTAGATTTATTTTATATGAGTGTTTTGCCTGTGTGTGTGTGTATGTACTAGTGTATGCTTGTGCCCACAGAAGTGAGAAAGGGGCATCAGGTCTCTCTGAAACTGGAGTTAGAGATGAGTGTGAACTGCCATGTGGTGCTGAGAATTGAACCCACATCCCCTGTAAGACCAACCAGTGCTCTTATCCATTGAGCCAGCTCTCCAGACTGGGAAGGAAAGTCTTAAGTTCCTAGAATTGAATAAAAATGAAAATACATATCAGAAATCTAAGTATCAGAGAAGGGGGGGTACCTTAGTAATTACTTAATGATACATCTGAAGTCTTCTGAAAAATAGGACAATGCCCAATATCGGTAGATGGGAAAAGATAATCAAAATAAAGTGAAAATGAAACCAAATCAGAAGTTGGAGGTTTTTTTAAGATTGTCAAGCCTTTAGACTAATTAACCAAAATAGAAAAAAAGATAAACCCCAAATTAATTAAAATTAGAGATCAAAGGGAAACAAACACTACAGCAGACATTGAGGCAACTCAGAGACTTTTAAGGACATAGTTTAAAAATCTATAATCTACTAAACTAGAAATTCAGTTATCTTAGAGATTTTCTTCAAATGTACATATATATGTACCAGTATTTCATGAAAGAGTCAGTCACGCCGGGCGGTGGTGACCTGCGCCTTTAATTCCAGCACTTGGGAGGCAGAGGCAGGCAGATTTCTGAGTTCGAGGCCAGCCTAGTCTACAGAGTGAGTTCCAGGACAGCCAGAGCTACACAGAGAAACCTTGTCTTGAAAAACCAAAAATAAAAAAGAGTCAGTCACAAAGTTTAATAATATTGACTTTCTTAACTAAAGGTTAGAAATCTAGTAAGAATAATTCAATGCTTTATTTATGTGTTTATGTGTTTGTTTATAGGCAGGCTGTCCTATCACAGGCTGGCCTGGAACTTCTGTGTTGCCAAAAATGAGCTTACAATCCTAATCCTCCTGCTCCTACTACCCATGTGCTGCAACTGCAGCTGCTTCCCACCACACCTGGTTAAACCACAGCTGCCTCCCACCACACCTGGTTAGACCACAGCTGCCTCCCACCACACCTGGTTAGCTGCAGCTGCCTCCCACCACACCTAGTTAGACCGCAGCTGCCTCCCACCACACCTGGTTGCTGCAGCTGCCTCCACCCACTGGTACTGCAGCTGCCTCCCACCACACCTGGTTAGACCACAGCTGCCTCCCACCACACCTGGTTAGACCGCAGCTGCCTCCCACCTGAGGAGGCGTTTGCGTGCTCGGTCTCCAGTTGATGAAATGTTTGGGAAGGATTAGGAGATGTGCCTTGTTGGAGTAGGTTGTCCTTGTTGTAAGACGAGCTCCAGAGTTTTAAAACAAAATCTGAAGCTTTTCTGGCTGGAGCCTTGGATAAAGAAGGTTTAACTTGTATTTTTATGAGGTGAATTTGCTTCTCTGAAACTGCTGGCTTGAGTATGAAACCTATATAAAACCCTCTGACTCTTAGTTACCTTTAAGTTTATTAATGTTCCCAACAGGCTGTCTCATGATGGAACCTTGGTCTCTTACCGAAGACTTCCGACCACAGAATGGCTAGCAGTTTTATGCTTCATTACTAGAGAAAGTAAATTTAAGAAGATAAAAGCAGACTGATTTCCTTTTGTTTCCCAACAGATCTCAGATGGATTCTTTGCCCATTTTTATGCCGTTTGTGAGCATATCAGCCCTGTCTTAGCCTGGGGCTTCTTGGGTCCTAGAAATTCTCTCTATGACTTATGTTGCTTCTTTAAGGTATGTTCAGCCATTGAATCATTGTTTTAAAGAATAAAATAAAGTTGTTTACTTTTGTATAACATATAAAATTGTAAAAATCAACTAATTCTATATTTAAATGCCAATAATAAATTGGTGACAGTAATACCAGCTTTAATATAACAGACCAGTGCCTTAGAGAACTGGTGCCCTACAGCTGGAATAGACACCCCATGTCCACTGACTGTCCACTTTCTCTGTTAGGGTCTCGGATACTATCATATTACAGTGGTATGTGAGAATACTACAGATATGACCTGTGCTGTCCTTTACAAGGTGACAGGAATGTTGAAATCCAAGCTGTAAGAATTAATTCACATGAGAATTTAAAGTTGTGTCCTCATGTCTGAAGCTGGCTTGCCAAAGTGTTTGTTAGAGCCCACTGCAGAATGCTCTGGCTGGCCGGGTACCAAGGAGACTCCGTGTTGGCGGTATTGCAGTAGTGAGTTCCAGGGAAACTCTGTGTTGGCAGCATTGTGATAGTGAGTACCAGGGACCAACAGGCCAAAGAAGAATGAATCTAAGCACTTGGACAGATGCCTTGCTGTACTGTGAAGTTTCTAAACGTCTGCTTTATTAACACAATGTTTATATGAATGATTTAGGATGTTTTCTTTTTACTGCCATTTAGAACTCCTTAATTTGTTGCTAATCTATTTAACCTTTGCGGTTGTAAATTGTGTGCTTCAGTGGGGTAGAGCTGGTGACCAAGCTGTCCTGCGTTCTCCAAATCCCACCTTTCTTATCACCTGGAGAGTGGGGTGCTGGACAGTGCTAGCTCGGGGACTCTGTGATGGCCTTGCTGGTACTTGTTAACATACCATCTCTAGGATTGAAATTGGATGTTACTGGCTTTCTCTTTGCAATTCATTCTCTTGCATCATTTCACTGTAGCTGAGGTTTAGTGTTTAATAGTGAACAACTTACTTTAAATGTGCTTCAGTGTATTAATTCCCTGAAGTGACACTCCTCAAGACCACCATTCACTGTAGACATGAAACTATCATTTTCATTTATGTTTTTTAACAGAAAAATATACATTTAAAAGTATTATGCTTACTGAAAGGGATTTGATTTTCTATGACTACATGGCCCAGCATTTAGAGGAAAGGCTGGGAAACAGCTCACAGTGAGACCGTGCTTTCGGTACTTCTCAGAGATGACTGTTTTGACTTATGCCAGCCCGGTGTAGTAAACAGGACAACTGAGCCAGGCATGGTGGCACATCGTTTAATCCTAGCATTTGGGAGGCAGAGGCAAGCAGACTCGAGTTTGAGCCTAGCCTGGTCTACAGAGCAAATTCTAGGATAGCAGGGCTATACAGAGAAACCGTGGCTAAAAGAACACACACACAGGGCAAGTAGTATTTGCACAAATTTTACAACATAGAAAACAACAATCCAAAAGATTAAATAAATTGTTCAAAGTCCTTTGCCCATGAGATGTGAAACCAGCCTCAGAACTCAGATGTCTGACTCCTGGTTTAAAGTTCGGGTCCAGTATTAACAATTCATAGCTTTAACAAACTGTAGCCTAATAAATGCCAATGTCTTGTGTATTCCTTTACCAGAATCAAGTTCTATTCTTTCTCAAAGACATCTTTGACTTTGAGAAGGTGCGCTATTCGAGCATGATGCGCTGGCAGAGGACCTCACGCGCTTACTCATCCGCCCACGGAACTGCTGGTCACCTGTCTTGGTGCAGATGCCCTGAGGCATGCACCACCTGTACCAGTGGGCGCTCCCACGCTGTGCCACTGCACTGTTAGAAGCCAAAGTCCAGTAAGGACCAGAAGAGGTTTGAGAATGCTGTGCAGTGCTCTAGGGTAACTCCTGACTGTGAGTGTGCCTCAGAATCTACACGATTGATAATGTGGACTCAGGGAGAGGAAAGTCTCAAGGATGGTGTGACTGTCCTGCACTTCTGCAGGACGTTTGTCACTGAAGCCATGGGATGGATCCAGAGTGACTTTTGAATACTCTCTGGTAATCGTTTAAGTTGTGACTGTTGCTCGGATTGAAGCCAGTGCTGTAGGAGCCCACTGTCCTCACACAGTCGGGAGTATCCATGTCATCCTCAAGCTGTGTCTCGATGCTTTGCTCCTTGAAGATACACTAGCTCAAGGGATTGTATTTGTAATAATCTATGACTGCTAGCGTCACATACTTAACTTTGCCTGAAACGTATTCCTAACCATAGTTACCTTCTTTGTTTCATAGAATTTAGACAGTAGAGGTGTTTACCTGTGCTGTTTACCTATGGCTTGTATATTTGCTAATGTATTTGAATCAAAGACATCACCGTCACAAAGGACTGGTGTACTAAAAGGACCTGAGCGAGAGGAGCGGTTTACAGCGCGTAGCCTCGTGGAGGAGCGCGTGCAGTCCAGAGTCTGTCACTATTGTCCTGTAAGTTATAATACACTGGAGTATTTTTATCTCATTTCCCCTCAGATGAATATTAAATTAAAAAATAGAATTTATTTACCAAGAAAAAGAATTAAAAAGTTACCCTTTTTTTAAATGTAACGTTGAGGCTGGTTTAAAGTATTAAACTTTAGAATAAGATAATTTCCTCTTTCAATCACTCACAAAGAGAGTTTATCACATTAGAACTTTGTCATGCTATGCATAATTTTAAATACTCATACTTTGAGCTTAGGTTTTAAAGGAATTTTTCTCTCAGATGTAAAACACAAATATTTTAAATGCTTTGGGAGTATATTTTTTTGTCCTTATGACAAACATATGAGCAAACTGGGTTATTATAAGTAACCTTCAAAGCATATTATATATTTTCAAGGCCTCATTAATTTTGCTTTAAGATCACTTACCATGTTTTCACCAGTGGATTGGATTCACTGACCTGTTATCCTAAAGTGGGCTGCGTTGGTTTTAAGAGTGAATTATACAAAAGGATGTGAAATGGATTTTTAAATAATGCATTTTTAGATTAAAGTGCCTAGATTAAGGTTAATGATGAGAAAATAAAAAGTGAAAAGAAGTTTAATTTTTTTAAGATTTTTTAATGTATACGTACATCACAGTTATGTAAATCAATTACTAGATGTAGGATTTAGACCCGTGCCATTAGTGTGTCAGGCTCTTAGGCCTTACAGTTGTGTTCTTGGTCAGTGCACGATGGACGCCTTGCCCTCTCCCCTCCACCTTCATTTCCTGACCACAGACACGGCTCTGCCTGAGGACAAAGCGCCTGACCCCAGCTTCCTTCCTACTTTCACATTAGATGTTTTTACTTATAAGATGTCACCGGATGTGACACAGGTGTGCGTGCCTTCCTGTTACCACATGAGCAAGACAGTTGTGGATTATATTCATTTATTCATTGGATATCTAAGTGTTTTGTCCTGTGGTTTTGTAAACAGAGATGTAAGTGAACTATCTTTGGGGTAAAACCCTCCTTGAAATAGTTTGGAAGAGTTGCACTGTCACGGCAATCCTGCAGTGCCGTTAGCTGGCCGTGGTGGGTGACCTTTCCAAAAAGTGTTTGATTTGGTTCTGTTTTTACATTTCAGTTAAATAAATAAATTGTCCATCTTCAAGAAAGGGTTGGTTTGTCAAACTCAGTGCTTAAGTTTTGCTGGGCTAATTAACTAGAATATTAACAAGATAGTTTGTGGCCTTTGACAAAAGAGATAAGAATGACCAAATAAAATTTGGGAGCAATAAATATAGGAGAAAAATCTTTGGTGAGGGTGGGGGGTGGTTTGGGAAAGCCTAACTTTTTAAAGGAAAATTTTTAAAAAGAACATCTCTGGCTCTGACTGTTGAAAATACTTAAGATATACATACCAGTTTTTATTTGCCTTAATCAAAGAAGCAGTGTTTTAGCAGATAAAACCAAAAGACGGAGTAGGCTAGAGCCTGTGAGGGAGCAGAGAAAGGCCAGCCTAATGAACTCACCGTGTTCCCTGAAGACAGCCACCAGGTGAGGCTAGAGGCAGAGGGCGGAGAGCTGCTCCCTCTTTTCTGGAAAAAAAACAAACAAAAAACAGAAAATTCAGTTGATTTGTTTTCCTTTGTTTCTCTATGTTCTTGTTCAACTAAAAAGGTAGTTATTTCTTCCCGGAGGTTAACAATATGTTCATGGAATGACAAACCAGAATTCTCATTTTTAAAAGAAGCCAAGTTTTCTATTCTGTGAAAGTCAGCTCTAAAGAGCTGTGTCTGTCTCCTGAAGTAAGTTTCGCCGGGATTCTGTTGATTCGTGGAGTTAACTGACTGTTGAAAGTATTTACAATGTTTCTGTGCTTTAAGATGTAGCGTTTCCTACTCACTTTCCATCAGGCAGCCTGGAAGTGAGGAAGCCCGAGGAACGACTGCACAGCCCATCGGGACCAGACCCGAAACGATGTTTATACCGCTGGGCTTGATTTTTAATATGAACATTAGTAATAATTAACATAATTAATCAGGCTGTAATTTCAAACTGACTATGAGAATCAGGCAGAATTAAAATCTGTGAATTTTTAAATTAAGAAATATGTATGTGACGTTAAGTGTTTATGTGCCCTGTGATAAATGGAAATATGAACTGCTTTGTTCCTGATGACTGTGTCATGCCACGGTCTCCTCGGCTGACAGCGTATCTGTGTCTTCACTGTAAGGTCGGAACTCATTAATCTGCTTGGAGTAAATCACCACAGAGGCAGACAACAGCATGGTCCCCACGGGTGCTGGAGTGAGCATGTTTTCTGTTCCAGCCAAATAAACCAGTGACAGTGTCTTAGTGACGTGCTGGCTGCATTCGTAATGTTTTCTATGATGTGCGATCACAGATGCCTCCGTAGGCCTGCCCTTTCACACGAGGCCACAGAGGGAGGCAGAGAAGGAAGACTAAAATCAAATGTAGACTACTACCAAATATCGTGTGTGCTACCGTGGAAATAAAGATAGCATTGTGATGAATAAAGTTTCATGTTTTGATTGAAATATTGCAGTGAATAAGGTCATCAAACAGAGTAAGCTGATGAAGTGACAGGCCTGCGTGCCTCCTCTTCATCAGTGGCTTTCAACCCAGGACTTAATGTCCACTAGGCACGGGCGCTCTCTCTGAACTGCTCACCCAGCGCTGTGTGCGTGCGCACGTGCGTGTGTTTAAGAAAGTCTGATCCAGCCCTGGATTCTCTTGCCTCCACTTCCCAAGTGCCAGGATTAGAAGCAGCATGTACTACCAGCCCTCTTTTATAAACAAGTCTCCGCGCTGACCTCTGTGGCCAGGCCGTAGACAGGAGCTGACTCTACTATCAGAGATGCAGGGAAGAACAATGGAGTCCTGTATTATCCACATCCAAGTTTCTGATCCAGATGTCATTTTTCTGGCTTATTCTTTGTCATCTCTGTGTCCTCTATGCTTCTTCACTTTAAACATCACACAGACTTTTTTTTTTTTTAAGTTTTTTTTTTTTTTTTCTCAAGTCAGGGTTTCTCTGGGTAGCCCTGGCTGTTCTGGAACTCATCTGTAGAGCAGGCTGGCCTCGAACTCAGAGTTCCTGAGTGCTGGGATTAAAGGTGTGCACATCTCACAGAATTGTGGGTGTGTTTAAGAAGCCTCTCCACAGTTCTTCATGTCTGTCCTTACACTTGGGACTCCGTCCTTGGCGAACACTTGGTCTGCTGTTCACTGGAGGGTCTCCCCTCCCCTTCATAAACACTTGTCTCTGTGCCGTCCTCCTTCCTGTGCCTCTGACACAGCTTTTGACATTTTTTTTTTTAATGATTTCTGTATTTCATATTTTACCATGCCATTTATCCACATTCGGTCTCTTGCTCTTCTCTGCTGTCTTTGATCTACTGTACAAATGTTGGGTCTTCTTGGGTTATTTGGCTTTCTGTACATCAAAACAAAAACCCTACAGTAACCTTCATCACTCGAGAAAGGAAGAGCTGGATTCCGGTACACCCAAAGAGAGCACATCTTCCTGGTGGCCACTTTTTATCCTTTACTTAAAAGCAAGCAACTGCCACATCAGACATCACTCAGATCCTACTTCTGACTGTCCGTGTGTCACAATAGCTCTCCCGGCACATTTATATATAGGAGGTTTCAGAATTTGGAACTTGCGGTTTGAGATAGCACCACAGTACCTGGACTCTGAGAGCCACTCTGCCATATGCAGCTCCGGGGAAGTGCATGTCCCATGGCTTTGCTCCTGAAGCCCCAAGGCCCGTGTGCTGGAAGCTTCTCTCCTGTGGCACCTTGAGGTGATCGATGGAACCTTCAGATGGTAGAGCCTCATGGAAAACAATTAGGTTTTGTGGCTCTGCATTCTAAAGGATTTACTGCTGCCTGTGGGCACGGCCCCCCAAGGCAACGTGTTCTGAGGGAGCACACATAGCTCCCTGTTTGCAAACCATCCTGTGATACAACAGGGATCCTTACCTCCATGCCGGTACCATCCAAGCTTCCAGAATGATGAGCCAAATAACCTTTAAAATATTGTTACCCTGTATCAAAGGTCTGTGATAGCAACGTAAATAGCTTCTAAGATTTGCTTCTAACCTCTGAGTCAGGTCTGTTGTCAGTGGGCCTCTGTCCGTTGCTGGCTATAGACAGGAGCCCATAATTTCCTTACAGACTGGGTTCTAAACACAGCTTCCGGTGTTTTAGAACACTCAAGTGAGTACTTCCCTAGTGTACTAGAAGGAAAGCAAGCTGAGAGGCAATGTTGCTGTGAAAGGCAGTGTTCGGGGTGGGGTGTACACATGCTTAGGAATCACGTGGAGCCCGTGCTGCACATCTGCTCAGAGGACAACACTGGGTACTAGTCTTCACTTTGTTTGAGACATCTTACCTGCTAGCTGGCCCAAATCTTTTATCTTCCAGTGGGAGTGCACCTGGGATACCAGACCCATGCCCTACTGAGCTTGACTTTCCCATGGGTTCTTGGGATTGGAAGTCAGGCGGTCAGGCCAGTGGGAAAGTCTTTAGCCACAGAGCAGCTTCCCAGCCTTGGCGATGCCTGGATTCCGACTGCTGCTGCTTCTGCCGTGCTGTGCTGTTCGGATGGACACCAACCGTGACACGGTGTGGGAGAACTCTGCGGAGTCTGATTGCAGGAGACAAGATCATTCAGGGTCTTCTGCTGAGTACCACAGTTCAAAGCCCTATGCTGAGCCTGAGAAATGACTTGTCGAGTAAAAGCATTTGCCACTCAAGTCTGACAAACTGCTTACTAATGATAAGTAATCTTCCAAAATAAATTATCCAAAAATAATGTAAAAATTTTAGCTTAGTTTTAGTTTTTTTTTTTTTTTTTTTTTTATTTTAGGCAGGGTCTCAATGTGTCAGCCAGAGCTCACTAGATAGATTTGTCTAGCATCAAACTCAGAGCAATTCAACTGTGTCTGCATCCCTGGTGTTGGGCTTAACATGGTGCAGCACCACATCTGAACTACTTAAATTTTAAATGAGTAGATGTCCGTTCTTCGGCCAGTCTTTCGTTACAGCTTGAAGCTGTTAGTTGGAGCATTGGCCCACGCTGTTCCAGGTACATTTGCTGCTGCACAAGTCACACTCCTTCCGGTTGTCATGTGGAGTTTCAGAACTTTAAAAAAAAAGTCACAGCCACTCACACATGCTGAGCATGTGCTATGCCAGTGTGCACCCTGAGAGTCTCTCCTGTTTGCTTTTTTGATTAGCCTCACTCTGAAGCCCAGCCTGGCCTGGAACTCATTCTGTAGACAAAGTGTTAGCTATCTGGCTGCCTCTGTCTCTCCAGCTCATGTGCCCCATAGCCAGCGTCCTAGTTTTTGAAATTATATTTAAGTTGTAACATTCTCCCTTCTCACCAGCAAACCCTCCCAATTCCCCAATTCCCTTCTTCATACCTTCAAATTTATGGCCTCTTATTTCATCAATTGTATCAATTGTTATTGCAGCAATGTGGCATATAGTCTATAGCCTGTGAAGCCCATATGCTACTTGTATGTATGCTTTCAGGGTTAACCGTTTGGCACTAGACAACCAGTTGCATCTCTTACTTCTATTTTAAAGATTTATTATTTATTTTATTTATATGAGTACACTGTTACTTTCTTCAGACACACCAGAAGAGAGCATCTGATCCCATTACAGATGGTTGGGAGCCACCATGTGTTTGCTGGGAATTGAACTCAGGACCTCTGGAAGAGCAGTCGGTGCTCTTAACCACTGAGCCATCTCTCCAGCCCCTGCAACCTCTACTTTTAAAGGTGAAAACTGCCTAGAAACACAAAGAGCAACGACTGGAGACTTCACTAGCTTCACGTTTGTGCCCAATCTTTTACAATTGTACTCTTAAGGCTGTGGTTTAAGTCATTTGCCTTTATCGGTTCATTTCAAAGCCTCCACATTGCGTCTATGTTAATTGTTGTGATTTTGTCTAATCTGAAAGAAGGCTGAAGGTACAGCTCAGTGGGTAGAGCACTCAGTACATGTGAGGTCCAGGGTTTGAATACCAGGACCATAAAATACAACTAAAACAGGTTGGGATCAGGCCTAGTTGATTCAGGATAAATACAACAGCAATTCATATTCTTATTTGCAAATCTTGAGTTTCTAGTAACCTAGATGTCAAAACTTAGCCCATCTTGACCTCTACCAACTGTTGCTGCCACAAGTATTCCCCATCACGTTTGGAAGGCCAGAAGCCTGTCTCCAGAGCTGGCAGGCAGTCTGTTCACTAAAGCCTACTAGTTCTGTCTGGGATCAAGCCAAGCATCCCCACTCCCTTTCCCGTCTGCCAAACACCATTCATTGCCTTTCATCTTGGTTCTTTGGACCTCTCTCTCCCCATTTGTCTATGTGCAACACTTGAGCTAAATCAAACGTGCTGCAGACAGGACATAGCATGCCACTACTCTGTCCAAGATCCCCCGGTGGCTCCCTATCTTAGAGTGAAGTCAGAATCCATACAGTGCCCACAAAGCCTCTGTACGTCAGTCCCGCCCACCTTGGCTGCTTTCATTTCACCGGCCCTGTCTTACACTTCACCCACACAAGCCTCCTTATCTTTCCTAGCACTTGTTAGATAGGCTCCTTCTGTGCACCGATTCTTCTCCAGAAATTCATGTCTTAAGTTCTTTACATAGCTCTCTGCCTCCTGTAGTGGAGATGTGATTTTTTTTTCATTCATGTAAAGTGTGTGGGCGCTGGGTCCTCTGTGGTAATAAACCATAGTAGAACCTTTAAGGCCTTTCAGGAAGAAGCTGCTAGGGCTGAGGAGAGAGTTCAGTCAGAAAAGCAACTGCCTTGCAAACACGAGGACCCAAGATCAGCCTTCATTACCTATGTATACAAGTGTCAGCCATGGCAGTGCTCACTTATGGAGGAGGAAACAGGACACCTTGGCTGTTCAGTCAGTCTAACATAATTGGTGAGCTCCAGGCCAGTCAGAGACTCAAGAAGGTGGATAGTCTTCCTAAGCAAACAAACACCTGAAGTGTTTTCCGACCTCCACATGCACACACGTGCATTTGCACACATATCAACACATACATGCATGCACACCACACATGTGCAAAACCAGGAAGAGCTGACAGTCTACTGTGGTCATTACGGGCCCCTCCTACACTATGCTTTCCTGTCTCTATATGTGATCTCTCCCGCGAACTCTGTGCCAACGTGTGTCACCTGAACCGGTGTCCACATCAAGCCAGTCCCACCGCCGCGTTCTAGAATTAGGATCGAAATAAACCACAAATAGCTATGAAGTTATACGGCCTTCGATGATTTGTTACAGGAAGAGTAACACTAACACGCGGCCTCCTGTTTCTCGGGAGACTGTCCACGCCGGGTACCACGAAGCACAGCCATGGTTCCCGTGCATGCCCGTGCATGCGTACTTCTGTCCTCCTTCCGAGGAGTCTGTGTTCCTTGAGAGCAGGAGGGCCGTCACTGCTGTTGGATGTCTGCGACTGGTCATATTGGGTGGATGATGGGAGGCTGGGGCCAGGCAGCCTTTCCGCGCTCCCGGTCGGTCATCCTTTCTACCGCTGCGATACTCTTACAACGGAAGGGACAACGGCTTTACTGAGCTCAGTTCCAGGTCACAGTCCACCATTTTGAGTTAGTCATAGTCACATCCATGGTCAAAAGCAGAGAAAGATGGGGGACCAGGTGTGGTGACTCAGCTTTAATCCCAGCAGCGGCCAGCCTGGACTACATACCCAGTTCCAGGCCAGCTAAGATGCCAGAGCGAGACCCTGTCTTTAAAGAAAAGACAGAGTGAGTGAATGCAGGCATGCGTGTTTCCTCATGGCCACCTCCTCTTCCACACAGCCCACCTGACTGTGCTTCTCGCCACCTAAAGTATCCCAATTAAGAAACAGGTGGACGGTGTCTACACAGTCACTCATGAGCCTCTTCCCAGGTGATTCTAGAGCCAGCGGTTCTCAACCTTCCTCATGCTGTGACGCCCAAATATAAAACTTTTCGTTGCTATTTCAGAACTGTAATTTGGCTACTGTTATGAATTATAATGTAAATGTCTATGTTTTCTGATGGTCTTATGTGGCCCCTAAAGGGGTCATGACCCACAGATTGAAACCGTTCTAAGCGTGTTCCGCTGACAATTACACTGCTCGTGAAGCAGCAGGATATTTTCTCCATGTTTATGAAGAGAATGGACAGCTTTGCACAGTCTGATGAGGCTATTGGATAGAAATACAAAATCTTGTCCTTTAAAAATTAGAATAAAGTGCTGGAGAAATGGCTCAGCAGTTAAGAGCTCTTCCAGAGGTCCTGAGTTCAATTCCCAGCAACCACATGGTGACTCACAACCACCTGTAATGGGATCTGATGCCCTCTTCTGGTGTGTCTCAAGACAGCTGCAGTGTACTCATATACATAAAATAAACAAATACATCTTTTTTTAAAAAAAAAAAAAAGGATTAATTTAGCTCTCATGGGTCTCCAGTTAGTTTTTAAAAATCAGAATAAAGATACAATTATAAGTTATGTGCGCATTGAGGAAAAGACACCACTAGCATTGCAGTAGACACGGAGAGCACTGAAGAAGCTTCCA
Organism: Mastomys natalensis; assembly: GCA_021653895.1. NCBI lineage: Eukaryota > Metazoa > Chordata > Mammalia > Rodentia > Muridae > Mastomys > Mastomys natalensis. The sequence goes on from JAJTUV010000822.1 coordinate 39,271, forward strand.
GGAGAGGCAACATTCAAATGAAGGGCCAAAGGGCAGGCCCAAGTTAGGGCAGGAGACAGGAAAGGGTCTAGAGGGAGCTTGCCTGAGGCTGTGGACATTCCCATGAACTGAAGTGTGGAAGGGACGAGCTTGCCTCCAGACCTAGTGAGTTTTTCCTTCTGGTGATAGTGACGTGGGATGGCGGATGATAACAGTACTATATTCACGAACAAAAATGCTACACCCAATCTACACCGAGCTTTGGTCTGTCTGTTGCTGGAAATCAGAAGTGGTTACCTTTGTCTCTGGGTCACCTACCTCGATGCCTCTGATTTTTCTTTTCCTTAGGGATTTCTGAAAGATGGCCTATTGAAGCCCAGGCTGTCCACAGACTTTCTATAGTGAAGGCTAGCTTTGGAACTCTGCTCTTGCCTTCGCCTCCTAGGGATGGTGCTGCACTGGCTAACTTGTTTCATTAATGCTGTTTTTGTTGTGTGGTACTGGGAGGTGCCCCTGGGGCCTTGTTTTATGACACAAACATACTACTCGTAGAGCTACAAGCTCCTCGGTTTGATTTGTTGTGTTTGATGAAGAAACTGAGGCCTCTCCTCATGCAAACGGGCCTCGGACTGGGCTTGCCTCTCACACTCGTGTAGTTTCGTGGCAGGCTTGTTGCCTAACACTCAGGATGCTTTTAGATGACGTGGAAGAGCAGAGCTGTACTGCCTTCAGCTAAGGAAAGGTGAACAGTTGAGTACAGACTCTTATCCCGCTACCTTAAGCGTCTGTCTTTTCCAGTCACCTCTCCTGAGATTAAAGAGGAGCAACAGACAGACCCAGTTTTCCCACTGCTGCCCCATTCCTTCCGTAGGAAAGGGGACGCTGGCCAGAAGTCAGTGAGTTTCGTGGGCTCGTGGGCCAGGTAGAGCATCTGAGGGAGGCAGCCTGCGGTGGCAGCCAGCGCCCCTCTTCTTTCTGGGTGCCCCCCACCCTCGGGACTGCGCGGGGTGGGGGTGGGGCCGGCCCGGGAACAGCTGCAGCGGGCGCCGGGCGCGTCTGGAATGCGGGAGCGCTGCGCACCAGGACTTTTTATGGAAACTCTGCTGGCGCAGCGGCCGGCGGCTCGGGCGGCTCGGGCGGCTCGGGCGGCGGGAGCGGCGGGGGCAGCGCGCAGAGCCCCACACGCAGCGCGGAGCGGGAGGAGCGGCGCCCCGGCGGCGGCAGGCGGTAGGAGGGCTGGACAGGGCGGACGCGGCGGGGCTCCGGGCCCGCGGGGTAGCCTGCACTCCGCAGGGCCGGCCTGGGCTGCGGCGGGTCGGGGGTGGGGGGGTCCCGGTGCTTCTGCTCCACCTGTGTCTGGCCGGCCGCGTTTGGGGGAGAGTGGTTCCAGGGAGCCGAGTGAGTGTACACCCTCCGCCAGGGACCCGAGGGTCCCAGCGGGCGACTTTACTGTGGCACCCAACACGTATCCACTGCGGGCTCTGCCAGCAGCTGCTGCGATTTTAAAGAAATTGCGGATGGGTGCCCCTGGAAGCTGGGAAACTGGGGATATATTAGCCTGCTATGTCCGGTCTCCAGATTGCTCCCCAACGCCAAGAAGGGGATATGTTTGGAGGTTGAGCAGCTTGCTCTTAAAGTTGGAGTAAAGGCATTGTATGAATAAATTGTGAGATGTTCAAATGCAACATATGCATATATGTTTATATACACATACATACACACGCGTTTCTCTCTCTCTCTCTCTCTCTCTCTCTCTCTCTCTCTCTGTGTTGTGTGTGTGTGTGTGTGTGTGTGTGTGTGTGTGTGTGTGTGTGAAGGAGCAAACTAAGAGATTAGGTGATTACTCAGTGGCTTGAGATAAGCATTTTATTTTTAAGGTCACAATGTGGACAAGGAGTTGAGCATAGATAATGTGGTAAAAATAGCATATGATTGGTATGCCCTCATAGAGTGGCTGCCCTTGGGAAAAGGCAGGCAGGCAGAGAAAAGCACCCCACGAAGAACTCACTTTTCTGACCAAAGCGAGCGGAGCGTTCGTCGTTCATCAGTATTTTGTTAAGGAGCAGCGGCTCATTGCTCCAGTCTTAGGAGATGTATGTTTCCGGTACTGTGAAACAAAGTTTTTAGACCATCTTCGTCACATGATATTGTGTGAACTACATAAAATTTCCCCCAATATTATTCATTTAATGTTAAACTGCCACTGTAAGCAAATCCAAATTGCATGCCTCCGGTTTTTGTTTTGTTTGTTTTGTGTTTGGGTGTGTTTGTATGGGAAAAGGGGATAATTAACTGAAGAAAAGTCTTGTTTGTGCGTGGGGTCAGGGGTTGTAGTATAAACAGATTTCATTTTATGTAGTTGGTAACTGCTAGGAAAGCTCTCTTGCCACTAACTTGTTTCCTATCCATCTTACTAGGTTTCCAGGGTAGCCTTGAACTCACTCCATAGTGCAAACAGGAAGGACTGTGGCCCTCCTGTCCCAGCCTCCAGAAAAGTTGAGATTACAGGCCAGCACCCTCAGGCCCAGCTCAGTATTCTGTCTTTTGCCTGATGCTCCTGAGGAATCATTTAAAGAGAAACATGTACAATTTTGTATTTTACCTGCAACGTTTGACATGGAGAGCACAATGCAAAAACTGTGACAAAATTATTTAAAATCTAGTTTTCCTTCTTGCAGCTTTTGATGCAGTTCAGTTTTAATAGATTTCCAGAGGTACAAAGGAACAATTTTACTGCTTACCTTAAAATGGAATCTGTGCTATTTTAGAAATTTTGACATGTAAGGCTGATCATTGTCAAAATGTATGTCATCGTGAGAAGACTATATTTAGCATCAGCTAAGGAATGTATTATCTGGGTTTTGAAGAGTACTTTGCCCTGAAATCTCATTTGAAGCTTAGATTGGGGCTTCATTTGTGAAAAGCATGGCAACTATTGTGTGTACATTGTAGAGATTAACTACATACAGACAGAGTTCATGGCCAGCCTAGTCTACATAGCTAGTTCCAGGATAGCTAGTGTATAGAACAGAGACATGATAGATTTAGTTTGCTTAAGAAGGCAAGGGCCTGAAACTGACAGGCTCCATTTGTAGGGGAGAAAGCTCTATCACCTTGAAAACCCCAAAAGAATAAAAAGTATTTAAAAACTCTATCAGTTAGTATACGTGCTTACAAGAATTAAGATAGTGATCGTCAAACCATGGATCAAAATGTGTGTTTACAGAAGTCTTCGGGCGTCTTTTCATTATGGAGCCGAAACATTTTGGTCTCCTTTATCAGTCAGAGGGAAATGACATCACCCACTAACAACTGCATGTTTCTCTTCTTATTTGACCAATCTGGTCCACATCACTTGTGTACTTTCTGTCCTGGTCTTTCTTCTGTTTTTATAATTACATTTGAAATAGTTATTTTTTTCACTTAAATATTCACTGTGTAGTGTGGCTTCTTTTATGGTAGTGTATTTTTTATTTTTGTGTATCTTTTGACTCCATGTATGAGTGTGCACTGTGTGCCTACAGTGTCCACACAGGCCAGGAGAGGGAGTCAAAACCCCTGGAACTGACCCTCTGCAAAAGCAGCAAGTGCTCTTGACTGCTGAGCCATAGCCTTAGCTCCTTCAGTGTACATTTGGTAATGGTGTTATTGTAGGTATGGAAATCAGTGCCTTGTACATCCATGGGTTGTACCTGGCCGTTGCCCATGGCAGTGTGCTTTCTACACTCTAGAATGGGTGGTTTTAAACTGAGAAATGTTCACTATACATCATAATTTGTATCATAAAATTCACGCACACACCCCATTGAAAACAATGAGGGAAGCTGGGTGTAGTGATGTATGCCTTTGATCCCAGCACTCAAGAGGCAGAAGCAGGATCTCTGTGAGTTCGAGGCCAGCCTGGTCTACATAGTAATTCCAGGATAGGCCACCACAAAAGAAAGCCAAGACTTCGGGAAAGTGGGGAGCGGTGAAAACTACAGGAAAGGTCTGGGCTTCCTTGCCTATTTGAACTGGAAGACAGTCTTCACTGAGGACCACAGTTGGGATGGGGAGACCTGGAATTCTGGTTAACAAGCCAGTGGGGGCGTAGGAAGGTAGGATAAGGACTGATTCCTTTTCATGGTATTCTAGTTTCATTCTGTTGCTATGATGAAACAGTCTGACTGAGAGCAACTTGGGAATGGAGGGGTTAATTTGACTTCCCCATCCAGGTCACAAACCCTCAGCAGGGTTTATGCTCTACTAGCTTATACAGTCCAGGACTGCCTGCCCAGGGATGCCGACACATCAATAACAAGAGAATTACCCATAGACATTGCCACAGGCCAAGCTAATCTAGGCTTTCCTCTCAGATGACTCTAGACTATGTCATGTTGACAAAGCTGAGACAATGGGCAAGCTCTAAAGGCCACAAGAGTCACTCCTAAAAATAAATGGGACAAGGACGAAGGATTCTAGAAGTGCTTTCTTTTAAAAACTCTCTTCCCATGCTTTCTAAATTACACGGTTAAAATCATTCCATTTATTTTAGTTAGCAGTTCATGGTTGTCTATCTTCTCTGGGCAACAAACTGACACATGTCAGTCCATTAATGGTAACTTCCTCTTCCCACTCCCACCTAAGAAGGATTTTTGTTGTTGTTGTTGTTGTTTTTGAGGCAATTATGTCTCTCTGACTATCCTGGAATTACTATGTAGACCAGGCTAGCCTCGAACTCACAGAGATCCTGCTTCTGCCTCTTGAGTGCTGGGATCAAAGGCATACATCACTACACACAGCTTCCCTCATTGTTTTCAATGGTTGTGTGTGCATGTGTGTGTGTGTGGTGTGTGTGTGTGTGTGTGTGTGGTGGCGTAGGTGAGTAGTTATCACGAGGCTGCTCTCGGAATAGTCCCCATTTTTCATTTAGGCTGATAGTAGATCCCACAGTGGTACTGTTTGTTACCTCTGCCTCTGTCCTGTGCTAGTATGCCATGAGCTTGTCCTGTGTCCTGTCTGGTGTGGGAAATCCTAACTGCACTGATGAACACAGCAGGTTTACTTACCAAAGCTTCAGGGTGATAAATATGCTTTGAGAAGTATTACAGCCATGTAAAGGAATAATATTAAACAGTTATTCCAGAAGAATGTTAAAGTAGGCTGCACCTTAAGTTTGCTGGGGGTTTGGACATCAGTTTCACAATATGACCTAGTTTGCATTAGCTGAAAACTCAATGGCTTGGAGTCACCTGGAAAGAGTTTCAGTTGATCTTTATCAGGTTGGTCTGTGGCTATGTCTGAGCGAGATTATCTTAATTGCCCTAGGAGGACTCAGGTGGTCCTGGGCTGTATAAGGAAGCTAGCTATGAGCAAGTGATTGGCAGAGATGGGGCGGCCCGCCCGCCCGCAGCATGTCTTTCCAGTTCTCACCTCCTGCCTGCCTGTGCTCTTGCTCTGAGTTCCTTTAGTGACCATAAAGGAGATGTAAGCCAAATCAAATCTTTTCCAGCCCTCATTGGTTTTGGTCAGTGTTTTGTTGCAGCAACAGAAGGACACCAGAAGTAAGCTCCAGTTTCCTGCCTTTGAGCTGTGGTAAAGTATCTGACAAATTTTATAGAGTAGTTTTGCTTTATTTTTTCTTTTACCAAAATCCTGCCTTAGCTGTATAGTCCTAACTGGCCTTGAACCTATGGTTCCTGCCTCATGCTTCTGAGTGCCGAGCTAGGCATGCAGTCTTACCTGTTAGTAATTTTCATGAATTAAATTTGAGACGGTTACGTGTAAGTTTCTTTTGTTTTTTTCTTTTCACTTCTTTTGATTTAGGGTCTTGTTGTGTAGCCAGTGCTAGCCTAGAGCTCACAGCAGTCTTCTGCCTCAGCCTCCCGAGTGCTGCAGTGAGAGCTTTGCACTTCCTAGAGCGGACTGTGTTTTATACAAGTGAAAAATGATAAACATTTTAGCCTTAAATTTTATGTAGTTCAAAACAAATTCGTTGTTTCTTTTGAAGACTTGGGTTTTAACATTTAACAGTTATCTTTTTTTTAACATTTATTTATGTACTTAAAGTTTTCCTTTAAAAGTTCCAACAAAGCCATTAATAGCAGTAGACACTTGTAATCCCAACACTGGGGAGGATGCAACAGGAGGATTGTAAATTACAAACCAGGCCAGGCCTAACTTATAAAGAGAGTTCCAGGCCAGCCAGTGCTACAAAGTGAGAGTTAAAAAAAAGTGGGGTGGGGCATGAGGGTGAGGGGAGAAGTCAGAGGCCAGCCTGGGTTACACAGTGAACCCCTGCATCTGTGCATCAGAGGGAGTGAAGGAGACAGGGGCCTAAGACAAAGAATTTGCATGAATTCAGCGAAGGGAAACTGCAAGACTGCCACTATCTGGAGAGTTTTGCTCTCCTGAGATTATATGGCAATATGGTCACCATATTTGAAGGACAGCTATGATTTTAAGTTTGTTTTGCACATTATTTGGTACTGAAAGGCTTTGGGGAGAGGAGAGGTCTGAGGACAAGTTGTTCCAGGGAGGGGAAGAGGGAAGCTTGGTTGAAGCCCTAAGGTCACAGTCTAGGAACCAATGAGCTGGGAAGAGGGTTCAGTGAGTGAAGCACTTGCTGTGCAAGCATGAAGACCCTGTTCAAATCCCCAGAGCCCAAATAAAGCTATGGGATCTTCACATCAGTACTCCCAACATTCCTAAAGGGAGATGGGAAGCAGATGAGGCAAGCCCATCCTTGAAGCTCATGGGCCAGGTGGTATGGCACATGCAGCAGCCAACAAGAAACCCCATCTCAAACAAAGTTGAAGGTGAGGGCTGCCCCTGAACCTGTCCTCTGACACACACACACATGCATGGCACAATTCAAAGACACAAATATATACATACACAGAATAGGATATATAAAGAATGTTATACCTAGTGTCCCAACCAGTTCTTTTTTGAAGATTTATTTTATTGTGTGTATGAATGTATGTGTGTGAGTGCAAGTGCCAGCAAAGACCAGAAGAGCATGTCTAGTACCTGGGAACAGGAGTTATAGAGACAGTTGTGACCTGCCACATGCCTGAATGAACCTGGGTCCTCTGGAAGAGCAGCTGAGCTATTTCTCCAGCTCATGTTCTTGATAGTTCAAGGGGTTTGCCTGGGATTACATTTAGACCAACACAGGATGTATGGCATTATTATGCTGCTGCTGCCCTCATATGGCAGCTACAGGTATTGCATCTGCCTGTTCAGACAGCAGAAATTAACACTAGAGTCAGAAAAACTTATATCCTCCTAGATAGAAAATCCTTTGGTATTCAGTTACTGGGTATAAAAATGAGCTTAAACAAATTTCATTTAGCATTCTAAATATAGTGAGATCTAAATGGGATACTTTCTAGAATTTTTACTTTCTAGAATGGGAATTGACTTGGTTTGGTAGCATGCTCTTTTTTCTGTAAGTTCAATGACTCTCAAAAGGTGGTCTCAGAACCTGTCCTATAGGTTAAGGATATCCATCACCCTTCTGCAGGTATGCAACTTGTGTGAGGTCATGTTTTCTTTATAAATTTCAATTAAGACAACTTGTTGCCGGGCGGTGGTGGCGCACGCCTTTAATCCCAGCACTTGGGAGGCAGAGGCAGGCAGATTTAGAGTTCGAGGCCAGCCTGGTCTACAGAGTGAGTTCCAGGACAGCCAGGGCTACACAGAGAAACCCTGTCTCGAAAAAACAAAAAACAAAACAAAAAAAAAAGACAACATGTCATAGTAATTTGAGTGTAAAAGCAGATATAAGAATGTGTTTCTCTTGTTAGGCCAGATAGAAAAGAGATTTTCAAACCTATAAAACAATACCGCTCTCCATGTTTTCTTTATTTTGGAAAATAATTGTTTTCAGATGATAATATGTTTTCAAATTTATTTAGGTGAACTAGTAAGTACTCACTTAATCATCATATCTATAGATAAATTTATATAAATAAAAGTTATCAATGTCTTCAAGCATAGACCTGTACTGAGCCCTGAGGCCCAAGTGTCAAAACCCCACCTTCATGCAGAGCTCCAGTTTTTACATCCTTCTATTATTCCTGCATTTTCTGACCTGAAAACAGCTCTGGCTAGAGAGATGGCTCCACACGTAACGGTTTCACTGCCATGCCTGGGCACCTAAGTTCCATCCCTGAGTGCACATGGTCGAAGAGAGAACTGAACGCTGAAAGCTGTTCTTTAACCTCCATATGTGTGCTGTGGCACAGGCATGCCCGCACTCATATACAAATAAGTGAATAAATACTTTTAATGAGAGCCTTATATTCTTATAATTCTATCGTTTCCTATCTAGACTTTCAGTTCTTTGAGAGCTTATCCTGTTCGCCATTGTATAATAGGACCATGGAAATACCCTAACAGACTATAGGAAGATGTTCAGCAAACATTTCTGAATTTATACATATATTAGTTTTTTTAAGGATTTATTTCATGTGTATGGGCATTTTGCCTATGTCTGTACAACACGTGCATGCTTGGTATGAAATTAGAAAAGGGTGTTGGAGCCTCTGAAACTAGAGTTAACAGATGGTTCGAAGTCAGCCATGTGGGTGCTGGAAGTGAACCCAGGTTCTCTGCAGTCACAGACAGTGTTTTTAAGTGCTGAGCTAGTCTCCGGGATCCATGTTTACCTATTTTATCTTACTTGTCAAAATCATTATCAGTGGGAGGAGGGTGTGCTCTAGGATGTGTGTGAAGTTCAGAAGATGACTTTCTGGTGTTAGGTCTCTTTCCCATGGGCACTATGCTGCCAATACCCTCAGGGACAGACTCAAGAAAAACAGACCCAAATACAGAGAGAAAGGGGCTGCGTTAGGACCTGGATGACAACAGAACAAACAGACTCGACTCTAGAGACTCAGATCTAAAGAGTCATTGCTAAGCATTACTCTGGAACTGTAAAACTCTACCTTTACCAAGAATGTATAAAGTTATTATTCTGGTAATCTGTAGTAGTTAAACATTTCACAGAAACTACATTAGAATATTTGCCCTATAGCAGTAACAGTAACTATGTTTTCATTGAACCTTGACACCTATTGAAAAGGAGTTGATAATTTGAAACTAGTTGTCAAGATTCTGGAGAAAAGTGAACTGTTGAATGGATACTATCAATGTTATAGTCTGTATCTGAATACTGTGAGCTAGCAAGCATGTGAACTGGTAAACAGGGTTGAGTTAAAATAAGCTCCTCTGCAATAGAAAACAACAAGGTCCTGCCTGTGGACTTAACTGTTGCCTGGTAATAGCTTTGAAGCTCGAAGTGGAAGATAGTACAATGAGTTGAAGACTGTCACAATTACCTCACTGTTGACATGTGAATATCAAAATTGTACATGATTGATACATGATCTTTGGAATTTAAGGTCTCCGGAAGACTGACTTAAAAGCCCCGTCCAGGTAGTGTATGGTGAGGATGGAAACACGGGGCTCTAGAGATACTCAGGCAGTGAAGCCTTTGCTGAACAAATGCCAAGGCCTGAGGCTAGATCTCTAGTGCCCACATAAGAAGTTGAGTGCACAGACTTCTGCAATCCCAGCACTGGGGAGAGAAGCAGATAGATCCCTGGAGTTCACTGGCTGGCCAGCCTTGCAGAGTCAGTGAGCTCTGAGTTCAATAAAAGACTGCCTCTAGCTCTAAACACAGACATGCAGGCATGTGAGTAGATAGGTGGATGCACACACAAGCACACATGCGTACATGTGCCCCCTAATTCCCACAAAGACTTGAGAAGTTGAATCAAGAAAAGAAGATCTTTCAGGCTTGTCAGTTTTTGCATGAATGCTGTAACGCTTTCTATGATGAAATCTACTTTCATTATAGTGGGAAGGAAGCTCCAGAAAGCACCCGATCCCCTGTAACCTTGGCAGGGAGCATACAGTGTGCCAGGTCTGGAAGGAAGAGCAGTACAGAACATGAACACAGAATGAGGCTGCTAGCTAAATATGCTGCTTTCAGTTCTATCAGAGGGCTGGTTCAAATCTTAAGAAACTGTTCAGAAAGAAAGTAGACTACTTAAAAACCTAGTTTCCAGGCATTTACTAAGAACAGGAGGAGATGGGGACAGTGCCTGTCTACTCGGGGTTCCATTCTTTAGCATCAACCAGAGAGCCTCACACACAGTAGATGCTAACAAGCACCTGTGTAATGAGTGCAACCCTTTGTTTCTATGCAATCAATGAATGATCATTATGTTATGGGTATGGTGGCCACCCCTATAATCCCAGCATTCAGGAGGTAGACTGGAGGGGAATCGAAAGTTCCAGGCCAGCCTTTGCTACATAGTGAGACCTTATCTCAAACACAAAACAGGAAAACCTCCCCAAAGCAACGACGACTACAGATACCTCACTAAAGAAGGTATGCACATGGGGAGTGAGCACGTGGGAAAACGTGTCATGTGTCATCAGAGAACTGCCAATTAAGATGAGAGAGCATCCAGCCCCACAATAGCCATAACCCAGAACCTTGGCATTAAGTGAGGGCAAGGGCAGAACAACCCAAATCCTCCCCCATTGCTAGTGGGGATGGAACAACTTACACCACTTTGACTATACTAAGCACATTCTGGTTAGTGCTATATTTTTGTTTTATGAGACAGGGTTTCTCTATGTATCCCTGGCTGTCCCCGAACTCACTCTGTGCATCAGGCTGGCCTCAACCTCAGAGATCTGCCTGTTTCTGCCTCCCAAGTGCTAGGATTAAAGATGTTTAACACCACCCAGCTGCTAAACACATTCTTTACAATGTGATCCGGCAATCATGACTTGGTATTTATTCTGAGGGATTGGAAAAAGTTTCTACTTAAAATTGCCAAAAGAGATGTAACCAAAATATTTCGTTGGGTGACTGGATCCACTTACAATGGGCTATTAGTCAGTGAGATTAAAGATGTGCACCGCCACACTGCCACACCGCCACACCGCACACCGTTGGCTTGAAAGGGACATTGTTAAATCTATTAGGATTAAAGTATGTTCATATTTTTAAAAAGTCAGATTATGCCGGGCAGTGGTGGTGCACACCTTTAATCCCAGCACTTGGGAGGCAGAGGCAGAGGCAGGTGGATTTCTGAGTTCGAGGCCAGCCTGGTCTACAGAGTGAGTTCCAGGACAGCTACACAGAGAAACCCTATCTTGAAAAAACTAAAAAAAAAAGTCAGATTACAGGAAACAAAAGGGTGAATTTAAAGGAAGTATGGGCAAACTATCTCAAGCTATCTGGTGCTTAGTCTCCTGAGTGAGTCCACAGTACACACTTGTCAGGTGCCTTTGAAGGCTCCCCAAGCTCTTCAGGACGATACACTTTATTGGGCTTTTAAAATTATGCACCTTTTATTTTCCATATCATGAGTCTTAAAGGAGCTAAATATTATCACAACTACTTATTTGAACTTCTGAAGTGAATATAGAATGTATATATTTCTACATAAAGATATAAAAATTTAAAATATGTATTTCTATATCAGTACACAAATTGTATATTTAAAGGTTATATTGATAAAATATATCAAAGGGAAGGTCATTACAATTCCTATACAATATTGTCATTTGTTTGTTTGAGACAGGTTTCATTGGGTTGCTCTGGCTGGCCAGAGCTTTCCACATGGACCAGCTTGGCATTAAATTCAAAGGGATCTACCTGTCTCTGCCTCCCAAGTGCTAGGATCAAAGGGGTGTGTGTTACCACACCTAGCAACATCATCATCATCATCACTATTATTATTACTACTACTACATTATTATCATCATCTCTGCAGGTACAAAAATATACAAGGCTTCAGCCCCAAACCACACATAGCAAACATGAATGACGTTTCACAAAAGGCAGAGGTAAGTAAATTTCAAAATCTGTGTGTGTGTGTGTGTGTGTGTGTGGGCAGGGTGGAGAGAGGCAGGAAGAGACTTGGAAATGGAAGGAGACAGAGAGAAAGAGAAAGAGAAAGAGGAAGAGCTGAGCAATAATACAAGCAATAATGGTTGAAGGAGTGTGGGAAAGGTTCCAGGTGTTTGTAATTGCTAATATCAGGATGGACAAGGAGAGAAGGTCCAGTTTGTGCACTGTTTTGGGCCACTACTTTATCTGGGTTCTGGAAAACAAGGAGAGAGTTTGGCATTCTGACACAATTTTATTTACAGAAACTTCTTTCAGAAACAAACTTCTTTTTAAAAATGAGAAGACTCTGCATTCTTAGTTTTAGAATAGGGAAGCCATTCCTCTAGTCTCCTAGCAGACTTTCTTTCTTTAGGGTTTTCCTTTTAGAGGCTACTCTATGCAGTTGGTGTAGCCACCCTGTACATTTTAATGGGGTTTGGAAGTTACACATGGGCAGTGCGACAGGAGACACGAATCACCTCTTGTGGAGTTAACCTGGCCTTCAGCTTTGCCTATACTGTATACTATGACAGCAGTAATGCTATCTGTAATATGTACTTTACTTCAGCCTTGCCTATACTGTATAATATGACAGCAATAGTGCTATCTGTATTATGTACTTTACCTCAAAAGCCTAATCTTATGTTTTGTTTTTAAATTCATATACTCTACTGAGATTGACCTTTTTAAGGGAGTGATGTTAATTTGAATCTTTAATAAAAGGATGGGAAAATAAGATAGACTATTTTAATTAGAGTTCACTATTTGATTTTTATATTTTGCTGGCCTTCAGCCTCAATTAGTGGTAAAAGGTTACCACTAATTGAGGTTTCATTTCTGAAAAAATTTTGATTTTATAAAATTTCTGCTCTCATATTTTCTGTAAGTTCAACTTAACAAAGTTTTAGAGAACATCTAATCAGGCTGTGATGATCCAAATAAAGGTTTGAAACTTATTTCTATCTGTTTTGAAAAATATTGTAATGTATCTTATTCTTATCTTTGCCTACTTTCTTCTTTCTAAACTTTCTTCTCTTTATTTTCTTCTAACAAAGATTCTGCTTTCTTCATCTAAACCTGTCCCCAAATCCTATGTGCCAAAACTTGGCAAGGGAGATGTAAAGGATAAATTTGAAGCCATGCAGAGGGCCAGGGAAGAAAGAAATCAAAGGCGGTCTAGAGACGAAAAGCAAAGAAGAAAAGAACAATATATTAGAGAGAGAGAATGGAACAGGAGAAAGCAGGAGGTCATTTTATTTTATTTTGTGAAAATTTTCATGTTCTTCATTTTAATGTACTAATCCCACTAACATTTCATAGACTATGGTTAACACTGCTTCCCGTGTCCGTGAGCTGACTGTGTGTGTTCCTCTGTCCCTAGCTGCAGTCTCCTACTGCTTACATTCATAGACTATGGTTAACACTGCTTCCCGTGTCTGGGAGCTGACTGTGTGTGCTCCTCTGTCCCTAGCTGCAGTCTCCTACTGCTTACATTCATAGGCTATGGTTAACACTGCTTCCCGTGTCTGGGAGCTGACTGTGTGCTCCTCTGTCCCTAGCTGCAGTCTCCTACTGCTTACACTGCCTACAGTCAACCATGGTCCAAAACAGCCATCCCAGAAGCAAACAGAAGTTTTAAATAAATCCCTTTACAGTATATTTTTATAATTATCCTTTTATGATTACTTGTTCTTAGTCTCTTACTGTGCCTAATATTTTTTTATGAATATAACTTTCATACAAGAAAAAGCTGCATGCATAGGGCTCAGAATTATTTGTGGTTTCTGGAATCCATTGGATATCCTAGAAGGTTCTTCTGTACTGTGGGGCAGAGGGGCTATTCTAATATAATCTCGTCTAATTTTGAAGCATATGTTCATATTTATTTATTCAACCACCTAGATTAAAGAGATGCTTGCTTCTGATGATGAGGAAGAGAGTTCTAAAGTAGGAAAGGCGTATGTCCCAAAGCTAACAGGTAAGAACCTTGAGGGCTAAATATAAATGGGATTGCAAAAGAAAGAAACTTGGCAAAATATCTAAGGGGTTTTTGTGTGTGTTTTTGTGTGTGTTTTTAGGGACAGTTAAAGGTAAATTCGATGAAATGGAGAAACACAGACAGGAAGAACAAAGGAAGAGAACTGAAGAAGAAAGAAAACGCAGAATTGAGCAGGATCTGTTAGAAAAGAGGAAAATACAGCGTGAATTAGCAAAGAGAGCTGAGCAGGTAGGTGCTAAGTGCTACATTGGGAGTTATTTCTGTAATAGAACAAATGAGAACTAACTAATCAGGATGTTGCTGAATTAAAATACTTAATACAGTATAAATTTAATAATAGTGGTTAGCTTAAAAACATTATTTTGAAGGAAAATATGTCAGATGCCCAGTAGTGTGGGCAGAATGGGCCTATCTTAGGAGCGATGATACAGCTTTCATTCTGTATAATCTTACTAATTATTTCTACATTCCTTAAACTGACTATACTCTCAACTTTTCTTGGTATCTTAAAGAATTTTATAAAGATTTATGACATTTTCACACAAACTATTCATAATCACAAAGCACAATTATGACTTTTTAATAGCAATATTGATGTACAAGTGCTATCCTGTGTGTATGTGCATCATGTACATGCCGTGTCCACAGAGGTCAGAAAGCACTGACTTCCTTGGACTTGGAGTTATAGACAGCTCTGAGTCAGCACATATGTGCTGGGAACCACAGCCAAGAGCCGAGGCACAGAGGTGCCCTAACCACGGAGCAGCCTCTCTCTCCACTACCTTAAGTCGATGTGCTATGCTCCATTTGTCTTCTACTGTTTTCTAAAGAGAAAAGTTATAATGCAAATAACGCATAGCCCATTCTGGCATGCCCAAAAAAATCCATTAACTTCAATTTTGCAAATAACCTCTGCTGGGCCACAAACTACTTGTTTACTGGTAAATGATGATATAAGCTGGATTAACCTTAAGAAGAACGAGGATTTCCTATACTTTGTTTTGTATCCTTATCTGAAGGATGCCATGTATGTTAGCGTTGCCTCTAGATTCTAGTGATTTAAGATGATCATTCATTTTGTAGTGAAACTTTATAAGGAAGTCAAATTATATGAGAATTATTGAAGTTTTAATTATGCTATATATAATCACTTCAAATATTTAGGTAGATATGAGTTAAGATCATAGTTATATTAAAATCACAAAGTAAACAATACTGAAGTATTTAAAATGTGGTGTCTAACACAGAGTACTGTATATATATGAAAAATACCTTTCAGTCTTCTGTACTTTCAAAGTACTCATATTTTCTAGACTTACTGACCCATTTGAAACCCAAGAATGGAATTTTAGACAGTGGTTTCTCAAAACAAAAGAAAACAAAACAAAATAAAAACCTGTCAGTGAGCCTGACTATAAGACTGGAAGCTCAAAGGTAAATTAAAAAAATATGATTATGAAAAAAAAGTCAGCGTCTTACAGCAAACATTTGCTGTATGTAGGTGCCATAGAGCCCTGGCTAATGATGTTTAGCCCTACTACAGTAAGGATACCACAGCGATGTAATAATAGTAACTTCTATAAATATGGAAAGTCTAATTCTAAAATATAAGTACATTTCCACTCAAATTTAACATGACTTAATGCAGGGTAGTTGTTGTTTACAGTTTACGAGTACAAACCAGTATGCAAGAGGTATTCCTGAGCCCAGAATGGTTAAAGTGATCACCAAGATAATTGCCACTTCTAAGATTTCAGGATCTTACAAAGACTTAAAAAGGAATATACCTTGTTTATTAAATATTAGAATAAAAAATAAAGTTCATGGGAAAACCCTGTGGGTGAATTATCTGATTAACTTTGAACATACCTGGTGGACAAAATTAAGTCCATCCATTTAGACACAGAGATGGTATTGGTGGGAGATGGGATCTTGAGAAGAGGCAGGGAAAGAAATCTGAGGAAGAAACAAATTTGCATATATATATATATATATATATATATATATATATTGAGAAACAGTTCTTTCATGTTAATTTGGGAAAGCCAACAATAACTGAATCTGAGTGTCTATTCTTCACTATACTGGTAGCATAGCTCCCCTGAATCATTTTCCATGTTTGTTGAAAAAAAATACGTGATTGTATCTTTTGTTGCCTTGTGGTGGCTTAAAGTGAACAAAAGTGAAAGAAAGCATAGGCAACAGAAATGTAAGCAGCAAAAACAAAAGGCCATAGTGTTCTGTCCACTGACAGGGCCTGGAAAAGCTGTAGCAGATAGAACTCTTTCTCTTTCCTGTATTCTCACTGTCTGGCTTCTCAGAGTTCCTAGACCTTTGTATTGAATTAATTTGATTGTTCATTCGAAAACAGTTTATTTTGTAATTATTTTATTAGAGAGCCATTAAAATTTGACTTAGTATGATACAGCATTGAAAAACCCTTTGCCATTTATATAGCAAGTCAGTATAATGAGTAATTTTGTAATAAAACATTATTCTCAAATTAAATTTTATAGTATAAAAATTATTGATAAAAGTATTCATTATTAAAATACAAAGTATTTTAAACTTTACTGTTCTATTTTTGAGACATGGTGTCACTGTATAGCCCTGGTTGGCCTGGAATTTGACACATAGGTAAGGCTGACTTCAGACTCACAGAAGTCATCCTTCTAACTTTAACTTCATGATAGTTCTTACTTGTCTGTTGCTTATGTTTCCTTTTCCTGAGATTTCAGATACTGCGTTGTTAGAATCACCTATTTTCTCTTAGCAGTTTGCTCGGGTATCAGCCTGCTCATCAAGCTAACACAATGTTTCTCCAACTTCAAAGAAATGTGCTTTAAATGATGGCCTTTTCCTAATTCAGTATGAGAAAAGAAAAGAAATAGGGTCACAGGCTGGGCATGGTTGGACATGCCTTTAATCCTACCATTAAAGAGATAGAGGCAGGCAGATCTCTGTAAGTTTGAGGCCAGCCTGGTCTACAAGGAGAGTTCCAGGACAGCCAAGGTTACACCGAAAAACCCTGTTTCAATAAAATACAAAAAAAAGACATAGGGTCACCACCATTTGATTGCTTGTGATGAATCTTCCTTCTACTATCTCAGGGGCAAGAGGATGGAGGGACGTTTTTGTATATCTCACTTTAAATTGCTACTAAGTTAAAACTCATTCCTTGTAAGCTCACAGTCAAGATGAAATTTTACCAGAAGCCATGGATAAGTTACTTTTCAGTTGTATGTTTAAAAGCACCAAGCAGAAATTCAATGTAATGTAACGATATGAAATTCTCATTCAATAGATTGAGGACATAAACAATACGGGAACCGAATCCGCAGCAGAGGTAACATACATTTCCTTTAATGAAACATTCACTGAAAATTACCTGATTCACAAAGACATGCAGAGGCTTTTATTTCACTATTGATTATAAATATCACAATAACAAAAGTCAAGAATGTTTTGTAAAGGCAAGAGTATACTTTGACTCTTACAAATACTGTAGTGTGTTTAAAGAAAAGTATGCTTCTGCCTGCTCGGTTGGATCCTGAAGACACCGTCCATGAATCTTTTAGGGACACATGTTTTCTGAACTAACATCTAAAGCTGTTGAAGACTGACATTTTAAAAGGCAGTTTACTTTCCATCATTTGTCCTCTTTCCTCACAGCCCCTAAGAGTCACATTCTGGTTTTCACATACTAGTGTAGAGAGAAGTGTGTATTACCAGGAAGGAAATGTCCGATAACCATAAAAACATAGCCCAGATAACTAGCAAAGTTAAAAATCCAGCCAACCAATTTGATGGTGTGCCTAAAATTATGGTACAAAAATTGGAAAAATTTTAATTTAGGGGCATGTATTATATTTTATAATCTATTTTTGAAAAACATTAGAGATAACGATAAATTTATAGTAAAACCAATTTAAATCAATTTTGAGAATGCATTTTAGCCATGTGTAGTGCAGGTTTTAATTCTAGCATTCAGGAGGCAGAAGCAGGTAGATCTCTGTGAGTTTAAGGCCAGCCTGGTTCTACATAGCAAGTTCCAGGGTAGTCAGAGCTATATAAAGAGGCCCTGACTCAACAAAGAAACCCAAGAATTTGTTTTAAACTTTAATAGGATAAATGCTTTATTTATTTACAGCTTTATTTTATTGTGAATGTTAGTACATCACTTGGGTGAATATTCAATGGCTTTTTTCATTAAATAATACTTTATTAAAGTACTGAAAAGCTTGGATGGAGAAACAGATTATGGAGAAAACTTTGTTGTGTGTTTAAGCTGAAACTATCCACCATCAAATTGGTTTGAAGTATGCTCACATGCACATTACCTTTTGTGAAATTAATGTAGACTGTCTAAAGTTAGGCAATGTTACTACAGTCTTGTCACTTAATCAGGTATATCAATTCTATCTTTCAAATCATAGAATGCTTTTGAAACTGCTATCAATGGATCTCAGTAAAACTGATTAATGCACAGTGAGTTTAGAGAAAAATGTATTTAATAGTAACTAGTTTAAAAAAATAAGGTTTTTTTTTTTTTTTTTTGGTCCTTTATAGCATTGACAGCAATGTAATTCACCACTTATGGAGGTGAAATACCCCACCACCTACATTTTTATCAAGGATATGGGTGCTAATTATGTATCTTACACATAGGAAGGAGATGACTCACTACTTATAACAGTGGTACCTGCTAAATCATACAAAACATCTGGAAAAATAAAGGATCCTGAGGACTTGGACAGAGAACAAGGAAATGAAAGGATTAATCATGAAGAAGATAAGATGAGATATGAAGAAGAGTGCCGAGGTCTCAAAGAAGCAAAATGTCTTTCGTTAGTCATGGTAATTTTTTTTACCAGAACAAATCAAAAGTTTAGTTTAACATCAATTGCCCTTTGAGTAATAACTTCGTTTTCATAGGATGATGAAACAGAGGCCAAAAAAGAATCACATTTTCCTGGAAAATTGAAATCAACTTTTGAAGAACTGGAACGACAAAGACAAGAAAATCGCAAGAAGCAAGCAGAAGAGGAAGCGAGACGTCGCTTAGAAGAAGAGAGGCGCGCCTTTGAGGAAGCGAGGAGGAACATGGCAAGTGTATATGTGCTAACCTTGCCTTTCATGAAAGACGGCCAGCTCTGCATGATGCTTCCAGCAAATCCAAGGAGGTCTCTCTAAACGGGGAGACCTCATTTCATTGTTTTATTTTCATAGTACTATGGATTGGACCTAGTGCATACTGAACAAGTGCTCTACCACTTGACACCATTCAAGTCCCAAAAGGCTTGTTTTGAAACTGCATATATATTTATATACAATACACATGCATACAATTCACTTGTACATTTTTTTTTTTTTGAGTTTTCACTTTGGGGTGTGTTGTTCAATATGCTTGAATTTTTATTTTAATATTGTATACTATGTTAATATAAAAAATACTCAATGCATATTTTTTCTTTTTGTGTAAGTTAAACAGTATATTTAATGATACAGTTGTAGGACATTTTCAAGTCAAATTATAAATTTCACTTGAGGAGCACAGGTCTATAATTTTAGCTACTTAGGAGGGTGAGGAAGGAAGAACACACATTCAAGGCTAGCCTGTACTATAGAATCAGTCGGAGGTCAACCTGGGCAATACTCACATACTCAGTGATAGAGCACTTGTCTAGCATTCACAAGGCCGGAGGTTTAATCCCCATTAATTCCCACTACTATAAAAAAAGAAAAGGAAGCATAGACTCCAGTCTCATTTTGAAAATGTAAAAATGAACAGCTATAATTTTCAAACTTACCATGACCTTCTTGATCAGCTTTCATTAATAACATTATGAAGATTACAGCTTAACATTTTGAATTTTCTAGACATTATTTAAAATGTTATTACTTTCTGGCTGGGTGTGGTGGTGCATGCATTTAATCTCAACATCTGAGAGGTAGAGGCAGGCAGGTCTCTGAGCTCTAGGCTAGCCTGGTCTGTATAGTAAGACTCTGTCTCAAATACTAATGTTATTCACTTTTAAATAATACCTGCACATTTTAATATAACTGGCAAGCAACCCAGTAATGTTGCTAGTTACCATGTTAATAATGTTTCATTGTGTTAATAATAGGTTTCAATTCATATTTAGGTGAGCAAATTGTGAAATGAATTTTATATAAATACCAGATGGCAGTCTTTTATCTGATTAAGGAAAATCACCTTAGTTCATAGTGAGGAAACTTTTTTTTGTTGTGTTTTTAAAATTTGAGTCAGGGTGTTGCTGACTCAAAATAAATTTGGCTGTCCTGGAACTTACTATGTAAACTAGGCTGGCCTTGAATTACAGAGTTCCTCCTACCTCTGCAGGTGCCAAGATTAAAGGTGTACACTACCACAGCTGGTAGGCAAATGCTTACAAATCACCAGACTGTGTGTGTGTGTGTGTTGTGTGTGTGTGTGTGTGTGTGTACGTGCACACCCGAGCTCTAAGTACAAACCATTTAGTTTGTGAGAATTAACAGTCAGCATAAGCCCTTTAAAATTTGAAATCTCATTTAAAAGCTTTATTGTGAAATTTTACTTAATCTTCAGTACATTTTTATTTGTAATTTCTCTACATATGGTCATTTTATAATATAGGACATTAAAAAGGGAGAGGATTTGGCCAGGCATGGGAGGCAGAGTCAGTCAGATCTCTGTGAGTTCAAGGCCAGCCAGGTCTACACTGTGAGTTCCAGATATTATTATCTTTGGTTTTTAGAGAGACTCAGCCTCAAAAAAACCAAAGATAATAATAAAAAGAAAAAAGGAATTGGAGTAAGTATTCTGGGAGCTTTGAAATAATACTCTGTCCAGTTGCTAACCACATACCTTTCTACTGGTAATCCATTCCTGTGCCAAAGAATCTCAAGTTTTAGTAATGAATAGTTTCTTTATTAGGTAAATGAGGAGGATGAAAACCAAGATACAGATATAGTTTTTAAAGAGTATCGCCCAGGAAAACTCAAACTCAGTTTTGAAGAAATAGAAAAGCAAAGGAGAGAAGATGAAAAACGAAAAGCAGAGGAGGAGGCCCGAAGGAGAAGAGAAGAAGAGAAGAAGGCATTTGCTGAAGCAAGGAGAAGCATGGTGAGACAAAAGCTAACTGAACAGTAGTTTGAATTCAGCATGTGTGTATAGTATGTGTACTTGCCCAAGCTATGAAAAGCCAGACAACCTTGGATGCCAGCCTCAGGAATGCTGTCCTCTTCTCTCACAGGACTGGCTAGCAGTCTGAGGTGAAGAGATTACAGGTGTGTACCTAGTTTTACTTGGGCTCCGGGGACTGAATTCAGGTACTCATGCTTCTAAGACAAGGACTTTCCTTAATAAGCTACCAAGCCGAGCCCAAAGATTCAGTCTTTAGAGCATGTAAATCAAATGACTAGACCGAGGAGGAACAGCCAGCCTATATCATCTCTGAAATCTGTAGCAAGAGTATGAATGCCAAATACCAGGTACTTGTCAGCATTTGCTTCAGTTGGTGTTGAAAGAGATCTGATTACCAATGCCATGCCTGGCATAAAAGGTTGGAAACTATTATCCTTCTCTGGAAAGACAAAAGGCCAGATCTGAGTGTCAGAGAAAACAGGGAATTTCCCCTTATCATTTCCCTCCTTCCATTCCTTCTCTCATTCCATTCTCCTCTCTGCTGTCCTTTTCTCCTTCATTCTTGCCATTTAAATCCCACTCAAGCTATATTAGATGGTCAAATCATAATTATCTAACTTCAAAATACCCATCATTCTTTCTTACATATTGATACCTAATTTGTCAAAAATTAACTTTCCACACCATGTTAATGTTTGTAAAATAGTTATCTGAACAATCAATTTTAAGCAATTTAATATATGCAAACTGTACCCTTTTTTGCATCTTAATTGCCTTCTGATAAAATAGCCTAGTATTTGTTCATGCCTGTCCTGGGTATTATGCTAAGTACTTGGTTTAATCACTTGTCCATACACTCAAATCAGAAACTCAGAAGCCTGAAACATAGGTCTTCAAATTTTCATTCATGCTCAACTGGCTATGAGCTCCCATTTGACCCCCTGACTTATTCTCTCATCTTCACTACTGTAATCCACATTACTGTTGCTATTCCTTGCCTGGGACCAAGTCCTAACTTGCTTGCTTGCCTGTGAGCCCAGAAGAGATCCTCGCACTCCTTGTCCATGTCTGCAAGCCACAGTGCAGATCTGAACAAAAGTGCTTAACTCCAGGACACAGGAAAACAGAATTGTTTTTCATGGTAAAATGTACCAGATATCAACAGTGTATAAGCACAGGTCCTAGTTGCAGTTTTGAGATTGCTTATATTCAGGTGGTGATTGTATGATAAAACTGCTATTGGAGAGAGACTGGGAAGATGGCTCAGCTAGATAAAGATACCACTAAGTTTGATGACCTAAATTCGCTTCTGGAAACCAACATGGTAGGAAGAAAGAATGACTCCTGAAAAATTTCTTCTGACACCTACATGCCCCACCGTACCCCCAGTAAGTAAGACAAATAAACATTTTAAAGTTAAAATCCTAGAGTTGGGAGCCTACCTCAATATTAGACAATGTACTTAGTATTTCTAAGCTCCATTTAATCCTGTGAGAACCGTAATAAAAACTGTCACAGGGAGGCTCAAGAGAGGTAAGTAGCTTGCCCAAGGTCACGATCAAATTAATTATTCAAATAAATTTACAAAAATACAAAAAGTAGTGTTATTCACATTTCTAATTTCTTGTAGCATATAAAGTAATAGATTTCACTTTGACAGTTTCCCACATGTATAACATTATTTATAATCTTACGGAAATTTTCTGAAGCTTGACTTCTGGCTTTGCTACCTTGTCTTTGGACAAGTTACTTTTATATCAGTTCCTCCAGTTCCTCATGTGAAAACCATCCTTTATAACACAGATACTTCAGTCTTAGATTTTTTTTTTTTTTTTTTGGTTTTTTTCGAGACAGGGTTTCTCTGTGTAGTCCGGGCTGTCCTGGAACTCGCTCGGTAGACCAGGCTGGCCTCGAACTCAGAAATCCGCCTGCCTCTGCCTCCCAAGTGCTGGGATTAAAGGCGTGCGCCACCACCGCCCGGCTCAGTCTTAGATTTTTGATAATGCCCCCTTCTTCACTGGTTCCTGAAAGTTTATGATTTCTGAATTTTTAGATTAAGATGAAACATTTTTATTCAAAAAATCTGTTTCTACAAGAAATACCTTTTTAATATGCACAATTCTGAAAAAAAATTTATTTTAAAATAGGTATTAGATGATGATTCCCAGAGATTTATAAAACAGTCTCTCAAGAATCTCTAACACCTGGAAAACTGGAAATTAATTTTGAGCAATTATTAAGGCAAAAAATGGAAGAAGAAAGACGACGAACAGAGGAAGAACGCAGGCATAAACTAGAAATGGAGAAACAGGAATTTGAACAACTGAGACAAGAAATGGGAAAGGTAAAGTGTAAGAATATTCACTTAATGATCTGAGTATGTTTATATTGCTTTATTGTGACCTTTATGTATCATTAATCACAGATGGATTATTTTTTATGACACATATATAGGCTACCATGTCTGACCTGGTAGAGCGTAGCAAGGGCTGATGTGGCCTGACGTGATACTGAAAACCCATTTAAAACATTGAGATCCGCTGGGCGGTGGTGGCCTACACCTTTAATCCCAGCACTTGGGAGGCAGAGGCAGGCAGATTTCTGAGTTTGAGGCCAGCCTGGTCTACAGAGTGAGTTCCAGGACAGCCAGGGCTACACAGAGAAACCCTGTCTTGAAACACCAAAAAACAAACAAACAAAAAAAACCAAACCAAAGCCAAACAACAACAACAAAAAAACCATTGAGATCCCTTTAGTGATAACTAAAATCACTAAATCATGTTTATTTATTTGCTATAACCAAATCGTGCTTTTCCTGTGTGAGCTTTGTAGTTAACAGTGTCCTAACACAATGTAAAAGGATAGTGGAGCTGCTCTTCCAAAGAACTGAGATTTAATTCCCGGCACCCAGTGCTCACCTCTATCCATGAACTCCTGTTCTAGAGGATCTGATGCCCTATTATAACCTGCACAGGCATGCATGTGGCATAGATATATCATGCAGCCAAAGCATTTATATGTGTAAAAATATAAAATAAAAAAATTAAGTAATCAATATTGTATCTAATTGTGGGTCCAAAGTACAAAAGTATTGATACTAGCAATTAAATATGCCAAAAAGAAGCTGTACAAGGCTTTCTTTATGTGAAAGGCTGGACATTTTAATAAGGAAAAATTTTTTAAATTTAAGACTTATTTTCTGTGTATGGGTGTTTTGCCTGTGTGTATATATGTCTGGCACCATGAGCAAGCAGTGCTAGTGGAGACCAAGGGAGATGTCAGATCCTCTGGAAGTGGAGTTAAAGTTTTGTGAGCCTTGATGTGACTGTTGGGCACCAAACTCAAATTCTCTGAAAGATTAACCAGTGCTCTTAACCACTAAGCCATCTTTCCAGCCCCAGAAATAAAACAGTACATATACATATGATTTCAGTTGTCCTATGAGTTCAGGCATCTGCTTCATTGTACTTCTCACACAGAGATAAGAAGGAGCATTCATTGTAATTTGCTGATATTCAACATACAGAAACCTTATTCTTTTGAAGGAAGAAAAGAAAATGAAAGCTTTGGGTTGAGTAGAGAATATGAAGAATTAATTAAATTAAAAAGGAGTGGCTCAATTCAAGCTAAAAATCTAAAAAGTAAGTTTGAAAAAATTGGACAGTTGTCGGAAAAGAAGTACAGAAAAGATAGAAGAAGAGCGAGCAAAAAGGAAGCAATTGACCTTGAAATTAAAGAGCGAGAAGCAGAAAACTTCCATGAGGTAGGTATATTACTGTTGTGTTTATTTATAACCTTGATCTTAATTAAGTTCTAGTATTTACAGTTCATTATGGTATATATGTAATAATCTGGAAACTTAATAGCAAAATCCATTAAGCTCATACAGCATTTAAGAATCCAAAAGGATGCCAGGCAGTGGTAGTGAACGCCTTTAATCCAGCACTTGGGAGGCAGAGGCAGGCGGATTTCTTAGTTTGAGGCCAGCCTGGTCTACAGAGTGAGTTCCAGGACAGCCAGGGCTATACAGAGAAACCCAGTCTCAAAAAACCAAACCAAACCAACCAAATGAATCCAAAAGGATGGGGATGGGGTAATGGATAGGGTGCAGAATGGAGAAAAAATGGAATGGCAACAAAGAAAAGGTAGAAATAAGTAAATCAGCGTGACAGTTGTCAGGCAAGTTGTTCTAGGAACACATGAGTGAGCTAGGGTTATGACTGAAAACAACCAATTATGCTGTATGTTCCTATTGCCATGAAGTCTTTTTTTTGTTTTGTTTTTTCGAGACAGGGTTTCTCTGTGTAGCCTGGCTATCCTGGAACTCACTCTGTAGACCAGGCTGGCCTCAAACTCAGAAATCTGCCTGCCTCTGCCTCCCAAGTGCTGGGATTAAAGGCGTGCGCCACCACTGCCTGGCCATGAAGTCTTATTGGACATAGTGTACCTTAAGGTTTATAGGACTAAGGCATTTCAGCACGAATAGGCATAGTTCTGTATCACTGTCATAGCCTCCTCTAATGTACCAGGCTACCTTTTGGAGAAAATCCTTCCACAGTGCCTTGTGATCCAAGTCATAAATGATCCAACCTTACTTAGCATTCTAGACCTTTGATGCTTTGCTTCCTACCCAATATGTCTCTACAGCATTCCAGACTCCATGCTTTAGCCAGACCTTTGCTTCTGCAGTGCTTTTCTGCAGGGAAGGTTTTACCTCTTATTGTCCTGTGAAAATAGTCAGCTTTTAGGGTCCAAGGTTACCTTCTCATCTGTAAAGCATCCTCACATTAAACAAATTTGCAGTCAGAGGAACATTCCAGACTAAGGACAATCAACATTCCAGCCTTCAGGACAGTGGGAGCTGACAAAAAATTGTACTATTATTTTGAGAGGTTAGAAAATAGATTCCTGCTGGGCAATGGTGGTGCACGCCTTTAATCCCAGCACCTGGGAGGCAGAGACAGGTGGATTTCTGAGTTCGAGGCCAGCCTGGTCTACAGAATGAGTTCCAGGACAGCCAGGGCTATAGAGAGAAACCCTGTCTCGAAAAACCAAAAAGAAAATAGATCCCCAAGGACTGTAATGGTATGACTCTGCATGCTGAGATCTGGGACTAAAGGCATGCAATGCCAATCCTGTGTAAGACCTCATTTAACAAAGCGGAGTAAGAATTTCCGTCTAGATGGTTGCTGAGGATCTTACTATTGTACCATCATTAGGGCAACCAGCGGATGCTAGCTTAATCAAGTCTGGTAAAATAATGTAAACTGCTGGACAAGGCAAATTAAGTCTGACACTAGTTCTGAGATTAGTGAGATGTAAGTATGTGCTTGTTGTAAACTGATGAGTAACAACTGGAAGTAGTAAAATAATAGTCTAGTGATGACCCAAGTTTTTACTGGTTATGTTGCACAAAGTTAAAATAGAATCTTTAAACATCATAGAAAAGTTAAGTTCAAGCTGGGTATGATGATTTACTGCTGTAATCTCAGCACTTGGGAAAGGCAGGATAAGTTCAAGGACAGTCTGGGCTCTAGGAGACCCTGTCTTAAAACTCCAACCTATCAAGCAAACAGTTCAATACACAGTTGCCCTTTTGTTAGACAACCATTGTAAAATTTCTAATAAAACTGGTATGTTTGATGCATTACCTCTGGCTCTTACTTGTGAGATTAGGATGTCAACTGCATAAATCTCATCTATCTGCCATGGATTAAGTGTCATTAAGAGCTTTAAAAAACTGTAGGTAAACTGTCAACACTTTCCTCCAACCCTTAGAATCTCCTAATCTCCCCTTTGAGAAATACCAATGTTCATATGGAAGTGATGGTCCACTCCTTTATCCAAGTACTTGGGAGGCAGATTTATGATTTTAATGCAAGCCTGGTGTATATCAGGGTAACATAGTGAGCACTTTTATCACCTATTTGGTTAACCATTAACAGGCACACAGTGTTTGAGTCTTCTGTATCCCAGGCATCAACCACCACCTTCCCATGGAGCATGATGCTAAGAGCCACATTTGAGGACTAATGCACCCTATACACTCACTCTATCAATGAAGCTTCACTTTCAACCTGATTTGATTTTCTAATGATCTACTGTGTTGCCCTAATATCCTGGTAACAATATTATCAATGCTCTATGACACTCATTCCATTTATAACTTTTACTTCCCTATAGCATCAGCTCAGTTTTCTAAAGGTTCTAAAAAAGATGTTAATGTTTTAACAGTTGACACTCCTTTCAGCTAGGTTTTGCTTACTCAAACCTCTTTTTGAGACTGTGGTTTTGAGAGAAAACTATGCAAAGTAATGAATTTTCACAAAGTTTATACTAAATTTCTAGAAGGGAGATTATATATCTTATTAGGATTGTTATAACAGTAGTTAATGCACTGGCTTAACTATCTCACATATTTGGGAAGATTTATGGTAATGAAAGCAAACCACTATTAAGCCAAAGCACAGGCCGGCCTTGACCACTACTCTCACTTCCACTTCTGGGGTGCTGGGATCACACTAAGGGCTGTACACTCTAACAGTTGAGCTACATCTCCAGCCCCAGAAGTTTTCTCAAACAAATCACAGCATCATAGGCAACTAGTCATCACTTGACAGTAAATAAGCAGTGCAAAAGTACTGCACCTATCATGTAGGATAACTATCACCTCATGCTCTGGGTTTTAGGAAACTGTAACTGTCATCTGGGAAACTAAGAAACCACCAAACTGATCACAGTCAAGATTTTCTCATAAATGTTCTCAATCTACAATTTATTTTCCAATTTCCATTTAATTGGGGTACTTTATACACAGAGACACCCTTCATGATCCCCACAGTACCATAAAATTTTCTGAAGATCAAGAGCTTATGGCTGTGTGAATACAAGTTAGTTGGCAGTATACGCCTAGCATTCCTGCAGCCCTGGCTTCAGCCCTTGACATCACATGTACTGAGGTTCTCTGCCATATCCAGTGTTAGAATCCAGTTCGAGAATTAGTTCTGGTTTCCACAGACACTTAGATACTCACAGATTTTAAGGTTTTTTTTTTTTTTTTTCGAGACAGGGTTTCTCTGTGTAGCCCTGGCCATCATGGAACTCACTCTGTAGACCAGGCTGGCCTAGAACTCAGAAATCCGCCTGCTTCTGCCTCCCAAGTGCTGGGATTAAAGGTGTGCGCCACCACTGCCCGGCTTAAGAGCTTTTTAAATTTTGTTAACTTTCCTGCTTTTGTTAGATTTATTAGAAAAGCCATCTTTCTAGCCTGGTTTTGTTAATTTTGAAACCAATTTAACCTGTCTGTCCATACCACTGCATCAAAGATTAGTAATTTATCACTCAACTGGCCTTTTCCTAGATACCTTTGGATAGGTGATCCTGCCTTTTTATTTTCTTGGCTTCCAAACCTCACCCTTAAATAGATGACTCACCTTCATCACAAGTTTCCCATATTCCAGGTGTCTCTCCATTTCCTTGTGTATTTCTCCCTGGCCTCTGACGCTAACATACACATTTCTAAAATTTCCAGAAGCAACAAGGATAATTCATTCCTTATGTAGTTGTGGGAAGAGTTTATTTTTAAAGCTGTCACTATGTACAATATTCTGCAAAGGTTATGTATGTGCATAAAAGTAAAGGAACCTTAATATCAGCACTATTAAAATGAAGTACTGAGTCAGGCATACCAGGCAAGGAGTCCAATGAGATGCTGGCTATGGTATGACTAAAAATACTATAAATTGTTTCAAAATAATTAACTCATTTCACTAATAACCTGAATAGCTACAGTATCATACAAAGCACATCAAGTATGTTCAATGTTCTGTGCCTATGAATTACTGAGTCATGAACATATCAAGTTCTTGCCACACAACTTTTATTCATTCTTTTCAAAGGATGATGATGTTGATGTGAAGCCTGCAATAAAGAGTGAATCTCCCTTTACTCATAAAGTGAACATGAAAGCCAGATTTGAACAAATGGCGAAGGCAAGAGAAGAAGAACAACAAAGGAGAATTGAAGAACAAAAGTTACTAAGAATGCAGTTTGAACAGAAAGAAATCGATGCAGCACTACAGAAGGTAAGTATAAACGGAGATGGTGTTTTAAGCATGTCTGCCAAGCCATTAAGAAACATCATAGCCTAGCTAGCTTTCAAGCCACTGTAATGGTTTTAGGTAGTATATAGTAAAACTAGCTCTTTCCTGTGTCAATCAATGAAACCCAGGGCATCATGCATGCTAGCCAATACTCAGCTATATCCCAAACTTTCTTTACTTTCAAAATTAAATTCACTAAAAGAAATGCCAACTTTATAATACACTTATTTGAATACAGAAAAGAGAAGAGGAGGAGGAGGAGGAAGAAGGTAGCATTGTTAACAGCTCAACTACTGAAGATGAAGAGCAAACAGATCAGGCGCTCCATGGTTCAAAAAGCCTTTAAGAAATACCTCGGTTGTAGACAGTGAGCCAGTCAGATTTACTGTGAAAGTCACAGGAGAACCAAAGCCAGAAATTACCTGGTGGTTTGAAGGAGAAATGCTGCAGGATGGAGAAGACTATCAGTACATTGAAAGAGGTGAAACTTACTGCCTGTATTTACCAGAAACTTTCCCAGAAGACGGAGGCGAATATATGTGTAAAGCAGTCAACAATAAAGGCTCAGCAGCGAGTACCTGTATTCTTACCATTGAAAGTAAGAACTAACTGGCTTTTGATCCTTTGTTTTATTAGGAAATAAATAGGAAAAAATATCATTCTTCTTCTTCTTCTTTTTTAGTGGATGACTACTAGGCTTCCTTCTTTACTTGGAACTCTCTCTCTCTTCAACTCTCTTGATACATCTCTCTGGAGGGGCCAAAAGGAGACCAGAAGTGCCACTCTACTGACTTAATCTTTCCCCAAATCTTCAAAATAAGAGTGCATCTAAAGAACACCATTTCCAATGCATATCAGGTTTATTACCATGCTGTGGTAATAAAGTCAAAATGTAGATGACAGAAAAGGGGAATAAATGCACCCATTCTGTCAGAACCTAAGACAAAGGCTGTTATTTTCCATATTTATAGCAATTATTACTTAAAAGTATACAGTTTGCATGAAAAAACAGATTTTTTTACATTTAAATTAGCCACTGACAATGAAAGCAGAATGATCAGTAGACTTAAAAAAAAGTGACTCATTTTGATTTAAACTTCTAACTTTAAAAATGTTTGTAAATGTCAAGTGTAGTGGAGCTCCAAGTTCAAGGTCAGCCTGGTCTACATAGTGAGTTCCAGGACAGCCAGGGCTACATAGTGAGACCATGTTACCCTGGTTCCTAACAACAGTCTGTAAATAAAAGTTGGGTGGTTTTATATTTAATTTTCTGGAAAACATGTTGTGAAACCATAATAAAGTTACCTGTGCATTAAAAGGTCCTTTTCTTTATTTTAAAAACCGTGTAATTAATTTATCTGTCCTTTTAAAAGTTGAATGCACTTACCATTAAAAAGGCAAAATCAAAACCATTACTTTTCTCACAGTAAATCTTTAATGACAGGAACAAAGATGAAAAAATTTTACTCAGTATACATATCAAAGACACAAAAGACAAAAAGCACTCATAATAGTAATCACTGTACATTTATTTTTTTTAATTAAGGAAACCATAAAGAATACAAAATTACAACAATCATGTGCCCTTTTACATACAATGTCATTAAAGCAAAACTCTAAACCAGTTTGTAAAGTATTCAATTTACCTCAAGTCCAAGCTGCATCTCCCTAAGACACTGTTCCCATCACAGTAGCCATTTTAAGCCAATCTTCTTTTAACACACGGGTAGTTTCTGTAGAGAACACTTTTCTCAGGACGAAAATGCATCGAGCATGCATAAGAAAAAATATATATATATACTCGCAAATACATTTAAGAGTTTCTTTAGGGTATCACTGAAGAAAAGAAAACCCAGGGATTTATTTGCTTCTTTAAAGCACCAATTAAAAAAATCCCTCAATTAAACTTATAGTAAAAGTTGATTGACTGATTAAACAAAAAGCAAAGTTATTTTCAGTCAAATATTTTTAAGTATTATGAAAATGCATTTTAAGCCAGGCAGAATTTGCAGAACTAAAACAAGATTATCTCCACTGAGTTAATTCTACATCAATATTCTAAACATGTAACTATTTTCAGGAAGAACTGGTTGTAATGGCAAAGTATTCAAGTGAACAAAAACTTCCCCAAGAGCACTTGCTACTCCTATCTAAACCCACTTAAGTCAATTAAGTACCAAGATATTTGTTTAAGAAAACACTTTACAACTAGTATGTCACCAGTTTTAGTATTAAAATGATTCTCTAGTAGACGCATTTCTGAAACAAACATCAAAGCAAAGAATTCTAAATATCACTACACTATCATGTATGGCATTAAAATAATCTGTAAACTTTTAATTAAATGAGTTTACTTTCAATCTAAACCATTCACTTTTCTACCAATCTGCCACATTCATATCAATTGGCTCACCTTTTCTACTTTCTATTTAAAGGCTAAGATCCATGCTATGTAAAATGCTTACAGCACCAGTGAAGGTTTATGGTAATAAATTAAAAGTTCTTCAAGATAGAAACAATCTCCAATATCTACAAGCATTCATCTACATTTCCAAATGGAAACTACAACTAACCAAAACTTGACAGGCTCTAAAGATCTGCTTGCAACATACTGACCTGACACTTTTCTCTCTCTCTCT
Source organism: Mastomys natalensis (assembly GCA_021653895.1). Lineage (NCBI taxonomy): Eukaryota > Metazoa > Chordata > Mammalia > Rodentia > Muridae > Mastomys > Mastomys natalensis. The sequence continues at coordinate 71,036 of JAJTUV010000822.1, forward strand.
CTCTCTCTCTCTTCTCTCTCTCTCTCTCTCTCTCACTCACACACAACACACACACACACACACACACACACACACACACACACACAGTGGTGCAATAACTATATAACTTAAACAGTTCATGGAACATTTAAGTGAATAGCACTTTAAAATGAAAAGTGATCAAGAGCAGGTACATACACCCTATATCATACTATGTATGGGAATACAGTTCATATTTCTCAATTATGATTTGCCAATTTTACCTTCTACATTGAGCCCTTCTATGGTCCATGCTCATCGGCTCACCAATGGCATACACTCAAAGGATTCCTCTTTATGGGTAACTATCTCAGGACCTGATTTTATGAGCTATGATTTGGTGCTTGCAGCATCTTCAGCACTGTGTGTGAAAATGAAGGCAGCATTTTTGAATAGTTTTCTTTGTTGTAAAGATAAGCAGGAGTTTTTAATAGGATCAGCACATTTTAGAAAATGAATAAAAACAACTGATTTGGTGCTGCTTTACGATAGTTATTTAACTCAAAATATGCACTAAACACCACCCCTAAAAACACAAACAATTGAAACTGGCGAAAAGTAAATGCAGCGGCAGTTATTAAAATATTATAAATCAGAAACTATTGGTTATGCAGATTATGAAAGGTTATTTGTTATACAATTAACATTTCACTGATGCACATGCCTTTTTTCAAAACTTACTGCCAGTATTCTTTACTCAGTATCCTTGTCAGCAAATACAAGTCATGAAAATAGAACTGTCTATGAAACTGAACCAAAATCTTACTGAATTACTATAAAGCAGTAATAATACAGGGGAAAAAATAAGAATATAAAAAGATCATAAATTTGGAGGGCAAAGAAAATTTCCTGTTACTCATACAAACAGGCTGTGAAGGCTGTTGAAATTTCTGACCAAATGACTTCCTAAGTCTTAACTATTTAATTCTTCTTCTTACTGTAACATTTCTATAACTCTGGGGGAGAGGGGTGTACAAAAAGTTTGGATGTTTTCAGTTATTGCAGCAATCTACTCATTTTATTTTAATGAAAAAACAAAACAAAGCAACAACAAAAAAAAACCATTACCCAAAATTGTCAACAGTTGCTTGAACAACTTAACAGACTTTCCACTAGAATGGTACCATAAATAACAAAATACATTTGGGGAAGCAGTACCAGATTGCTTTTGAGTACACAACCACAAAAACCTCACAGGGACAACATTAATGTACTGATATATTTATATATATGTCCTTAGGTTGTGCTTACCTGTTGCTTTTTGCAGCAGAACCTAAGGTGGAAGGTCTGGGAAGGCACTGTGAAGTATAAATAATTGCACTGTTTGCAATTAATAAAGATTTTAAATTTTAAACGAATCAAAATCAACAGCCTCCAATTTGTGAATTATGATACTGAATCCAACTATTTCCTTCAGTTTAATTACTAAATGCACCACAACACTTTCCTAGGTCATCTAAGCAACGACATCATGCAAAATACTGAAATTGTTCATGTCAATACCCTACACTTAAGATCTTAACAGATAACTCCTTAACTATTACTATTAAAACTTCATACTAGATCTAAATAAGGGTAAGGGAAGTCACTAAGTTACATAAAACAATCAAAAACATTTCAAACATCCACAATGTGCTGTACTATTTTCTGCCCTATAACCTCAACATTTTTGTCCTCATACAAACAATGCTCCCTAGAGATGATAGAACATTTATGAAAAGGTGTTAAAGTCCTGCATCGCTTAAATTTTGCAAACTGAAAACCACTTCTGTCTTAAACATTTCAAGTTTTTCATATCACTATAAAAGATAGGCATATTTTACACTGAAAAAACAGCATTTTAGGAGCACTGATAATACTATTTTCAACTTTGTTAATGATCAATTTTCTTTAGCTATTAGCTAAAGCATATCAAAAATACTTACCCATTAAGCTCACTTAAAAAAAAATACAGAACTATGTATTATTCTATGTTAAGAAGCAGTTATGTTTTCCCATGACATCAGCACTGTATTCCAACATAATAGTCACACAAAATATAGCATTTCATTATGTGGAACATCGACAAAAAGATACTGTTGCAGTTCATCAATTTGTCATTCTGATGTACTTACAGTGCAATGCTCCTTGAAGGAACACAATCAAGGATGATACACAGCACAGTCCTCCTCACCCCTACAGAGCTAGTTCTATACTGGCTGGATCAAACCTGCACTTCAACAGACAATGGCAAGACAGACTGTATTTGCATGTAGTCTAATATATTAATATGCAAAGAGCCAACAAATATGCAGAGTAAAACAATGGTTTTCAACAAAATATCAGAACTTCAGCATGAATGTTAAAGATTAATAAAATGATTCAAGGACATAAAAATTAATTTGATTCAATGACTGGACTTGTGCAATTACAAGACAAAGCTTATCTATACTGCAAAAAGAAAAAAAAAAAAGCTTGAACGTTTTCATACCCCAAATGTTTCAATGGCAGATGCAATGTAGCTATACTTTCACATTCTATTACTTTTCTATCCTGAATTTAGAAAGAAACACACTATATATATATATATACACATTGAAAGAGTTGCTTTACATGAAAAAAAAAAAAAAAAAACAAAACAATGTTTCTTATAAACTCCTCAAATCACTGCCTGAAAACTGTTCAAAATTAGTTATGCTGAAACAGTCTTGGAAATAAGTGAAGAACAGGAAGGTTAACTGTTGTAGCAGCAGTACAGGTCTGAAATAGTGCTCATGTATAAAAGGAAATTTCACTGTTAATGCAATGGAAGTATACTAAAGATCATCGTATACACATGCAGTTTTTTTTTAATCAAATAGAAGGAAAAAAAAATGAAGATATCACGATTACTTGTGCTGAAATAGCCAAATACAACAGAAAAGAACCTCCAATCTACCACTATACTCCAACAGGGGAAAAAACATGCCAGTGTTTAAAAACTAAGTAATCAGTGGGGAAAGCTTATATACTCGTGTACATGTATCTTAATTTATCACTGCTAAGAAATTATGAATCCTTTACCCACATATCCAACTTACCGACACAGGAGGTTTCATATCATTTATTGTAAAGCACAAAACAGGCATTTTAAAAGTGAAAGTATACATTGAAAAAGTACATTTATATCACAAAGCATCGACCACATAATAGTTGCAAATACATTTGCTGGAATGTGTACATCTACACTAAAGACTAAAAACAAACCAATTTTCATTTCTACACAGAAATATTAACCTCCTATCAGTAGTGATAGATATTTTTGTACATTTTCAAAATAAAAAAGAGGGGGAAAAAAACACTACTTTAAACCAAAAACAAAATTAAGATCTTCATCAAGTCGTCTGCATCCATATATTTAACAAAGGTTTTTTCCCCCACACAATGAAGCAAATACTGTATTGTCCACTTCTTATTATTGGCCCTGTGCAGAAGAGATACATAAGAGATACACAAAAAGTTAAAGAAAATCCTTTAAATGGAGCTAATTCAGGAGTGAATCCTTTAAGAAAGAAAAACTGGTTAATATAAATGATGGTGGCTTCTTGCATGATTTGCAAATCCCTGGGGGAAGAAAATTTATTTTTAAAATCAAAGGCATTATAAAAATAGCATTCAGATGCCAGAAAGCATTTTTAGAAAAACTGAATCCCCAAACACAACACAATATCTCATGTAGTTATATTTTACCAAGTAAAAGTAAAACATATTCATTCCCAAATAGACAAACATGCAGAAAACATGGTTGGAGTGAAAAACAAAAACAAATTAGCAAATGTATTATACCTGAGGTGCTGGAGGATGCTGTGGCATTCCCTGGGGACTTGTCTGGGCATAATATGCTGCTTGCTGTCTATAGTATTCAGCCCAGGCTGCACTATAATCTGGTTGACCACCTGGTGGGGCCCAGCAGGAGCAGGAACTGCTTGACCTTCAGGAAAAGAGGACGTTATTGGGGCAACTGTAATTACAAATCTCATAGTACTCTTCTCTAGGAAACACACTATCTTACTTCTTGTAATACAAGAAGCCTTAATAATCTTGTACCTGCCCTTGTGACCTAAAACCCCCCCTAAACTTTAATACAAAAATGTATGCACTATAATAATGAAAGGCATAGAGGGTCAATAGTTCTTGTTTTTATCTAGACACAGGTTTCACTTATGTAGTCTAAGCTGGCTCAAAACTTATAATCCTCTTGGCAACTTCCCAAGTGCTGGGATCATGTATATGTCTCATTGCCCCTCCAGTTATTGTTTACCTTACATATGCCTTAAACAGTCAGGGAAGAGAATGAGGGAAAAACAGTGCAGTACACCAAAGAAACAGGAAATATGCTTTTTTCATTTCAATCACAAATTTTAGTCTTTTAGTTTCACACACTTAGTAAAAGACAAAGTGATCCAAACTCATATACCTTTAAACAAAGGGGACTATTCAGACATAATCTTTGACAAGGAAAGAAGAAATGTTTTTTTTTTTGTTGTTGTTGTTTTTGGTAACTGAGAAAGGTTCTCACTATCCAGGGCTCCTTGGAGATCTACCTGCTTCTGCCTCCTAAGTGCCCACCACGCCTAGCTCTTTTTTTTTTTTTTTTCTTTTCTGTTTTTTTTTTTTTTTTTGAGACAGGGTTTCTCTGTGTAGCCCTGGCTATCCTGGAACTCACTCTGTAGACCAGGCTGGCCTCGAACTCAGAAATCAACCTGCCTCTGCCTCCCAAGCGCTGGGATTAAAGGCGTGCGCCACCACCACCCAGTCACACCTAGCTCTTTTATCCATTTGGGTCCTATGTTATAGTACTAGTCTTAAACTACAAAGAACTACTGAAAGATCCTCTCTCTCTTTCACTAGTCTTAAACTACAAAGAACTACTGAAGATTTCTCTTTCTCTCTCACACACACACCATGACACAAGACACTGTGTTCATATCGCAGTATAGCTTTACTAAAAATAACCTGGCAGTTGAAATAAAGATCAATGAAAGATGTAAAACTCAGCTTTCATGAGTAATTTATTTTGTTTCTGGGCAGAGTGACCATTCTGAGTTATCAAATGATGAATAAAAAAATCAAATCCTAGAAATACTGAACTGATTTTGTAAACAAGTTAATTGCAAATGATAGTTTCTGGACAGGGACATTAGAATAGTTAAGAACAGAGGGTATTATTCAATATATTTAAAACAAATTGGTGTACAACGTACTTTGTAATGGCCCAGGCATAAAATATAAATAAAAATCATTTGGCTAAACACATCGGCCAAGCTTGTCAACAATGCACATTTTTTTCCAACTTTTTAACGCTTTGAAATTTCCAAAGCTTTTACTTCCTCTGGGTTCTAAGGTATATCCTTCAGAGTCCATTATATCAGTCCTTAACACTATAAGGGCTTAAAAAAAATACATTATTTTGTTGGATATGGAATATGTGTGCTCAGGCACACACACCATGTATTTGTGTGTAGATGTCAGAAATCTGCATTCCCGCCTTTTAATCCCAGCACTTGGGAGGCAGAGGCAGGCAGATTTCTGAGTTCGAGGCCAGTCTGGTCTACAGAGTGAGTTCCAGGACAGCCAGGGCTACACAGAGAAACCCTGTCTTGAAAAACCAAAAAAAGAAAAAAGAAATCTGCATTCCTCAACTCCTAGGTCAGCAGTCTTTGGACAAGTGGGATTACCCAATACAGCCGTCTCACTGCCCTATAATAGCTCTTAAAAGCATTCCCCAAAATGGTTTCACTTAATTTTCCTCCAAACAGGAATTATCTTACTCTTCATTCTGATGCGTAATTCTTTACTCATTACAGAAGTTTTTAATCTACCTGAAAGTTCTGTTCTTCCTCATGACTTTTTCCTTTTATCTACAATCTCATCTAAGAATCTCTGTAGTTTTTGTAGTGTTATCGCAAGAAATTCATGTTTTAGTAGGTTTGCTACTGAGGAAATGATCACAAATTTACAGTCTATTAACAGTTCCCCCTCCCCTCGGTTTTAAGAGGAAAAGCTCGAAGTAGAGTTCTGATTATCAGGAATTCAAAATTGCATTCAAATACGTAGTAGTTTCAACTGCGTAGCCTGAGTTATGTGAGACACTTTCAAAAAACCAATCACCCATCAACCAAACAAAACCCAAAACTCCTTATTCAAAAAAACACCAAGAGAGGAGAATTCATAAAAAAATATAAAAAAAAAAATATCTTAACATTTCTGTTTGCTTAGTTTATAAATAAAGAGTACCCATAAGTTCCATAAAAGTTCCTAAGGAACCAGGAAATCTGGCCAGGCTACTTTGGAAAGTCAGCAAGAAAAGTGACTTTGGAGATACAAATTCACTTACCCATACTAGGGACCGTGTATGCAGTCAACATTCTACTAACTAAATTAAAACTATAGGCCTTCAAGTTTTTTATTTCTCAATTTCTTCTCTCTTCCATTTAAAACACACCAAGAGTGAACTTTTGGACATGGATGAGTATGCATATGTACATGCATGGAAGGCCAGAGGAAGCCATCAAGGGTCTTCCTTTATCCCTCTGTATCTTGCTCTCCTCCTTTTACTGAATCTAAAGTTGGCTACAAAGCTCCTGCAACTGCTTCCCAACTGTAGTTATCAGGACATCCAACTGTCAATGCTTGGGTTTTTAAGATGGGTAAGTGGGGATCTGAACCCAGGTCATTAAGAACCCTTACCCATCTAACCTCCTGAGCTCCTAGACAGAACCTTTCTGCTTTAAGGTCTCTTAATTTGTGATCATCCTAAAAAGATACCAAGGATAATAATAGTTCAAAAAAGAATTGTAGTTAAATGTTTTACAGGGAAAAAAATTTTCTTTATAACTATCATACAATAAAAAATACTTATTCAATGATTAAACTAAATTACCTAAAACAATGTCTTTCAAGATATATGACAGGGAACTGTTCAATTAAGTCTTTTCTTGCTCACAACATTAAGATCTCCCCACATAATTACAAAAAAGCACAAATGAAGAAAATGAGTCTACAAATACTTATTTAAACAGTTACTTCTGTGCCATGTGTCTGTGTATGTGTCTATATAAATGTTTATTGATTGATCAATAGATATGACAATCAAGAACAGGAATTCATAGATTTCTGTGCTGGGAAGTGCTAGAACATTAAAAACTAAAACCTAACTGAGTTAAAATATCTACTGTCAAAAGCTCAAGTTAATATACTTTTAAAAAATAAGAATGCAAAATAGCTAGCAAAATTTACTTGAAGTCATTTAAACAAACAGGACATAATTGAGCACAGATGCCAACCGTATTCTGTCCTAATTACCTAATTCAGTTACCAGGCTTCCACCCAATCAACACACAAACACACCTGGTGCATTACACAGTTAATAAATTAATGCACTTTCGCCTGAACACGCTCAATTTCTCATAAACAAGTAGCATTACTTCAGCACAGTGGATACATACCTTGACCACCGGCTATCCTAGAATGATTTATACATTTCCATCTATTCTCAAAAACATCCCAGTTAAGAGAAAAAATTATGGAATCATTCTAATTACACAGAATACTATTTTAAGGTTTCAAGTTTCTAGTGCCAAGTTCAACTGTTATAACCTGCCTGAGATCAGTGAGGTTAAGAAAAGTTATTAGCCCATCTGTTCATCTCAGGAGTATGTCATCAATCATTTCTCTACACAGTTGTTCAATTACAAAACCTATTTAGTCTGAAAGCAGCTTTGTAGAAAGCTGTATCACCAGCAAGAAATACATTTATACAATCACTATGGTTATGTTAAGAATTGTGTTCAATAGTTGTCAAATAAAATCTTTTTAAAAGAAGGTCACCCTTATTTTCTTTCCAATGCTTTAGTATTAAAGCAATGCACTTCCTGATACTATGGGGTAATTTCCTGCTTATTTTGCAGTAAATCAGTGATATAACTAGTTTTCTGGCCTAAAATTTAACCTCATCCCATTTAGACCACTACACAAAAGTACAGTAATAAAGCCATATATTATTTCCTAGTAAGTACATGTCAGGTTGTAATGAACTTGCCGACAATTGCATTTCTTTGCCATATAAGCACAAGTATAAGAATTTCTTGGATTGCCCTTAATATGCCTTAAACCTCCCAGTAAGTTTTAGAATGTCACCTTTCCTGTTTATTATTTTTGTTTTCCAAGATGGGGTTTCTCTAATAGTCTTAACTGTCCTGAATCTTGCTTTGTAGACCAGGCTGGACTCAAACTCAGAGATCTGCCTTCCTCTACCTTTCAAATACAAGGATTAAAGGCATGTATCACCACTGCCTAACTTGTTTAATATTAATTTTAACATTATAAAAACATACAGATGAATTATCTAAAGTATTTTTTAAAAATGAGCAAATATTTTGTCACCAATGTCTAACTTTGTAATGTGTATTTACTTCAGTTTAATGAATAAAAGATAGACGTAAAAGCATAGAACATACCCATTTTCTTGTAGTACTCTTCCCAAGCCTTTGTATAATCAACCTGTCCAGCTGGAGCTGGAGTCTGCTGATCTCCTTTTTAAAAAAAACAAACAAATAAGAACTAACTTACTGAAGGCTATTCTGCACTTCAGCTTCCACAGCATCAGTATGGTAATTAACGCTGTCTACCATGGAGCTGTGCGAGTGTTGGGGATACGTGGTGGTGAGTACACAAGAGGCGGACATAAAAATTGGGATAGTAAATCAAGGCACATGAAAGAAAGACAACATGAAGTTTCTGTCCATTTTAAAGTACAAAAGTTTTTAAGAAAAACTACTAATAACTTTGAAGCACTACAGCGGAATTAAATGTTAAAATAAAAAAGCAGTATATAGTCATGTGATTTTTAGTAGGTATGTTGTGGTCCTGCATGTTTATAAAGATAGTCTGACCATGTAATTTTGTGTATGAACATTTTGTATGTATAATATGTGCACCCCAGGTATCTGGTACGCTCAAAGGTCAGAAGAGGGCACTGGATCCCCTGGAATCAGTTTCAGTGTGAACCACTTTAGGTGCTAGTCATCAAACCTGGGTTTTCTGCAGGAACAAGTACTATGACTGCCAGCTCCAAACATACTTTTAGTTCCAATTTGGACAGGATTATAATTAGTGACATTAAAGAACAACAAGTATACTTAAGACTGGTCTCTAAATTCTATCCTTGGGGAAAAAAAGGAAAAAAAAAAAAAAAAAGAATGAATTATTGATTGGAGCTCAGAAGACAAAGTATCTTACTGTGTTAGGTACTAAGGAAGCACCTGAAGAATGTCAGAAGGCACCAGAGCCACCTTGAAGATAATCCCAACCACCCAAAATCTAGGACAATATAATGAAAGTAGTTAAAAAAGGGCAATCTATTCCTTGAAGTAAAATAGCAACTAATATACAATGATAGAAACTAACAGTTAACAGCTATTTTAATAGTAGTTTACTAAGGCAAGGTTTATTAATACAGACTAAGGCTGAGGCAGAAGTTCAATTGTGACATTATTCCAGTAAAATGTACCAGAAAATACAAAGTAATTCTTTATAGTACATGGTAGTATTATAGTGCAAAACCCAGGCTTGGAGCCGGTAAGACCATTTAAATGACCACGGTTAGTAACTCCCAGGCACTTAGGTTGGCAGCTATCTAACAGTTGAGTTATACTCTTATTAGAGACATAAAAGACGACTAAGAAACTGCTCTAGCTTGATGAGACTTAACAGACCCAATGAAATAACTGGGTCAGTTGGTGAATCTGAACAAGGGCTATGTACAATAGTGGTATATCAATGCTGAGTAACTGACGTTAAGGTTCATGATGGTTATTTACTTTGGAATGAATATACAAGGGTAATGAGACTTCATGTCTCCAAGCACAGTTTTCAGTAGTTCTTTTCAGAACTAATTATAACAGACATACATACAATACATACACATATATATATATCAATCAGGGTAATGGGAGTAAATGGGGGGACAAAACACTTAACAGTCTCACTATTTAGGCATTATTCTTCCAACTATTATTAAAGTTTGTTTTTATTTCAAAGTGACTTAGTTTGCTTACCCAAAGTCACAACTGATTTTTCAAACCCTTAGGCCTGAGGCTCTAACCTACACAATCCTCGGGACTGGAAGTTTTGTCATGACTTCATACGTAAATGCAAACACAAACGTTAGCTCTAAAATAGAAAATAAAATCTTTTATTACCGTAGTTACCTTGTCCGTTAGTTTGGGTTGTGTTGGTGCACCAGCAGGAGCTGCAGGTGGAGGCTGTGCCTGCTGCTGGTAATAGTGAGCATAATAAGCAGCCCAAGCTGCTGAGTTTGGATCTGTTCCTGCCTTAGCTACAATTTAAAAAACAAAGAAATGTTTCAAGGTTAATATGTAAACTCCAGAAATCAATCCTTACCTTTCTTGGTGATCCTGACAGGCTCAAAAGTTACCAACAGCAAATGGAAACTTTCAAATTTTTCTAGTATTCTATCACTTGGCTTTTAATTCAGAAACTTCAGCCTTGGGTATTAAATAATTTCCTAGGTTACAGGTATTAAGTAAATTACTAGTGATTGGTGGAACTGGGATATAAATGGATAATTTTTTGGCTTCAAACCCAATGGTTTGTCTCAGCCCAATTCTGTGTCTTTGCTTTTTTTCCCTCTCCAACAAGTTTAGCTGCAAAGTGCAACAGTTCTGTATAGAAGACAGTTATGGACTAATTTGTACAGGAAAGAAACAAAGATTAGATACATGCACTTTATATTTCACAACAGTCATAATCCTGAAATTATTGCTCTATCATTTTTCTATAACCTTCAGGATAGTTCAGCCTAGTTTATCATTTGATATTTCCTGCACACACTCTTGAGAGCATAGCTTGAGACACAGGCTGTTCTCCATCGCTTTACTTTTTGTTCCTCTACTTTCCAGTGCTGGGCTACATGTGTGTCCCACTGTCGTAAGCATCTTTCATGATATGGACCTCCTAGCTTATCCACTGTGTAGGAGCATGTTTGCTCTCATGTGTGTACAAGTATATGGAGGCCAGAGACTGATTCTGGATGTTCTCCTTAATCATTTTCACCTTGTTTTATATATAATTTAAAAATTCCACTTCTAGTTATGTGTATATGTACCTGTATGTATCTACACAAATGTGGGTTACTAAAGAGCCCAGAAGGTGTAGGTTCTCTTGGAAAGAAGAGTTGTAAGTAGTTTTGAGCTGCCTGATATGAATGATTGGAACTCAACTTTCCTCCTCTGAAAGAGTAGTAAGCACCCTTGTCAGTACTGAGCTATCTTTCTGGCATCCTTCCTAATATTTTTTTAAAAGAATTATTTATTTTATGTATATGAGTAGACTGTCACTGTCTTCATACACACCAGAAGAGGGCATCAAATCCCATTGCAGATGGTTGTGAACCACCATCTGGTTGTGGGAATGGAACTCAGGACCTCTGGAAGACAGTCAGTGCTCTTAGCCACTGAGCCATCTGCCCAGGCCCCTTTCTAGTTTTTTGAGCTAGGATTTCTCCCTGAACCCAGAGCTCACGGATTTGGTTACAAGAGCTGGCCAGGAAACTTTAAGGTATGTGGCTTTTGAGCCCAGATTGTACACAGGTGGGAGGGACAGAACTCAGGTTCTGATGCTTATCCCCAGCAGTGTGGCTCATCCTTTCTATGAACTCCAACTCTCTCTTCAGCATCTAACACTCAAGTTTTAGCTGCTGCTAAAACAAGTCACCATAATTAGCATCCTCTGCACTAAGCTCATCCTAACTCAAAAAAAGAAAGGAAAAAGTTTTTTCTTTTTTAACATAACTAGTAGGTACTGAGAGCGCCCTATTCTTTAACACAGGATGAATTCACGTTATCCATTAAGATTAAAAAAAAAAAAAGGTTTAGAAAGGTAAAAACTCAAAAAAGCACAATCAACTAGTTATAAAGATAACTGATCTACCTGATTCTGAAGACTAAATTCTTGACCTCTATATAAATTTCAACCTCATACAGTTTCTTGAAAATGCAGACAATAAAATACTGTATACTTCTAAGTCAAATGTAAGCAACCATGATCCTGAGTCCGTACCTGTGGATAAAACTGAGCTCAGTCAGTCTTCCAGGTAGACGGTTCCTCATGTGTCAAAGGCAATACTGGAAGTCCTACTCACTGACCAGACCTTACAGCGCTAACATCAAACACATGCACAATCCCACGAAACCTCATCACCCAAATAAAACCTTCCATTTAACCTGTTCCAACTTGATTTAATTATGCCACTTCTAAATGCTTGTTAGAAGGCAAAGATTCACTTTTAAAACTTACAAAGGAAGTCATATCTGATGCTTCTTCTATACCCTTACAAGTCCATTCCCGCATACCCTGGGAATGCACTCTTTTGCTAATGGACATACACTCATCTTTCATATTCATATGCCACCACAATTCACGTTGTTTTTCTTTTTTTCTTCTTTTTTAAAGGTTTTGTGTTTTTTTTTTTTTTTTTCTTTTGGAGACAGGATTTTTTCCTGTGTGTCCCTGGCTATCCTTGAACATGCTCTGTAGACCAGGCTGTCCTCGAACTCAGATATGCCTGCTTCTGTCTCTGATGCTGGGACTAAAGGCGTTCACCACCGCCTCCCGGCTCAAGTTGTTTCTTAAATGAGTAGAAGTTGTGATTATTTGGTGACTGTGCAAAGTTCCTATGAATTTAACATACATTAAAATATTAAAACATATAACAAATCCAACAAAGCAATTACATTTAAATCAATTTGTTTTTTCAAAAATACACTTTGTAGAAATTAATCTATAACTCAGAACACGTTCTTTGAAACTTCCAAAGAATCAAACTACAGAGGCTGCAAAGTGAAAAAACAACACAACAACAAAAAAATCCTATTTCCAAGTTGACTCTTGATCATGATGAAGTAGAAGCAAAACCAGTATGGGAAGATAACGAGAACATCATGCTAGAGAAAATCCAGATTACCAGAGAGAAAATAAATGTACTTTCCTGTTTTGGTAATTAAGGAATCTAATTTGTAATAATATTTTAAGGTGCCTTTTCAGCAATAAAATAATTTATACTTATTATTTGAGAACATAGTGTTAGACACATTTTATAAATAAATATGGGCTATTATGAATAAAGTCACATCATACTAGACAGCAGTGTTATCTTAGTGTTATTGAAGTGCCGACTACAATACACACAGACTAACTTAGGATCGTGACAAGTAGTATACACTGCAGCTGACGGTAACTGTAGATGAGATCTTTTACCTGGGTCAGGAGGAGCTTGCTGCTGCCAATGAGGATATGCATTTCCCCATCCCTGGGGAGCATATGGGGCTGGAGGACCGCTGGGGGTGGGGTGGAGAACAAAACCACAAATACCATTTAAAAAAAGCCAGTTTTATTTATTCATGTGTAGGTTTTGCCTCTGCATGTATTGCATATATGTACATGCAGCTATGTATGACTAGTGTTGGTGTCAAGATACCCTAGAACCCATTATGAATGGTTTCAAACCAGCATGTGGTGCTGGGAAGTGAACCCAGGTCCCTCTGCAAGAATAACAAATGTTTTTAACTGCTGAGCCATCTCTCCAACCCCCAAACCTAGGATTTTTAGGGAAAGCCCAGAACTAACCAAATGTAGTAGTACTTACTGAGGAGCTGGGCCAGGTGGTCCTGGGTTGTAAGGTGCAGGGTTGTATGGTCCCATTGGAGTTCCAGGCCCTGGAGGTCCCGGAGGCCCATGAGGACCTGGAACCCCATGGGGTCCATGGGGTACAGGTGGCCCTAAAGGATTTACTGGGCCCTGTAAAAAAAGAAAAACAAAAAACAAAAAACAAAAAACACAATAATAAAAGATACACACTGTTAGCATCAAGCCCGAACTCGAGTGACGTCATATTCAGGTGACGTATGACCTCTACCTCGTTACCAAGACAACCGCCAAACCTTCCCATAATTCACCTGACCACCTCACCTGATACCTGCAGAAGAATATGTCACAGACGATGTAAATACTCAGGGTGAGCGATCTCTCTCTCTCTCTCTCTCTCTCTCTCTCTCTCTCTCTCTCTCTCCATCTTTCTCCCCACTTCTTCCCCCACCCTCTATCTAAATAAATCCACGCTCTCCCGTGGAATCAGCCAGTCTGGTGTGGTCTGTTCTTAGCCGCGCGCAGCAGTAACCGCCGCAGTATCCCTTTATTGGTGCATTGGCCGGGTCCGAATTCCTCAGGCAACCAGGCCGGTGCATACAAAATATACTCAAACAGTGTAATGGTTGAGCAATTCAAAGTCTAACTACTCTTTTCCATTTCTACGCTTAAGTAACATTTAAATTTACCTTCCTCACTTTATGGTGCAAAAAATAAAATGTCATAATCTGATATGTAAAACTCACTGAAATCCTCAGTACTAGCAAATCCCCCCAGCCTTTAGTTAGTCTCTTCCATGCTTCTCACTCTTTTTAACATGTTTTTTTAAAAAAACAAGACTGCCTAGTTTCTTTACTTCCCTCCCTAATATCAGACAATTACTGATAATATATTCTGCAAATTGTACATCAAGCGACAACTTCACTTAACTTACGGTATTCTCAATGTCAACTGTGATGTCTCTGAAATCAGATTTAGACAAATGTCATCTATTGTAACTTTCTAAATAGCATGAAATTTTCCCTTACAGTTGATAACACATTATGGTATTTAAAATATTGGTATCACAATACTTTTACTAATCTCCTCCTTATTTGGAGACAGGGTCTCACTTTGTAGCTTTTGCTGGCCTTGAACTCTCCATGTACACAGATCATGCTGGCCTTAAACTGCCTCTGGTTCCCAAGTCACAGAATTAAAGCCATGTTCTACTATACCTGGCATCATTTCCGTTTACAGGCCACCCTGCCCTAAAACATTTCTTTTTTCATTAGAGTTAAAAACAATAGTAACATATAAAATGAAATGCTTACAATTTTAAAAAATTATTTTAATCTTTTTTCCCAGTACCAGGTCCTGAATTCAGCTAGCCAAGTCCTCTACGTCCTGCCCTGAACACTTATCTTACATGGACACATGGCGCAGTCATGCCCAAGGAGACAGGAGCACCGGATCCCCTGGTGCCCGAGTACTTTTGGGAACTCAATTTGGGTCTTCTACAAGAGAAGTGCTCTTAACTACTGTAACATCTCTACAGCTCCTCAAAGATTTGATTTTATGTATTAATATGCAAGTGCTACAGCTGTGAATACGAAGGCTACTTTTAGCAGCTGGTCACCAACCGAGCCCATGAGGATTCTGAGTATTACTCAAGTCATCAATTCATCTGATCTAAGCTAAGAAAAAGAAAGATCAGCTGGGCTTGGTGGTACATGCTGTTCATTCCAGCACTGAGAGGAAAAGGCAGGTAGACCTCTGTGAATTCATGGTACATAATGTACGTTGTCTAGTGTACATAATGATACACTGTCTCAAAAAAGAAAAGAAAACCCAAAGTATTTATTCTCATCTTTCTGCTTTGATATCAAATTTTGGCATCATTTAACTTAGGAAAACTTCAGTTTGTGGACAATTACAATTGAGCACACTACCAAACTCATGTCTTTTCTTAAACTTCTGTGCCCACTTAGAGTATCAAAGGAGAATCCTCCTAAAGAATATCAGATTGGTATCAGTAATGTTAAAATTTTATTCCTTGAGAATAATTCCCTAACATTTTTAAATATTCACCTCTCACTCCTAACTTCCTACTATGTCCAGCCCCTCTTGCTCTTATGTCCTATTTAAATAATTCACCAAATCCAACATGTGCTGTCCATCCACAGGGTTTATACTAATTAAAAAGGCCCTCCCACATTTTTTAGTAATTTCCCACTGGGAATAAAAAAGCCTAGTGAAACATTGTATGTTAATATGCCTTATCATAAAACCAAATGGGTATTAGGCAGAGGTGGAACACACCTTTAATCCAAGTACTTGGGAGGCAGAGGCAGGTAGATAGAAGAGATAGAAGCTAGCCAGGGCTACACAGATAAACCGTCTTGAAGAAAACAAAAATAAAATACCAAGTTAAATTTGTAGGTTGTATCACCAGAAAGAGTTCTAAAATTGAGCATGTACCAAAATCATATGAAACACCTTTTTCTTTTTTGAGATAGGATTTCTCTGTGTAGTCCTGGCTGTCCACCTGACCTGACTCTACCTCCCAAGTGCTGGAATTAAAGGCATGTGTCACTCCTGCCCCACAGAGTATCTTTGTGAAAAGAGACAATGGACTCAACTCACTTTCCCTTTACTTCTACATCCAGTGCCTGTATATTTAGTATGTTGTCTCCAAGTGACTTGTACCGTGGTGCAGGTGCTTGTGGAAGTCATGATCAACACTGACTCAGTGTCCTTCAACAAACTAACTGTCCCTCTGTCGTCTATGTGACCACGAAGCTCAGTAATTGCTGGGTTAGGAGGTCAGGGAGCTCCAGAGGTAAGAACCATTAAACTAAGCCTACATTTCAAACCTCTGATGACTGACAGTCAGTCCAAAAGGCAGAAAATATAAATTACTTCTGTAGAAGGGGAGATAGACATCTTAACTATTTTGACTGATACAGCACTTAGGAGGCAGAGTCAGGTGGATAGGTAGTATAGACCTTGATATTCCTGTAACTAGCAAATACTTTATCTATAGACATTCAAATACAAGTATGTGATTCTTCACACACTTGTAACTGCACGCTTAACCATGGTACTTGTATTTTGGATATCTTTCCTACGTTGCTATATGCATACACACTATATCACAAAACCTGCAATTTCATATTAGAAATTATGTATTTTCCCTTGGTACATTTGATTTAGTATTTTCAAGTTACTAGGAACTATGTTATAAGCCTAGAGTACACTTACCCCAATCTTCTCTTCTATAAGTTGTCGAGCATAGTCTATTTGCTGCGGAGTGCCCCGAATTGTAAATAACTTCATGTTGGGATCTGCATTAGGTGGAGGATTTCTCTGAAGTTCTATTCTTGCACCAGACTGCTGGCTTATGCTTTTTATGGTTTCACCACCTAAAACCACAGGACAGTAAGTTCTCTAAAGTTCACAGAATGCAAGAAACACTTAGCCCTGGCTTTCCTATAACTCAAAACTCTGTAGACTTATGCTGGCTTCAAACTCAGAGATCCACCTGCCTCTGCCCCTGAGTGCTGGGGTTAAAGGTGTCTGTTACCATATTTGACAGAAATACTATTTTTAAAAAACCACCTATTTACTTTGCCCATTAAATAAAGTTTGGTAACATTCCACTGGACAATGTTAGGATTTTCTATTTATTCTGTTCTTCCATCTAGAACTCATATAAAACATGCTAAAGACTACTTTATATGCACCCTACTATATAGACACCCTAATACGGGTTAGAACAGAAAAACATTTCAATAAATATAGCTTTTGTAAGTAACAAAAACAAAACAAAAAAAAAACACCAATAAAACCCATTTGGATTAGGATCAAGTTTTGTAACTGATAGATTCTTGGTACCTTTTCCCTATAAGTCGAGACACAACCCCATTTTTAAAACATACAATAAAGACTGTTTCTGTTTTAGTTGCCATGTTAAGACCCCTCTCCTATTAAAATGCATTAAAAAATAAATATAAATGGTATTTGTTTATAAGAAAAAAAATCAGTATGTCAAAACAAAGAGTTTAAAATACGTTGCCTTTTCCAATTATCAATCCAGTTTTCCCAGTTGGCACAATGAAATTAAATTCCTGAAGTCCACCAGGTGGTCCCATATTCCAGTTTCCTTGACCTCTACCTCGTCCTCGACCACCAGGTCCAGGTCCACCAGGATTGCCAGCCTAAGAAAGGAGAAAACAAAACAAACTCTGTAATAAGACTATTTGGCTTATTGCCCCCAACCCTCATGTTTCTAAGCAATGAAATTAAGAGATGACGTCAAACATTACTTGACAAAAATATCCACCTAAGTAATAACGTTCACGAGACAATGGCTCAGTGGTGGAGGGACTTCCCATGCAAGCATAATGACCTGGGTTTGATTTCTAGGACCCACATGATAGAGAACCAACGT
Source organism: Mastomys natalensis (assembly GCA_021653895.1). Taxonomy (NCBI): domain Eukaryota; kingdom Metazoa; phylum Chordata; class Mammalia; order Rodentia; family Muridae; genus Mastomys; species Mastomys natalensis. The sequence goes on from JAJTUV010000822.1 coordinate 89,169, forward strand.
CAGAAAGTTTTCCTTTGGCTTCCATTGGCACAAACGCCCAGGCACATATACCCATAGAAATAAAATTTCAGATGCACTGGGGTAAATAAATGTATGCAATTCTACCCTAAAATGTTTACCTTAAAGCAATGTAATGTTAGTCATTTTAACACTGTTAACGTATCTAATATAAGATGGAGGGGCATTTCTTCGTTCATGCATGATAAAAACTTTTCCAATGAAAGCAAACGGAAAATGTTAATTTCCTATCAAACCTGAACACTTCGTAGGAGGTCTGTGATAATTTCTGCAGCATGCTGACATCTGTCTGGAGGTCCTGTTATCTGTGCTATCCTATCAGGTGTTGTTCCATCATCTAAAACAATAACAACAACAAAACCACAATAAATTGTGACAATCCAATTATAAATGTCAAGATTAAAAGCTATCAATTCTTAGAACATTAACTATACCTTAAGCTTACCTGGCTTAAACTGAATTCGAACGCCAGCATCATTTTGTATTTTTTTAATCATTTCTCCATTTCTTCCTATTACAATGCCAACAGCAAATCTTGGAATTGGGACCTTAAGCAAGTGAAAGTATATTTTAAAAGACATTTCTCAAAAACTCATCTCCATATAATCATAAAAGTAAATATACTAATGATGATCATAAAAATAAGCTACAAAGGCCCCATGGAAGAAATCAAGAAAAGGGACAGGATGTGAAGACAAGTTCATTTAACTCAAAGAGGAAAACCACGAGTGCACTCATGGACTAGGATGCAACCATTCCGACTGAAGCAGAGCTTACTTACATCGATCCCTTCATTTCCTCCTATTCTTGAGCCGTACTCATTCCGTACTTCTCTGAAACCACCTTGATCACGAATTAACTCTAATACCATTTCCTTGGCTTGCTATAATACAAAGTTATCCAACTCAGAATATTTGTCCAAACATTTTAATGCTTCTTTTGTCCACCCCCTCAGCCTTGATATATAAAGTAAGGTTACCTGAACTTTGTACGGGTCGCCCGTAATCCTAAGAGGTTTATCAGCACCAGTGTTTTGAGGCCCATCTTGAATCATAACCATTTTAACACCAGCTCGTTCCTATTAAAATTATGAAAATTAATACAGGTTAGTTAAAAAAAAAGGGGGGGGCTTCAAAAGACTTAAGAATATTCTTTACAATATAACAATACCTGAAGTTGTTTAATGGTCTCTCCCCCCTTTCCAATAACCAGTCCTGCTTTGCTGGCTGGAATCATGATCTCCTGAACTGCATTTCCAGGTCCATCACCATGATGAAAGCCAGGGGCTGGTCTTCCTTTTTCAACAATCTGGTCCAATAATCTTTTGGCTGACCTGTTAACAAATTAATCTTGAAATAAAAATATGTAGCATAACCAACCTCCCCACAAATACTGTCAGGCAGTTTTATCCAGTCATGTATCAAGTCTATTCTAAATGGGTTGTATGGCAGTTAATTTAGACACATTTCACGGTTAGAGGCAAGAAGTCAAACCAAAGGAATGTAAAATGGGCAGTAATGAAGTATCTATAAACCAAATAAATACAGTAATTTTAAAAATATTCCATCTATCGTGTCAAACACCAACTGGCTAAATAATGCAGTAGTAGTCTGTGACCTTGAAAAGAGAACCGTCAATGCAATTGTTAGATGCAATGCTTGATGGGTATTGAGTTCAAAAAATGCAAGCAGATGTAGGAAGTGTAAACCTTTGAAGGTATTGTGTTAAAAAAAATAGATCATGAGCTTCAAAGATATTTTTTTAAGAAATTTCCAAACCTGTCTATATGCTCTTAGAAATTACACCTAAAAGATATCGGAATACTAGATAAAAGAATAAAAAGGAAGGTGTTAATTTCAGTGTAGGATGATAAAATACTTTGTTACAGTTCTAAGTTTTCAGTAGATAAGCGTAAATGGTTTGTTTTAGTGGCTTGAAACTAAAACCCATGAGCCCAATAAAATACTTTCTAAGTAGGCTTCCTTGGTCATGGTGTTTTGCCACAACAATAGAAATAACTCAACATGGAGAGTGGCGGTGGGCAATGGTGGTGCATGCCTTTGGTAGACAGAGAGAGGCAGGTAGATCTTGTGAGTTTTAGGCCAGCCTGGCCTACAGAGTGAGTTCTGAGAAAGCCAGCTATGGATACACAATGAAACCCTGTCTGGAGGGGAGATGGGAGTGAGGAGAAGACAATTAATTAGTGGTAAAGACTGGGTAGTTTTATCAGAGCCTTAAGAGTTGAGTGGAAGAGAAAAACAGGAATATAAAATTTTCATGACTATATTGGTTATGAGTTTTAGTTTTGTGTGCAAGGTAATTCAGGTTTTAATAATTTTGAGTGTGTGTACACACTCATGGTAGGTGTACAGGCTAAATTACAACTACCAGTGCCATTTTTGTGATAGGTACCTTGAGGCAAGGTCTCCCAATGACTCTGAACCAATCAAATAGCGTTACGTGGCTGGCTACCAAGTCCCCAAAATCTGCCTGTTTCCATATATCTCCTGAGCCATATTACCATGTGGGAATTTTTTAGTTTTAGGATTAAACTCAGTTCTTCCTACTTGGAAGGCAAGTACCTAAATGCCGGAGTTATTTCCTTAGTTTTAACAATTTTCCCAGTTTCAGGTTCAGATGATGAACTCTATCTAAGAAAGGCACTATATATAAACTTTTAAAGTGAAAATTTCAAGGCAACAAATGGAAACCCATGGTGCAGATGTTATGAAAATGAAGTTTATAGTCTTCAGTCTTATTGTAAGTAGACATCACGGTTTTCAAACTTACTGGACAGATTCAGGTGTTCCAGTTAGCATACAAGACCTTTCTGGAAGGCCACCACTATCTACAATTAAATAAAAAGAAAAGTTTAGGTCAAAAAATAGATTAAAATTATCTGATCTTTAGAAACTTAAAAAAATCAAGTTTCCTAGCCAAACTGCAAGGGCTGGACAAAATAACAATTCACATTTTAAAAAAGAAAAGAAAAGACTGTTACCAGGAGCTATCTGTATTTTGCATCCAGATTCCTGCTGTATGCGTGAGATCTGTTCACCTCCTCTGCCAATTACTAGTTAAGGTAGAGAAAGGGGAGAAGTTATTATTTACACTAAATTTTGAAGTATAGTTTGTCTTAAAAACTTGAAATTAATGTTACTTACTAAATCCAACCATTCCATCTGGAACTTTGTATTCTTCTGTCATTACAGATCTGCTAAGAATGAACAGAAACTAACATTTTCTTCACAGAAAAATAATGTGCATGTATACATAAAAGTAATCTAATAAATCCAATCTTAATGTCTCCCAATAGCCCAAACTTAGGTTCTTAAATGAGGCAGTATGTGAGTGAGCAAGACAGTGAACTGAACACTTGTGAAAGGGCTCAGAGTGAATGCCACTGTAACATTTATTTTACCTTTTCTAAAATGTGTCAATTTCAACCCATTTCCCCAAATTACCAATTTCTCATTTACAAAGAAAATGTTGTTTCTATAACCATTTTTCCAATAGGACAGAAGTAAACCATACACACAGAACAGTATGCAGGCATTTCATTATAAACTAACTTGCTTGCTTATACATAAAGTTCAAAGTTTTGGCTATACCTTTGCTGCTGATGCATTGGTGGTAACTGTGCTCCAAAAGCTATAAAAAAATTTAAACAAAAACAAGCTTAAGTTCAAGTTTATTCATTAAAGATAAACACACCATGTACTCCAAACTGTTTCCCTGATGTATACATTGGTAAAATAGAAATTTGGACTATTCATATTCAAATCATCATTGATAGTGGCAAGAAAGTCAGGAAAAGGATGTACAGATTAAGAACCAGAGTAGTTAACTTATATTCAAAATTCAGCAATTAATGTTTATATATACATGGCTCCAATTAAAAGAGAATCTTTAAAAAAAAAAAAAAGTTATACATCTGTGAGGAATACCTGTTGGGTATGGCAAGGCACACACATCCTTAGTCCCAGCAAAGAAGAAAACAAAAGCTAGTCTGTTATAGGCTATTTGATCACACTGTGAACCCCAAGATTGTGCTATTTACTGGGGGGTAAACCCTGCTTATAGGTGTGATGTGGCTTAGCCCTTAGCATACAACTTTAATCCCAAACAATGAAGTCAGTTTGTAGAAGCGCTCGTGTTTGAAAGTGATGTTTACCTGAGTAGCAGACAAAGTGATGAAATCAGAGAAAGAGTCAACAGAATAGGATTATGTCCAACTCTCAGGAGAATAGAGAGGAGGACTTAAGAGATTGCAGCCCAGGGGTAAGGGGACAATTGTAGAGACACAGTCGCACAGAGAAGGAACAAGATAGACACAGGTAAAAACAGAATGAGTCAGAAAATGAGGTTAGCTTGAGGTCAAGCAGAATATTTCAGTCAGAGGTCAAGAGAGAAGCTGGATTGAATCAGCTTGGAAGAGGAGTTTGAACCCGAACAGCTGAGTTAATCCAGACAGCCAGAGTTAGAAAGAACTAGAAGTTTGAGGCAGTAAGCCTTAGAGATGACAATTACATCAGGTGAGTAAAAAATACTTTTACAAAAGCAGATCTCTGTGAAGTCAAGGCCAGTCAGTTACATAGTTGAGACCTTGGCTCAAAATCAAATTCCTCAAACCCAAGCCCCACAAGCCATCCAAAGGTAGAAACAACAGCAGTCTGGAGAGAAGGCTCTGTTGATGAAGAGTACACATGCTCTTTTAAAAGACAACCACATTTCAGTTCTCAGCAACCACATGTAATCCACTTTCAGGGAATTTCCATGCCATCTTTATATACACACATAAATAATTTTAAAAGAAGCAAAACAACAAAACCTCAGCCTAAAGTACTTACAGTCATTTTGGGGAGGTACTTTCTTAGCATCTGGTTGATCTGCAAAATTAAGTGTCTTTTACTTTTTGTCAATTAAAAAACAAAGATCCCCCGGGCCCCAACAAGCAAGAATAGCAATGTTTATTAAAATATCTGATAATGGTTTACCACTTGAATCAAAAATGACACGATTCAACCTAGACTCAAAAATCTTAAAAAAAAAAAATTCCCCCCACAAAACTTAAATTCTTTCATTCTCTTGTGTTTAAACAATGCACAGACACTTTAAACAGTTTAGAATAATGCAGCACAAACTACTTAGCTTCAATGCTGGTGAATACCTTATGCTAATAGTTAATGATGCTTCATCCACTGTAGGAACTGACAATTAGGAAGAACTACATAAAAACCAGACATATCAAAAGATGAGTGTATCTGACAGTGATCATAACAATACCAAAAAAGAAAGCTCACATTACAAGACAATTTCAATCTAAACTGTTCTATTATTCTCAAATGAAGCATTTCACTACAAAAAAACAAACAAAAAAAACAAAAAACAAAACCCAAAACCTCAAAGCAACCACATGATTGCCTTTCTCAGATAAACAAAATGCATACAACATTAGAGAACAGACAACCTATAGCTCAAAACACTATTATTATTCTCCCAACTTCAAGGTTTTTGTACAGCAAAAATTCAGACACATAAACCAAGAGAGACCATTGTGTCCATTAAGAATTCACTGGCTTATTTCACATTTACATACTAAACACAGGTAATAAATAAAAATTCCTGCCTTTAAAAGGAGAGGGCATTCCCTCCCAGTGTGTGGTACTGCTCGGATTTGTCCAAGAGCCATCTACACATAAAATAAAAAGAGTACATTACACACAACATCTGAAGCATCATTAGCTCATTTTTTTCTTGCATATTAAAAACCTCACTTGCAAATATAAACATACTTAAACAAAAGGAAACCAAGCATTACCAGAAAGGGCCACAAATATAGTCCTAAATGCTGTCAGAATCTTTTATAAAAGGGCAAAGAGCATCAAAATTTATACATACATCAGAACTAAAACAAAAAAGTACACACTTCTAAGTGCAGAAGTGTCAGTTTTTTTAAAGAAGAGAAAGCACTATGAATCTACTATTCTAATCAATGTTTAAAGTTAAATATAAAACACTCAACAAAGTACTAAAACAAGATGAAAATGGGATGCCTACAACAAACAAACCTTAACCTTCAAAGTGAATTTTGAAGTAAATTAATGAAAGGGAATATCAAAAGACTCATTCAATAAATAAGAAAACTCAGTAAAGTGTTTCCCAAATAACTTATTTATTTGTTTTTAGCATTACCACAGTCTGTGCAAACTCAAAGTAAGCATAATCCTAAAATAGGACAAAAAAAGAACTGTTTTCTATTACAATAATACTTTCTGATATACTCGAATTATACTTACCTTTTCTAGGTCTGTCTTTTTCAAAGCCCTATCCTTCTGAGACCAATAGATAGTAGTATTTTGATAAGTCATCTCAATAGACAATATTGAAAATCTTATCAAATGAATGCTGTGGAAGATACTTATTCCTGTTGGCTATAACTTACCTCCGTCTTCTAAGGGTCGCTTCTGTCCCCCATAACCATAGTCATTTGAATTCAATGATGTACCAGCATCACCCCCAATTTTTGCTGCAATCTTAAAAGAAAAATAAGAATACTAATCAGGGTATTACTACTTTAAGTACTACTCAGCACAGTAAATTTCTTACAATAAAAGATATACTATCCCCTTTCTAAAAACATTAGAAAGATTCACTTACTAAGAATAATTAAAACTACCACTAATACTTCAGGGAGCTAACAAATAATAATGATCTATTAAACTTATGATATATCCCCCATTAAAAATTTGGAAACAAAATCTTTCTACCCTTTGATTTCAAATCATAGCATTAAAACTGCATCTTAGGGACTGAAGTGCACTGTCTGGAACTGACAGGTTAAAAGGATAGTGTTAAGTACCATTGAACTATGCCGGGCGGTGGTGGCGCACGCCTTTAATCCCAGCACTTGGGAGGCAGAGGCAGGCAGATTTCTGAGTTCGAGGCCAGCCTGGTCTACAGAGTGAGTTCCAGGACAGCCCGGGCTACACAGAGAAACCCTGTCTCGAAAAACCAAAAAAAAAAAAAAAAAAAAAGTACCATTGAACTAGAGGAAAATGGCTTAGACTATGGCTATCTTCTACAGTTAGGTTTTATGAACACTGAGTTTACTTGAAAACCAAAGGAATATCCGTAAGAAAGTATACTCATTTATACTCCATTCATGTAATAGGTATACAAGTATCCAAAAGAAAAAGTTGGTACTTGGTTCATTCTAAAGAGCATGCAAAACTTTCAACTTCCCCCTCACTGGGGGTGGGAGGATGGGGACATGGTCTTATTCTGTAGCCCTGGCTAGGCTAATCCTAACTACTCACATGCTAGAATTATGAACTCAATGTTTCTATTAAACACACGTTAAGTGTGGGTAATGTCTTTGATTTTAATCTACAGAAATAATTCAAGCTTTCCACCTGATTTTTGCTCTGCTGTATTTCTGTGCTACTTCAAGCAAAAATCAAACCAAATCATCATTTACTACCTTCTTCACTGACCCATCCTTACCAATTTGAGTTAATTCTCAGAAGATGACGTGAAAATGTCCATTTCCTATACTTCAGTCCACACTTTCTACTTCTAATACTTCCTAGGCATGGTCCACAGCAACATTCAAAATGTTGTTTTGGAAAATGTAACAATGTGTTCATTCATTCTCAATGACACAGTTGCACTAAACTTATAAAAAGTGTGCCTGGCAGCAAGATCCCTGGCATGCATATATGGGTGGGGGGGGGGGGGGGGAGACTGCCTGGTGTGGCCTTAGTGGGAGAAAATCCTCCTAATCCTTGAGAGACTTGAGGCCCCAGGGAAGGGAGATGGGGGGCAGGGTGGGGAGATGAGGAGAGAGGGACTGGGGTGAGGAGGGCTGTGTGTGCTTGGGCAGGAATGCAAATAAAGAAAATAATTTACAAAAGACAAAGTGTGCCTGGATCAGTAGTGGACCAGTGCAGACAGGCCTGTAACTCTAGCACTTGGGAGGGTGAGGCACAAAGACTCATTTTAAAAAAGAGATCTCAGCTGGGCATGGGTGGCACACACCTTTAATCCTAAAGGCAGAGGCAGGCCTAGTCTGCAGTGAGTTCTAGGACAGCCAGCACTACATAGTGAGACCTTAATCCCCTCACTGCTTTAACACATTAAAGACATATGCTTATTCCATTTAATATACACTGTGTGCCTTCCTCATAAAGCGCAAGGTCCTGATGGAATCACTACATAGCCAGAACGTCCAGGTCTAACAGATACTATTATCTATACTAAACCCTTGTGTTATCAGCAATGCTTACTAACAACGGATCTAGCCGTAGTTTTCTCACACTCCCACTTTTTTCCTCCTCCTATGCTATTCTATGCTTAGTTGTCATTCCAGAAACTCTCAATATGTGTACATTTTTGTACAGCAAGCAGCAGCGTCTTATCCATGATGGCCAGCCTCAGTCCTCACTGCACTGTCTGAATGTCGTTCAGTAAGGCATCCTTTTCCTGCAGCAGCCTGTACAGTGCCTGCCTCATGGCACAAACATTTATATAACCGCCGTGCTTTATTAATCCGGCATCTTTTATCTGCTCATTGGTATTTGATTCTTTTATCTCACAAGACCACAACTTAAAAATCTTCCAAAGCTGCTAATAAGCTCTAGAGACGATTCTGCAGGAAGCCTTAAAACTCAGGCTTTAATCAGATGCCCAAGAAGACACACTTGTCCCTGACCAAAGGGTCCTACATGGTAGGAGAGTCAACTCCAAGTCGTCCTCTGACTTTTATATACACATCACGTTGCTCATGGAATCCCTCTCCATGAATAAATACGAAGATTTTTTTCAGTTAAGTGTGCTTGCTATATCATGAGAGATTTGATAAACCTTCATTGATTCGGTAATCTTTCAGTCCTGACCGGGGCGGGATTAGGAAATAAGTTTCTAATACAGTCAAAACTGGCTTTAAAAACCTGTTCGTTCAATGCTAGCACAAAATGTCTAACAACTACAACCGAGTGCCACAAAGGTTCACTTTAGCTTACAAACGAATTCCGTAACATACTTTTTTGAGACAGGTCCTCTTGGCCTCCGATGCCTCCAACTCGAGAGATCTGCCAGGCTCTGCCTCGCGAGTGCGGGGACTGAAGTCGCGCACCACCGCGCCCGGCAGGTTAACGTTATACATTTTTTAAGCTACAAAGAAGTCACTGAAGTTCCGATTAAGTGGGGGGGAAACAAGTTCCAAATACAAGCACGTTTTTCCCCCCCCAACCCTTCTCGTCTGGGAAAATGGTGCCTTCGGGGGCAACAGTACGTCCCTACGTAACACAAAGAGGGTGGTAGGTTTCGACCTGGGAGAGGCAGATTCAAACGGAAGGCAGGGTAAGAAGGAGCCCGAGGCCATCTTGAGATGGGGAAAGGATTGGTGGAGTGCCACACAAATCCCGCCCCGGGAAAAGCCTCCCTTGTAAACGGGAAGGTGAACGTTAAGTCTAATTACAGTGAGGGACGCGGCGAAGACCGCTAAGAGACAACCCGGCCTTGCCCGGGTCGTGACCTAAGTGTCCAGAACCTTCCATGCTCCCCGTATCAAACGGAAACAGGCCCGAGGGGACCGGGGCTAGGCGCACTCCGCGGAGAGGCCGGGCTGCGGAAGTGGAGGCCCGGGGCCACGCGTGGGGAGAGCGCGTGGGAGGGGGGGCTTCAGACCACGACAGGCTCGGTCTCGAGCCGCTGGGACCCACCCCGTGAGGAGACGCCATCTCCTCAGGCCGCAGCCCGGAGGGCGAGCAAGGGCGCCAGACTTATCCCGCCGGCGGCTCTCGGGAAGGAAGCCGCCGCGCGGTCCACGCTTACCTGCCGCGCTCTCTGTAGGGCATCTTTGAAAGCATCGTTAACGCCTCCTCCTCCGCCGCCGCCGCCAGCTGAGCCAGACGACGGCGGAGGCACTGTTGAGTAGTCAGCCATACCCACACTACAGCACACGCGGCCGTTCCCTCGCGGAGGTTCCCCTCTCGGCTAACTGTTAAGAAAGGAAGAAAATGGCGGCCGTCGAGGCCGTATCACATTCTTGCACGACCATCGTGCCGTAAAGGGGCGGAGACTAGGAGACGGAAATCCCGCGAGAGTTCAGAGCTGACGCGCGGTTGGCGGGGTGGCTGAGAAGGGACGCCCGGCGGAGACTATCGCGAGACTTGACTAAGATCCCACGATAGTACGGTGTATCCGGGCGCTTCCTCTCCGCGCGATAGCGGGCTATTGTTCCCTGGCTTCGGCGGGGTGAGGCTGTAATCTCCCAGACGTTTGCCACCCGCGCGTGTAGTTAACTTAAGGCCGTCGCGGATCAGGGAGCTAGTGTCCTTCCGTCTTTCCGTAGTGAGGGGCTTGACGTCGTCGGGCGTGGACGTCACGCAACAGTGTCCCGCGAGCGCGCGGCCGCGACCCGGGCCACGCGGGGCGTCCGCGGCGACGCTGCGGAACCGTCTGCGGCCCGGCGGGAGCCCAGCATGCTCCGGGGCGCCGAGCTGCCGCCGCCTGTGACCTCCAGCCCGGCCGGTCACAAGCGGGGATGAACTCAGACCACACCGGGCCCTTAGTTCTCGAGCAGACTATATGTAAAATAATGTGGGCGAGCGGATGGTGAAAATATGACCTCCCTTTGTCCTTTAAAAACGTGAGTGTTTGGAATTGAGTATTTAGACACCTAGCGTTGTGTGTCTTTGGCCATGCTGTGTGCCCCTTAGAGTGAACCTTTTACCATGTTCTTGACACACACTGGCTTGACTTCGTCTTCTCCACCTCCCACGCCCCTGCAGGTAATCAGATAAATGGAATGTGGTGAATTTTCACTTCTGGACTAGATGGTTTTTTGAGGCAGTGTCTAATATTTGCTATATATGCCAATAACGACATCTCTCCAGATCATCCCTGAGCGTGTCTTAGCCTAATGCCAGCAGTTACGACGGGGAACGAGGGTTCTTGGGCCCTTATTCTGTATATACTTAGCTGTGCCACGGTGACCCCTGCCCCCACTTTAGCTAAGAAAGAAAGGTAAAATGGACTGTCCAACGTATGTCATCCTCCCCGCCCCACCCCGCCCCGAATCTGCCTAAGAAGCATGTTTCTTCTCCCCCAATCTGCTTTGATAGCCGGAAACTAATGTGCCCACTCCTTCATAGACCCACTATCAGTTACCAAGTCAGGTGCCTGCAGATACAAACAGCATGATTTTCTTAAAACCAGCTCTGTCTTAGCCATTTTATAGCTCAGCTTGTCCTTTTTTAACCTGTTCATAGGCACCTAGGAATGTTCGTGGATTTCGAAAAACAGTAAAGGTATTGGGCTACAGATTTAATCATAGCAATATGTAGGGAAACTAGCTAATGAGAACATTTCAGTCGTATTTTGAGAAAGTTTGCCCAGCAAATAGCATTTATGCATCAGTAATTGATGTTTTTATTTCATTAATTAGATTTGTATACTAATTAGATGTTCTGGTGAAATCAGAGTTTTATTTACTATTTCTCTAACCATATTGTCATCATTTAGGTTTTTTTCTAAATATTGAAAGGACCTTCATTTCTAATTTTTTACAACATTGTATAGACTCCTGGAAGGGTGGGTATTCTAGAATGGAATACATTGGAATCAGCTTAGACTAAGGTTTGTCAACCTCAATGCTATTGAGATTTTGGACTGGATAATTCTTGGCTGTATACTTTACATGGTACAACATTTTGCAGCATCTTTGGCTGCTACTTGCCCTCAATGCCAATCCCATCTCTCCTAAGCACCACCAATTGTGATAACCGAAAAGATCTTCAGGCATTGAGTTCACACCTTGAACTCTGATTGATCCCTGTCCCTGCCTTTTCTCTGGCCATCAGGAAGACCTTATTGACTCTTGCCAATATACGTTCTAAGATCCAATACTTTTTAACCCTGCTGCTTCCAGCCCTGGCCCAAGTTACCATCACTGTAGTCCCAGACCAAAGGGGAGAACTTTAGTTTTGCTCCTCCTTGTTTATATTTCACTTAAAGAAAAAAAAAAAAAAAAAAAGGTAAGGAATTTATAGAGATGGCTCATCAGTTAAAAGCTCTGATGCTCTTCCAGGGGACCAAGGTTTAGTTCCTACCACTCACAAGGTACATACACATACAAACAAAACACTCAAACATGTAAAATAAAGTAATCTTTCAAAAATTAAAAGTTAGCCAGGTGATGGTGGTTCGTGCCCTCTAATCCCTAGCTCAAGAGGCAGAGGCTGGTGGATCTCTTGAGTTCAAGGACAGCCTGTTCTACAGATGGAGTTCCAAGACAGCCAGGGCTACACAGAGAAACCCTGAAAAAATACAATTAAAGGAGGTTTGTACAGAACTATATATAAGGATTCAAAAGTAACATACTCAACGTAGAGAGGTATTATATTAGGGTTCTTTAGAGTCACAGAACTTATGGAATGTCTCTCTATATTGAGAGGATTTATTGTGATGACTTACAGTCTGTAGTCCAACTCTCCAACAATGGTCACCTGTAAATGGAAGTCCAGGAATCTAGTAGTTGCTCAGTCCCACAAGGCTTGTTTCAGCTGGTCTTCTGTAGAAGTAGATCCCAACAGATGTGCTAGCAAGCAACTGCAAGCAGGTGAGGGTCTCTAGCAGGTGTGGCCCAGATTAAGGGTATATACCACCAAGCCTGGATCTGGCACTTGTTTTGTCCCAGGCTGACCTTGAACTCAGAAATCTCCTTGCCTCAGCCACTGTGCCACAAGATCTCCATGCTAAGATTCAGGTCAGAAACTTGAGTCTTCCAGCCTCAAGATTTAGATCACAGATGAGCCCTCCAATTCTGGATTGTAGTTCATTCCAGATATAGTCAAGTTAACAACCAGGAATAGCCATTACAGATATCATCCAACGACCATACCCTTACCTACCTTTTTATAGCTCAAGTGTGTCTTCTTTCTGACTGTATTACAATCCATCTTTTCATGATTTCTTGGAAACAGATCTTACCTATACATTTCCAATTACACTTTAAACCCTTTTACCTAGAAAAGTTTTCTGTACTCAGGTCTCTTTCTCTACTCCAGTGATTTGTCCACTTCACTATCCAAAGTTTCCCTACCTCAGTCTGTATCCTTGCTCTTTTCCTCTACCTGGATGCTCTGTAGCCCTTGGCATGCATGATTTGACTGCCTCAGTCAGGCCTCACCTCAGCTCCTATGAAGACCACTGTGATGACTCATCGTGCCATTCAGCAACCACTAACTTATTACCATGCCCTATAGAATTTATCTGTGTCCTGTGTTTATTTTCTTAGTTCCCTTAGAGTGTGAACTGAAGAACAATGATTTTTGTCCTATCAGTATCAGTTCCTAAGCACTGTGTTGGCAGTCTAGTTATTTGTTGAGTAAATAAATGTTGAAAAACCCAAACTACATGTTAGTTCTTTTTTTTTAATCTTGAGCTACCTGTGTCTCAGATTTCTCATCTACATAGTGGTCATAATCTGCCTTGTCATTCTCAGGAGAGACATTTCTGAACTCTTCAGGAATCATGTAGTGCTGTGCAAATGGGAGTTGGTACTCCTAAAATATGTTAATTTGTCTGGTATTCTCATGATCAGGAATTATAGTCCATGGATTGTAGTACACTTTAAATCACATGTTCAAATAGTCTTGGGAAAACTCAGGATCTTTACAGATGGCTCATCAGGTAAGACCTCCTACCTGATAAATTAGTCTGAGGACTGAGTTTCAAATTCCCAGAATTCTTGGGGACAGTTACTTGACAGGCCCCTAACACTATGTCTGGCAGGTGCCAGGGACAGGATCACTAGGACTTGCTGGCTACCCAGTCTAGCTTTAGATTGAGTGCCTGTCTCAAGAATTAGGCAGAGCCTGATACAGCACATAACCTGAGGTCTTCTGGCCTCTGCATATGTGCACATTTTAAATAAAAAGTTAATATAAATATAACATTGGAACAGGGTAGAGAACAACATTTTAACCAGTGTCTGAGACTGGAGATAGCCGAGCGTACACACAGAGAAGCTAATTTGGTTTTTGTTGTTGTTGTTGTTCCTTGTTTGAGATAGGGTCTCACTATGGTAGCCCTGGCTTTCCTAGAATTCAATATATAGACCAGGCTAGCCTGAACTCAAAGGAATCCATCCTATGAAAGCTGTTTTCCTTGCCCCATTAGCTCTGAATCACCAAACCATTTTTGAGGTGAAGCTACTTAATTCATGATTCACTATCTGCTTAAATAAACAAAAATCTTAAAATGCCAAAGAGCTATTTTCTCCAGCCATGTTATAAATCAAAAGCAGGCCTCCTATACAACAAGAAGAGTCTTAGCATTGAGCTATATCCTGATAAGGGAACAAAGTTTATAGTCTCCCAGAACTATGATCAGCTTTGTAATTCAAGTAGAACTGTATTTCTTTTTTTCTTACTGCAAAAATATTTTAATACAATCATATACAATTATAAAGTCACATTTTAATACATTGAAATGTTCAAAAATAAATTAAAAACAGAATATGTTCAAAATATTAATAAAACCTATCTGACATTTTCACACATGTATTTTGACCTCATTTGCTTGGTGTTTTAGTATTTATTCAACATCTAGTTTTGAGATTTGGTTCTTAAAAATGAGTTCTAGTTGTATTGCTAAGGAGGCAGAATATAAATAAATCTTTTTTTTAGTCTGAATTTATAAGAAAATTTATCTTTTCAAATGCCATAAATTTGAGCCCTAAAATGAAAGTTAAATTTTGAGATGAATTTGAAATAAATAACCACTTTAAAAAAAGGCTGCTTTCCCTAAGTGGTTCATGCCGTAGCTTAGGTCAGTGTCAATCAATCAATGTTTTTAAGGACCTCACTTTTGTCTTTTAATAGACTTACTTTTTCCCAAAACATTTCTCTGGAAAAAGATCATCGAAAACTCTTAAGTAAAATTGCGAGAAACTTAAGTAAGATTGTGGATATGAATTTACTTTTTGAGAATACGTTTTCTTTTTAGTAGTAATTTTTTTGAATTTTGTCTGATTCTTGTTGATTTTTGAATTTGTCTTTCTGATTTCTTTTATTCTTTTGATATTTTTTATAGTTGTGTTTTCTTCATTTGGAAATTAATTTTTAAGAGATGTAGACTTAGAAAATGGATTAATTTTTTTACACAAGCATTTTGAAGTTTTGTATAGATTACCATATCATTTCTATTTTAGCAGTAGCTTGATATAAATATTCTTTACTTCAAGTAGTATCTTTGTTGTCATTTATTTCTTCAAGACAGGATCTTGTTGTGTGGCCCAGGTTTGTCGCGTCCGCCTTGGCCCGCAAGTAAGACGCAACACGGTAGGATCCTTCTCAGTTGGCTTTAATCCAGGAACGGCTCTTGACATAGGAATGGGAACTGGACGGGGGACCTGGACCAGGAAGGGAAGGGAAAGGCCTGGACCCCAAGCAGCAGAAAGGAGCTGCTTATATAACTGCCCTAGGCGGGCTGGGTGATGTGTCCTCCCAGGATAGGTTAAGCTGCCAACACCTTATTAGCATAAGCCCACTCAGAAGGGGCACGAGGCCGACGCATGCTCAAAGGACTTGTTTGCTGGCCAGCTGCTTACATTGTCAGGTGCTGGTCATAACCACGGCTGCCTACAGTTTACCAGTTC
This sequence comes from Mastomys natalensis, assembly GCA_021653895.1. Taxonomy (NCBI): domain Eukaryota; kingdom Metazoa; phylum Chordata; class Mammalia; order Rodentia; family Muridae; genus Mastomys; species Mastomys natalensis. Next base: position 104,854 of record JAJTUV010000822.1, read on the forward strand.
CTGAGCTGGCCACTCTGGAAGCCAGCTGCTTACATTGTCAGGTGCTGGTCATAACCACGGCTGCCTACATCTCCCCCTTATTTATTTAATTAAATTTGAATTAGGTTACCTCTGGACCCTTCAGACCTTAGGCATCCCACACCCAAGCATGCTTGAACTCATTCATTAGGTGGTTGGCGTGAGGCGATAAAGCACACCTATAGAGTCGCCGCTAGCGCAGCAAGTCAGCGGTGGAAAACAGAGGTCCGAGCCCTTGTGCAAAGTGAAGGCATTGTGATGGGAAAGTTTATATTTCTGCCATACCCGCCTTCGTGCCTTTTTTCAGGGAGAGGTACATTTGGCACAAAACCTCTATGCACTCGGACATGCTTTCAGAGAATCTATCTCAGGATTGAGAACATCTCTAGTCGAGGCACTCCTCGTACTCCCCGCTTCAGAAACATTGAGGTGATGCTGTAGCCTCATGAGTGTACACCTTTGGCAATGGTCAAGATGGTCAGGATCTAGGGATTATGCCTGGATGGCCATTATCGGGTCCAGAAAGCTCCCCACTATGCCTCCCTAAGGGAGGCCAGCCAAATACCTGGGGGAGTGCCTTCCTTCATGGCAGTCAGCGCCTGGTAAACAACAACCTTATGTCCTGCATGGTCATGGCACAAATGACACAGAAACCAAAGGCAGAAACCACATCCTAGGAGAACAACAGCTCCCCAGATAAATACTCCGCTCATTCTTTTAAAGAAAATTGAGGGCACCCTTGACCCAAGTGGTGAGCCCCTCCAAAGTAGAGGGATCCAGGCGGGTGCCATTCAGGGTAGCGATCTGCAATAGGAGCCTCCTGGATAGGTACTCGTCTTCTTTCGACCGGTTTCCTTTCAGGTACTCAGACAGGAGACGACTCTGATTGAGAGACTGAGAAGAGTTATATACCAAAGAAATAATATACAGTCCTGAGAGAGGAGACGCAAGAAAGCTGAATAGGTTTATATCTAAACAGGTATTAAGGTCAACCTCCACCGTTACCGGTACAGAGGTAGGTAGTCTGACAATAAAGGTAGTGTTATTCCTGCCTTTCCAGCACTCTGCATTTAGTAGAGTTCTTTGGCAAAGATATGGTGGCATTGTAAATCATAAATAGCATGGTGATGCTTAGGGAGTCATCAGTCCGGTTCGAGGCGTCCCCCGAACCTTGTGACGATCCCAAACTTACCTGAACAAGCACGTTTCTCAAAACCTCTGCGTCAACTTTACTATCTGCAAGGGGATCCAACCAAGCAGATACATTGGCTAATACAAAGCGCAGAGTTTTGATTTTTGCAAAGCATACAAACACAAAAGGTAGAGAAAAGGTAGGAAGGACCGGGGAGTTAGAATGGACCGGCATAGGCACTGGCCAGGTGCGTGTGACGGCCCACAAAGGTATAAAGTCACCCGGTATCCATAGCAGTAGTAGGGTCAAAAACAGAATCTATGCCCTCATCATCCTTTTCTCCGTCTGGGACTGCCGGGCTGGAGATCTTCCGAGTCAATCTCGGCTGCAGTTGAAGCAAGCCCCTGCAGCAGGGGTCCTGCCTTTACCCTTAGACAACTGCATAACTGCAGCTGCCAAGCCAGAGTTGGACAATGGTCCACCAATCTCCCTACAAGCCTTCATCCAAGCCTGCAAGCCCTTTGCTTTCCAGGGGGTGATGGCCATCCTGCACTCTTTGGTGCACTGTTCAAACACCAATTGCTCTATCAATGGCATGGCTGTATCAGGATCGCCAAATATTCTCCCTGCGGCTTCCATCATGCGAGCCACGTAGTCGGAGAAAGGCTCATTAGGACCCTGGAGGATTTTTGTTAAATTGCCAGAAACTTCTCCCCTATTGGGTAGAGCTTTCCAGGCTCTAACAGCCATGGCATTAATTTGGTCGTACACCGCTGGCGGGTATGCTGTCTGGTTACCTGCCCATTGTCCCTGACCTAGAAACATATCCAGGTTCCATAAGGGCTGTCCTGCGGCGGCATTGGCTTGAGCCTGTCTTTGAGCATAATCACTGTAAATAGATTTCCAGTCAAGATATTGCCCCATAGTTAAGCAGGCTTTCACAGTACTTATCCAATCAGATGGTGTCATGGCCTGTGTCGCTATCCTTTCTATCAAGGATTGCGTGTAGGAAGCATTAACGCCGTAAGCCCTGACTGATTCTGCAAGATTTTTTAACATTTTGATATCCAAGTGCTCATGATATCTTTGTTGATTTGGATCTTCAAAAATTGGGAAGGTCATACGCGCTTCCTTCCAAGTCTCAGGGCAGAACGATTGAGTCCCTGGAGTCCCTGGGGGTGGACCGGCCCGAGGAACCTCCGCATATGGAGGCGGGCCTAGGGGCGGAGCTGTGGGCGTCTCCCAAGCAGGTGATTTAAGCTTCTCCGCCCCATGTTTGCCTTTCCTCCGCCTAGAGAGGGTCACAGACTCCCTTTCAACTGATAGGTTTCTCTTGATCCTCCTCCATCTTTTCTAACTTTTCTTCCTCCTCCATCTTGCCTAAGTTCCCTCCTTCCTCCTCAACTGAGCTATCGGAGCTGGAGGAACTCTCTGTCTCTAAATCTTTTGTGCTAGGATAGATGTTGGAGGCCCTTTTTCGTCCTTTATTATTTTTTTTACACTTATGTCTTGGACAATGACAATTTAAACAGAAACAAAGACTACATACTAGGAAAAACATAATTACGACACCCAGACCGACCCACACCTGGTCTACAACAAACACAAACATGATACTTCTAAGGTTTCTCGTGATTCAATTGCCACTTTACCATGGACCTATGACCACGGACCTTATGACGCCGCTTTTCCGCGGACCTTGTGATGGCCCTACTCACTGGGCACTTTCTGTGACGCCGCTTTACCGCGGACCTTGTGACGGCCCTACTCACTGGGCACTTTCTGTGACGCCGCTTTACCGCGGACCTTGTGACGGCCCTACTCACTGGGCACTTTCTGTGACGCCGCTTTACCGCGGACCTTGTGACGGCCCTACTCACTGGGCACTTTCTATGACGCCGCTTTACCGCGGACCTTGTGACGGCCCTACTCACTGGGCACTTTCTGTGACGCCGCTTTACCACGGACCTTGTGACGGCCCTACTCACTGGGCACTTTCTGTGACAATAAATATACCTGTACCGCCGTTCCTAGCTGCTGAGTTCTGAATCCAACGAAGGTGAAGTCCTCAGTTTCCCCGTACGGGCCACCATATGTCGCGTCCGCCTTGGCCCGCAAGTAAGACGCAACACGGTAGGATCCTTCTCAGTTGGCTTTAATCCAGGAACGGCTCTTGACATAGGAATGGGGAACTGGACGGGGGACCTGGACCAGGAAGGGAAGGGAAAGGCCTGGACCCCAAGCAGCAGAAAGGAGCTGCTTATATAACTGCCCTAGGCGGGCTGGGTGATGTGTCCTCCCAGGATAGGTTAAGCTGCCAACACCTTATTAGCATAAGCCCACTCAGAAGGGGCACGAGGCCGACGCATGCTCAAAGGACTTGTTTGCTGGCCAGCTGCTTACATTGTCAGGTGCTGGTCATAACCACGGCTGCCTACAGTTTACCAGTTCCTGAGCTGGCCACTCTGGAAGCCAGCTGCTTACATTGTCAGGTGCTGGTCATAACCACGGCTGCCTACACAGGTTGACCTTGAACTTGACATTGATTTGATGATTGACCTATAATAGGTATGCAGTAATTCTTCAATTTTTCAATTCCATAAAAGAGCTGGGTGCTGGAGTCTGGGAATGCCTAGTAAATAAAATAAAAATGGCACCCTTGCAAAGATACTCTTAGTGCATAGATGTCAGTGAAATCATGAGTCACTCTGCCCATCCTGCATTTCCCTTCACCCAGTTATTTCCAGTAGTCTAGTAGTTCTGTTCTGTAGTTCGTTAGAAAATGGATTGAAAGATTGGGATAGGAAAAGCATAATGATCAGATAGGTCATTCATCTAGCAAACATTTAACTCCTAACATAAGTTACAGTTCTTAGAATAACTTCATGAATGCTCCTGTTGTCTCAATTCTTGGGTTCGTTTTTAACCCTGAGTAAACAGCTTAGTCCTGACCAAGTCACAAACAGAGACTTCCTGTTAGAGCAAATAGCACCGAGTGCACCCGTCAATGCTGACCCCAACTCTACATGTTAAAGCTCTAGTTCTTTGTTTATGATCCTATTCTCTATAGAGTATCAACTCTCAGGGCACTGTTTCTATTGTCAGTAGGGGTTTATTAACAGAACTATAGCATACATGTAATGAACTTGACTTTCCCTTCAAATGTCTTACTCTTAAATTTTCTTTGATTAGTAACTTGTGCACACCTTTGTCAGCCTAGAAACCAACATCTGATACCTTTCCAAATGTCACATCTAGCTGGTTGGAAAATTGTGCAGAATCTATTTAAAATTTCCCCAGTCTATAGCATCCACATCTCACTGTAAGTCCTGTAGTTAACCATCTCTGTTCATTCAGCAAAAGTTCATCAGTGTGTTATGCAGAGGTCTTGTTCAGGTAGGGCAGGCAGGAGGGGGACCCCTCTGGGAGATCACAGTGTGAAATGCATAGATTTATGGAGAGTGAGAGTTGATCTCTAGCAACAAGTGTGGAGTAGGAGGAGCTGAGCCTCAGCCAGGGTCCACAGCAGCACAGTTCTCGGAGGCCAGTGCTCAAAGCAGAGATTAAGCTGTGGAGAGTTTCTGGAGCAAATATGTCAAAGGCGTGCCATTTGGTGCAGGTATTTCCAATAATGCTGTTGCTCTGAAACCTCTTTTCTTTTCCTTTATTTTTTTCTTTTCTTTTTCTGTGACCATAGTTTTATTGGTACATCATTATATAGTTAATCCTCGTTTCATGTCAATCCTGTATTTATGAATGTTCCTATTTCACAAAAATTTTTATCTCTAGCTCAATTTTTAAAGTGATTTGGGGTCATTTGAAGATGCACACATGCAGAATAGCACATGCAGATGCACACATGCAGGTGCACACGTGCAGACTAGCACCAGCTTCGAGTGGGACAAGTAGGACTTTGCAGTCTTTAAAAAAAAAAAAAGGTATTTACTTCATTTCTGGATCTGAACACACATGCCAGAGGTTAAAATGGGTTCTTTCTTTTCTTTCTCTCTTTTTTCTTTCTTTCTTTTTTTTTTTAATTTTGAGATAGGGCCTCTTACTGAACCTGGAGCTTGAAGTTTCACTGTCTGCAGGGCTAGTGAGCATGCAGGGTCTGCCTGTGTCTGTTCCCACAGCACTGCTGTTGCAGACATCCACAGCCTGGCCACTTTCGAGTGAGTGTGTGAGTAGGCTCAGGGCCTCAGACTTGGAGCACACTTGAGCCATTTCTGCCGTGCCAGGTCTTTTGTATTCCTGTTTTAGCCATTTACTATAAATAATCCCTTTTAGGTTTATTTAGTATGGCGTTCTTGTTGTTGTTTTTGCACTTTTGTTGATTTAAAAAAAAAATCAATTTCAGCAATAAATGGATTCCAAGCACAATGCTGAAGTGCTTATATTTCTAAGTATAAGAAGCTATGATATACCCAATAGAGAAAATATGTGTTAGGTAAGTTCATTCACACATGAGTTATACTGCTTTTGGCTATGAATTAATGTCAATAAATCAACAGTATAAAATAGGAATCTGTAAGTATGAATACATATAAAAAAGAAGTTATCTGTTGGTCTGGTTGATGAAAACATGACCAGAGGCTAGCAGGAGCCTGTATTCTCTTAGGAATGATGCTTCAGAACTTGCTAACTCAGCATCTGACACAGTTATAGGAAGAAAATTTGATTTGAGGGAAGTGGCCAGTCATTTATGGTCAGGATTGATGAGTTAGATGTAAATGATCAAACTGACCAAAGAAGTATGGTTATGAAGCAGTCTTTCGTAACCATTTAGAATACTTACACTACCTTTTGAGAACAGGTTAGCTTACACCCCGAGAACTCCCCCCGGTAGGCATGGCCAGGTTGAGAGTCAGTCTACGAATTTTATTTTTACCATTAGTCAAGAAAAAAGATGTTGAGGGTTTATAGTGTAAAGTATATTTTAAAGGAATTTTGCAAATAGCAGGGTTTTGTTGTTTAGTGCTTTTTAAAAGTCCTTTTATGAGGAATATCTTGTATATCGTGGGAGTCAGCAAACATTTCCCATTAATGTCTAGTCAGTACATATTTTAGGCATTATTGGCCATCAGCCCTGGATTTAACTTTCTACCACTATCTGGTAAGAGGAATGATAGACAGTAAGTGCCTTATGTATGTACAGTGGAAACCTTGTGGGCCATTGGCTGTGTGCCTTCTATTCTGTTTCTCCGTCACAAGACAGACAATGATCTAATCCAGCGGGGTATCATAAGTATTGTATTGATATGCTTAGTCCTGCTTTCAGAAAGACTGCATGTGTAATTTTTTAGTATGTGCGTGTGCATATGTGTGCATGATGTTGGAGGTCAGAGAACAGTTCTGTGAGAGTACTTTGTTTCTCCATCATGTGAGTGCTGGGGATTGAACTCAGGTCGTCAGGCTACCTTTACTTACTGACTCATCTTGGCCTAATAAAGACTGTATTTTTAAAACATTTATACCATTACTATTTCATTTTGGTATCTTAATTTTTTTTAAATCTGTGCCCTTTGTAGGCAAAAACAGTAGTTTGAGCTCATTGTATTTGGAACTAAGCAGGCAAGCATCCAGCTTTTTTTTTTTGTTTTGTTTTGTTTTTCGAGACAGGGTTTCTCTATGTAGCCCGGGCTGTCCTGGAACTCACTCTGTAGACCAGGCTGGCCTCGAACTCAGAAATCCGCCAGCCTGGTCTACAGAGTGAGTTCCAGGACAGCCAGGGCTACACAGAGAAACCCTGTCTCGAAAAACCAAAAAAAAAAAAAAAAAAAAAAAAAAGTAGTTTTAAAAAAAGTAAGATTTATGTTTTATTTATTTGTGTTTGGGGGGGGATGCTACCTGTGTACTCATTCCTGAAGAGACCAGAAGAGGATATCAGATCCCCTGATGCTATATATAGTTAAAGCTGGTTGTGAGCTGACTGATTTTAAAATCTCTTTAAAATTTTTTTCCTTTAAAATAAAGCTGCAATGGTTTATAATAGAAGTTATTGATACTTTAGCCATTATGAAAATCTGAAGCCTTTCTATAGGGTTAGAAATTTGAAGTCTGGGTTCCAAACTTACAGTTCTCTTAGTGTTTATAAGCTTTTAAGGAAAGTATAATACATACAAGTAAGATATGATCATTATTAGATGACTAGTAGCTTGATTTCTTAGAATAATTTAGATACACCCAAAATAGGAAAGACAGTAGAACAGACACAGACCGATGTTCTTTACGTTCTGTGCTAACACTGGAACAATGTTTATCTAAACGTTGTTATCACAGCTGCTGGGTCTCTTGTAATTCTAACATTTGGGAGGCTGAAGCAGCAGGATTATGAGTTCCCAGCCCACTTGCATTATATAGTGAAGACCCTGTTTCAAAATAAAAATAAAACAAAAAACTTGCAAAAGAATATCATAGCTCACTGTTAGACCATAATTATAGAAAAGCTTTATGAAAATTTTTAAATACCAAATGTGTACACATATATATACATAGATATCAGAGAGCATATGAGAATATTTTCCAAACACAAATTATGTAATTGCTATTATTAGGAAGACTTAGAGGAGTTTCTTAGTGTAAGAAAAGTCATAAATTCAGACCTGAATTATTAGGTCTGAAGGAACCTTGGCTTATGGCATGATACTGTCAGGGTGTCTGAGTCCTTTGAGGTCAGTCTGAGAGTTACTTACTTGTTTTGATAAGTGTTTTTTGCAAACTGAAATTCAGAGTAAATTGAGACTTTATCAGCAGACTTTCACTAATAGCAAAGTAGTTTGTACAGCTTAAAATAGTGTAACATTTTTATGCATATGTCATACATTTCAGTGTATTTTTGTGGGTTTTTTGTTTGTTTTGTTTGTGAGAGGGCCCTTAAGACAGGGGCTATCCACATAGCCCTGGATATCCTGGAATTCACTGTGTAGACCAGGCTGGTTTCTAATTCATAGAGATTCTCCTGCCTCTGCTGGAATTAAAGGTTTACACTACGACACCTGGATTAATTATAATCTTTTAAATTTAACTCTAGAGCAGTTTACCTGTTTAAGTGGCAGAGCTGACATCAGAAACCAAGAGCATAAATACAGACATACCTATGTCTTTATCCTTGAGACATTTGTAGTTTTTTTGTTTTGCTTTAGTTTTTGTTTTTTTGCTTGTTTGTTTTTTGAGATGGAGTTTCTCTATGCAACAACCTGGGCTGTCTTGGAACTCACTTTGTACACCAGGCTGGCCTCTAATTCAGAGATCCACCTGCCTCTGCCTCTCAAGTGTTGAGATTAACAGAATCCAGGTTTGTAAATAGCATATATTAACAGGAATATTTGGAAAGAGCCAAGCATAGCTTTGTTTGTATTTATGTGTGTTTAATTTTATAAATAAGAGTATTACACATGATATGATTGTTTACTAAAAGAAAGTTACTGGATTTCATATAATAAAATCATAAAAAGTATGACACCTTTAATCTTCACAGTGTCAGTGATATTTAAATACAGTACATAGTATATTTAATCATCATGGCAGCCCTACAAAGTTGATATTAACCCATTGACAGATAAAGAAAGTGAGACAGATGCCAGGTCATACAACTGAAGAGTGCCATTACCAGATTTCTAATCCAGAAAGGCTTGTGTCTTTGTTAGGGTTTTACTGCTGTGAACAGACACCATGACCAAGGCAACTCTTATAAGGACAACATTTAGTTGGGGCTGGCTTACAGGTTCAGAGGTTCAGTCCATTATCATCAAGGAGGGAACATGGCAGCATCCAGACAGGCATGGTGCATGAGGAGCTGAGAGTTCTACATCTGAAAGCTGCTAGCAGAATACTGATTTCCAGGAAGCTAGGATGAGGGTCTTAAGCCCACGCCCACAGTGACACACCTACTCCAACAAGGCCACACCTCCTAGTAGTGCCTTTCCTTGGACCAAGTGTATACAAACCATCACAACTTGACTCCGGAGTCTGCTTTTAACAAGTACTTTAAATGATTGTTTAAATGTTCCGTAGTCCGGGGTGGATTTCTTTCCTTCCTCCTCCTCTCTGTCCCCTGGGGATTAAACCCAGTGTCTGATACATGGCAGACATGTGTTTTACCACTCAGGGAAAGCTACACTTTTTTCTACCCCATAAAACTCTCCCTCGTCCCTCGGAGCTGGAGAGATGACTCAGCAGTTAAGAACATTGACTGCTCTACCAGAGATCCTGAGTTCAATTCCCAGCAACCACATGGTGGCTCACAACCATCTGTAAATAGGATCTGATACCGGCTTCTGGTAGCATACTCATATACATAAAATAAATAAATTAATTAAAAAAAAAAAAAACCTTTCTCCCTTCTTCCTCTCCCCCTCTCTCTGTCCTTTCTTTCTTTCTTTGCTATAGTTTTGCCTTGTAGCACATGATGGTTTGCAACTCACTCTATATTCCAGGCTATACTAAAGCTCAACAGAAATCTTCCTGCCTCAGCCTGCCTAGTTCTGGAGTTACAGTGTACTGCCTGCCATACCTGCTGACTTAGTGACCATTGGGTATACTTAGATCCAAGGTTAGATATTCAACTGTCAGAAGTACTAGGAACACAGAATAAAAGGCTAAATGTTTCTGATCTTTGGGTAGGAAGTGTAGGTCATGATTCTCATCCATTCTCCTGATTCAACTTCCTTAGTGACCTAATTTTAAAATTGATCTTTTCTGAGTAGTCCTAGAAGTCAGCTCATGTCTCTGTTCTTGTCACAGTATATCAAGGACAGGGTTTTCTTATATAGCTCAGGCTGGCCCGAGCTCACTGTGTGCAGGCCTTACACTGACCTTCTTCTGCCTCAGTCCTTGAGTGTTGACATTCTGGGATAAACAATCACAACAGCTAAGATTTTTTTTTTTTTTTTTTAATGTAGAAATGAGAACCAAATTTAGAAAAAGATGGAGTCAGTTGAATGATGTGTTCTACTTCAAGGTGTTGGGGTTTAAGTGCTATCTTCTGTACAAATCATTTTTGTATAGTTATTAAAGCATAGTATCCCAAGTAAGGAAGTTTGATTAAAGTGGTAGGAGCAAAATAAATGACTTTCAAATTTTTAATTTCCTCTGGCCCATGTGTCATTAAGATAAAGTAGCATTTCACTTTAACATACTGTTACGCATGAAAACTTTGTTGCTGTAAACATTGATAAAATAATCATATTTAAGCTTTTTGATATACATGAAAAAAATAAATTCATGAGTCCTGAACTATTGCATGATACAACAGGCTAGATACTTGTAATAAAAAGAGGAGAATTACAGCTTCATGGCATCTTGCCAGTAAATAGCAAAATACAATTTCAAATTGCAATTAAGTTTACTAACTGTAGTTGCTCTTCTCTTCATAGTCTCTCTCACATCTCCACCCTAAAGCATTATCAGCAGGTAGATATTTATAAGTGAGTGTGATGGTGTATGCACTTCCAAAGTAGCAGCTCTTGGTGACTTTTGATATTAACTTCTCCTTCCCGTGTTCTTTGGAACATGGAACTTGAAAAAAATGTTTCGATACTGATATTTATTGATAGACTAAAGAACATGAAAACTAGCTCACTAAGCTGTGTGGCTGTAGCAGGCGAAGTGTGAGAGATTCCAGTTGTGGGAGGGAGAGAAGCCTTCAGAAGTGCCTCGTCATCAAGTGTTGGGATGCAGAGGGCAGTCCTTCCTTGTGGCCATGGACTTTCAGTCCATTCTCAGCATGTATGGCCAGTGCCTTTGCCTTTTAGTGGTACCGCCCCCGCCCCCGAGTTTCCAGACACTGAGGGCTTTTAAATACAATATGAACTGAGTACATTTCTTTGGACATGGTCTTAGTAATCCATCTTTGCAATGTCATATCAAAACTGGTGGCTGGACTTCAGTGGTGGAGTGAAGTAACTGACTAGTAATTGTGTTCAAGGCCTTGAGTTTCAGTACTCACCTAGAAATGCGAACATTTTGAAATAAGATCTGGGTCTTAATCAGAGTTTCTATTCCTGCACAAACATCATGACCAAGAAGCAAGTTGGGGAGGAAAGGGTTTATTCAGCTTACACTTACACATTGCTCTTCATCACCGAAGGACGTTGGGACGGGAACTCAAGCAGGGCAGGAAGCAGGAGCTGATGCAGAGGTCATGGAGGGGTGCTGCTTACTGGCTTGCTTCCCCTGGCTTGCTCAGCTTGCTTTCTTATAGAACTCAGGACTACCAGCCCAGGAATAACACCACCCACAATGGGCCCTCCCACCCTTGATCACTAATTGAGAAAATGCTTTACAGCTGGATCTCATGGAGGCATTTCCTCAAGGGAGGCTCCTTTCTCTGTGATAACTCCAGCTTGTGTCAAGTTGACACACAAAACTAGCCAGTACAGATTGAAAACCCACATAAGAGATAAAAGATGAGTTATTTACATTCAAAATATTTCTCATTTATTCAAGGTACATTTTATAAGAAAGCATCAAATAGCATATAAATGTAAAAGCGATTAAAACTATTAATTAAAAAAATTACAACAAATAGCAACAAATATTTTTTAAGGTATTAAAAGGAAATGCACTAGTAGTATAAGGGAATAGTAAAAAGATAGGGAGAATTCGGCCCCCCATGTAAATACTTAAAATTAGGGGGAATGTGTTTTGAGAGTAGTCGTTAACTAACTGCCTCTCTTAAATAGTCTATCCAGATCCTAAGTTGGTCCAGGGTGACACTCACACTCAGGCAAGCATGTTGAGATCTGATTCTTTCTCCCTCCATTCCTGCAGTATGAAGACCCCCTCGGAATGGGGCCTGCCGCTTCACTGTGGTGATGAACAGAGGCAATCCTGCTTTTCAGTGTTGTAACAGCCTTTTTACTGTGTGACATTTTATACAGTGACTCCCTCACTTCTCAGATCCATAGACCCCAGGAATTTTGAAAATAACCCAAATTATTTGAAGATTTTAAATGTAAACACCTCATACTTTTAGTTCTGCACATTTTACAGCTAGGTTACTTGAAATTGAAATTAGAATACCTACTGTAAGTTCAAGGCTTTTCTTTCTGTATAATCAGTTTAACGTGGGATGCCTAATGGCTATAATTATTTCTGTTGCCTTTTTATCTCTAATGGAGTAAATATGTATGTAGGTATGGCGTTCTGTGCTGGTTTGCTAAATCCACAGGAAATAAAAGGGTACCGCCAGACAGAAGGAAAGGGAATAGTTAACTGTGGAGGAGGAGAGACACAGCTCAGTACTTTGCCTAGAGGCCGCTGGGAAAGTGACGTCCTGTAGCGTTTGCTGTTCTAGAAAGTACAGAGACACGTAGTTGAAGTGGGAGGGTCTAGTGGAGGCCGTCTCCCTGTGGTGTATATTTATCTGTAAGTGAGCTGCTGCTGGGGAAGGCATTAGAGACGCTGCCTGCTACCTCTGGACAGCTGAGCCGAGTCGCTGATTTGCTTTAACTTGTAAGATACCCAGCTTGCTTTATTTTCTCAGAATCATTGTGTTGCTAAGCCTGGGGACGCTGTTTTCTTTTACAAAGGGAAATCTAAGTTCATTTCAAGGCATTCGAAATGGGGAAAGACTATTATCACATTTTGGGAATTGAAAAAGGAGCTACAGATGAAGATATTAAAAAGGCTTACCGAAAACAAGCCCTCAAATTTCATCCGGACAAGAACAAATCTCCTCAAGCAGAGGAAAAATTTAAAGAGGTCGCAGAGGCTTATGAAGTACTGAGTGATCCTAAAAAGAGAGAAATATATGATCAGTTTGGTGAAGAAGGTAAGCTGCATATTTCTGTTCCTTTGGCTCTCTGTGAATCTTACCTTTTTTCCTCTCAGCCTTCTGGTTATCGTTAAATTAGATCATCAGACATACTAAAATAAAAAGAAAAATAACAGGTTAAAAATAAGGTCTAATCCTTGATTATTTGAATGAGCTATGAATGAAATGTCATGTTTGTCTTTGTGGGCTTTTTTTCCATAGAATATTGTATTATTCATATTCTTCTGTTAGACTTATGGTTTTAGCATTTTATATTTTAAAAGAAACCGTAAATTCCCATGCCTGTGAATGAATTGTTTAAAAGTCTTATGCAACCTGTTTTGTTTTTAATGATTTTTTCTGCCAGAATTAATAGAATCTTGAGTCATTTAAAATCTTAACATTGGCAATTCAAATTCTGGGCCATTTATATTTATTTAGAAAAACAAGAAGTTTTTTTACCTTTTTAGAGCGACGCTAGTTGAAACTGAACGAGACGGAGTGGTGTGTCGTAGGAGCAGAAGGCACAGGCATTTAGCTTCTAGTTGGTTTGGCAGCCTGCCTAGAGAGGGAAGAATTTCCCTGATGTCATAAAATACCAGAACAAGTTTTTAGCTTAATTGTAAACAGTTACTATTGTGCCAAAATCTCTCTCTCTCTCTCTCTCTCTCTCTCTCTCTCTCTCTCTCTCTCTCTCTCCTTCTTTCTCTCTCTCTCTAACCTAAAATGGCTACCTAGTTGGAGCACTGACTGATTTTGTTTTAGTTAACTATTTCTTTTGGAAATGTTGCTGTCTGGGTGAAGAGGACGCATGACAGACAGCTCCCCGTTTCCTCAGCCTTACAGTTTTCTTGTCTTCTGAGATCAGAACTCAGTGAGCACAGTAGCCTCTGAGAGTCTCCTTTCACCATTCTGAATCCAAACCCAGGTTTGTCTAGCGTCTCCATAAATATCCGTAAATGTGGCCATAAAGTAGGAGTTTGAAATTGTCAGTCAGCAGCAGAGATAACCATGCATTAGTTCACGTGAGTTCTGGGGTTAAAAAACAGATACTAAAGTCCTTTTGCATTACTCTTCGCCTAATGTCTTTTAAGTCACGGTGACTATGGAAACATACTGTTTTCTCTAAACACCAGATTTCCCTAATTAGAAGTCCTTCAAACAGGGCCACGCAGTGACCACTCACTTTGCATTAAGCAAACTAAATTGACAACTCGGAGCACTGGTGGGCTCTTTTCCTCCTGCTTTAGTTTTGGGTCAGAGTTCCGAGCATTAACGGTCATGCTACTGCCTTTAACTGTAGTGTCAAGTTCCTAAAAAGTGAGTAATTACAAAAAGCAAGATGCAGACAGTTCAGTGTCTCTGTGTCCTGTGGTCACATTGTTGAGAATGCCGTGGTGTGACCTCTCAGGAGCGAGCAGGCTCTTGAGACGTTGCCAGTACTCTGGCCCCTCTTGACAAGGTGGAGTGGCGTGTGAGCTCCCATAAAGCCAATGCGTAAAGGCAGGCCGTTTGGCTCCATCTTACAGACTGCTCGAGTGCACCTCTGCTGTGTTAAGCCACAGGATTCAGGCTCATTAAACGTGTTTGACTTGAGAGTTTTCAAGTATACCAGATGGTACACTTTAGTTCTTTAAGTTTCTCTCTTGGCAGTGCTTTTCTTGAGTAATTCCACCCACTCCCCAAATTACTTTGATTTTTTTTTTTAACTGATCATTACCAGTGACTTAAATTTTCAAAAACTAAATCACAATTATTTATATACCCTGAGTGTTTTTTTATTCTTGGTGTTCTTAGCCCAGATAAGTGCTTTAAGTAATAAAAGAAGCATGAGGCAGGATTGGTTCCTTAAAGTGTTGAAATATATTATTCAGAAATGTTCTGTAGTTACTAGCTACCTGAAAATACGGAAGAGTGAAGACTGTCGAGCTTTTCTGTTTTTTTATTTGTTGTTTGTGTTTTACTCTTTGGTAGGCTAGCACGTAGTTGTTGTAAAGCTCTTTAGGGTCAGGAGGAGTGTAGCTCAGTGTCACAGCACTAGCTACTCATGGGGAAACCCGCTCTCAGTATTCACCCACCCCCATCTCCTGTAAGTACTCTGAGAATATGGGGAAGCTTTGTCCTTTCTCTCTTTCCTATACCTGGGTCTGTAGGCCTCTACAGAAGTATCAAAAATCTAGACTGTCCATATCTAGGAATTAAGAGAATCATTAATATTGTTTATTCAAGTTGTAAAATTCTTTTAACATCTGAAATTTAAAATCTTTAAAAAAAAAAAGTAAATAAATAGCTGTTTTTAAAGTTACTATATTATCTAGTAGTTTTATTCCTGGGAATCTATAAAAAAGAAAAACAAACAAGACAAAACTTTTGCTCATACAAAGACATGGACCTGATTGTTCACAGTAAGACCATTAAGGTCCCTGCATCCAAACAATCCAGAAGTCACATGGTTTAGGAAATGAATCAACAAGGAGTATATACTCCAATGGAGAACTTTTTTAGCAATTAAAAGGACCCACTTAATGAAATATGTCACAACTGGATGAACCTGGAAAATATGCTGGATGAAAGACTCTAGATATAAAAGACAGTATATATT
This sequence comes from Mastomys natalensis, assembly GCA_021653895.1. Classification (NCBI taxonomy): domain Eukaryota; kingdom Metazoa; phylum Chordata; class Mammalia; order Rodentia; family Muridae; genus Mastomys; species Mastomys natalensis. Next base: position 120,361 of record JAJTUV010000822.1, read on the forward strand.
ATGTAATTCAATCCATGAAATATCTGGAAAAGACAACTTTAAAGAGATAGCTGAGCTAGCTTGCCAAGGGCTGGAGGTGGGAATATAGGAATAAGCAGGAAATAAAACTAGAGACCTCTTGAGAGTGGTGGAGATACCCCACAAATGGATTGTGGTGGTAGTAGATTTATTACAGCTGAACTGTATACAAATTAATTTTGTAATGTAATCTACATATTAAATAATAGGTCAGCTTACTCCATAGCTGAGATATTTGAAAATAATCATGGAACTACAGAAATCTATAATTGGGTTTTGAATTATTCTCTGCCCTAAATTTTTAGGCTTGGTTAAGTGGATGTGAACAGAGGTTTGTATAAAACAATTAAATTATTTCTCTCTATTGGGCCGGAGAGATGGCTTGGTGGGTAAAGGTGCTTGTGGACCTGAGTTCAATCCCTGGGACCCTTATGGAGGGAAGAGGGAAGAGGGACCTTAGTCCTGAAGGTTGTCCTCTGACCTCCATGAGCATATCATGGCACACACATGCCACTGACAGACCAACTGACCATAAGTAAATGCATTTTAAAATATAAAAGTTAAAAATTTCCCTCACAGGACACCTTTAGAGGGTTCTGGTTTTCTAGCCTTCATTTTCTTCCTTCCTTCCTTTGTTGATTATTTCTTACTCAGTAATCTTCTCTGGATGTTGACAGTAGCTGATGTGTTCCCACTTAAGTCTTCAGTGCAGCCTGCGTCTAGTTCACTGTTATCTTCCATGCTTTAGTCAGCTGCACCTCTTTGTTTTCTGGGTCCTACTTGTGAGTGAACCTGTTTAAAGGTCCTTGTTCTATGACTCTGGAGTCTTGCTACAAGTCAAACACTGCTGTGCTCTAGTCTCCTTACAGTAGGAGTTGGTAGTAGGGCCCATGGCTTTTTCTTTGCCATTCCAATTCTTCTCTAGTGTTTCTTCTTTTCATATTTTTTTGTCAGATTAACAAGGAGATGTCATTGCTATGAGTAGTATCCCAAAGATCTATTTGTTTTTGCATATTAAATTGGTTAGTTGATTAAAAGCCCAGGCAGATGTGGAATCTCGAATCCGTTCCCTGACCAGACAGTGTCTGAAGAACGCTGTAGAGAGCAGAGAGAATCCAGCTGGATGTTGACAGCTGTTGTCGGGAGTTTTGGTGTGCAGGATTAAGGTTGACTATCTGGCTGATGGCATGCTTGATAGAATTCAAGTGTTAAGCAGTGCAGGAGACAGCAGGCAGTTCATGTCATATTACAGTGGCATCTTGGTAGGATTTTCCCATTATTACAGTGGCTTCCTTCTTTATCTGGACTCCATAGTTGACTGTTTGATGTCTAGGAAACTCAAGGCCACATTTTTGTCAGCTCTGATGAGTAAGTCACTTGAGGCTGCGTGTAAATTTTCTCACAGACTATAGTACTGACTGAATTACCATTTTTGGGAGCAAGGGAAGAGGTTTTAGGGAAAAGCCAAACCTATGATGTAATACTGAAAATGTTATTCTTTCTTTTCTGTTATCTGTCCAAAGCATTTAGGTTTTTGCCTTTTAGAGAGCTAAGAATAGGCAAGCTCACTTACCAAGTTAATTAACTGGTAAACTGTTATACCTTAGGAAGCCTGTGGGAAGAGGGTACAATTCTTGCAGTAATTGAAGTACTCAGTCAGTTACCTTGTGATGACTGTGAGGTCTGTACTCACTCTGTCATGTAAGAAAGTCTGTCAATAGCTTCTCAGATTAGGAGGTACAGTCATACTAACAAAGTTATAACAGGAAACTAACCCTGCCGTGTGTGCACTTGAGCGCACGTGTTTGTGTGCATGCATGTGTGCATGTACAGTCCTCTGATGAGGACTCTGATGAGGTCTTTCTGTTCATCGGTAAAGGTAAGAATTTAGATGTTAGTTGAGACTGCTGGATGAGATAGCATGCGTGTGTGCATGCATGCACACACAGACACATACACACATTATATATCCTTTAATAATAGAAACCAATTATGCAGTAAGAGATGAAAATCAAGCCTCCTTGACATTGTAATGATTAGATTTCACGTGTGTATGTTATTTTGTTTTTTCCTTGTATTCTTTAGGCTGATTCTCAAAACACTTATTTCAGTTTCAGTTCAGGACACCTTTAAGAATTAGCTGATTTTCTTCATTCAATAGCCTGGAGTATCTTGTCATTTTCAACCTCATATCTATGAGCAATAGGAACATAGGGATATAAGAATCTCAGTTTAATATAAGAATTCATAGTTCTATAATCTTAATTTTCCTCCTTCCTTTTTTGGTTAGGGATCCTTCTAGGCTCCTCCAGAACCTTCACTATAAGGCTAGAAATCTTTGCCATGATTGGCCTCCTAAAACATCAGTATATTGTTTTATGGGCTTTAGTTGAATCTTTCTGTGATAGTAAATGCTATTTTAAATATAATCTTTGTCAGCCATATGTTACTTTGCTGAACCTCTGTGCAGAAGGTCATATATGGTACTGCTGTCTGAAGCAGGTTGTCAGACAGAAATAACTAGTCCATTTTACATGTTAAAAAAACTGATTTCTAAATTTCAGTCCTATTTTTAAATGCTTTGAGTCAGGATGTGATGACATAGACATAAAAGTTTTGCTATCTAAGATGATAATAATCTAGTGTTTACAAAAACAATTTTTAAGTTGGAGAGATGACTCAGCAGTTAAGAGCACTGGCTGCTCTTCCAGAGTCCTGAGTTCAATTCCCAGCAATCACATGGTGGCTCACAACCATCTGTAATGGGATCTGATGCCCCCTTCTGGTGTGTCAGTGACAATGTGCTGAAATACATTAAATAAATAAGTAAATAATAAGTCAATCTTTAAAAAACAAAAACAGTTTTCATACTGTCCCTTTCATTATATTTTTGCCATGCTCCTATAAAAAGAGTTCTATTTCAGTTATTAAACAGTAAAGACCTAGGACCTTGAGAGATGACTGGGTATGGACTGCTCTCTCCAAGTGCTGGAGCACATTTTCCAGCACCCGTATCAGGAGGCTCCCACACCTGTAACTAACTCCAGGGGATTTGATGCTTCTGATCTTCACAGTCACCTACACATGTGCACGCACTCATACGAACACACACATGCCTACACATGATTAAAATAATAAAAATCTTTAAAGCAACAGTGAAAGACATACAATAAAGCTACCAGTATGAACTATATTAATTGTTGCTACTATACTTATTATAATGGTTCTTAGGATTTAGATTTTTTGTTGATTACTAGTGTCTTTTCAACCGACATCTTTAAAACTCTTATATTTGTAATACTTAAGTATGCTAGAACAGGAGTTTTTGAGGTAAGGGAGTCTCAGATTCCTTTTATTTTTCATATTTATTGTGAAACAAAGATTCAAGAAGAAATTATTAAAGCAAAGAATTTGGAGGAATGATTTAAAAGCTAAAACTTTAACATAGGATGGATCTTCAGAAATGGTTCTGTTTAATTCTAATGCTGTGTCAGAGTTTCTTAGTCTCACAGTCTGTAAGGGGTCAGCTGTCTAGAGCTCCAACCCTTTTCCTAATCGTGCTCATCTCTTCCCCAGGCTTGAAGGGAGGAGCCGGAGGCACTGATGGACAAGGAGGTACCTTCAGGTACACGTTCCACGGAGATCCTCATGCCACATTTGCAGCCTTTTTCGGAGGTTCTAACCCCTTTGAAATTTTCTTTGGAAGACGGATGGGTGGAGGTCGAGATTCTGACGAAATGGAAATAGATGGAGACCCCTTCAGTGCCTTTGGATTCAGCATGAATGGATATCCAAGAGACAGGAATTCTGTGGGACCCTCCCGTCTCAAGCAAGACCCTCCCGTCATTCATGAACTTAAAGTATCACTTGAAGAAATATATAGTGGCTGCACCAAACGGATGAAGATTTCTCGAAAAAGATTAAACCCTGATGGAAGGAGTTACCGATCTGAGGACAAAATTCTCACCATTGAGATAAAAAAAGGGTGGAAAGAAGGCACCAAAATTACTTTCCCAAGGAAGGCGATGAAACACCAAATAGTATCCCAGCAGACATTGTTTTTATTATTAAAGACAAAGAACATCCCAAATTTAAAAGAGATGGATCAAATATAGTTTATACTGCTAAAATTAGTTTACGGGAGGTAAGTTAGTAAGACCCACGATTCTAAGACCACAGAGATGAGCGCTGCTGATTAATCCCAGGGAGCAGTCTGGGCAGGAGCTGGCATTTATCCAGGGGTCTGCATGTTTTATTCCTTAATAACGCTCTAGGGAGTGCTCCTATTACATCCCTCCTATGGATGACATCATCATTTCTAAATTTAGTTACTAAGATTAACCATTTAAATGTCAGTTTTAAAGTGCAAGCTTGATTAGATACTTTATGTCCTGTGTTGGGTTAACTCTAGTTTTAGGTTGTGGTCTGTGAGATCTGCATTGTTAACCCACCACTTTAGTCCATTAATACATTTGTTCTAAAGTGATTGGTTTGGAGTAAAATTTCTGTAACAAGTATGTATATAATTATACATTCGGCATAGTACCACCCCTTAATATAGTCCTTGAGTCCTTGTCCTGCTTCTCATGTCCCTGTTTAACTTCTTAAATGGCTCTTGTATCCCTACCATATATCCCAAACTAGTGTAAAAGGTAGAAATCTGGCTCCTACCCCCAAATACATTTTCTTTTCCCTGAATTTGCTGTTATTACTTTAAGTTTCTCTGTGTCAGAGCTACACTGTGTGATCTTTGTCCCAGTGCCTGCTACAGTACAGCTCTTGTTTAGTTTAGACACTTCATAGTCCCAGATGATCAGGATGGTCTTTGTGTCCTTTCTGTCTCAAGGGACCTCTGTCCACCTTCACATTCATGCTCTATGCTGCTCTAATTACTATTTCTATGTATATTTCTGAGTTCCTTGTGCGTATTGAAGATGAACTCTTGGCTCATGGTCCCTGTGTGGCTCAACAGGAACTGTGTGGCATCCAGTAGACACCCCAAGGTCTTCTGGAAAATGAGTCTTGCTCCTGTTTAGTTCAGTTCTACAGTCCTCCCATTTCTCCTATTGTGTTTTCTGCACCCTGACTTTTTCTGACTGTTGATAGCTTCAGACTGTTGACATCCTAGGTCAGTGTGGAGGACATCCTTTACTTCCCTTTCCTCTCTTCTCTGTCCTCTCTTGTCTGTCTTTGATTATGCTTCTCTTGAACAGATTTTGGAGAATAGGAAAAGGGTTTAATAACTATTGTAATCCTTTTGGAAGTTAAAGTTTTACCTTCATGGTATCACCCTTTACTCCCTAGCACAATCTTATATTCTTTAGTTTGGAAGTGTATTAATAACTTCATCTTATTTGGTCCACTCTAGGCATTGTGTGGCTGCTCAGTTAATGTACCAACAATGGATGGAAGAAACATACCTATGTCAGTCACTGATATTGTGAAACCTGGGATGAGGAGAAGAATTATTGGATATGGGCTGCCATTTCCAAAAAACCCTGACCAACGTGGCGACCTACTAATAGAATTTGACGTGTCCTTCCCAGACGTCATATCTGCAGCATCCAAAGAGATCCTTAGGAAGCACCTCCCTGCCTCATAGGATGAGAAGAACCTTGCTGTCCATATTTTGATAAGACACTGAAATATAAAAGTACTGGCAGTTGACTGATGTGAATTCTGTATAAAGATGTGTAAACTCTTCTGAGGGCTCATTAAATTGCATGAATAGAGATGGTTCAAATAGGCAAAGTGGATTTTTACAATAGAGATGAAAAGTCATTCACTGTATTGAATTTCATTTCTTCCAAATCAGAGATTTTTAGTATTTCATTTATAAGTAAAGTTGGTTTATGGTCTATAGATATACTTCTAGTAAAGTATTAGATCATCCAAGTACTGTTGTGTGTGTGTGTGTGTGTGTGTGTGTGTGTGTGTCTTTAAATGATCAGTATGATAGGCTCCCTTAATAGAAATTAAAATTCTTAACTGTATATGTAATATGTGGAGGAGAATAAAAGCCAAAGTCATATGGAAATGCAGTCTAGGTCACATTCAGAAATGCTGTGTTGGGCTGGTACCAGAATGTATGTGATGCATATGCTTTACCATTGTGACTTGTCAAGTATGCTGTAGCATTTCTTAAGAGCATGATTGTAATGTTCTTAAAGCAGACCTCTTCATAAAAAGAAAATGAATGACATTTTTATCTCCTGTGGAAATCCCAATAGTCTGAGTTACTGATATTTTAGAAACATCATTTTTAAATGGCCACATTTTATGCAAGTTGACTATATATCTTGAACTTACTAAGCTCATTTTGTGGTTCATTAGTTTAAGATATTTGTTTACTAACATTTGTTTTTAGAGAAAATGCTGTTACTTGGCATTAATTTTCCATTTACAGTGTTGTATATGTTCTCATGCTATGTACCTTATATAATTCCCTACAGAACAGTGATCTATCACTGTGGTGTTAAACCAAAACCTGGACATAACGGACACCACTGTTGCTTTTGGGTAATGTTGCTATTAGCTGTCATCATATAAATATCTTACTTTTTCATGTGTATAGATTGCATTTCTTAGGTGTTTTAATTTTTTAAATATATTTACATTTAAAAATTACTCTGTCTTTTGTTTTATGTCTATCAAAAGTGATGTTATGAAATTTTTTCTGTAAAACTGTTTTCAGAATGATACATATCTGTGCATAAATATATGGTATACTGGGCCATACAAACTTTTTAATAGAATGTGAAGTGGTTTAGAAATTGTTGTAAGCATATACCTCATGGTTTTGTTGAAACTGCACCCTTAAAAGCCTCCGACCATGGAGCCGTGCCCAGCTTCTCTTTCCCTTTGTAGTGTGGTTTTGGATTTAGTGTATTCACGGACTTGTGCAGTCGCCATCACTGTCCCATTCCCATGAACAGCCTCTGTGGCACTTCCTTCTCCCACTGCAGCGCCTGAAGCACTGGTCTGCTTTTCATGATGGAGTTTTCAGATGATGGACTCTATCATATAATTGAGTCAGTCAACATGTGGCTGCTCTATTTGATGTCATTCACCGAGCACAGCTTTGCTTTCAAGGTCCAGGCTGGCCTGGTCAGCAACCTCACCCTCTTGCGGCAGATCGTGTACTTGAGTAGAGTCCCATTAGATTCACCTCTTGATTGATTGGTGTTTTGGGCATCTGGGTTATATCTCCTCAGGCCTTGTATGAATAATGATGCTATGAGCATTTATAAACAAATCTTTGCGTGGACAGACTGCATTCTCTGAGGCACATACTTGAGAGTGGCTTTGTTGGGAAAAGCTACATACATTAGTTGCAAATAGAAAATTTTAAAATGTCAGACAGTTGAGGTAATCACACCATCTCCTTGAACATCATGGAAATTCTCTCACAAATATAGAACTAAAGTCTTGGAGTTCATATTTGACACCCCACAGTATTCAACTTTTGGGTTGTTTGTTTTTTTTTTGGGAGGTTGTGTGTGTGTGTGGTGTGAGAGAGAGAGAGAGAGAGAGAGAGAGAGAGAGAGAGAGAGAGAGAGAGAGAGAGAGAAAGAGAGACGAGAGAGAGAGAGAGAGAGAGAGAGAGAGAGAGAGAGAGAGAGAGAGTTTGTGTCTGCTTGTTCTGAGGTAGGGTCATCCTATGTAGCCCTGGCTGGTATGTTGCTCCATGTGGCTCAGACTGACTACACATTTACGGGAGTTTTTCTTCCTGCCTCATGAGTGCTGGAATGAACGGCATGTACAGCATACCTGCTTTGAACCAGCCATTATTATTACAATCTTATTGAGTAAACATTTTCTCTGAGCCAAAATAAAGGGTTTTATAAACACAAATAATCTTTTGGTTAATCTTTTTTAGTAGATAATTGTTCTAACAGTAAAATACATTTGCACTGCTCTTGGGGCTGGGGGTGTGGTTCAGTGACAGTAGTAGAGTAAGTGTACAAAACTATAAATTTAGAAGAGACATGCTTCAGAGTGGAATATGTGCCCATTGTTTTGTTAAATATTGAATGAATAGTAAAGTGTTAAAATTTTTCAGATTTAAACTATGAGAGTACTTTTGATTTTTGAGATGTTCCTTTTAGGGGCTGGAAAGAGGGCTCAGAGGTTAAGAGCACTTGCTTCTCTTGCGCGTGGACCTGGGTTCAGATCCCAGCACTCACTTGGTCACCATCTATAACTGCAGTTCCGAGGGCACCCTCTTTGGTCTTTATGGGCACCAGGTGTGCATGTGGTGCACCTACATGTGTGCAGACAGAACACAAAATCCTTTTAAAAGTCTTTTTAAAGTGTTTTAATTTGCTAGTCCTTGCGTAGCTCAAATAATTTTGCAGCACACTGAATCCAGGAAAGCTACTTGTTAAAGATGTTTGTCTTTCCTACAAAAGGATGGTACGTGTCACTTATGTTAAAAAGAACACATATCCAAGGAGCTCCTGGCCTGCCAGAGCTAGTGTGTTGTTTGGTAGCTCAGTAGTTCAGGAGCAGCTTTCCTAAGATGTTCCACGGCGCCCACCACGTGGTGCTTAGTAACCCGTGGCCTTGAAAGCATTTGGGCTTTGACATCCACGTTAGCTCGTCTCTCTGGCCGTTATTAGCTGATCTTGGAGGCAAAGAGTTGAACAAGCCTCTTATTTATTCTTAGGAAACTGTCATTGGAATATTTATGACGGATGAAATGAAATTAGTACAAGCGATGGGACTCAGTCAGTGGCCTCGATGTGACACTCTTCTCACATGTCAGGAGTTGTCTCCTCAGTCTCATGGAGTCAAGGCCAACGTGATTTTCATTCAGTAATATACAGTGTAGTGACTGTCTTTACAAACTATGTGTGTGTGTATGTATGTATAGGTGAACACGTGTGTAAGCAAATGTCTTAACACAAAAACTAATATTAAGGTAGGAAAGAGTAATCGTTTATAACAATGACAAATGACTAATACACAAAATTTAGATGCTTAGTTGATAATCTTTATATTTAAATTATTTATACTTAATAAAGTTTTGTAAAATTGATCCAGGGAACAAAACTAGAAAGTTAACCTTGCCTGGGTTTCCAATACCCTTTAACCTTTTTTGAAACCATTTTCTTCTAATTTTTTCTAAAAATTAAATTTGACCTTTGATGATATCATAAATGTATATAATGCTTTCTGATTAGTCTTACTCCTTCCTGTCTCTCACCCACTACTGTCAAGGTCCTCCCCCCCCCTTACAGACTCCTTTCCCACATGTCATGTTTTGTTTGTGAACCGTTAGATTTAACCAGGGCTGTTTGTGTGACCGTGGATTTGGAGCTTTCTGTTAGACCCCAGCGTGCTTCACAGTGTGCACACAACTAAAGACAGTGACTCCCAATCTTCCAGAATTGATTGGTAGCTAATGGTTCAGCAGCTGGGAGCCCCAGCTCTCCTCGTGATTGAATGTGGACAGGACCAGTCTTGGGCCGGCTCATGATGAATCTCTGTAGCTGCTCTGAGTTCATGACTGCCATGGCTGCGTTGTGCCCAGAAGATGGCGTTTGATTGCCCTTCCCCCCTGTTGTCCCTCTCACAATCTTTCGTTCTTTCACCTGCTGTGATGTTCAGTGAACCTTAAAGGGATGCTATAATTGTCCTGTTTAGGGCAGCCACGCACCTGCGTTCACTGTAAAAAGGGCCTTCTCCGAGAAAGGCATTTGACTATGGGTTGTGACCATATGCGTCGTATCTTCACAAGACCGTTTTGACGATGCGTCAGTTCAGCTAAACAAGCCTCTCCTAAGGCCTGTGACTTCCCCAGTGGGAAACCTTGTGTTTCCACGAGGTTTGCAGTGCTGGACATTGATTTTTTTTTTTTTTTTAATTTACTTTTCTGAGACAGGGTCTTACTCTGTAGCCTGGGCTAGCTATGAACTTATGATCCACCAGCCTCTGCCTCAGCCTCCTATATGCTGGGAGAGCAGGTGTATGCCACCATGCCAAGCCTAGATTTAGAAACACACTGCTGTGTTATGATTGCCTACAGTCTTCCATGCAGTGACATGCTATGCAGGGGTGTAACCTAAGCATTATGTTAGGTGGCACAGCCTAGCTACCTTGTAGGCTATCCATCTAGATTCATATAAATACACACTGATGCTAGCACCACAATATTGCCTAATGGGAGAGGTCTCAGACTGTATCAAGCTGTCTTACTTACTTTTCTATTGCCGTGACAAGAAACCATGATGAAGGTAACACAGAAGAAAGAGCATCTTTGGGGCTAACAGTCTCAGAGTATTTGAGTCCATGTCCATCGCGATGGAACCTGGCAGTGAGCAGGCAGGCAGGCAGGTATGGCACTAGAGCAGTAGTGGAAAGTTCACATCTTGATCCACAAGCTTGAAGCAAAGAGCTAACTGGGAATGGCTGGTCTTTTGAAACCTCAAAGCCTGACCCCAGTGGCACACCTCCTCCAACAAAGCCACACCTCCTAATCCTTCCTAAGCAGTTCTGTCAACCGGGGATCAAATATCCAAACATGAGTATGATGGGGTCATTCTCTTTCAAACAACCACAGAAACCACACATGCACACACACACAGAGGCACGCACACACGCAGACACACATGCATGCATGCACACGTGTATACTATGTAGCATGGCATTCTGAGGGGGTTGGTAGTTCTTTTTTATAACTGTTAGTAAGAATACATTTTCATGATGTCATCCAGTTGCCTTCATGACACTTTGGTATTTGTTTAAATGTTGAGTTGCAGATTTCTTGTTTATACAAATGGCAATATGAAATTATCTGATACCTTTTTTTTTTCCTGTGTTGGGGACTAAACTCAGGGTCTCACCCATCCTGAGCAAGTGACCCATGAATGAGCTACATCCAATGCCCACATTATCTGATTGTTAGCCCATGAAAATTATTTCCAATTGAGTGATCTTTGTGAAATTTCTCCTGAAGCAGGAGGTAAACAACTCAAAGTAGCTCCAGCGAGTGCCCAGGATGGACCAGATTCTCTAGGTCCCTCCCTGTCCGAGAAAGATAAAAACCAAGAGTTTTTCTCACACTAAGCAGAGCCAAGCTGCAAAGACTCTAGAACCAGATCAGCTACCTGGAAGAAGCAGAAACTAGCCAAGCTGCTGGAAGAGGTTTAGATCAACTGAGGTACCTGAAAGGACCCTTCTAACCTGCTGAGCTGCCTGCAGGCTGTGCAGTGTGCTCCAGGTCCCCAGCTTTGTGTGCTGTCACCAGTGCTGGGGTGGGCTTTGTTGATACAACTGCATGGGAGTTATTGCTGCTCCTGCAGGAACTCCAGTAAAACTCACTAGTTCACCAAGTTGGACTTCGATGTGTTGTGGGATCTATCGGGTGAGTAGATGTGTGTTGCGTGCCCCCAGGAAAAGCTTTGTCACACAACATAAAAATACGACGATGTAACATGCAAGTACCATGCCTTTAATTTCAGTGCTTGAGAAACAGTCAGGCAAATGTTCTTAACTGAATGGTCCTCATAAGTGGGCACCAGTGCAATGTGGGGGAAAAGCTATGTCTCCTGAAGTTGCGACCTTCGTGGTTTCCTTGATCACTGTTACGTGTATTTATCTGTGTATGTATGGACACACATGTGCCATGGTGATGTGCATGTCTCCTTCCAACATGTGGGGCCTGGGATCAAACCCAGGTCAAATCAGGCTTTGCCACAAGTACTGTTATCCACCGAGCTGTCTTGCTGGTCCTCGTTCAGTGGTAAGCATTCATCCAAATCTTACTGTTTTGTTCAGTATTTACGTGTTAGAATTCAGAGATCATTAGGCAAGTGTCCTCTTTATCAATGCTATTTCAGTACAGTGTACTTCTGGGATCTAAATAGATGGGCTAAATGCATCTGTCTCTAAGGCAACAGTGAAGAAAATGTCTGATAATGGTTCTCAGAAAAATTTAAAAATGTGGAGCTGAGCATGATGGTGTATTCCTGTTATCTCAGCACTTGGAAGGCTGAGGCAGAAGGATTTTAGTTTGAGGCCAGCCTGGGCTACACAGTGGGGCCCTGAGTTCGACAAATAAGCAAACAATAAAAACAAAAGAACAAAAATGCAATATTAAAAATGTACGAGAAAATTAAGTTATATTAAGTGGTGTGTGTGCGTGTGTGTGTTACCAGTCCCCCAAAGTGATGAAAATATACTTTCAGAATAAAACTTATTTTTCTCTCATAAATTGGCTGCACATATTTAGCATTAGGTATCGTTGGTAAGTCATTATACATAGTGACATTATACATACACGCAAGAGAGGAGAGTATAGTTACAATTTTTATGTGCTACTTCTTTTGCAGACCCTAGAAACTATTAAAGTGTCTGACTTAACTATTAACAGTAGCTACCATTCACCACATCTTTGAAAGTCACTGAATTAAAAGCCTATTCCTAGATTTTTTGATCACTATCAATTTAACATTTTTCTTTTAAATTGTGTGTATGTGTGTGTGTGCGTGTGTGTGTCAGAGAAAGAGAGAGGAAGGAAATGCTGGGTACTCTTACGTTATCTTGATACAGGCTAGAGTCATTTGAGAGGTGGGAGCCTCAGTTGAGAAAATGTCTCCATGAGATCAGGCTGTGGCCAAGCCTGTAGAGCATTCTCTGAAGTCATGGTTGATGAGGGAGGACCTAGTCTGAGTTCCATAGGAAGTTGTGATGAGCAATCCAGTAAGTAGCACCCTCGGCCTCTGCATCAGCTCCTGCCTCCAGGTTCCTGCCGTGTGAGTTTCTGTTCTGACTGCTTTCAGTGAGATGTGACCCTCAGGTGAACTATTAGACTGAGCCATCTCACCCCTCTTCCCCAGGTTAGTTCTTATACAGAACAGTTTTTTTTTTTTTTTTTTTTTTTCGTTTTTTTTGGTTTTTTGAGACAGGGTTTCTCTGTGTAGCCCCGGCTGTCCTGGAACTCACTCTGTAGACCAGGCTGGCCTCGAACTCAGAAATCCACCTGCCTCTGCCTCCCAAGTGCTGGGATTAAAGGCGTGCGCCACTACTGCCTGGCTTTTTTTTTTTTATGATTGCTGGGTTACATTTTTGCTGAGTAGTTTAGTAAATGTTTTATGAAACTAATTTGTTGATACATTTAAGAAAGATATCCAAGGAAGAAGATAATGCAAAATTTTTTGAAACATGCAAAAGATGTTTTGAAAACAATTTGGGAGAATACTATTAATGAATATAGGAAATGTAAAATATATCATGAAGTTAGATCTGTTACTTTCCAATTAAGTTTATAACCTGACATACTTTATTTTAGGTAAATGTACTTGAGAACTTCATTTAGCTAAACAGTTAATAATGTGGTATTTAGTGTATTTAATTACTGAAATATCCTATTATAATTTAAAATTATTGGATTCTGAGTATTTTTTTAACATTTTTCATATAAGTAATGTTTACCATTTAGTTTAATCTCTTTCTTTTTTATTAATTTTACAAATTACAAAATTTAATTTTATGTATTCACTTTACATTTCAATATCAATCCTCCTCCTTTCATACTCCCTCACACAAATCCTCCCCCCATTCCCCTCTTTCCTTTTCCTCTAAGAAGGGGGAGCCTCTCCTAGTCTCCCTCTGCCCCAACATATCAAGTCTCTACAGGATTAGTCAAAATCTTCTGAGGCTAGGAGACCAGGACCCACAGGCAGGCAGCAGAGTCAGGGACAGCCCCACTCCAGTTGTTGGGGGACCTGCATAAAGACCAAGCCAAACTTCTGCTACATATGTGAAGGGGGTGGGGAGTGTCTAGGTCCAGCCTGTGTATGCTCTTTGGTTAGTGGTTCAGTCTCTGGGAGCCCCCAAGGGTCCAGGTTAATTGACTCAGTTGATCGTTCTGTGGAATTCCTGTCTTCTTTGGGTCCTCCCAATCCTTCTGCTAATTCTTCACAAGACTTCTCAAGCTCCATCTAATGTTTATTTGTGAGTCGCTTTATCTGTTTCCGTCGATTGCTGGGTAGGAGCCTCTCAGAGGACAGTTGTGGTAGGCTCCTGTCTGCAAGCATAACAATATCATTAATAGTGTCAAGAATTGGTATTCCCAAAAGATGTTTCACCATCCCACAAGGACACTTCCTCAACTATATTGTGAATATGCTTTATTCACAATAGCAAGAAACTGGGAACAACCCAAATGTCCCTCAACTGAAGAGTGGATAAGGAAAATGAGGTTCATTTACACAATGGAATACGACTCAGCTATTAAAAGCAAGGACATCATGAATTTTCCAGGCAAATGGATGGAACTAGAACTATCATCCTGAATGAGGTAACCCAGACCCCATGCATGGTATGTACTCACTGATAAGTGGATATTAGCCAAAAAGTACAGGATAACCATGCTACGATCCATAGAACCAAACAAGCCAAATAACAAGCAGAGTCCAAGGGAGGATGCTCAGAAGGGAAATAAACAGATTTCAGAGGTAGATGGAGAGAAGAAATTGAGTGGGAGAGGGATAGGAGGAGAAATGGGCTGCGGTGGATCAGGGGAGAGAGAGCAGAAATCGTTGGTGAGGGGCATCTCTAGGACTTGCCAGAGATCTGGGATAGGGGTGGGGTGTGGGGTGTGCTGAGGTGGGGGAGGAAGCCGCAGAGTGCTATGGGCAATTCTAGCTGAGACTCCAGCAATTCCAGATAAGGATCCTGAAGTGGCCACTTCCTGTAGCCAGGCAGAACTCCCCGAGGAGGATAAGATCAGCCACAAAACCTTCAACCCAAAATGCAGAGACAGAGGAAATGGCCAACCAATGCCTGGCCAAAATTGAAAGCCAATGTTTCTTAATCCAAAATCCTTGGAATGCTATTACTCACAGCTGAGAGAGAAACTTCAATATGGGGGTTCAGATAACCTGTTTTCAGAGTAGCCTAGGGGCTCATGCCTATAATTCTGGAACTTTGAGAGGTAGAGGCAGGGAGATCAAAATAAGCCTTGGCTGCAGAATGAATCTGAGCTAGCCTGGGTTACATAAGACCCTGACTCAAATGGACAAAAAGCCAAAATACAGTGAGTTATGCCATAAAATATGGACAGTAAACAGGACGTGCACTGGCTTCAGAAAGTATTACATACTCTTGGACAATGTTATGTACATCTATTACTATGCAATAATATTAATATTTTTGTGTTTGTTCCAGAAATGCGAACTCATGTAGCCCAGGCTTGCTTCGAACTCCTGATCTTTCTGTCTTCGATTCTCAAGTGCTAGGATTACAGGTGTGTGCCACCTTGCCTGGCACTAATATTTCTTAATCATTTACTATGTGTTCAGGCTCTGTCATCAGATCTACAAGTCCTCATATAACATCTCTAAGAAACTATTAGCTCAGAGATATGAAAAGAACTTGCAAGATTATATATAGTTCATGGCAAGTTTTTAATTTGTCATGTGGTTTTTTTTTTTTAAGTTTCTCTCTCTCTCTCTCTCTCTCTCTCTCTCTCTCTCTCTTCTCTCTCTCTTCCCTGTGTGTGTGTGTGTGTGCGAGCCTGTGTGTAGATAGGTGCCAAAGGCCAGAGGGTATTAGATTCCTAGGAGCTGGAGTTAGTAAGTTGTGAGCTATCCAGTGTGGGTGCTGGGAACCCATCCTCCCTATGTGCTCCAGGCTGGCTAAGATTCTGCTGTCAGTGTCCTCTCAGAGCTGGACTTGCAGGCATGTGCCACTGTGCTTGCCTGAAACCCATGCTCTTCCCTGGTACCCTAATGAGATTTCCTCAGTACAACTGTGGATAGTACTGAGAGCAAGCAGCTCTGTCTCTCTGTCTCTGTGTCTGTCTGTCTGTCTGTCTGTCTGTGTGTGTGTAGATGCCATTCTCTTATCCCTCATTTTTTTTTTCCTCAAAAAATTTATCTTAAAAAGGGACTGGATGGCTTCAGAGATGGCTCAGAACTTAAGAGCACTTGTTGCTCTGACAGAGCTGAGGTGTCTTTGGTGCCCAGCACCCACATAATGGCTCACAACTATGTGTAATTTCAGTTCTAATGGTTGTTAGAGCATCTAATATCCTATTCTGGCCTCCACAAACACCAGACAGGCATGTGGTCCTAAGATATACGTGCAGGCAAACGCTTACATAAAATAAAATAAAATAAAATAAAATAAAATAAAATAAAATAAAATAAAGCCAGGAACTCGCTATTTCAATTTGTTCTGTTACATAACGTTGGAAACAGAAAGCAACGCTTCCCTCGGGAATCCATTTGGAGTTTGCCTTGTCTCTACCCTGTGGAAGGCAGCACTGTTCTCGCTCTGGCTGGCCGATACAAGCTTATCACCGACACCACCAAAATTACAGCAAAACCCAATTACTGATGTTGCAAGGATTTATTTTCAGGTGACATTCTAATTTTAAAAGTTTACTGAAATGCCAGGCATGGTGGCGCACGCCTTTGATCCCAGCACTCGGGAGGCAGAGGCAGGCAGATCCCCGTGAGTTCGAGGCCAGCCTGGTCTACATAGTGAGTCAGACAGCCAGGGCTACACAGAGAAACCCTGTCTTGAAAAACCAAAAGAGGAAAAAAAAAAGTTTATTGAGTAAGTTCACTGTTGTAAAATGAATTACCAAATATGGCAAAAGTATTTTTGGGTAATATTTCCTAGCACAGATTTTCCAGTGCAACTATGCAAGAGTCAGGGTGATGGCCTGTGTCATCTGCATAACCTCTGCATTTGGGAGGAGGAGGCTAAAGGATCAAATTCAAGGCCATCATGGGCCACTTGTAAAGACCCTGAAACCAATAGCAAGATAAAACAAAACACCAGCAGAAAATAAAGCAAGAAGTATTTGAGAACTTTTCCAGTTATACTTATTTAAGGTTCAAAATATAACAACTGAAGAAAAAACGCCCCCTACCTTATTCCCAGCGACTCCCAGTCACCGGTGGCCTGTGATCCTTCTCTAGTGAAGGGAAAGTGTGTTGCCCACATTTCACTTAAACATTTTGGGGTGCTGCGATTTTTGAGAGACAGCCCTCACTATGTAGTTCTGCCTGGCCTAGGACTTGCTGTGTAAATCAGGTAGGCCTCCAGCTTAGAGCAATCCCCTGCCTTTGCTTCCCAAGTGCTGGGGTGACAGGTGTGCACTACCTATAACTGCCCTCAGATTTCATATTGTAATAATTACAATATAATTGCTAAAAATTCTACTCTATTACGGTATGTTCATCTCTCTTTAAATATTTTCTAATTCTTTCTCTGTCCCAGTTATCTCTCGTCCTCACAACCTCCGTCATGGGGCTGATGGTGTAGCTTGGTGGGTGAAGTGCTCGCTTAGTGCTTGCATAGCATTCAACAAGTCTGAGGTTTGAGCTCCACCACTACATGCGCCAGGCAGGATTAGAATTCCAAAGTCATCCTCAGCCATAGAGTCACTCTGAGGCCAGCCTGAGATAGTGAGACTGTCTCAAAAACAATAAAATAAAATAAAATAAAATAAAATAAATAAAATAAAATAAAATAAAATAAAATAAAAAATAAAATAAAATAAAATAAAAAAGTAAAATAAAGTAAAATAAAATAAAAATCACTGTAAAAGTTAGGTTCAGAGTTAGTTCTTTGCATTAAAAATATTTTGTCTCTGTGGGTGCCACCACCCTCTGTGTGTGTGTGTGTGTGTGTGTGTGTGTGTGAAAGGGCAACATCTGGTGCTAGTCCTACATTCCACATTTCTTGAGATAGGGTTTCTGTTTGCATTGTGAGCTTCCTGGGATTTTCCTGCCATGTCCTCCAGACCTGTAGAGTGCTGGAATCATACCACATGCTGCTGCATCCAGTTTCCTGTGAGTACTAGGCATGCAAATTCAAGTCTTCTTTCCTACCCAGTGCTCTGCTTCGGAGTCTCTGCAGGCTTTATGGCCAGCAGGGAAACGATTGGGTGAGGTAAGGATGAAACTCGGTCAGCTTGACTGAGTTACCTGGTGCTTGGTCAAACTTCTAGAGTCTGACACCAGTTGTTTTATTTTAGCCATATGTAAGCACAGTGTGATTTTGGAAAAAGGTTTTCTGATAACAATGAACTAGTCCCATGAGTGTAAGACATGTATGTTACATTGAAATTCTTTACAAAATACATCTGGCTTTTTTCACAAAGAATAGGTACTGTTAACTCATATTTACTGTTAACCTAAGATTTAGGGTCTAGGGAGAATGACTGAGGGAGTCAGGATCAGCCTGCCCTTAAGGTAATATAGATGTTAGGCTGTTGTAAAGTACAAACGACATCTCTCGCAAGGGTAGATTTTATGGCCTAGAAGCAATGCTCAAGATTATGAGGAAAGAGTCTGGAATAAGCGAAACATGAATTCTGGGGGTTATGGGTGAAGCCTGGCTCTACAGGTAGCAAACGATCACCCGGGTGTGAACTCCACCCTTTACAAGCCTTCTGGGAGGAGTCTAAACATCGCCTTCCGGTGGAGAGATGAGCCTTCGTTGTTTAACTTTTCCTGGCTTCCCCAGTGCTTCTCTGTGTGCACAATGACCTCTTGCCCTCTGCATTTTACCCTCTGAGCCATCTCCTTAGCCCTTCAGTGGAAATGCATTTTTTAAACCTGATCTACTATTTGGGGTTTGTATAGAGGAAAGTGTTTGTCTGACTCTGAGGCACCAAATGCTTATGTACCAGCCTATTAGTGTCTCTATTTTCAGTTTTGTGTTTGATCCTGAAACGCTGGAATATATGTCTCCTGAACATATCTGCCTTTTCCTATGTCTGTTATGGTAGGATACGTTGTATTATAGTAGCTTGCCGATTGGACTGGCCAGATGGCTCAGTGGTAAAAACACTTGCCAGCAAGCCTCATGACTGGATTTCCATCCTCTGATTTCATAAGGAGAGAATCAGCTCTTGAACGTTTTCCTCTTACCTCCACACGCATGCCCTGATGCCTGCACTCATGTGTGAGCACACACACACATACACACACATGCACACCCACGCACGTGCTTTAACACACACATGCGCAAATGTTTTTAAAGAGTTGTTTAGCATTCAGATTTGTTCTTGCCTCTGTAATGTTTTTATTTGTCATAACCTTGGAGAAGCAGCTTAACTAGAACTCCACAACACGGCACTTCCTCCAAGTCACGGCAGAGGAGATGCATGTGAAACTGTGAGCACTGAGCCAGACACAGAGCAATCCTCCAGTAGACGCCTAGGTACCCACTTACTCACTGATCTCCAGATTCACAGTCCGTCTTTGTTCCCTTTTTCCCATGCTCAACTCTCGATTTCCAATCATTCCTGGCAAATTTTATGTGAATTTCAGCTGAGTTATTTCTTCCTCTGCGTGTCCTCTTTGGTTGTTCGCGGTTGCCATGCAACTGTAAAAACATGCTGTCTTTATGCCAAGGAAAACTGCATTGCATTTAACAAACCCCGTGTTTATTTTTCTCCTAAGTGTTTGCTTACTGGATCCATCCACAGTGGTGATGTGGGGTGGGGTGGGACTGTGTGTGTTTATTCAAAGCTAATGAAATAAGAGGCTATATTTTCTGAGAAAAAATAAGTTAGTAAATTTATCTTATGAGTCATTTAATGGTGTATATATTACTTATCAGCAAGATAAATCTTTTTTTTTTTTTTTTTTTAGGTTTTTAGAGACAGGGTTTCTCTATGTAGCCCTGGCTGTCCTGGAACTCACTCTGTAGACCAGGCTGGCCTCGAACATCAGAAATCTGCCTGTCTCTGCCTCCCAAGTGCTGGGATTAAAGGCGGCGCCACCACCGCCCGGCAGCAAGATAAATCTTTGTCAGACAAAAAGATCATACTGATTTGAGAATTCTAATGATTCCCTTATACTTGGTTCTATGATTGATAATTAAGTATTGCTAGGAATGCCAAATGCCAATGAACGGGGAAAGAGGTAGGCAATCAGGCCACACTCTAATCCTAGATGCAAAATGAAAACCTAAATCCGTTTTTTAATCATGCTGAGATCATGCATCTTAGGTTAGCTCTCTCTTAGTGAGGCACTTAGCCACGCACTTTGAGCTGTGTTTTATTAGCTTATCTTTGACCACACCAAGGAGGAGTCTGGGTTATTCAATTATACTTACTAGTATTCATTACACAAATAATACAATAAAGAAATTAAACGGGACATCAAAAAGAAATGTGAAATGCTTCCTCCTATTGAGGACTATCTAGGTAGTCAACAATTCAATGTGCATTGGGAAAACTGAGAGAATAGAAACCCAAAGACTTTCAGTAAAGTAGCAGGATAGGATATAAACCCTCAAAACCCAGCAGCCTTCCTGCTTAGCAGTGATGAAGCTGCTGAGGAAGAAATCAGGGAAAGCTCCATTTATTGTAGCTTCAAGAGCAACACCCCTCCTCAAACAAAGGGGGAACAAGCCAAACCAAGGAGGGGAAAGACTTCTATCATGAAAACATTAGACACTGAAGACAGAAATCGAAGAAGACACCAAAAGACAGGAAGACCTCCCTTGCTCATAGGTTGACAGCAATTAATATTTTTTAATTAATCATTTTATTCATTTACATTTCAAATAATATATCCCCCTTCCAAGTTACCCCCTCACAACCTCCCCATCCTATCTGCCCAAACCATTATCTAGAGTTGATGCAATCCCCACAAAAATATCAGTAAAAATTCTTCACAGTATTAAAAAGAATCCTATAATTTGTATAGAAACAAAAGACCCTGAGTGCCCAAGGCAATCCTTAGAAGAAAGCAGTGTGGGGACAACAAAATACTCGATCTCAAATTATACTGCAGAGCCACAGTGACCAAATCAGCATTGGGGCAGGCACAAAACTGGTATCCAGACTAAGGAGCAGAACAGCATGCTGGAAAACAAACCCACACAGCTGTAGTTACCTAATTAAAAATTTTAAATGTGTGTGTGTGTGTACCCATTTTGTGTATGCTGGTAGGCATTGTGCCAAATGAGCCGCATCCCGGCCTTCCCAATGCCAACACTTTCCCCGCTTCTTTTGTTTTTATTGATTTTATTGGACATGACTCAAAATCCGTTTTGCTGGGTGTGGTAGCTAAACTCTGCAGAGGCTGAGGCAGGATGATTGAAAGTTAGAGGCACAAGGGATGATACACCCACATTTTTCTCCGTAAAGGTTTTCTAAGGTTTATATCCCGTGTTCCCAGATCCCCACGGACGCACCTGCCACAGCCCTGTGGTGACTTACCTTGCTTTTACTTAGTCAGATTTCCCGCACAGTCCAATACAACTCAGCGAACAGTTCTCTAGCTTTCACCAGAAAGGACCGCACTGCTTATTTATAACCTTTCTACGCTTGTTACTTTTTTTGAGACATTGTTTCTCTATATACCATTTCCTTCCTATGGGACGAAACTGCAGATCACGTAGTTTGGCTAATAGTATCTGTGGAATGGAGGGTTAGTGCAGCCACTTAGAGGGGAAACCCAGAGATGGGGGAGGAGGGCGGAGTAAGTCTGGGGAGCACCTGAAAAGCAGCGGCTCAACGGAAGTGGAGGTGCGGACAGTGCCAAGAGGTAAGAGAATGAAAAGACCAGCACAGACCCCTTAAAGCACCAGGCAGATGGACCAAAGGAGTTAGTTACATTAGTGATTGATGAACGGCTGACTGTACACAGTGTGTGGAGCACAGTCCCCCCCCCCCCCCGCTCGTAAGCTAACACAAATGTTTCTTTGTAAAAACAAAAAATGCAGCAGCCTGAGGAACCAGTAGGATGAGGGACTTGGGAATAACCGTGGCACCGCCCATCGGTGGCCCCAGGGTTGAGGAAGACATCAATAGGTAACTTAAACGTAGACAGGCTAGGGGACGGCTCCCTGGTAACGACTGGTTACACAAGGCTGAGCTAGGATTCCCCAGACCTAAAGCCTGATACAGCAGCACACAGCTGCAATCACACGTCTACCACGTGTTGGGAGGTGGGGAAAGGAGAAATCCCAGAAACACCTGGGCCAAACGTCCTGGCAAGCACAACAGCAACCAAGAGATCTTGTCTCAAACAGGTGGCAGTGAGGACTGACACTAGGGTTGTTCTCTGAGCTCCACACATGCTCATACACTACACAATGCAGCACTCGAGAGTATGTGCACACACATGCACGCATACACATATGTACACACACATATACACATTCATGAATATATATACACTACACACATGCACACACATATGCACAATACACTTACATGTATACACACACAGACACACATGCCTCCCCCCCCCCCTTTCTTAAAGAGATCCTTGAGTGGAGAAATCAGATGGGGTCAGATGAACGATTGCTTCGGCGCTTAGAGAAGTGAGATGGATAGAGTTTACTGATGAGGCGCGGGCACTGAGGGCACGCACATCTCAGTGAATGACTTCAGCTCTCTGAAGAACAGGAGTGAGTTTCTCTAGGAGGTGGAACAAAGGACTTGGGGGATATGAAAACCTAGGGAGAAAGTAGGTCTTCCAAGAGGAACAGGTCAGAGAGAGATGCTGTGGAACGACTTAACACTTGTGTGAGCCTTTGCAGAGAGGGAGAGAAGGATGGCTTTCTACTTAAGTTCCTATAGACAAAGTTTCTGGCTGGGGTCACCCAAATGCGGCTGAATGCTGTGCCTACTACAATTTTTTTTCTTTAGGTTAGCACACAAAGCTATGAGTTTCCTTATGTCATTTTCACACGTACAGGTCATTGTTGTCTGTTTCTGTGTCTCCTCGCCCCACTGCTCTCTCTCAACCCCCTTCCCCTGTCCACTTCCCCGTCATATGTATCCCATAACCTTGTGTCCCTTCTCACAGTTCCCATTGTTTGCATGTTCCCCAGCCACATTCTACATATGAGAAGAAAAACAGGCAACATTTTTCGTTTTGAGTCTGGCCTACTCTGCATAACATAATAATGTCCTCTTTCCATCTTTTCGTTTTCCTGCAGATATTATAATTTGAGGGGCTTTCACCGTGGATGTGTGTTTGAGCTGGGCTCACTCAGTAGGCCAGGCTAGCCTCGAACCATAGCGATCACCCTGCCCCCAGCCTTAACAGTGCTGGAAATCACTGGCCTGAACCACTACGCCCAGTTGAGTGCCCAGATTCTGAAAGGCAAGTAAAGCCAACGTGCGAACCAAGACCCTTTGTTAGCATACCTCGGCGCTTCATGGAAATCAATTCCTTTTCACTCAGAGGAGCCTGAGTCTAGAAGGGAGTTGACCCGTTGTGCACAGCTTTCCTTCTGCCTGAGTAGGTAGCCGCTCGGCTCAGGTGCCCTATCCTTCACAGGGAGGGGACCTGAAGCCCGCGCCGCTAAGCGGAAGCGCTGCTGCCATTGGCTCAGCAGCCGCTGTCACCTGCGCGGAGCCGGGCCCCCAAGCGCAAAGTCCGCTGTCGAGGCCAGGGAGCTGGCGCCGCAGCGCAGGTGGTCCACGCCTTGGGACCTGCAAGATGCCGCTTGGGCTGCGCGGGAAGAAGAAGGCGGCCAAGTCCAAGGAGGCCGCGAGGCTGGTGGAGGGCGAGAGATCGGTGGCAGCCAGGGTGTCCCGGGACCCCCAGCTCCGGCACGCAAGCTGGTGTTCCACGCACAGCTGGCGCACGGCAGCGCCACGGGCCGAGTGGAGGACTTCTCCAGCATCAGCGAGCTCTACGCCAAGATCGCCAGTGTGTTTGAGATCGCGCCATCCGAGGTAAGCCCAGGCGGCGCAGCCTGTCCGCCACCCAAGCTGGCGGTACAGCAGTTCCCGAGCTTCTAGTAGCCTGCAGGGTGGGGTCGGTCCCCAGGGCCTCAGGGGAAGAGAGTTTGGTGGTGGAAAGGCGAGTCCTGGGACCGGATGAAAGTATCCGCTCAGATCCGGCTTGTGGGTCACTGGGGTCAAGGCACGGAGGATTTCTTTTGTTAAGGAGTCTGCTGTAGATGTGCTCAGCATAGGATGTGCGCTAGCACCTTCCGGGACTCAGATCTGCTGGGACAAATTAATGCCTTTCACAGGACTTGGACTTTACTCTTAGGCTTTCTGTCAGAGAGCTGCATTGGGAGTCTAACCGGAGTTAAAGAGGAGGGGGGAAAAGTGCCTCCCTGGACACACCAGAGTAAGGGGAAAGAGCTCCCGGTGGGTGCAACGTGAAGCTCACCACTGGACGGCTCCGGGAAGAACCGCTTTGGTGGTAATATATAAGAAATTTAAAACATGGTGGCGTTATCCCAAGGGAGGTAATTCAGAAAATCATAGCAAACTGTCCGACTAGCAAACACAGTTTTCACGGAAGAGCCCAGCTTTATTTTTCCAAAGTATCCTTGAAAAGAGACCAAGAAATGTAAGTACATTGATTATACGACGCCTGGAACCAGAGTTCTCGTAGGTCCTATCTTAGATGCGTTAGCCTATGGGGATTTTTGTGGGCCCTTTGTGCTTACTCAAGAGAGCTACCTGCAAACGCAGGTGTGAAATAAATGTGTTCGAGCTGCAGCAAAAGTAGAAGACTCTGGAGCTCAAATTCATGAACTCATGAGAAAAAACACACAATGGTGACCCCAGTGCCTAGGGATGGGCTTGAACCAGCCTAGTCCAGATGCCCTGTTTCAGTATTGTGAGCGAACTTGTCTCAAAAAAAAAAAAAAAAGTGAGCAGAGTCCAAGAGGCAATGCTCAGGACTGTTCCCTGGTCTCTAAAACCGGGGCACGCGCGCGCGCGCGCACACACACACACACACACACACACACACCACACACGCGCGCCATCTCTTTAGAAGCTCAGGCTTTGCTGTGGGCTTCCAGAAGTGTAGAGAGCAACTTCTTGTTGTCAGAGAGTGACCTGCATGCTCTGTTCTGTAATTACTTGTGTGGTGTTTTGTTATTTCTTTCTTTAAAATTAGTTGTTTATTAGGTCTGTTTAAATGAAATTGAGGTCAAGGTGAGGCTTCAATAAGAAAATAGTTCTTTCTTACTAATTTTTTTGAGGTTCAAAAAATTGTTTTATGTGTGTGGGTGTTTTGTTTGCATGTGTCTGTACAGTTTGACTCCCTAGAACTGGAGTTAAACAGGGGGTTGTTAGCAGCCATGTGGGTGCTGGGAATCAAACCAGAGCTGTCTGGAAGATCAGTCAGTGCTCCTAACCATTGATCCATCTCTCCAACCCCAAGAAAGGAACTTTTAAAGTACTAGCTAGACTCTGTTCTTTCAGGGTTCCCAGGCACCAAGGACAAATCACAGTCTTTTTGTGGGTTGTTTATTTTAGCATAGGATTATTGTATCTCGGTGTTTGTATAGGAATGTTCAATTGAAAAAATATTTTCAAAGTAACACTTGCCTTTCACCTTCTCCAGGTGAGGTAGGTGGCAGGTTAATCAGATGTGTGTGATTGTGGAGCCAGGCTCTACTGACATGAAGTAGTTGGGTAGCCTTGGCCAAGGTTGACTTCTGTCAGTACCAGCTACCTATCGGGTGGAGCTAAGAATATCTCCCAACAACTGTCCTTCAGACCAGAGGAATCTGTATGCAAACCTAACAGGTTACACTGGATACGGTCAGTGCTCTAAAAACTGTAATTAATACCATTGATACGGGCCAGTTAGACAAGCGCTGACGCGCAAGAGGTTGGGTCTTAACCAAGGTCATGTAGCTTGGGAAAAAACAAGAGAGACTGCTGTTTATGCTCGAGTCCTGTGGTTTCCAAGCTAGTGAGATTGTTAGCGTGATACGGGGGAGCTTTAACTCCCTCCTGTAACAGGGACCAACTCAGACTTAGTGTTTTCATGAGCAGCTTTCCTTATCATGTATGTATACATGATTCTGAGCTAAAGATACATGATTTTATTCCATCTACTTGGTCCCTAGCGAGTATTACTGTGTTCTTGTTTCACAAAGGGAAACTAGGCTTCAAGGGTCAGATGCAAAATCATACATTGTCGCAGGATATTTGTTCACACTGTGAACCCAAGATTGTGTTATTTACTGAAAAAACCTACTTCTAGTTGTGGTATGGCTCAACCTTAGAACACATCTTTAATCCCTCTGGCTGGAATACAGACATGCCTTTAGTACACACCTTTAATCCCAAACAATGAAGGTAAAGTTAGTCTGTAGAAGGAAGCAGCCGTGTTTGAAAGTGATGTCTAATTGAGTGGCCGACGAAGTGATCAATTAGAGAAAGGTTTGACAGAAGAGGATAGGCCCGACTCCCACGAGACGAGAGAAGAAAGGGAAGCTACTTAAGAAGCAGTGCAGAGAGAGAGAGAGAGGAAGGAGTTTTACCGGAACAATTGTACAGAGACAGGTTGCAGAAAGAACCTAGACCCAGGTAAAGACAGAAATGAGCCAGAGAGTGAGAAGGAGCCAGAAGATTAGAACATGTTACCAAAGTTAGTATGAGGCCAAGCACAGCAATTTAGTTAGACGCTGAAGGAAGCTAATTCGAATCAGTCAGCTTAGAGAGAAGTTTTGAGCCAGACAGCTGAGTTGAACCAGCCAGAGTTCAGGTAAAAACAAAACAAAAACAAAAAACAAGAAAGAGTGATCTTATTTCAGCAGTCTCAGAGGCTGGAAACATTCTAGGCCTAGATGAGATTGTACAGAGGCTAGAACCTTCCAGGACTAGGCCTAGGTTAGCAGACAAAGGCAGTAAGCCTCTCAGACAACAGTTACCACAGGAGAATAAAATTTACATTTATGACACCTAGTAAATGGCAGAGCCTACAGGTAAGCCCATTTTTTTCCCTGACTCCAAATTCTACAAAGCTACATTGCTAACTAGTTTTTCCAGTCCTTTAATAATAGCTTGGTAGCTATGTTAAGTGTTTTCAGTTTCCAGTGCATTGACTCGCAAGATAAAATTCCAAAATATTAATGAGCATAAGGTGTTTTGATGTGTAAAGTCCACAAACAGATTTTTATAGCAACAATATGTATATTGGCGTGTTTGTGTGTATAATCAACATTAGTTTTCCAGATTGATTTTAAAAACTTTAATAGTGGGTGAGCTAGCTCAGTGGATAAAGGCTCTTGCTGCCAAAGCTGAGTTCTATCCTCAGAACCTACTTGATGGAAGGAAAACAGACTCCTTGGAAGTTGTTCTCTGACCTCCACACTTTCACTGTGACCATTGCTGCCACCACCCCCAAAGTGTAAAAAAGAACAAAAAAATCTTAATGAGTATAATGAGTATGTGCAGGCCAGAGTATTGGTCACCTGCTCCTCCCAGGGAAGTTATCGATTGCTTTGGGCTGGCGGGGGGGGGGGAGGGGGGAGAGCAGGGGAGAGAAGAGAGAGAGGAGAGGACAGAGAGAGAGACAGAGAGAGACAAGAGAGAGAGAGAGGGAGAGAGAAAGGAGAGAGAGAGAGAGAGAGAGAGACAGAGACAGAGAAGTCAGAGACACAGAGACAGAGAGAGACTGGCGGTTGCCCGCACTCCAGTGGATAGATCCACACCCAAGCTCATGAAGGCAGCCCTAGCTAAACACAACCTGATATGGAAGTGGGAGGAGGAATTGTTGGCAAGAGGTGGGGCTTGGCAGGGACTAGAGGAGGATAAAGGGCGTGGGAGGAGGACTTGACCAACATTACACTCATGTATGAAATCGTCAGATATATACAGTTGCTCCTGGGACGTTTACCGTCCATGAGCGGACACTGGAACTGAAGTGGCTTAATGCTAGAAGACACATCATACAGCAATCTGGGACCGCCACGCCAGCTGCACACCCTCTTCACTGTGTACGAGGGAAACGGCAAACAAAACCCAAACCTTCAGGTGTATTTCAAGAAGCTAAAGATGGCGGCACATACCTGTAACCTTAGCACTCTGAAGCTGAGGCACAAGGATCATGAGTCTGAGGCCAGGCTAGGCTACAGAGCAAGTCTGAAGCCAGCTTGAGCCGCATACATGGCAAGACCCCGTCTAAAAACAAAAACAAAAAAGAAAAGAAAAAAGAAAAAATGGAAGAGAGAGAGAAGAGAGAGAGAGAGACACAGAGAGAGAGAGAACAAACAGAAACATCCCGGGGATTCTGTTTCCTCCCCTGTTCTCTGGTGAGGGATATGGTGATGTACACTGGAGAAGAGACTGCTGGGACAGAAGTAGCGCTGTACCGAGAGCTTCCCTCTCTCAAGACAAAGAAGTCTGAGGTCAGGTGAGGCAGGTGCAGGCAGACTTCCAGGGACTCCTGTGTCCCCAGCTGTGCTAGGCATGCAGTACCGGTAGGGTGTGGTCATTCTGCTCACTGGGTTCTGTTGCAGTTTAGAATTGGACGAAGCGTGCCTCTGAGAAGTTAATCTGCTTTCCCAGAATCTGTAGGCTTATTAGAGCCAAGACTTGATTTGAGTTTACTGGTTCTAGGAGGATCTTAGTAATTGCACTTAAATTCTAAATACAAATTCAGAAAAACCATTCTTTCAAGACAGGCTTTCCTTATGTAGCCCTGGCTGATCTGGAACTCATTATGTAGACTAGGCTAGCCTTGAACTCACAGACATCTGCTTACCTATGCCTCCTGAGAGGATTAAACTGGGATTAAATTTGTGCGCTACCGCCCCTGCCAGGAAAACTTTAAAAGTGTTTATTTGTTGGATTTTTATGTGTATGGATGTGAGCCTAAATGTCTGTATGTGCACCTATTCGTGCAGTGCCCTTGGAGGTCAGGAGAAACATCAGATCTCCTGGAGCTGTCGTTATAATGTTCAGAACTGGTCCTGAGTCCTCTGCAAGACCAGCCAGTCTCCTTCCCACAAAGTCATTTTTCCAGCCAAGAAAACCTTTCCTTTTATTGTTTTGCTTTATTTTTGGAGACAGGGTTTCTTTGTGTAACCCTGGCTGTCCTAGAACTAACTCTGTAGGTAAGACTAGCCTTGAACTTGGAGTATCCTCTTGCCTCTGCCTCCTGAGTTCTGGGATTAATGACCTGCACCAAGAAAAACCTTTTAGCCAAAACCTTTTTCAATTCAAACACAAAAAGTATGTATTTCTTTTGTCCCCAAAACATGTTGTATTAGTCATTAGAAAAATGTGAATCAAAACTACAATGAGATCCATTTACCAAATTCAGAATCGCTCTTGTTAAATAAAACAAATAGCAGGGCTGGCAGTATGGCTCAGTGGTAAAGCCCTTGCCTTACAAATCTAGTGACCTGGAACCATATTAAGGGAGAAGGAGAAATCAACTTCCCTAAATTGTCCTGTGACTTACACATGTGCCACCTGGTATTCGACTTACCTTCATACACACAGGCAGCAACAGCAACTGCAATAAGAGACAGAAGCAAACAGCAACAGTGCCGGGCAGGGGATAGACGGGGCACGGGAGCCCTGTGTGCTGCTGAGGGGAATATAAGTTAGTGCAGCTACTATGAAATTAGTATAAATGTTCCCCCCCAAAATGCCATAGAGTCAAACTGTACAGCTTATCTGCAGTTGCTCAAAGGCCTTTCAATTAGAATGTTGTAGAAGGACCTACACAGCCATGTGTATGGATGCACTGTTCAAAGCTGAGTTATGGAATCTGTCAACTGGTAGAAGGATAGAGAACATTTTATATATGGACACACACATATATGTGTATACACACACACACACACACACACACACACACACACACACACGGCATACTCAATGGAGCCGTATTCAACTGTAAAGAAGAATACAATTATGTTGTTTGAAGGAAAATGGATGCAACTGTAGTTAATCATATTAAGTGAAAGAAGCCAGACTTAGACAAACAGTGCAATTTTCTCATTATTCTATATCCAGTATATATATATAGGTATATATAGATATGTGTGTTGTATGTATATATTGTATACATATGATATATATATATTCATAAAAAACAAGACTGGGAACAGGAAGGGGCCTTACAGGGTGGGAACTATATGAGGAATGAATATAGTCAAAGTACATGATATATTTGAATGAAAATATCTCTACATAACCCAGCACAGTGCACAATGGACATACATAAAAACTGCTGTGGGCTTCAGCTGTGTTGTGGTCCCTGGAGAAGAAGTGAATGAAGCCTGTGAATTGTTTCAGATTTGCTACTGATGTTGGCTGAGTGCAGACTATTGTGATCAGGCATGGAGACAGATGGTAATTATGCAAAGAGCCTCTATGGATGCTTCCCCCCAAATAACTAACTGAGCCATTCGGAGGGAGGGAGAGAGAAGAGAGAGAAAGAGAGAGAGAGAAGGAAAGAGTGATTAATTTATCACATAAATGAAAGACATCTGTTCAAAAAACTAAATAGCGATTTTCTTCATTTTTCGTTTGTTATATGTGTGGAAGTGGATGGTGTGTGTGTATGTGGTATTTGGGGGGTGCATGTGTGTGTTGTATGTATGTGTGTATGGTGTATATGTTTGGTTCATACACATGAGCGTGTGTGCACATGCATATAATACTTGCTACAGAGGTCAGAGCAGAATGTGGGGTGCCTTCTGTACTCTCTGCCTTACTGCTTTGAGACAGAGCCTCTCACTTAATCTGGCCCCCCATTGCAGCGAGGCCAATGGCCAGTGGACTCTTGAACTCTGCCTGTCTTTGTCCTACAACATTGGGCTCACAGGCATGCAGAGCCAGACTCAGGGTTTTACATGTGTGTTGGTCTTTGAACTCAGGTCTTCCCCCTTGTATAAGCTCTGTAACCACTCAGCCAACCCCTAAAGTATTTTTAAAAATACTCAGATTACATAAAAGAATTGAGTCACTGCGCCTGTAGCTCGTGGCTCTTGAGCATGGTTATAGATTTTGTTGAAGAGGTGTTTTGAATTTTTAACTACTGTAACTGTTCAGCGAGGAGCTGGTGGCTTGATGTGTTTATAAATCCTTACTGTGAGGAAAGAAGGCAGGAGCAGGCCGTACATTTGAATGTGGCTAGAAGCTGGTCTATCCAGAAACCAGAAACTCAGACAAACACACAATGGAAAAGTCCTGGGATGGAACCTAAGTCTAAACAGAAAATTAATTTCTGTTTTACATATACTTCATGCACATAGCAAAATTAATTTTTATGTTTTGTATCCATTTTCTACACAGCCAGAATGTACTTTTATATACCACGTTGAGTGCGTGCTGGGATTCTGTGTGCCTTCCATCCTGCGAGGTCAGGTGTGGAATTTTCTGCTTGTGCCATGTTGATGCTCACAGAGTTTCAGATTTGAGAATATTCCAGATAAGAGATACGCATCCTTTATCTGTTTGTATTGTTAGGTTCCCAACAGCTCATCGAATGAGTGGGTGAACCATTTGGTGGTTCCTTCTTGACATATCTCACAAGAGTTTGCTATGGAGGTCTCTCTGTTGTACAGACTTGCCGCTAACACTTGGTTTCAGACAACCCGGCCTTTTCAGTAGCTAGGACCATGTGCTGTGTCATCATGTCTAGCCAAAAAATAACATTTAAAACTGTGATTTTAAAATTTCAAACTCTCAGCCAGGCAGTGGTGGTACATGCCTTTAATCCCAGCACTCGAGGCAGAGATAGGTGGATCTCTGAGTTCGAGGACAGCTTGGAGTACAGGTTGAGTTCCAGAACAGCAGGGGCCCACAGAGAAACCCTTTCTCAGAAAACAAAACCAAAACCAAACAAAACAAGCTCTCAATTTCAAAATATTTATTTTAAAGGGAAAACAACCAATGTTCATTTCAGGGTGTTTGTTCCCATCTCTGAAGCCAGTTCTCACCTTCCACTTTGTTGAAGAAGGGTCTCTTGTGTTTCCACCACTGCAGACAGGCCCACGGGTGTCCAGCTGACTGCCCTGTCTCAGCTCTCATCTGACTGGATGAGTGCTGGGCTTACAGGTATGCACCACTGCGGCCAACTTCTGAATATGTGGCTTCCAGGGACGGGTCACCAGTCTCAGGTCACAGTCTCAGGTCTGGGTGACTTTTATTCATTGAGCCATATCCCACCCCTTAGTGCCATATTTTAAGCTTAACACTCTTGTCTCCCCTTTATAGAGGAACTCTGTCAGGACTGCTGTCTCTAATGGAATATGGTCAGCATCTCAGTCTGTGCTCCAGTCCCTCCATGGCTTCTCATCTCATGTGCAAGAAATACTCCAGGCCCTGTGATCATGGTTCTTTCTGCCCCAGCCAGTCCCAGACTGTTGGCTTTGACAGGCTTTTTCTGGCAGCATGCTGTCCCCCTGGTGAATGTCCTCTTGACAAGGCTGACCTGGTCACCCCCTTGGAATGTACAGCACCCTTAATCACAAGCGTACATAGCATTAATTTTCCTTCACTGCCTTCCACTGTCCTAACTATACGACGTTACTTTCTGTCCTGTGCCCCTGATAGAACAAAAGCCACCCAGGGCTACAACTGTGTCTTGTTTACTGGTACAATTCCAAGGGCCTAAATGCTGGGCCTGACCTGCGACATCCTTGGAAACTTTGCTTTGGTTCATATGTTTTGTTTTGTTTTTTGAGTCAGGTGCTCTGCAGCCTAAGTTATCCTCAAACTCACAGAAATCCTTTTTCCTCAGTCTCAAGAGGGCTGGGGTTACAGGTGTGCCCCACCACGCCCAGCTTCATGTTATGCTGGGGACTGGGGACCGAATCCAGGGTTTTGTGCATGCTGGACAAGCACTCTACCAACTGAACTATATCCCCAGCCCTGTGGGTTTATAGTCATTATTAAAAATGTATTTGTTGAATAAAAGAATCCCCACACATTTAGTATTTATAATTCTGCATCATTGACATTAAATCTTTAGCTTAATGTAGATATTAACTTTTTATATTGTGTGGAGGAGGAGTGACAGCTCTCCGTAAGGAAAATGAGAAACATCGTATCTGAAACGTTTTCTCTTTATTTTCAATCTAATTCAGTTGTGCGTGTGCGTGTGCGTGTGTGTGTGTGTGTGTGTGTGTGTGTGTGGTGAGTGACAAGAACATAGGCATGCGGGTGCACACGTACCTTTCTGTGCATGTGCAGGGGTAGAGGGAGATGTTGGGTGTTTGCTTTTATTGCTTTCTATCTTGTCTTGAGACTCGGTGTCTTGCTGAACTGGAAGCTTGCCTACTTGGCTAGCTCAGCTGACTGCCCAGCTTCCAGGCTCTGCCTGCCTGTGCACCCCAGAGGTATTCGTACTAGCTACATAGCGAAGGCCAAACGAGGATTCAGATTCCAATGTGCATGCTTGCACGGCTTCCTTTAACATAAAAAAATTCATGTCTTTAAGGTGTAAAACATTGTGTGTGTGTGTGTGTTACAATAATATATATTACAATAATATATATTACAATTACTGCACTCAAGCGAATTAGCATACCCATCTTATAAATGGTGACATTTGCAGCCGTTTGCAAGCAAAGCCACTTCCTAGTGAGTCACAGCATATGGGGAGCTGCCTTACTAGGCTTCTCACTTTTCTTTCCCAATTTCTTGGTACCAGCGCCAAGCTCCTGTGGAAATCAGTACTGTGCGCTTCTGTGGCAGTTCTGGAGAACATAAAATGTTCTTCAGTCTTTACCATTTCCCAGTGACACAGATAACTGTCAGGTGGAACTACTGTCAACCTGGCTCCTACTTGTGAACTCCAGGAAGACTGGGAGACCTGGGATTCACAGACCTGCAGGGAACTCCCACACCCCAACACGAGAATGTCACAAGAATTGGGGGGGGGACTTGAAATCATTGTTACTCCTGATTTCAGAGGACAATGAAGTCAGCCCAGCAGAGTGTGAGGAAGAAACAAGCTGATGTCGAGAGGCAGGCTGGTTCTTGAGGTAGCCTTGGCAGCCTGCTCTTGTGCAGAAACAGAGTGACGATGTCAGGTAAAACCTCTGCAAGGCTGTACCGTATTCCCCATCAACAGCTATTCTAAGGTGCGTGGTTGTAGGATTGGCCCCGTTCCTGAGCTTACACGGGGCAAACCTATGGGTTGATGGTCTTGCCCCCAGGTCCACTACTCACTAAACTTGAATCCTTCCTTCCTTCCTTCTTTCCTTTTTTCCTTCCTTCTTTCTCTCTCTTCTTCATTTCCATATGCTTCTGATTGAAGTTTTTTATTCTCTGACAGTGTTTATGCACATTGAGTATTTTGACCAGATTCCCCTCCCCTTACCCATCTCGTCCCTTCCCACTGCTGCGGTGCACTCCTCCTCCCCAGCAAGCCCC
This sequence comes from Mastomys natalensis, assembly GCA_021653895.1. Lineage (NCBI taxonomy): Eukaryota > Metazoa > Chordata > Mammalia > Rodentia > Muridae > Mastomys > Mastomys natalensis. The sequence continues at coordinate 154,475 of JAJTUV010000822.1, forward strand.
CCTCCTCCTTCATGTCCTGTTTTGTTCTGACCCAGTGAGTTTTAGCTAGGGTTGCTAGCATAGAGCGTGAGTGCGAACTTATCACTGGAGCATCGGAGACTAACTGGTAGCTACATTATTGAAGACAAATGTCCCCAGCCTCCAACAGGTATTAGTTCTCAATATCTAATTTAGCCAAATACCAACTTGCACTCTTACGTGTGTGTGTGTGTGTGTGTGTGTGTAAGAAGGGCTGGGGTTTGAACTCAGGACCTTGTGCTTGCTAAGCCTGTGCTCTACCCATGAGATACAGCCATCCAATAGTACATATGTATATATGCATGTATATGGGGATGAGAGGTCAACCTTGGGTGGTGGTCCTCAGGGACTGTCCACCTTGTCTTTCGAGATTGGGTCTCTTACTAACATGGTCGAGTAGGCTGGATGGTGATTGAGGCCCAGGACCCACCTGACTCTACTGCACTTGTGCAGGGGTTTATAAGTGCACATCACCATGAGCCGTTTTTATTTTATTTATGTGTACGTGTGTACGCCTGTTTGTCTGTATATGTACTGTATGCATGCAGATGCCTGTGTAACCCAGAAGAGGGTGTTAGAACCTGTGGAACTAGAGTTACAGGTGGTTGTGAGCTGCCTAAAGCAGGTGCCAGTGACCAGAGTCCTCTTTAAGAGCAGCAAGTGTCCTTGACCTCTGAGCCATCTCTCCAGTACACCCTCTCCTATATGGGCTCATAGGAATGAAGTCAGAGTTCTTCATACTTGCATGACACAGGGCAGGCAGGAAAACCACCAGCTCAATGGGGTCTACATCATGGACAATCACCACCAGCTGAGCCTTCTTGTTCTCCATCAAGGTGGTGACTGTATTGACTCCTGCTCGGAGGACAGGTGGTCTCTTAGTTGGGACATCCCCTTTGCCAGCAGCTTTCTTCTCAGCACGGGCCAGTAGCCTTTGCTTCTTCTCTTGCTTTGTCTCTGGCCTGTACTTGTGGGCAAGCTTAAGCAGCTGAGTAGCTGTTTGCCTGTCCAGGACCTGGGTGAACTGGTTAATGGCAGGAGGTACTTTGAGCCACTTATAGAGGATGGCTCTTTGCCACTGCAGCCTGATGTAGCAGGGCCTTTTGACGAAGCGTGTTAGATCTCTTTTGGGCTGGATGTTTTGTCCAATGCCCAAGTTCTTGGGCATTTTCTCAAACAAAGGATTAACTGCCTTTTTGCCCTCCTGTTTCTTCATGAGGGCCGGGGCCACCTTCTTCCCCTTGGCCTTCTTTTCTTTGTGCATCTTGCTCGGCTGGAGGAGAGAGCCACTGCGCCTTTTTAAATGTTGCTTTTTGTTTCAATTATTTTGTTTAGCTCACATTCCAGTCTTAAAACTGATTCCTACAAGAAACTTTCCCTATGGGCCTCCCCCGACCCACCCAACACTGACAAGAACATCGTGTGCCTCATAGCATCAGTATCCTGAGTTAACTCAGTGTCATCTTGTTCTCTCCCTGACAGTTGGGCTGTTAAAAAGTCCTATTTCTTAAGTCACCAGATGGTCAGGTGCTCCATGAACCTTTGCTAAATAAATGTTCATGGTGGACACAGTGAGATGAAGCTGAGAGTATAGACAGTAGTGGGATGGAAGTCTCCTATAGGGTGTGGGGGAGGGGCTTTAGGGCATGTGTGGGAGAGACCTTAAGGTTGGGGGGGGCTTTATTGTGGAGGAGGGGCTTTAGTGTATGTGGGGGAGAGGCTATAGGATATGGGGGAAGGCTGTACTATAGAGTGTGTGTGTTGAGGGAGGAGTGGGCAGCTTTACTCTCCAGGCCGGGAGAGTGACTCAGTTTTTAGAAGGTGCAGAAATGCCTGACTCTTGTTCTAAAGGTAGAACTTCATCAACCATGCATGTGGTTTGCTTTCTCTAGAAATAAGGTTTGATTGGCTGGTATTTTCTGATTTGCGCTTTCTTGCCTGTGAATTCATGAATGTGTTAACAGTCACTTTGTGTGCTTAGTATTTTCCTATGTACAATATATAATATATATATAATATAATATAATATAATATAATATAATATAATATAATATAATATAATATAATATATGTGTGTGTGTATGTGTGTGCACGTGTGTGTGCATGTGTGTGTATATATGTGTGTGTGTATGTGCGTGTGTATCTCTGTATATATATGTGTGTGTATATGTGTATGTGTGTATGTGTGTGTGTCCCCCACTCCAAACATTATCATGTGAAAGCTTCAAGAAAAACGACTCATTCTGAGAAGGAAAAGGGAGGGCTGGTGGGATGGCTCCATGGGTAAAGGCACTTATGGTCAAGCATGGGACCCTGAGTTCTATACTTGGGCTCGAATACTGGAAGGACAGAACTCCTGCAGCAAGTTGTCCTCTCTCTTCCCTGTTCCTGCTATGGTACACGCTCATATCTGTACACACACACACAACACACACGCACACACACACACAGGAATAAGAAACGAAGACCAAGAAGCACAGAGAGGAGAGCACAGAGTTGGCCTGAGCAGACTAGCCTGAAGGAGCTGATTAGATGTTGAGCCCTCACTTCTGCTCACATCTCCAGCTATCTGGAGTCTGCAGTGGGTATGCTATACAAGAGACAGAGATACTCAGATAACTTGGGCCAAACTGTGTAGGCAGCTAGAATGAACTACCCTAGACTGCGTGGCTAATAAGATCCTTTCTAGGGCTGGGAGATGGCTCAGCAGGTAAAGTAGTGGTGTGTCAGTGAGAGGCCGCAAGTTCAAATCTCCAGAACTCAGAGAAAGCTGGATATGATAGCATGCCTATAATCTCAGTGTATGTGGAAAGATCGATAGAGACAGGAGACTCCCTGGAAGCCTTAGAGCTTGTTGTCATGGTGAACACATCAGGGAGCAAAGAGAGAGCCTGACTCAAGCAAGGTAGTTCGGGACTAACACCTGAGGCTCCCCTCTGACCTATTATATACATGCACACAGACACACAGACACACAGACACACAACACACACACACACACACACACACACACACACAAGCACTCATGCACACCATTTTTTTTTTTTTTAAAGCAAACAATCTCTTCCCTTTTTTGTTGGGGGACTATAAAGTTTTCTGTGCCCTACATTATGAGTCACAAACCAGTTTCTCAGGTCGTCTCTGTGTGTCAGGGTTCAGTGTTGGTGGGTCAGGACCCTTTCATGCCCGTGGCTCTGTGATTCTGCTCTGTGCTGCCTGCAGTGTCAAGTGGGGTAGGCAGGTGAAGACTGAGGTGTCCTGCAGAAGAGGAGCTGGCCATGCTGAGCCTTCTGAGATAACTTGAATTAGGGAAAGGTTAGCCGTGCTGTTATCTCATGACATGTCAGAAACGTGGTGTGTGCTGTTCTCTAGGGTCTCCATGAATCCTCTTCTCCTTGGTCTGGAAGTTTTCCCTCTGGTGTTTCATTAACCTGTTCTTTTGCTGGAGGACACAGGGCATCCCCAGGCCTTCTCTGTACCTTGGGACTGATTGCATGCCTCTCCCCTGTGTGTCAGTAACTCTTGTCTGACTGTTGATCTGTTCTCTCTCCTCTGATTTTGAGAGCTACTCTGTGCAGGAAGCAGCATTAGGCTACAGTTAAAGTTTTATAATGCTAAGCTTTTTATTATGGAAACTTTACGTGCAAAAGCAAGAGGGTAGTATAATTTATTCCTGTGCCCAGTGCTGGCAGCTATCAAACATTTGCCAACATTTCTTCCTCTCATCCTCCACTAAAAGAGTTTTTATTGTTGAACAAACGTAAGCAGAGGAAGGCACATGAGGCAAATATTGTGTATAATGGAGCAGTTGAAGAGCCTTGAAGCCAGGAGCATAAGGAGATAGGCCATTTCCCAGAAGAACCTTCAGTGTGTTTCCTCCCATAAGGGTAACCACTGTCTTGATTTTTATGGTAATGTGTCTCACACAGATCCTTATAGTGTTTAAAAATTATTTATGAATAAGTATGTGTGTCACATGTATTTGGGTGCCGAGAGTGAGTATGTGTGTCATATGTATGCAGGCTCTGAGAGTGAGTATGTGTGTCACATGTATGCAGGCTCTGAGAGTATGTGTCACATGTATGCAGGCTCTGAAAGTGAGTATGTGTGTCACATGAATTCAGGCTCTGAGAGTGAGTACGTGTGTCACATGTATTCAGGTACTGAGACAGCTGGAAGAGGACATTGGATCTCTTGGAACTGAGTTACAGATGGTTGTGAGCTGCCAGATGGATGCTGGGAATTGAGCCTGGGTTCTCTGCAAGAGCAGGCAGTGCTCCTAACTGCGGAGCCAGCTCTCCAGTCATGATATTTATAATTTTATCACTTCAGTATACCCCTCAATACCTTTCAAAATTGAGGCAGTGTCCTGTATGGTGCCAAACTCCATCTGTAAATGAGAAAGAACTTCAACTTCTTTTTTAAACATTCCCTTGATTTATTTGTATGTGGAGTGCACAGCTATGGCAGGGGTGTGAGGTTGGACGATGGTGTGGGCATGTGGGAGTTGGTTCTCTCCTTCCTCCAGGTGGATGCAGGAGCCTAACTTGAGTCATCAGTTTGGTGACAGACACCGTTACCCCTCTAGTCAGCTTTTGATTTTCAATTTCTGAATCTCCTCTCCTACCTTCCTAAATTTGACCACCAAACCCAGAGTAATAATTAGTTTCAAGGGATTAATTATGTGGTGTTAAGACTTGAATCTTAGTGTCAGGTGTGTCAGAGCTTCATGCCTGCTTGGTGAAGATAATGTAACGTAACTTCGTGGTTATCACTTTCCCCATATGTTAAAAATAAGCCTGGTTAGAAGCACTCTGAACACCTGTTCTATACGCTTGGTAGTGGCAGGAGAGGAGTGGTTTTAAGAAAGAGACAGAGGCCTGGAAAGGAAGGCACCATGAGTGTAACTGTGTCCCATGATGTCTTCCAGGTGCTAGAAAAAGTGATAGTGTGTCATCAAAAGGAGTCAAAATTGAAAGACTTTCCTAAAAGTCTGTGTGTCTCCTGGAAGGGTTTCTTCTGTTGTTTTTCTTCTGTCTCCTGAGGATGAACCCCTGGGCTAGCCAAGGGTGTTCCTTGAAACATATTATTCAGAGAGAAGTAACTAATTAACAAATAGCTTTGGGCTAGATGCTGAGCTAGAGAGGCGAAAGGCAAGAGAAGAGGTGGCTTCTCTGAGTTAGGATACAAACAAACAAACCTTGTCCACTGCCTTAGGGACCATAGCTCCTGTGTGGTGGGCTGAGTGTTAGCGGGATTAAAGGTATAGGCAGAAGTCAAAGCTGGGACTTTGCTGATGCCAGCGAGGTCCTGCAGGTTTTCTGGATATCTGAAAAACAGGAAGGGACCTCAGAGTTTGCTAGTGGCAGGATGTTCAGGTCTCAGAAACACATCTGCCCTCTGTTAGTGGCTGGGTGGGGTTAAGAACTCCAGCGTTGAGAAAGCATCTTTGTTATGTGTATAAAAATCTCCCTGGAGATAAAGTCTCGTAGAGTGACGGGTCCAACTGTTTTCATTTGGTGGCTGACACCCAGGATCCACATATCAGTTGATAAAAGTCACAGGTTCCTAAGTTACAGTGTTAAGGTGGCCTTGGAGGGTTACACAGTATCAGAGTTAAGGAGCTGGTGATTCTGCATCTTTGTTAAGATGATTCACACATCCAAGTGTCGCTTTCATGTAGTGGTGCCTGGTTATTTGGTGTTAGCACCATTTCCTTCGTGACCCAGGGCCAATTCTGATTCAGCCTTCCGAGCTCACGTTCTGGTTTCTGTCAGGATGTTCCCCCTTCCTGTCACTTCTGTCTCTTTCTGTATCCTTTGTATTTCCCACTCTCTAGCTTGATTTTCCTGTCTGTAAATATAGCTGGGAGAAGGGAAGTACACACCAGGAAACAGGAAGAGCATAGTTACTGCTGAATTCCTACTGTACCCTTATATGTGCTATCTCATCTAAAGCGAGGATTCCTTCAGAGCCTCTAGAAATTGCCTCCATCCACAGTGGAGGCAGCTGGGGTTCACAGTATAGGTGAAATACACAAGTGCAGGGCAATGCCTGTGATCCCAGTGTCTATCCAAATCCCAAGTTTGTTTCCTCCCCTCTGTCTATCCACCCAACACAAGGTCTTGTTGTGTAGTCAGGCTTGCCTCTGAATCACTATGCGGTCCACATTGGTCTCAAAATCACCACCCTCCTGCGTGTCTTCCGTCAGTACTGTACAGAATGATTCTTTTTTTTTTTTTTTTTTTTTAACACTTGGTCTACATATGTAGTTCTCTGGTAACCCATGAGGTAGACCAGGCTGGCCATGAACTCTCAAATGTCCACCTGCCTCCGCCTCTGAAGTGCTGGGATTAAAGGTGTGCACCACTGTGTCTGCCTCCACAGCTGATTCTTAACTATACACTCGAATTCTTCTAATACTAAATGTGTGACACAATTTTGCCTCTCTGTAATAATATTTTAAGCATCATCTATCTACACATGCAATTCAAAACATATTAATTAACCATACTATTAGAGAGTTTTTAGTATATAGATATTTGGAAAAAAACAGAAGACACTTGTGTTTGTACTCATAGGTAGTAAAGAATGGATTTAACCATAATGAAAATTGAATGATATCTCACTGAATGTTTATATGTCCTCTGTCTTAGTTAGGGTTTGACTGCTGTGAACAGACACCATGACCAAGGCAACTCTTATAAGGACAACATTTAATTGGGGCAGGCTTACAGGTCCAGAGGTTCAGTCCATTATCATCAAGGTGGGAACATGGCAGCATCCAGGCAGACATGGTGCAGGAGGAGCTAAGAGTTCTACATCTGCATCTGAAGGCTGCTAGCAGAATACCGGCTTCCAGGAAGCTAGGATGAGGGTCTTAAAGCCCACACCCACAAGTGACACACTTACTCTAACAAGGCCACACCCACTCCAACAAGGCCATACCTCCTAATAGTGCCACTCCCTGTGCTGAGCACATACAAACCATCACATCCTCTCTCATTCTTTTCTCACTTGTTTTGCTTTTTAGGACATAGTCCCACCCTGGGACTTACCATGTGGCCTAGGTTGGGTTGAGTTTGTAGTAATTCAGTGGAGCCTCCCAAATGCTGGGATTATAGGTGTGGACCACCATGCCCAGCTTACTTTGTCTTCATATGTGACATTTAAATTTTATAAATGTTTAACCTAACTATTGGGTTGTAGTATGTGTGTGTATGTGTGTGTGAGTGCATGTGTATGCACATGTATGTGTATTGTGGGTTGTGTGTATATATGCATGTTGTGTGTGTATGTGTATATGTGTATGTATGTGTGCATATATGTGCATATATGTGTGTATGTATACATATGAAGATCAGAGGACAACTTGCATGAGTTGATTCTGTGGATTTCAGGAATGATACCCAGGTCACCACGCTTGTATGGCAGTGCTTTTACCTGTTCAACCATCTTGCTGGCCCGTGACATTTTAATTTTATTTTTTGTGTTTTGTTTATGTATTGGTGTTTTGCCTGCATGTACGCCTTGCACTGTGTGTGTGTGTCTCTGTGTGTGTGTGCGTGTGTATGTGGTGCCGGAAGAGGCCAGGAGAAAGGCCTTGAGTGCTCTGGAACTGGAGTTCCAGGCGTGTGGGTGCTGAGAATTGAACCCAGGCTCTGGAAGAACAGCCAGCGCTCTTAACTTCTAAGCCATTACTCTAGCCTTCCATGGAAATTTAAAATAGAGAACGACCAAGAAATGTTTATGAACACTTGAAACTATTTATTGCAACACAGCAACACCAGGAGCTGACTGAAATGCACACTAAAGGTCAAATAACACTGGCAGTGCAATCTCAAATGAAGGATCCTTGCTTTTGCATAAAACAAATGAGTCTTTGATTTGCATGGTCACCGCAGTCTAGGAGAATTCAGAACAAAGAGTACTTACTTCCCTTTTAATGCAGTTAGAGCCTAGGCTTTAGTAATTGTGTTTCTCACCTTGTCAGTCTGAATATCTAACAAGACACTTGAAAATTATTTGGGATGTTTCCCAATTCTTCGCCAAGCCTAGCAATTCATGTGGCATCTCTGAGCCCTTCCAAACCTTCTGCAAATGCCAGTGTCACCTGATCATCGTAACAACCAAGAGCTGTCTCAGATCTCGACTATTTCCTTAGAGGTTGGTACCACCCACCCCCGCCCTGCTATGTTGCTTGTCTCCTGGCTACTGCCGGAGATGCTTCACACCGGGAAGTCAGGAGGACATCTCTGCTGGGTTTAAGCTTTTAGATCAATCTTATGGAATGCCTTGGTTCTTCTCTAGATGCTGAAAATAGGAACCCGGGCAAGCACTGAGCCACAGTCCTGGCTCTTACAGGTTTATCATGTGCAAAGCATGTGCTTGCAGTGTCTCAGAGTGACACAGGTTACTGCAGCTCTGCACAGGTTTACAAGGTCCCTGACAGGTGGTGAGTTAGCATGATGCAAGGGAAAAGCACAGGCTTTGAGGTGGGATAGGGAGGTGGGTTTGGGAAAGCGTTCCTCTGTGTGTTATTGCTAAGCATAGAATATGCCGTGATGGGCTTATTCTCGGTGTATCATTCTGCTAATCTACTAAACGTTCTGCTAAACATGCATCCACGTTCAGCAGCACAAGCTAAGTTTCACCCTTCCTGATACCCATTAAGTCTTGCTAATTATGTCCATATCATGGCCCTAGAAGCCCAGGCTGGGAAGTCAGGGATGGTTATCAATGGCAGATACAGAAGAACAATTCAAGTGCAGTCTCTCCCCAGCACCTGTGTCTTAAGATTTTCCTGTATTTTTAATTAAAAGTTGCTATTATTGTTGTAATTGTTAGTGTGTGTTTGTGTGTGTGTGTGGTGTGCACGCGGGTGCATGCGTCTGTCTATTTGTCTGTCTGTCTTCAGACATGTGAGTGTCATGGCACGTAAATGCCAGAGTACAATGTTCAAGAGATACTCTGTCCTCCCATATTTTTGAGGAAGCTTTCTCCCACTCTTTCTGCCGCACTCGCTACCCCAAGCTCTCTGGTCCTGGCTGAGTCTCCTGTTCTGCTTCTTGCTTTGGTATTGGACCACTAGGTTTCAGGTGCCCATCATCAAATCTGGCTTTTTCACAAGGGTTCTGGGGACCAGACTCAGAGCAGCAGGCTCAAACTGCAGGAGCTTTTCCCACTGAGCCATCCCACCAGAATCTTCTTTTTAATACATGTTTTTTTAGCCTGAACACACTTACACAGGACCATGCCTGTTGGTCCTTTTAAGAAGAAATGAAAGACAAATAGGAGACCGACCATACAGTTATATCACATACCCAAATAATGCAGAGAGCAAAAGGAGTTGTGAGACCAAGGATAACCTGAGATAAAGTTAACCCAATGATAACCAAATTGCCTGGGGCAGAAAAGAAAGAGATTGGAGGTGAAAAGGTTTGTTATACATTTGCTGTGGAGTAGCAGCAGGATTCCCCTCCATCCCCCATCCCCCACTCCCCCATCTTCCCTTCTGAGACTGGTGAGGGTTACACATGACAGGATCTGAGGCAGACTGGAAGAAGGGAGCATGTGTGGTCATAAAAATAGAAGCAGGTAGCACAGGCACAGAGTTAGTACCCAGCCTGGAGCCAGGGGCCTGGTACTGTTCGTTCTGGCTCTGATGTGGTGACACATTCTTGGGAGTTGAGCATGGAGTCCAGTAGTAGCCTGCCAGCCTTTTGGAAACCCTTCTAACCCTGATGGATTCTCTCTTCTCCTCCAAATACTCTGCCTGCCCTGGTACTAGGGATCTCAAAAGCTGAATAGACATGATGCTGGCAAGTAGAGAGTGGGAAGAAACTGTGGTGGGAGAAGGGAGAAGGGGGCAGGGGCAGGGGGCAGGGAGAAAGCTTAAGCAAAATTCCCAGCACAGAGACCTTTACTTAGGCCTGTGACCTACCCATCCACAGAGACCTGTCAGCCCTTTCCCCTTTCCCCAGTGTTTGGTCCTAGAGATCTCCATCTCTAGAGCAAGAAAGGGGTCAAAACTGAGCAACCCCAACCTAGCAGAAACCTCACACATTGTCTGCAATATGGGAAACCATACTTGTGTGTTTAGCCGCCCCCTCCCACTCTACCCATCCATTCATTTCTTACATTTTCTAATTTCTGAATAAAGACTAAAGTTCCTGAAGTGGTTTCCCTTCTTCTCCCAAATTATTTAACCTCATCTAGGAAATCCAAAAGGACTTTTTCCTAACAATTTCCAAATGTCTTGGTCCAGAATAAATATCCATCTCCCAGTCCCTCTGCCCCCTCTTTCTGATTGTGTATCCTTCTCCAAGTGTTCGGTTTGCTGTCTGAATTTCTGTTCTAGACTGTAGTAACTAAGTATCTTCCTGCTGTAGACTGTAGTAACAGAGCACCTTCCTGCTCTAGACTGTAGTAACAGAACGTCTTCCCTTGTCAACTGCATTTTCACAGCTGAGTGTCTCATCATGCCATCATTCTGGTCTGATTTTATTTTGTTTATTTGTGTGTGTGTGTGTCTCTGTGTCTGTATGTTCGCATATGTGTTTGTGCTTGTGTATATGCATACAAAACCCCATAGAAGCCAGAAGGCAGCATCGGATGCCTGGAGCTGGAATTAGTGGTGGTCGTAAACTCCCTGACATGGATGCTGGGAACTGAGCTCCAGTTCTCTCCCACCACAGCAAATCTAGCTGCTAAACCTACTCTTCATTTCCATGTCACCTGCTCATGTCATCCGGTGTCACCTGCTCCTTAGATATTTTATTCTAAGTGTTAACAGGTCAGCTTCCCAGGCCAATAGGAACAGAGTTCTTCCCTCTGGAAAACAAGGTGAAATATTTAGCTTAAAGATTCTCTTGATGCCGAATGACTGTCTTCACAACTATATACTCAGGTTTGATGGTGACTGGAGAGCTTAGTTCATGGATCTCATCACATATTTATTATGTTTATATGCCATCCCACTGTGCCAGGGTGTAAACTACTGACCTCGTCTCCTCACCTGGCTGTGTTCTTCCCCATCTTTTGCATCAAGGAGGAAGACACTTTAAGGAAGATAATTGGTTCAGAAACCTGGAAACGGACGCATCATTTGATTTATGATGTCTTGAAGTTGGCAGGTAGCTTACATTACTCGGATAGGATAAGCTAAACCATCTCTTCTCACTGCAGGGATATTGTAGGAGAGGGCAGGGTCTCACTTGCTGGGTTAGTATCTGGGTTGTGACCACACGGGCACGATTAAAACCCATGCCCTCCTGCCCTTCTCTTGGGTCTCAGGAACTGCCTTGCACTTTTGATCTTCATAGATACATAGTTCTCTCAATGAGACCTCATAGCAGAAAAATTTGTTCTTTTAGTTATTCTGGGAAGTCATTTGGTGGTTTAAAAATATGGATTTGACTTTCTTTTTTTTTTTTTTTTTCTTGATAGAATTCCTTTGTCATACTATTTTAGTCATTAGAAACACTGGGAAAAAGTAGTTGTGCTGGCCAAGGATTACAAAGAGTGATTCACTTTTTATTTAAGGATTGCCATTGCTGACCTCTGGAGGCTAATTTAGAAGTGAATCATTTATAGAAAGTTCTACCCTGTTCGAGGCAGGGCTTTCTACAATATCCTCATGAGGGTCTAAATAAAGCACATGGTATCATGTTTCTAAATGTCTGTCTTGTTGCCAATTTTATATCTTTTCTAAGCCATGAAACTGTTTCTAGTGACTACAGGTATTAAGGCACTATGTATAGCAAGATGCATTGTTTGAAAGAATACTAGAGATTTAGTGTGTATATTATATTGAGAAAATACTAGACAGGATATTTTAGAATGACTGTTTATAATACAGAGAAATGAATATAAATAGTTTAAAATTACCAGAAATGACATTAAAAGAAAGCTTCTCAAGTATTATAATTCAAATTGAGCAATCATGTTTTGATGGTATTTGTACATTTCTTAAAATACCTAATGTGCGTGACTTTTAGAGCCATTTACAAGAAATTCATTTTGGAAGCTGTCTTACTCCTTTAGAAAATGAACAGTTTACTACAAAAACTAATTCGTTTTTATTTAGTTTTACACAGCATAAAATACCTAATCTCTGAGCTATAGAAGTTTCTCACTGAAGACTGAATTTATATTAATACTGTAGATAAAGAATTACGGGTTAGAAAAAAAAAAAAAAACACTGAAGCCTGAATTTGTGTTGTGACTTTGACCTTAGACAGACAAACTCTCTGTGGTCTGAGCTGATGTCCTGTCTGCTGAGAGCACAGGGCTACATGCCTTCACATCTGAGTCAGAAGGATTAGTTGTGCTTACCCTGGGAGGTGATGGTGGCTTAGATGACTCTGTGCAGATGTTAGAACCCGGAGACTCATTGGAGGGCAAAGAGATTGGAATTAGTCAACCGTGGCTAGAGTCCTAGACAAAATTTCTTTTTACTCTCTAAACCATTGTTTTCTCAGGTGGGAGAAAATAGATAAAAAGGCAAGGCTGCAGATATAGTTCAGTGATATTGTGTTCTTAAAGATTACTTTGGGAGGCAGCCTGTGTTCGACATGGCGCCGTGTAGACGTTGGAGGACAGCGTTTAGCAGTTAACTCCCTTGGTTCACCTTGTGCTGAGGCAGGGCCTCTCTTGTTTCTGCCTAGGTGCTGTGTGTGTGAGCTTTCGGATGATTCCTTGTGTCTTCCCAGTTTTATGTGGGAACATTGGGATTAGATATGAGCAATTGCATTTGGCTTTTGTGTGGATTCTAGAGATTGACCTCACACTGTCGGGCTTGTGTGGGAAGCACTGTAACCCCTGAGCCACCTCACTGGCTCTGAAGCATGCTCTTATCATGTTCGGGACTATGCCCTAAAACAAACAGATAAACACACCTGTAGGTTGCTTATCCCTTGGAAAGGCTTAGAATTGATGTATTTTGGAATATTTGTACATTTAACACAAAGTTTATTTATAAATTGTTTAATGTCATACACATAGACAGAAGATAACAGTGTATAGCACTTTAAAAAGTAATTTTGGGCAGAAAACAAAATTTTGTGGTATAGAATATCTCCACAATATAGTGAGGTACAAAATGTTTTGGATCATGGAACATTCTGAATTTGGACTTTCAAATTAGTGTTGTGCAACCTGAAAGACACCATTACCTGGATCTGTTGTAACTTCAGGTTGTGTAAGTAGCTGGTACCCATAATGCATCAGTGTCTCTCTTGTCCTTAATACTGGTCTTATTCTCTTCTTTCTGTCTTCCATTTCCTCAGAGTGTTGTTTTCAGTGTTATAGTTGAAGTAGATGGTGGTGGCCACTGTGCTTTAGCAAAATGGGGAGCCCATGTTGAAATGGTGTACACCTCATCCCAGTATCAGCATAGTTAGGAAATAGTATGTTTACTCTTTGAGAGTGTGATGGTTTGAATAAGAATGGACCCATAAGCTCATATATTTGAATGCTTAGGCACCATGGAGAGCTGTCTGAAAGGATTAGAAGGATTAGGAGGTATGGCCTTGTGGGAGGAAGTGTGTTGTTTGTTCCTGTTAGGTTTTGAGATTTCTTTTTTTTTTCTTTTTCTTTTTTTTTTTTTTTTTTAGGTTTTTTGAGACGGGGTTTCTCTGTATAGCCCTGGCTGTCCTGGAACTCACTCTGTAGACCAGGCTGGCCTCGAACTCAGAAATCCGCCTGCCTCTGCCTCCCAAGTGCTGGGATTAAAGGCATGCGCCACCACCGCCCGGAGGAGGCTTTGAGATTTCAAAAGCCCACATGAAGCCCAATCTCTCTCTGCTTTTGGATTAGGATGTTGCTCTTAGCTGCTTCTCCAACAGCTTGTTTGCATGACTCCTGGCATGATGATAATGGACTAAGCCTATGAAACTCTTAGCCAGCCCCAATTAAATGCTTTTTTTCCCTAAGAGTTGCCTTGGTCATGGTGTCTCTTCACAGTAATAGAACACTGACTAAGACATAGGGGATCATATATCAGAAGACACTGATCTTTTTGGAAGAATCTTTTTTTTTTTTTGGATAGGGTCATTATGATTGTTTATAAAAAGATAAAGAGATAAAGAGTATGTTCAGTGGGTGTGTGGAGAGGTATGGGGGAAGGGATGTCTTAGTGGGCCCATGCCGAGGCATCTCTTCCCCATGAGGGACCAGTCACACACTGGTATAGAATAGAATAGAGTTTATTCAGGGCATGGAGAGGGGAGCCAGGAGGGTAGTAGAGGCAGAGAGAGAGGGAGAGAGGGAGAGGGAGAGAGAGAGGAGGAAGAGGAGGAGGAGAGAAGTAGAGGCCAGTCATGACCACTTGGAGAGAGGGGGGAAGGGGCGAGGGGACAAGGAGAAGCAAGAGATCAAGAGATCAAGAGAGAGAGGAGGGAGCAAGCAGTCCCTTTTATAGTGGGCCAGGCCTACCTAGCTGTTGCCAGGTAACTGTGGGGAGGAGCATACCTGGCTGTTGCCAGGTAACTGGAGGTGGAGTTTAGACAGAATACTAACACATTAGACAGTTTTCGCTGGCCTAGAACTCACTACATAGACCAGTCTCTAAAATGTAGACAATATGAACCTCCCAGGGTTGGAACGATAGTTGAGCATTGAAGAGCACTGGCTGCTCTTTCAGAGGATCAGAGTTCAGATGCCAGTTACCCATATCAGGGCTCACACCCAACCATAACTCCAATTCCAGGGTGATCAAGCCCCTCTAGTATCCTAGACACCATCACTCAGATGTATACATTCCACACACAGGAACATACACATATGCATAATTAAAAATAAATCAATCTGAAAAAAAAAAGAGAGAATAACGTAGGTCAAACCTAGACATAATCAACAGAAAGACAGCCACCTGGTTTTCTTATATGTAATGATGGAATGAAAATCTTCTCCTGAGAGGGAGAATGCTTGATCTATTTATTTTCAATTTCCCTTTTTTATTTTCTGCAGTGACACTGACTGATATTTCTACCATTCTTATTTGAGATAAAGGGTACAAAAAAAAGCAAGATTCTTGAGAAAACTGAGATGTAAGAAAGCAGTTATGAAAATTTTTAGTATTGCTGCTGTAGATTGCCACAAGAGATAACTGTTTTAGCTGCTTACACTTAAAACTGAACCCACAAGAGTGGGTGTGTCTTGGATTCTTCTGCCTGCTTTTGGGACTCTTTCTCCTGTTGGGTTGCCTTGTCCAGCCTCCATATGAGGGTTTGTGTGTAGTCTTTTTATATCTTGTATTGTTGTGTTTGGTTGTTGTCTCTTGGAGGCCTGCTCTTTTCTGAAGGAAAATATAGAGGGAGTGTTTCTGGGGAAGGAGAGGTGGGTAGGGGGTGGGGGGTGGGGTGAGGGGGTCGGGGGTGGGGGTGGGGGATGGGGTGAGGGGGTGGGGGTGGGGTGAGGGGGTGGGGGGTAGGGGGTGGGGGGTGGGTAAAGGACATACACCAGGAGGGATGAGTTGGGGGAGTGTAAACTGCAGTCGGAATGTATTGTGTGAGAGAAGAATCTATTTTCAACAATTAAAAAACCATACCCACAAAGAATGCATTTCTAGGTGCACAAATCATGACTTCTTTATTCACATATTGTTGGAACACTAGAATCTTCGGGCAGCGTAATTCCTGTTTAAGGAAAACATCAAACAAAGAAGATCTGGAAATGAACTTCCTGGAGTTTTAAAAATAATTTGGATGTGTTTTGGGGATTTATTTATCTGTCTATGGGCTAGAATCTGCTGAAGCACTGGGGACAAATATTTATTCTGTGCCATCCACAAAGTATCCTTGTAGAGTATGTAATGGCACCACCATAGGGAATGTAGCATTAATGTAGCCACCATAGGGAATGTAGCATTAATGTAGCTACCATAGGAAATGTAGCATTAATGTAGCCACCATAGAGAATGTAGCATTAATGTAGCCACCATAGGGGAATGTAGCATTAATGTAGCCACCATAGGGAATATAGCATTAATATAGTGCTGGTTTTGTGCTCAGGCTTTTGCTGTCCTGGCCAGATGAGTTTCAATGATCAGTAGTAATAAATAGGTGGTAAGAATTTAAAAACACTGGGAAAGTAGCAATTAAAGAATAAATACATAGTAAGAATACTGTCTATCTTTTAGTTTAAAATATTGAATAATATGATTAGTCAGGGTTATCTAGAGGAACAGAACTGATAGAATTTATATATTCATTTATATATTATGAATATGTATAAATGATATTTATATAAAAATTATGATTATTTATATACATAACATGCAATACATTATATATAATTTAGATAATATAAATTTATATATAATTATATATTATGTATTAATAATATACATATTAGAGCACTTTCTATATATGTATACACACACACACACACACACACACATATATATATACATATATATTTACATGTATATGTATATGAAGGGGACTTATTAGAGTGACTTACTTACAGCTTACAGGCTGTGGTCCAGCTAGTTCAACAATGGCTGTGTACCATGACAAGTCTAAGAATCCACTAGTTGTTCGGTCCATGAGATGAGACCGGATGTCTCAGTAGGTCTTCAGTATATGTTGGAATTCCAAAGTAGGCTCCAATGCTGGTGATGTAAGAGAGAAGGCCAGTGGAGAGCAAAAGCCGCTTTCCTCCTCGTTCTTACGTAGGCTGCCATCTGTTAGGTGTAGCCCAGAGTCCGACCTCAAATGCTGTGGACTTAAGGTGAGGCTCAGATGACCTAGTTAATTAACTAATTAAAATCCCTCACACATGTACCTGGCAACTTAGGTTAGTTTTAGTTAATTCCTGTTAATTAGTTAATTAGTAGACTAGGTATAGTTCATTACTGATATAGTCAAGTTGACAACCAAGTATGGCTATCACATATGGTTTCTGGGGGAAATGAAATTTTATCCTGGTTATGACCTTTATAAAAGGAGCAGGATCTAACTTGGTCTTCCCAGATCCTGCAGTTTAAGGAGTTCTTCAAGCGTAGTTGAGCTATCACTCAAAAAGCATCTGTCAAATGGGGACAGTTGCCGGACCCACACTTAGAACTATCGGTTTGTAAACTTCTTTTTATGTATAGTCCCTTATTGAACTTCGTCAAGAGCTCTGCCTGTATCCCAAACTTTAGCAATGCCATCCAGGCCTCAGGGTCCCATTGTGCAGCCCAGGTTGGACTGGAACTAACAGAGGAGGTCCCTCTGCCTCGGCCTCCGTGTTGGGATTTAAAGACATGCACCATCATGCCACGCCCCTCCATCATCATGCCACGCCCCTCCATCTCTTTTTCATAAAATTTAAACGGTTGTATTTGCTAGTTGTTGACACACAATTATTCCTAAAATACTTCACAGACTCTTTAAATTGTCCGGCGTCTCCCGAGCTGGGTACTGAATCTCTTAGAAACAAATAACAACCCTGGTGTTTTACAAGGGGCACAAGAGCCAAGTGAAAGCAGCTTAACAGGAAGTTTCTTTTTGTAGAGAACCTGTACCAGGATCCAACTGGATCAGCAGGCACGTGGGCGAGAGGTTACTTGGGTTTTATTCTAGTGAAGCAGGCTGCTAGGCTCAAGTCCCAGAAATATAGGGAGGTAGCTTTAGTGTAAACAAAAGTTTTAGCTGATGGGGAAGATTTATGGAATATTGGCCGTTGGTGGGCTAGCCAACTTTGATAGAAAAAAAAAAAGTTTTTGTTTGTTTGTTTGTTTCCACAAACCCGAGGCATGATTTGCGCTAGGCCAGAGGTCCACCACGGAGGTACACCCTCGGCTTCACTTAAATTGCTATTTTGAATCACTATGATGCGAAAGAAACAAAATATCCCCTTTTTAAAAAGGTAAGGCCAGGTGTGGTGGTGCATTCCTATTCCTTTGATCCCAGAACTCAGGAGGCAGAGGGAGGCAGATCTCTGTGAGTTCAAGGCCAGCCTGGTCTACAGAGTCCAGAATAGGCTTGTTTGTTACACAGAGAAACCCTGTCTCAAAAACCCCAAAAAACACAACAACAACAAAAACACAAACAAACAAACAAAACCAAAAAAAAAGAAAAGATATATTCACTGGTTTTGATGTGCTTCCCATGGTGGTGTACGTCACTACTGTGTATGTGCGTCCTGCAGACCTTTGGGAATAGAATTTACGGTTCAGAGGGGATCATTTAGCTTAGACCACTTTGAAGTCAATGAGAGTTGAACTCAGATCCTTGACTTTGACAAATGATGACTTTGTGACTTGTATTAATTAATTTTGCTAAATCTCCATTTCCTGTTTGTGATATGAGGATACAATGTCCTTTATATAGTCATTGTGAGTGTTAAATGAGAGAGTGGATGTAAATCGCTTAGCATAGGGTCTTGTCTTCAGAAATGTTGAAGACATGTCATCTAATGCTAACATATGAAAACATTGCCTCACATTCTACCCACACACCAACTACTAATACACTTTATGACAGGGACATTCACATCATAAATTGAGGACTATTTCATCCAATAGATATTTATTGAATAAGTTCATTAATGGTCAGGGTGTTTTGTTGAAGAAGACTAATGTAAAAGGCTCTTTTCTCTCTTTGCAGATCTTATTTTGTACTTTAAACACACCTAAAATTGACATGGGGAAGCTCCTGGGCGGGCAGCTGGGTCTTGAAGATTTCATATTTGCCCACGTGAAAGGCATAAAGAAGGAAGTGAACGTTTTTAAGTCAGAGGATTCACTTGGACTCACCATCACGGATAACGGCGTTGGCTATGCTTTTATCAAGGTAAGTTTTTGAAAAAAAAAAAAAAAATTAAGACAATCTTCCAGATCAAAGAGAGTTATAAATTCTCTTTGGGGAGAGCTAGCTAGCTGAGCTGGGGCTTACAAATTAGTATCTCGATTTTATTTTTAAAAAAGTTTGAAGATAACATTTTTGAAAAACTCTTTCTGAAATTCTTCCCTTTGCTTTACGCATCCTCTGCTGTTTAGAACGTGAGAAGGGTGGACTAGCCCCAGTGCCTCCTCACTACTCACGGAATTGGCCTGCGCCTGTAGCTCCGAGGACTTTCTGGATGAGTTTTAGAGATTTAATGTTACTTATAAAACTGCACAGGTTTTTTTTTTTTTTTTTTTTTTTTTTTTAAATATTCTTCAGAATTATCTCAATAATCTAATTCTTTTGTTTGTATACAAAATGAGTAATATAGAGTTGTAAGGAGAAGTTTAAAATAGGTTGAAAGTGAGAATAGCCAAGTAAAAATTCTGCTGTACAGCTGTGCCATCCCATGTGTGTGTGTGTGTGTGTGTGTGTGTGTGTGTCTGCTGTATGAGTGCAGCTGTCCCCCATCCCTGCGTGTGAGTGTATGAATGTGCGTGTGTATGTATGTATGTATATGTGTGTCAGCTGTAATGAGTATAGCCATCTCCATCTCCTCTGTGTGTGTGTGTGTGTGTGTGTGTTGTGTGTGTGTGAGACATAATGAGTACAGGTGTCCCCATCCTGTGTGTGTGTGTGTTGTGTTTGTGTGTCTGCCGTAATGACTATAACCATCCTCATCCCCTCGGTGTGTGTGTGTGTGTGTGTGTGGTGCATACAGGTTGGTTCAGGAACCCCTGTGCATGCTAGAATCGTGCCTGTTCGAGTATATAGTACAAATAGCATAGTATTTGCATATAACCTGTGTACATCCTCCTGTACAGCTTAAATCATCTCTAGATCTCTTATGACATCTATATAGTTATTGTATCATGTTGCTTAGAGACCAAGGAATGTCTGTGTCCAGTACAAACACAATTGTTGCATGTTCGCTTGAGGCAGCATCTTGCTACATAGCCCAGGCTGTCCATGGACTCCTGAGCTTAAGTGATTCTCTTGCCTCAGGGTTGGTTGCTGTATTAGCCAGGGTTCTTTATAGTCACAGAACGTATGGAATGTCTCTATATATTAAGGGAATTTATCATGCTGGGCGGTCGTGGCGCATACCTTTAATCCCAGCACTTGGGAGGCAGAGGCAGGCGGATTTCTGAGTTCGAGGCCAGCCTGGTCTACAGAGTGAGTTCCAGGATAGCTAGGGATACATAGAGAAACCCTGTCTCAAAAAAAAAAAAGGGAATTTATCATAATGACTTACAGTCTGTTGTACAACTTATCCAACAATGGGCAGCTGTGAGTGGGAAGTGCAAGAATCTAATACTTGCTCAGTCCCTTGAGGCTAGTTGTTTCAGCTGGTCTTCTGTATAAACTGGAATCCAGGTTCCAACAGATGTGCTGGCCAGTAAATGAAAGCAGGCCAAGAAGAGTGAGCCTTCCTTCTTCCAATGTCCTTAAGTAGACCTCCAGTAGATGATGTGGCCCAGATTAAAGGTGTGCACCACTACACCTGGATTTGGAA
Organism: Mastomys natalensis; assembly: GCA_021653895.1. NCBI lineage: Eukaryota > Metazoa > Chordata > Mammalia > Rodentia > Muridae > Mastomys > Mastomys natalensis. Next base: position 174,884 of record JAJTUV010000822.1, read on the forward strand.
CTTGCTTTGTTCCAGGCTTGCCTTGAACTCAGAGATCTGCTTGCTCAATCTCTTAGGATTAAAGGCATGTACTATCTTGCCTGGGCCTAAGCTTTTCATGGTCACTATACCTCAAGCTCTGGATCAAAAGCATGTGTCATCCAGGTCAGAAGCCTGTGTCTTTCAGTCACAATATCTGGATCACAGGTGTGCCTTGCATTTCTGGATTGTAGTTCACTCAGCTGTAGTCAAGTTGACAATTAGGAATAGCTATTACAGCTGCCTTAATAGCAGCTGGCTTACACAGACTGCTCGCCAAACACCAGACACTCTGCATGCATTTTTGTTTAACCTTCACAGTAATCCTAGTTTGGTTTATTTTTATTTAATTTTATGTGTGTGGTAGTGCCTGTGTCAGGGCATGGCTTGTGTGTGTGTGTGTGTAGTGTGTGTGTGTGTGTGTGTGGTGTGTGTGTGTAGTGTGTGTGTGTAGTGTGTGTGTGTAGTGTGTGTGTGTGTATGTGTGTGTAGGCCAGAGGCTGATGTCAGATGGCTTCTTTAGTCACATATTTTATGTGTTGAGATGTGGTCTTTCACTGAATCTCGAGCTCACAGATCAGGTTAGGATGGCTGTCAAGTGAGCCCTTGGATTGCCTGACCCACCTCCCCATTGCTGGACTTGGAGATGCATGCCTGGCTCTTTCTGTGGCTACTGAAGATCTAAGCTTGGGTTGCAGAACACAGACTTTGGCAATTGAACTGTCTTCCATTCTCACAGCAATCTGATTTTATTGCCACAATGTCTTTTTAAACTTCCAGCATAGCACATTTAAAAAAAAAAAAAAAAACAAAACCATACAGTTTAATGAATGTTCACATTCTATCGCCGGTACAGTGGTGTAAGATCCATAGAGTCATAGGAACTGCATGTCTGCTACCCCAAAGGCTCCCTTGTGCACCCTTCCAGTGACATCTACCCTGAAAGGTAATACCCATTGCCACTTGCTTCTTGAGATCTATAGGCTCGTGTGTTATGTATCTGCAGTCTCTGCCTTTCTCGGTGTGTCTTTGCAATGTGTCCATAATGGGCAGTATCACCAAAATGCAAAGATAGTATGAGGACGGTTAAATAGCTTGGTCAGAATTATAATACTGGGCAGGTTCGGAATTTGAACCCAAGGAGCCTGACTCTAGAGCAGGTATTTCTATGCACTGAGCTAAGAGTCAGTATAGGCTTTGTGCAGCACAGCATGGTTTATTACGGCCTTCTTTGCTGGTGCACCGGCATCATTAAGAAATAATTGTAGGGAAGTTATCTAACTGTAGATGCCTCTCTAACTGCCTGCTCGATAGGATGGTTATTTTTAGCACTGCAGAAGATAGAAATGCACTGGAGGTGGAGTGGGTGACCAAATGGAAAACCCTTGAGCTGGGAAAGTCATGTGGGAGAGTCCAGGGGAAGTTCAGGACACCAGGTACAGGCAGCAGAGCCTGCCCGCTGTCTGCAGAGGAGGCTCGGACGCTTCCTAGCATGTGGATGCTTTAGATGGTAGCCTCTGACATTCCAAGCGTCTGTTTCTATTTTTTTTGTCTTGTCAAATATGTGCCTGCCTCAAAGTACTAGTCATTAGTCCTTTGGGGACAGAGGGCATAGTAAGAAAGAAGGAAGCCAACACATCGTCTACTTTAAAATACAGATGATAAAAAATGGTATAAATTGGATAATTTCAAAATTGAAAATATTACAATAATTAGAAAAACAACTTTTATATACAATTTACCTAAATGTCCAGTTTTTATCATTTGCTAATTTGCTGTGTTTTTCATACACATTTTATCTCTATTTTTCCGTCTAGACTCATTCTTTTTACTCCCAACCACTTCAGCGTGTAATCACTAAGAACCAAAGTATTCTTTATGTTACATATACCCATAGTACAATTATGAAATTGAGAAGAATCAAACATTGGTTTGACTCAACAAACTAATCCCCAGGGCTGGAGATGTAGTTCAGTGGGTAGAGAACTCGTCTTGCATGCACAAACCTGTGGGTTCTAGCCCCAGCACAGCATAAAAGTGGCTATAGTGGTACATATCTGTGATCCCAACACTCAGATGGTAAAGGCAGAGTGGTCAGAAGTTCCAGGTCTGGGCTGGAGGGATGGCTCAGTGGTTAAGAGCACTGACTTCTCTTCCAGAGGTCCTGAGTTCAATTCCCAGCAACCACATGTGGCTCACAACCATCTGTAATGGGATCCAATGCCCTCTTCTGGTGTGTCTGAAGACAGCTGTAGTGTACTCATATACATAAATTAAATAAATAATGCTTTAAAGAAGTTCCAGGTCATTGCTGGCTCTGTGGAGAGTTTGAAACCAGCCTTGTTTTGAGCCCTGGTCTCACCACAAAACAAGGAAAAACTAATCTCTAGTCCACGTTGGTTTTCTTGGTTATTTTCCCCACCTCCCTTCCCTTCTGTAAGCCCAGTGCAGCATCCTGCTTTCTGGTGGTTCTTTCACATCTCTGCAATAATCCCTTAGCTTTTTCTAGGGTTCTCCTTAGTCTACTATTTTCCTTGATTTAAAAAATAATTACCGAAAAAACCAAAGAAACAAAAATTACGTGTGTGGGTATTTTTCTCGCACAAATCTCTGTGTATCATGTGAATGCCTAATGCCTACAGAGGCCAGGGGAGTGTCAGATCACCTGACCTGGAATAAAAGATGGTTGTAAGTGCCATGTGGGTGCTGGGAATTGAACCTGGGTCCTCTGCAAGAGCAACCAATGCTCTTAACTTCTGAACCATCTCTTCAGTCCCTAATCTGTGACTTTCTGATGTGTTCTTATATTGAGAGACAGACTACACTCTTTGGAGCAGGAAATTGTGCAAGATTCCTCAGGGGACCACTTTGGAAGGGCCAAGATGAGGGAAAAAGTTCTTTAGATTCTTAAGTGAATATAGAATACTATATTTTATATATACTAACAAATAATGTTTGTCTTTCATTTTTCTTGATACTTTAGACCAGATAGTACCCTGAGCAATATTATTAATCTCTGTTCAGATACTATATGATTGTTAAAACACACTGTATTTCAGAAGTTTATATCTATTGACATCTTATTGAAATAATAAAAAAAAAGTGTTCATATGTGTATAGATATATGTGAAGGCCAAAGGCCAGCATCAGGTGGTGTCACTTGGGAGCTATCCATCATCTTTTTTGAGACTCTCATTGGGATCTGGGCAAGTCCCAGGAATCCTTTTGCCTCTGCCCCTCCAAGCTGGGATAGACACACATGCCACCACTCCTGACTTTTTATGTACCCATACTTGCACACATAGCCAACACTTTGCTGGCTGAGGTATCTCTTCTGGGCCCAGTATACTTGTTCTTTGTTAGTTTTTCTTTTCTTTTCCTTCCTTCCTCTCTTCCTTCTCTTTTCTTTTCTTTCCTTTGTCCTTCCTTCCTTCCTTCCTTCCTTCCTTCCTTCCTTCCTTCCCTCCCTCCCTCCCTCCCTCCCTCCCTCCCTCCCTCCCTCCCTCCCTCCCTTCCCCTCCCTCCCTTCCCCTCCCTCCCTCCCTCCCTCCCTCCCTCCCTCCCTCCCTCCCCTCCCTCCTCCCTCCCTCCTCCTCTTTCTTCTTTCTTTCTTTCTTTCTTTCTTTCTTTCTTTCTTTCTTTCTTTCTTTCTTTCTTTCTTTCTTTCTGTCAGCTTGACACAAACTAGAGTTATCTGGGAAGAGGAACCTAAGTTGAGAAATCTGATGCCTCCATCAGATTGCCCATAGACCAGTGGTTCTCAGGTTCCCTAATGCTATGGCCCTTTAATACAGTTCCTCCTGTTGTGGTGACTGCCAACCATAAAGTGATTTTATTGCTGCTTCAAAACTGTAATGTTGCTATTGCTATGAATCATAATGTAAATATCTGTGTTTTCCAATGATCTTAGGTGACCCCTGTGAAAGGGTCAATCAGCTCGAGAGGCTGGGATTCACAGGCTGAGAACTGCTGCCATAGGCAGACCTTTGGGGCATATTCTTGATTAAAAATTGATGGAGGAGGGTTAGCTCTCTGTGCGCACTGCCACTCCTGAGCAGATGGCCTTGGGTTCTGTAAGAGAGCAGGCTGAGCAAGCCGGGAGGAGCAATCCAGGAAGCAGCACTCCTCCATGGTCTCTGTATCACTTCCCGACTCCTGGTTCTTGCCTTAAGTTCCTGCCTTGGCTTCCCTTACTGTGCCCCACGAAGCCTAAGCCAAATAGACCCTTTCTTTCTCATTGCTTCTGGGTTCTTGTTGTTGTTATGTTTATTTTTTGTTGTTGTTCTTGTTTATTTATTTTTTGAGAGTGAGAGAGAGAGAAAGTCAGAGTCTCTTTACATAACCCTGTCTGTCCTGAACTCATTATGCAGACTAGGCTGCCTCAAACTCAGAGAGATCCTCCTGCCTCTGCCTCCAGAATATTGAGATTAAAGACATGCACCACCATTCCCAGCAGCCCTGGTCAGGGTGTTTTATCACGTTTATCACAGCAATAGAACCCTTACTGAGACACCTACCACCTCAGGTTTTATTCTGTTGGCTCAGGAGTCCAGGGCTCAGGTCACACATAAAATAGCCAGTGTACTACAGACGTTCACACAGGGTGTCTTTGGGTGCTCTTCTCTGGGTTTTACCTTTCTGTTTCCCTCCCTTCTCTGCTCCACGTCTGTAGCCACAGATGCTCTGACTCTCTGCTGCTGCCTGGGTCTCTCCTGCTGCTGTCTGACTTCTGGTACCTACCTTTTCCCGTCTGGCCTGGGCTCTCTCTGGCAACCTTTCTATCATCTTACAACTTGGGTGAGAGTGTCTCACTGTTAATCTGACCTTTAATTCAGGTAAGAGTCATGCATCACTTCTAAGTCTTTTACATGATTAAGCTAATGTATTTTGTTATTCTAAATAAATATATAGCACATGTTAAAAAAAAAAAAACCTAAAGATATGTACAAGAGCACTAAAATTTGTTTTTGTAATTGATCAAAAGAAAAATACATGGAGAGAGAAGAGGACTGGCTCCTGAGAACTGTCCTCTGACTTCCATAGACATGCCATGGCACCCCCCCATACATGTGTGTGCACAGACAGACACATAGGCCCAGACACAGACACACAGGCACACAGACACACAGGCATAGGCACGGACAGGCACAGACACACAGACACAGTTGAATTAAGACATAAATTAAGATTTATTTTTTTAAAAAAGTAAAAGTTAAATGCAGCTTTTCAAATCCCTTACTGGCTTAAAAATAGTTATCTAACAGTGTATTTTATAGTTTTTTTTTCCTTTAGATGTCAATCTTTTGTTTTACTTTGTTTTATGCCACTGTTTAGAAACTAGATTTTAAGTGGCATGTTATTGATTCCCTTCAGAATTCTTGGTGCCATCTAATGGATTTTAGACCTCATAGTAAAACTGCATTACAGGCACATTGTAGAGAATTAAGATTTAATAAACTGGATGTTTATCAATAAATAAGGGAGCACAGGCTCCCCTTATTTAGGAGCCAGAGGCAGGGGGATTGCTAGTTGCAGGCCAGCCTGGACTACCTAGAGAGACTGTGTCTCTAAAAACTGAAAACCAACAAAACTGAGGCTGGCGAGATAACGCAGCAGGTGAAGGTGCTTGCTGCCAAGCCTGCCGATCTGAGTTCAGTCTTTGGGACATACATGGAGAGAGGAGAGGACTGGCTCCTGAGAACTGTCCTCTGACTTCCACAGGCATGCCATGGCACCCCCCCATACATGTGTGTGTACAGACAGACATACAGGCACATAGGCACACAGGCATACAGACATAGGCACAGACACAGACACACAGACACATAGACACAGACACACAGACACAAACACACAGGCACAGACACACAGATACAAACAGAGAGACTTATAGGCACAGACACATAGGCATAGACACACAGATACAAACAGAGAGACTTATAGGCACAGACACATAGGCATAGACACACAGACACAGACACAGTCACACAGGCTCACACAGACAGACAGACAGACAGACACACAGACATATAAAACACGGGCACAGACAGAGACACACATACAAATAAATGAATGTAATAAACATGTAAAAAACAAAAGAATACCCTCATCGAATAGCTTGCAGTCAGTTCTCCGTGGGCCTGTGCCTCTCTCATTTAAAATGCATCAGTGGAAATAATAGTGTGAACCTTCCCTCACTGATGGATGTAAAAGCTCAGTCTCACTGACTTCTGAAACGTTAGCCATGCTTGTCACTCAGTGGAGATTGGTCTCCTTGGCTGTAATTACAGCATTCGTTAAGCCTTTGCATTTGTAACAGGTTTAAGCACAAAGCTGCTACATAGCGCTTAGGCTCTATGTGTCTCTTGTTGAAATTGTTTAAAAAAGACAACCTGCTTACCATGGAGCAGAAGAAATATCTCAGTGGTTAAGGGCACTTGCTGCTCCTCCAGGAGCCATGTTTGGTTTCCAGTACCACGGCCCTCCATAACTTCATCTACAGGGGATTTGATGCTCTCTGTAGAATCTCACAGGGAGTTTAGAAGGATGTGGTGTGGCATGTGTGAACATGTTTACTTTGTGGTGCTGTGTGTACAGGGACAGGTACGCAGAGGGAAGAGAGGTGTCTCACCCCTTCTTAGGGGCCTGGGTTGGAGGATGCTGGGGAGAGATTTCCGAGGAGATGATGGCTGTGAGCTAGCTGAATTCTGAATGGAAGATGAAGAATAGGTGAAGATAGGATATCCTGCTTTTCCTTCTGTCCTTAAGTGGGCATTGAACTATATTGTAAATATGTCAGCATGGTATATCTCAGGAGCACAAGAGGTAATGACACATAGTTCCACTTGATATCATCATTGATTTTCTTTCTTTCAGAGAATTAAAGATGGCAGCACCATTGACTCAGTTAAAACAATCTGTGTGGGGGATCATATCGAGTGTATAAATGGAGAAAATATTGTTGGGTGGCGTCACTTTGAAGTCGCTAAGAAGTTAAAGGAATTGAAGAAAGAAGAACTCTTTACTTTGCAGTTAATAGAACCCAAGAAGGCATTTGGTAAGTTTTGTGTGTGTGTGTGTGTGAAAGAAAGAGAGAGAAAGAGAGAGAGAGAGAAAGAGAGAGAAAGAGAAAGAGAGAGAGAGAGAAAGAGAGAGAAAGAGAGAGAGAGGCTGTTTTCTTCCCCTTGTTTATCTAAGAGGCAGGATACTGCTGTGTGGGGTCGTGTGCTTTCAGCTGTACTAGGGAAGAACAGAGAATATTACAGACAGCATTACTTAGAAGGAAAGTAACTCTGGGAGGGAGAAGAAGGTTTCCCATTGAAGGACGTTTTCCTAAACCAAGTTCTGCATCTGCAGAGTCAGATGTCTGGGGATGGAGCTGGAGGTGGGGCTATGCCAGCCTCTGCTGTATTGTTTCGCTATGCTGAGCAGGGAGATTTCTGACCGGCTCTTCAAACCACAATTGTTTTCCAGGGACCCAAGCAGCAGAGGTTAGCTTCGTATAGAAGGGGCACTTAGCACAGTTATCCGCTCTGTTTCACAGACTCAGAACACTTTCTCCTTGACATTTAGAGATATGGAACGTCATGAAGTGACTCCTTTCGTGTCACAGCTGGTTTTAGGCACAGCAGCTGTGTGTCTCAACTCTTGCTGAAACCTCCAGGCCCATCCCATGGTGTGAGAATGTGCCAGCCTCTCTTGCTACTGAACACTATTTTAATGCTTGAAATCCTCATACACAGCAGTGCTAAAACATCTTCGTCCGAATCATCTGGGCCTGCCCTGACTCATCCCTGACCCCGCCCCCCACACCCTGTGTTCTTGCTGATGCCCTCATAACACAAATATTTCTTCTAACAAACATTGTCTCTAACGTTGTTTCCTCAGGGCAACTGTTGGCAACTGTTGATCATTCCATATTGTCCTCCCCATTCTGTGAGTGACAGATCATCTCTGTATCTGTGGAATTAGGAAGTACTCCCTGTTACCAAATGACTCTTGGTCAGTTAATAAAATGCAATGGGGATTGTGTTGTATGTAGGAGACAGTTCCCCTGGAAGGCTGAAAGGAGGATGCCTGTGGCCTTATTGCTTCTCAGAGACCATGGTAGGAGCTCACAGTGGGCTGCCAGACTCCTGCCTGTGCACCAGCACCTATGCCTTTCTCCCCCTGAAGAAGGCAAGGCAGGCCCAGACCTCTCTGCAGCAGTCCTTTCCACATGGCTCTTCGATGTTTGCTCTTTACACTGATAGGAGTCAGGGGACATCACATACATTGTCTTACACAATGTAGACTCTTTGTACACAAAGCTATTCTCTGTAAAACTTAAGAAATACAACTTCTTCCTACATTTATCTCCAATACTGTTTTGTTAGGTTTTATTGTTGTGAAGAGACGTGATGACCACCATAACTCTTATAGAGGGAAACATTTAATTGGGGCTGGCTTACAGTTTTAGAGGGTCAGTCCATTATCATCATGGCAGGAAGCATGGCAGCCTGCAGGTAGCAGGAGATTGTCCCCTGGGCACGGCTTGAGCATATATAAGACCTTAAAGCCTGCCTCTACGGTGACATACTTCCTCCAACAAGGCCACACTTACTCCAACAAGGCCACGCCTCCTAATAGTGCCATTACCCGTAGGTCTTTGGGGGCCAGTTACATTCAAACTACCACAAACACAATGTGTTTTCCAGAGTTAGTTTTGTTACATTGTTTCCTATTGTATGCACTTTGGTTGTTACAGTTGTTTCTGGTTTTGTGTTGCAGCTCAAGCTGCTTTCAGATTTACTTATATCGAGGATGGTCTTGAACTCCTGATTCCTCTCCCTCCCTTCCAAATGCTGGAATTACAGGCATCTACCGTTCATTCAACTGTTGTATACACAGAAACCCTTGGAGTCCCTGTGTCTATATGGGACGTTGTTAATTCGGGTGCCTGATTGCTGATTGTCTTATTAGGGTCACTGTGCTTAGTCATACTGTCCTATGATTAAACCCTGTTTTCCTTCCTCCAGTATCAGAGACGTATAATAAATATACTTATGTGCTTAGCCTCTCTAGAACCTTCTTTAGAACCTCATGTAGTCCATTGGCACACTGAGAAAAATCCCCTGAGTAGGTATTTTTTTTTTTTTTTTTTTTTTCTTCAACAGGTTTCTCTGTGTACCAGCTGTCTGGAACTACTGTAGACAGCTGCCTCAATCAGAATCCACCTGCCTCTGTCTCCAAGTGCTGGATTAAGCGTGTGCCACGCCGACAGTAGGATTTCTAACGGAAGTAATGTGTTAGAGACCAGCTCTGTGGTGTGGTTGGGCTATCTGCAGTGATTTGGAGCAGTGCTCGGTTTTACTCCATGAGCTGATGGTCTGCAGGTATTTTTCCCTTCAGTGGGCTGATCCTTTACTGTGGCCCCAGCCTGGGGGTCTCTCTCAGAAGGAAGCCCTGTCAGTAGCTACCTTCTGACCCTGGGTTCTTGTTGCTCTACTTTTTGTCCCTGGAATAATATAAAGTTATTTGTTTTTCCTCTGGCTTTTCCCCAGTTGTGCAGTCTTTGTCAGGAAGGCAGGTCTCCCGGTTTTCTTGGTCCCAATCTTATCATCAGTGTGTTTCCTTCTAGAATTTCTTCTAGTATTTTCTAGAACTATCATTGACTTAGGGCCAGGAACTCATTTTTTTTTTTTTTCTTTTTTTCCTCCCCCCTCTCTGTCTCTCTCTGTGTCATGTGTTAGTCAAAGTTCAATTGTTGGGAAGAGACATCATGATTATGGCAATTCTTATAAAAGAAAGCATTTAATTAGGGTTGGCTTATAGCTTCAGAAGTTTATTCTATTATCATCACCACAACAGGGAACTTGGTGGCACTCAGGCAGAAATAGCTGAGAGTAATACATCTGGATCTGCAGGCATCGAACTTTGGCTTGGCTTGGGGCTCACTCTCAAAGCCCTCACCCCCTAGGTGACTCACTTTGTCCCAATAAGGTCACACCACCCAGATCCTTCTCAAGTAGGGCAGTCTCCCGTTTCCATGTCCAAACCTATATCTATAGGGTCTCTTCTTCTATGAATGCTCACATTATGTCTGAAGTAAAATATTATTGCCGGTTTTGGACCACCATTGATTCTCTGGTGTCATGTCTTAGTACTAATCAGTTTAATTGGTTGGTAGATGCAAGATTATGGACAATTCTTTCAACAAGAACTTCTGATCATTGGTGTGTGCTTATTAGATCTAGGTTTATTATTTTGACCATATCAATGGCATTGTATACTGTCTGGAATTATGTTGGATTGCTAAGCACCAGAAGTACAAGTCTACTAGTGAGTTGGGATGAACATGAAAAAACACAGTGACAACTTGGTATTAAGGTGCAAATACTGAAGTCTTAAAGCAGAAGTAAGGTGTTAAGGTAAACCCGAGGAGTGAAAGGAGGGCTGTGTTGGATTGAACCTGGGGCCTTACTCATGACAGGTGACTGTTCCTCCTCTCAGTTGTATCTCCAGCCCGGGAAAAATCCTGAGAGAAGGGTTTTGAGCTACATCTGCGAGTGATCAGGTGCTGCTCTGTGTACTTATTGGAGAAAGGTGACCTAGGACTCAGTACAGAATGCCTTGTTATTTGAGAATGCTGCACACACCAGTGTGTTGGAAATGAAAGCCAAGTGTCAGGAAGGCCCACATTATCAAAAATGCTTATCTGTGAAGACAAACAGTGGTCCATGGAAAGCCCTGGATGGGGTTTAAGAGGCAATAGCATGGCAGGCCCTGGATTTCAGAATGATAGTTGAAGACTGTATTAGATGAACGTACAGGGTTTGAGGTTGAAGTCAGGAATCAGAAAGATTGTGTTGCATTAGCTGTGGAGAAGACAGAATCCTGAATTAGGGCTGATCCCATGGGTGTGGAGAGGAGAAACGCTTGGAGGAACAACTAAGGGTGTGCAGGAATCCATTTGTGGATACAAATCTCTTTCCATTTCCATCACAGGGCAGATTTGACTCCTCCTAAGATTGTTAAGAGAGAGTTATTTATACTTCGAAGTAGGCAAATGCCACAAGACACAGTTTAGGATCAATCCCAGGACATACTAGATAAACACCGAGCTACCTCCTTAGACCAAGACAGAACTTTTATTTAGAGAGTTGACTGTCAAATGTTTATTACATATTTCTGAATGTTACGAAGGTTGGATCGTAAACTGTTGAATGCAGAGGTAAAGGACTAAGACATTGCAAATAATCAATAGATTTGTGGGTTGGCTGAGGGATTCTTTGAGATGAGGTGAGACAGGGAAGAGAGACGAGAAGAATAGTTTGGTATCTCATGGGCTTGAAATCTATGAGACAGTTCAGCTGGAAATGTGCGAGGCTGTTGGCATTAAGAACTGAAGCCTAGAAGAATGGTTTTATGAATGACTGAACTATAATACCCTGGAAAAAAAATCTATTCATTCAGAGTGAAGACTAAGGACAGAAAACAGAGCTCCATGGGAAAATGCCCGTGTTGAAGGAGAAGGAAGTAGCATAGTGAGGGTGAGCAGACAGGGGAAGGCTGTAGGTGACTGTCAGCCACTCTTCCTAAGACCAGATCCACTGGGCTTTCCTGAGTCAGCCTTGGGGCTCAGGGAGGAGTAAAGACCACTATAAAATGATCCTTGGGAGCGTTTGTGCTGCTCAGCAGTCCAGTCACTAGTAGGACCAGCCACAGTGTGTAGACTACAAAATAGAGCAGTGTTGAAAACACCAGATGTCTTAGGTTTCTATTGTGTGAAGAGACACCACGACCATGGCAACCCTTATAAAGAAAAGCATTTAATTGTGGCTGGCTTATAGGTTCAGAGGTTTAGTCCGTTATCATCATGGTGGGAAGCATGGCAGCATGCAGGCAGACATGGTGCTGGAGAAGGAGCTGAGAGTCCTACATCGGGATCCACAGCAACAGGAAGAGAGAGTGACACTGTCTGGCTTGGGCTCTTGAAATCTCAAAGCCTCAGTCCCAGAGACACACTTCCTCCAACAATGCCACACATACCCTGACAAGGCACTCCTAATCCTAAATGCTGCCACTCCCTGATGACTAAGCATTCAAATCTATGAGCTGATGACTAAGCAGTCGAATCTATGAACCTCTGGGGGTCGTTCTCATCAAACCACCACAGTGATGTCAAACTTCTGATTCTCCTGCCTCTACCTTCCAAGTGCTGGAGTCACAACTGAGTCCTAACATGTCCTGTTTCTGCAGTTCTGGGATTAGAACCAGGGTCTCATGTGTGCTCCATAGCACCATATTACTCTACTAACTGAGCTCTGTTCCCAGCCCCAGAGAAAACTTTGTTACAAACATGGATCTGTTTCAGTTATGTATGTTTGTTTGTGTGTATCGATAGTACAAGTTGTACATTACTATGCATCCATTTCTCACGGTGACTCACAACAAAACCACGGCACTTAAAACTTCTAGGCTGGGGGACTTCCCTGTTGGAAATGTGAGGTGAACCTTTCTTTCCCCATACCTGACATGATTTCCCCTGGTTAGTTGTTATCTGATCTGCTTTTCTTTCTTGAGCGGGAGCCATCCGTGCCCTTGTCACGGCAGCCATCCAGCCCTTATCACGTGTTGGCTGGAATGTCTCTAAAGATATTTTTCAGGGCTTGGCTCCTTTCCTTTCTCCTTGTGCCAGTGTAAAGGGACATAGCTTTCACAAAGAGCTCAACCCCCGCTCATTGCAAACCCAGACTGTCCCCAGCTGTGAAATGACTCTTGAAACCAGACCAGAGTGTTCCTTTTCCCAGGAGACCTTTGAACTGTAGGGGTAACTGTTGGGAACAAGGGGCTTTGGCTCCGTTTTGTTTAAATGAGTCTTAACTGGTTTATCCTGGAGCATCTGTCCCATATGTGACTTTTACCCTTTGAGCAAAGAGGCTCCCAAAAGAAGTTGTGTGTTTTCCAAGTCAGAAAGAGAGTTGAGAGGAAATGGTTTCCTCTTAAGACATCCTCGGGTTAGATTTTTGGGGGGTGTTTAGGTTCTGTAGTAGGTCTGCTTTTAGATGTGTCCTTTCTGCGATGTGTACCCATCAGAATGGGATGTTAAGTATGTGGGACTGTGGGATTAGCCCTTGGAGTGACGTAGCAGGATATGACACAATCCTGCGTCAACTTGCTAAGTGCTCTCTTCAAACGCTGCCCTGGAAACCTGAGGAAAAAAAAATGCTCCTTCCATTGTTACACAACTTGCTAAACTTCAAACATTAAAAAAACCAGCCCCTGCATTCCCTTCCTCCTCTCCTTAGGGTCTCACTATGTAGCCCTGGCTGGCCTGGTGCTCACTGTGTACACCAGCCTAGCCCCAGTTTTGCAGAGTCAATTTCCTGGCTTTTGCTTCCTAAATGCTCCTATTACAGAGAAGCCACACCGATTGTCAGAAGATGATTTTGACTATTCATGCTACGTTTAGTGTAAAAAAATTCAACTATAAATACTTTTTATGATTGTTCGTTGTATACACTGGACTCTACAAACTACCCTGGACAAATATGAACTAACTGACAAGAGACGAGATGAATACTTAGATCTGTCACTCTGCCAGGTGCTGGGTGTGTGATGAATAAATGTCTTAACCTTTCTGTGCCTTGGCTTACCTATTCCAAAAGAAGAGATGTTAATAGAGTTTACCACATTAGGCTGTGGTGAAGATCACATTGGAAATTTGTACAGTAGTCCTTGATGAATCGAACTTTCAATAATAGCTAGCTGTTATCCCACAGGTTAAGCATCCCTTACCTTAAAATCTAAAATTGGAAACATTCCCTAACTGATAGTTTCTGAGCAGCAGGCTTGAATAGGAACGGGAAATTCCATACCTGACCCAATGGGATGGACCACAGTAAGAACACAGGTGCACCACTGTTCACAGTGGCCTTCAGGTTGTGAGTTAGAGGTTTGTGAAATGTCAGTGAAGTTCACGTGTCCCCAGGGTACCCCATTATACACAGGTAGGTATCCCCAAATCTGAAAACCTGATAACTGAAACACTGCTGTCCCCAAGATTTCAGACAAGGACCCTTTAACCTGTGCAGTCACTGCCAGGGCATAGCTTTTCTGCAAGGAGTAATTTTAGCAACAGAGGAACTTACAGGAGACAGGGACAGGAGAGCTGGTGAGAACAGACACTTGTTAAAAGCTGGTTCTGTCATGCCTCAGATCAAATGGTGGAAGATAGCAATATACTAGTAGCTACCATTCACTTTTGTAAGGGATCTCTCTCTCTCTCTCTCTTTCTCTCTCTCTCTCTCTCTCTCTCTCTCTCTCTCTCTCTCTCTCTCTCTCCTCTCTCTCTTTCTCTCTGTATGTGTATGTAATACATGTGTGAGAGGGATGTGCACATGTGGAAATCAGAGGAAGACAGTGAATATCATATCTCTTATACACTCTGCCTTGTTTCTTGGAACAGGGTCTCTCACTGAATCCAAAGCTCGGTTTCAGCTAGGCTAGCTGATCAGTGAGCTCCTGGGCTCTGCCTGTCTCTGTCCCCCAGCCCTGGGGTTTGAGGCGTGTGCAGCCATGCTTGGCTTTCTTATGTAAGTGCTGGGGATTTCAACTAACCTTTCATACTTAAATAGCAAGTGCTGTTAGCCACTGAGCCATCTCAATCATCTACTTTTTTTTTTTAATCTTTTTTTATTTGTTTTTTTATTTCACACTCCAGATTGTATTCCTCTCCCAGTCTTGCCCTCTGACTGTCCCACATCCCATACCTCCTCCCTGTCCCCTGTCTCCATGAGGTTGTTATGCCCACCTCCACCCCTGAAGCCCCCTACCCCACCTACCCCACCAGACCTCTAAAGTCCCTGGGGCCTCCAGTGTCTCGAGGGTTAGTTGTATCTTCTCTGACTGAACCCAGACCCAGCTCTCCTCTGCTGTATATTATGTGTTGGGGGCCTCATATCAGCTGGTGTATGCTGTCTGGTTGGTGGCTCAGTGTCTGAGAGATCTTGGGGGTCCAGGTTAGTTGAGACTGCAGGTTGCCCTCCTCCTCAGGTTCTTCCAGCTTTTCCCTAATTCAACCACAGGGGTCAGCAGCTTCTGTCCATTGGTTGGGTGTAAATATCTGCATCTGACTCTTTCAGCTGCTTGTTGGGTCTTTCGGAGGGCAGTCATGATAGGTCTCTTTTTGTGAGTGCTCCATAGCCTCAGTAACTGTGTCAGGCCTTGGGACCTCCCGTTGAGCTGGATCCCACTTTGGGCCTGTCGCTGGACCTTCTTGTCCTCAGACTCCTCTCCATTTCCATCCCTGCAGTTCTTTCTGACAGGAATAATTATGGGTCAGAGTTTTGACTGTGGAATGGTCCCATCTACTTTCATAAGTACGTTCTAAGCAAGAAACCATCCAATCCCCACCGTCATTACAGATTACAGCTGTTTTCAGTGACCAGAGCCTGCTTCCTGACTACTGCTATGCTGAGTCACTGTTTGCCATCCTCCAGGAGTTAACATTTACATAAAGAGGCAAATACACTAAGACTCTACTAGTCTTACTAATAGTAATAACACTTACTGGATGTGCGATTGAAGTACCTTAGGATGAAGGGGAAGATGAAGGACTCTGAGCCAAGACACTGATGTTTGCATCTTGTCCTTGATTCTTTTCTTTTTCTTTTTATTGGTTATTCAATTTATTTACAGTTCAGATGTTATCCCCCTTCCCAGTTTCCCCTCCATAAGCCCTTATCCCTTCCTCCCTCCTCCTGCTTCTATGAGGGTGCTTCCCCACCCAACCACCCACTCCTGCCTCAGCGGCCTAGCGTTCCCCTACCCTGGATCATTGAGCCTCCACAGGACCGAGGGGCTCCCCTCCCAGTGATGCCATATAAGGTCATCCTCTGCTACATATGCAGCTGGAGCCATGGGTCACTCCATGTATACTCTTTGGTTGGTGGTTTAGTCCCTGGGAGCTCTAGGGGGTCTGGTTGATTGATATCATTGTTCTTCCTATGGGGTTGCAAACCCCTTCAGCTCCTACAGTTCTTGCCCTAACTTCTCCATTGGGGTCCCCATGCTCAGTCGGATGTTTGGCTGCGTACATCTGCATCTGTATTGGTCAAGCTCTAGCAGAGCCTCTCGGGACAGCTATACCAGGCTCCTGTCAGCAAGCACTTCTTGGCATCAGCAATAGTGTCTGGGTTTGGTATCTGCAGATGGGATGGATCCTTAGGTGGGACAGTCTCTGGCTGGCCTTTCCTTCGGTCTGTGTTCCACTCTTGCATTTACTTTCGACAGGAGGAATTCCGGATTAATATTTTTGAGGAGGGTGCCCCATCTCTCAACTGGGGGTCGTGCCTATCCACTGGATATGGTCTCTACAGGTTCTATCTCCCCTTTGGGTATTTTGGCTAATGTCCTCTCTGTTGGGTCCTGGGAACTTCTTGGGTCCCAGGCACCTGGGACTTTCTAAGGGCTACCCGCAGTTCCTTCTCCCCAACTGCCACACACCTACTGTCAAGTTCCTGACCCTCTGCACTTCTCCCCCATCTCCTTCTATATCTGAACTGGACACCCTTTTTCCCTTCCCCTCCTCTTAAGTGTGTTCTTTTGTGACTGGGTTACCTCACTCAGGATGATATTTTCTAGTTCCATCCATTCGCCTGAGAATATCATGAAGTCATTGTTTTTAATAGCTGAGTAAATGTACCACATTTTCTGTATCCATTTTTCCTTTGAGGGACATCTGGGTTGTTTCCAGCTTCTAGCTTCTTATTTGCTCAGTGATCACTGGTGTTACATAACCCAGATTTCCCTCTTTCTAATCTATAACATCTCTGAACTTTACATGAATTATGCATGTGAAGTGCTTGGAATAGGACTTGAATCACAGAGATGAAGCCAATGCTGCCAGGCCCAGTGCTGTTATGGCCCAAGTTAATCCTTATATGATTCCAAGAAGACTTGTTCAGATGAGTAAACTGAGTCCTGGGGTGGTTTAATTACCCATTGAGTCACATAGGGTGGAGAGGAAGTGTAGGCAGAGAGAAGTCTGGACAGCTCCGAGGTGTTATAGTATGTTGATATAATATATAAATATAATAATTTATAAATGTATAACTATATAACATAAATAATACATAAATAGAAATATTATAATATATAATGTGTATATAATATATAAGTATAATTTATAAATGTATAAATAAATATATAACACATAACTATACAATAACACATAAATAATAAATACATATAGCTATAATACATGTGATTGGATGGGAGTAGGTGGTAAGGCTGAGTGGAAACTTTCCCAAAAAGAATGCCATGAGACAGATGGCTATTACTGGCTTTTGTATGTCAAGGACCAGAGAAAGTATTGGGCCACCTGAGCAGATGACACAAGGTGTTAGAACCATGAGAGAGAGCAGTGGTTTTGGTGCACATGTGGGCAACTGCACGTGTGTGGTATCAGTGGGGGAGGGCAGATCCACTTTGACAATTATTTCTGTATTTATTTCTGTATTTCTATATTTCTATATTTATTTATTTATTTATTTTGGTTCTTCGAGACAGGGTTTCTCTGTGTAGTCCTGGCTGTCCTGGAACTCACTCTGTAGACCAGGCTGGCCCCCAACTCAGAAATCTGGCTTATTTTTAATTTTTAAATTTTTCTTATTTATATGAATACACTTCATGAGCCACAATGTGGTTGCTGGGAATTGAACAACTCAGAACCTTTGGAAGAGCAGTCAGTGCTCTTAACCACTAAGCCATCTCTCCAGTCCCTTATTTCTGTTTTTTTGTTTTTTGTTTTTTTTTAAAATACGTTTTAAAAAGAAGTGTGTCTATAGTGTTTTGTGTGCATGTGTGTTTGTGCCTGGTTCCTGAGGAGGCCAGAAGAGGGTATTGTGTCTCCAGGAACTGGAGTTGCAGGTGATGAGTGGCCAGACCTGGGTGCTAGGAACCAAACCTAGGTCCTTGAGAGAGCTTCCAGTGCTTTTACCACTGAGCCATCTCTCCAGGCCCTGTTTTGGTATTTCTTGTGTATGGAACTGTGGATTTGCATCTAGAACACATTGTGGAAATCTGAATGGGCGTCGTGAGAGGGGGATGTGGGAGCAGGTAGGACTAGGTGAGAAAGATGCTCTGAGAAAGTCACCCCTGAACTTGTCCTTGGAGGATGGGAGGAACACATCTGAAGGTAGGAGGGCTTGGGAGGTGGTGACAGTGAAGAGCACTGGCCTGCAGGGACTGTAACAGGACAGTCTGCAAGAGATACTTAGAATAATGTCAGGAGACCTTGGAAGCCCGGTGGGGAACATGTGCTTTCTTTAGAGGCTGAGAGTGAGCCCTTACATACTGGTTTTAAAAGTGACAGGAAATAAAGCTATGGGAATTAAATCAGAAAGCTTAAGTCAATGCTGCTCTATCTGACCAGAGAAGGTGCTATGGATGGTGTTTCTCTGGCAATTTACTAGAAAGGAAATGCTAAGTGCTCAGGACCGTGACCTGCAGTGGGAATTCCAAGGAAGAAAGGAGGAGCACGGAAGCATAAAAGTATTTTTCATTCTCCTAAATTAATTGTCATCTCTGAGGCTTATTGCTTTAGTCTCCTAATCTAAGCCTAGTCCTGGAAGCTTCTAGCCTCCATACAATCTAATCTAGTCTAGAATGTTTTCAGCCTCTGACACTTGCTCCTGAATAAGCTCACCCCTTTCTAGTTCCTTCTGAACTCTGGCTGGCTGGTTCAACTCAACTGTTTTGGCTTAAACTCCTCTCCTAGTTGACTTTTTTCAGTCTGGTTTTCCTCTTGACCCCTGAATTGCTCTGTGTGGCCTCAACTTCAGCAGTCTTTCCTCATCTTCTGGCTCCTTCTCATTCTCTGGTTCATTCTGTCTTTATCTGTGTCTAGCTTGTTCCCTCTTCAGTTTGTCTCTGTAACATTGCCCCCTCCACGCACTCTGGGCTGCTCTACTCTCTCTCTCAACTCTACTGCACTGCTTTCCGTGAACTCTATCCTGTACTGTACTCTCTTCCTCCTGCGCTCTCTGTCTCTCAGGTAGCTTCCCTTTCTCTCTCTCCTTGTGAGAGTTGGACATATCCTATTCTGCCAGGTCTTTCTCTGATTTGTCTGCCACTCAATTAGACATCACTTTCAAACACGAGTGCTTCCCTTTACACACTAACTTTCCTTCATTGTCTGGGATTAAGGGTGTGTGCTGGGGGCGTGTCGGCATTCCAGCCGGAGGGATTAAAGGCGTGTGCTAAGGGCCGAGTCACACCCTAGCTAGAAACAGCTTCAAATGTCTCCTGTAACACTTAAGGGCAGAAGCAGGTGGGAGCTGGCTTGCTGACACCCAGGCCGATGGGATGGAAGCCCATAACTCCAAGGTTTCTGTCCTGGAAGGTTGAAAAGAAGAATGGTGTTAAGATTAGAAAGGGGCATTTGGGGTGTGGAAGGGGCTCTGGGGAAAGTTGGGGAGATTTTGGTTTTAGATCTATATTACATCTTATCTGTCATTGACGAATGTTGTTTTGGTCAAGGTCGTAAAGTGCTGACAAGGACAAAAATGGGGGTGTCACTAATGGTTAATGCAGTATAACTCATTCTGGCCTTCTAATATCTAGCTGGACATGGGTTTGACATTTGTCACAATGATTCTAGGGAAGAAGATGAATGAAGGGACAGATTGGCCTCAATGGGGCCTAGTAGATGTTTGAGGTGAATCCTAAGCAAAGCTGGTCTAAATATTTTCAGTGAGCCGGGCGGTGGTGGCGCACGCCTTTAATCCCAGCACTTGGGAGGCAGAGACAGGCGGATTTCTGAGTTCGAGGCCAGCCTGGTCTACAGAGTGAGTTCCAGGACAGCCCGGGCTACACAGAGAAACCCTGTCTCGAAAAACCAAAAAAAAAAAAAAAAAAAAAAAATATTTTCAGTGGAAGACCTAGCCGGTTACTAACATAGGGACTCTTTCTAAGCAACCTGTAACCTCCCCCCCACCTTTTTTTTTTTTTTTTTTTTTTTTTTTTTAAGATTTATTTATTTTATACACTGTTGCTGTCTTCAGACACACCAGAAGAAGGCATCAGATCTCATTACAGATGGCTGTGAGCCACCATGTGGTTGTTGGGAATCAAACTCAGGGCCTCTAGCAGAGCAGTCAGTGCTCTTAACCGCTGAGCCATCTCTCCAGTCTCCTGTAAACCCTTATTAAAAACAAAAATTTGCCCTGTATGGTGTTGTAAGCCTTTGAACCACAGTACTCAGGAGGCAGAGGCAGGCAGATCTCTGAATTTGATACTAGACTGGTCTATGTAGTGAGTACAGCCCCCATCCCCACAAAAAGGAAGGATGGAAAGGAAGGAAGGAAGGAAGGAAGGAAGGAAGGAACGGGGCTAGGGGCTGGGATGTGGCTCAGTTGTAAAAGTTTGCCTGGAATGCCAAAGGCCTAGCTTTGGTTCCCAGTACCACGCCTGTAATCTCCACGTGTGGGAGCTGAGTGCAGGAGGAATTCAAGATCACCTTTGACTACAAATTAAATTCAAGGCCAGTCTAGCCACATGAAACCATGTCCCTAAATAAATAATAAATAATAAAATTAATTAATTAATTAATAGAACCAATAACCAAAATGTTGTCAACTAGTTAAAAAAAAAAAAAAAGCTAAAAGCATGGTATGTGTATAACACTCATAAATGCATCAGACATAATTGCTAACTCCCCGTTTAGAGCCGTGGCCTAAGGGAACCCCGCCCTTCATGCCCAGCTCTTTGATCTGCTGCCAAGTATCCCAAGCAGCTCTGGCCCACGGCAGTTGGGAGGGAAGTTTTAGATGAATCATTACCAGGCAGGCCAGAGTGTTAAAGAGCAGAGTCACCCAGCTGGGCGGGGCTCTGAAACTGCCCTCTCCTTGCTTATGGAGTCTTTGACTTTGCAGAACCCATGGGCTAGGCCACTTTCTCCTCTGCTCTGCTCTGTCCTCTCTGCCGTTGGCTGTGATCTCATTGTCTTTACCCCTGGTGGCTGGGTGTCTGCTTGCACATCACTTTTAAAGGAAGACTCTGCCCGTGAACATGAAGCATGGAAACCCTGTTGGACCTGTGATAGCTGCAGATTAAGGTGTTGAGAACATGCATGGATTCAGGTACTAGAGAGATAGCTCAGCAGTTCAGAGCGCTTGCTGTGTTTCCAGAGGACTGGGATTCAGTTCCCAGCACCCAGCATCCATGTCAGGTCACTCACAACTGTCTGTAACTCCAGTTCCAGAGGACCCAATGCCCTGTTCTGGCCTCGAAATCACCTGCTCTCATGTGCACTGACCCTTCCCACCTCTGTCTGTCTGTCTGTATCTGTCTCTCTCTGTCTCACACACACACACACACACACACACACACACATATATGTATGTATATAATATACATATATATATGATTAAAAATAATAGTAAAATTGTAACAACAAAAAAGAACATAGACTTCAAATGAGAACATTGAGTTAACGCTGCAGTTCTATAAAATAACCCCAGTTGTTTTCAGTGCTGTGTAAAACCTCTCTCTTCCTGTGGAATAAACAGGCGGTAGGGTCTGCTCCTAGTGAACCTGGTTTGTATTTATCAGTCCCTGAGAGTCAGTCTGTTCTGGGAACATAGCAAGCATCCCTGGGCTCACAGCTCTGAGACTGTTGCCAAGTTCTGTCAGGAAGCTCTGTCTCCTCCACCTTTCTCTGTTGTCCCACTCAAGATGGAAGCCACAGGGATGGAAGCTTGCGGGTTAGGGGAGGGCTGTGTTTTCCTTCCTGGGATGGAGGGGGCAGAGACCAGAGTTCTGGGATTACATCCATCATCCTGGCTCTCCACAGGATCTTCTTCCCCATTTAAGGCCTCCCACCAGTGGGACAGACCTGGAGGATCTCCAGTGTGGAGCATCTGTGAGGGGCTTTGCTTGCATCTGTCTGTTTTGGGGAATCTTAGTGGAACTCTAGGAGGTCTATCTGCTGTTACTCTGAATTGAAGGGAGACATTATATGGCTTTATTTAAGAGAGGGGTAAAATTATATGCTAATGAAGACAAAGAGACAGAGAGGGAGAGAGGCCTGTGCTCCCAATGTTTGGAGTGACGACTTTTTGAATTTATGAAGAGAAACCTTTGTATGCTTCTATTTTTCAGAAAGAATGTGAACAGCTTTGTTCTGGAGGGAGTGAAGAACAGACTCTCCCCTCCTTCCTTCCCTCCTTCCCTCCCTCCCTCCTCCTCCCTCCTTCCTTCCCTCCCTCCCTCCTCCTTCCCTCCTTCCCTCCTCAGTCACCCTTCACCCTCTCTCAAGCCAGTTGGGTAGCCACTAGGCGTTGACTGCCAGACCCAGAGTCCTCCCTGCATTAGCCCCGTGGATATCTGCTCAGCACTGTAGACGACATTCTGCTTACAGATAAGGATTTGACTTCTCAGTCTGAAGATGAAAGCTCTGAGGATGCTGGCTCAGGTGTTCAGAGTCTAAAATCCATGCCTTTAACCACCACCTGTAGGTCACGGTGCGGATTTGACCAAAGGGCAACTGTCGAGTAGGGTAAACCATTAGCCATGGCCATTAGAACATGGCTGTGAGCTGTGAAGCGTTGTGTGAGAACCGAATGTACCTGTACCGTGGGGGCCGCCGGATCTCAGTGGAAAGTCCCCACAAGATGTCCCAAAGGGCCAGGGCAATTGGGCTTGGTGGCTCATGTCTGTAATCACAGCACTCAAGAGGCTGAGGCAGGAGGATCATTGGAGTTTGAAGCAGGCCTGTGCTATATGACTTTCAGCATGTCACCCTGAGCTGGTGAGTAAGAAGTTATCTCAAAAAAAAAAAAAACGGTTAAAAGGCCAGATCATATATTTTTGATGAGTTAGGGAAGTGAAATGTGCCCATACGTTCAGCTGAAATATAATGAGAAATATATAACAAAAATTACAACTGTTTTGAACTGTAAAAGATTAATTCCTTTTTTCTATGTTACTAAAACACTTTTTTCTCTCTCTCTTCTCTTTCCCGTGTTTTTGTAAACATGGCTTCAGCCGTCTGAGGTGTCTGTCTTTCCCTGCCTAGGTCTCTTGTGTGCTCGTAAGACTGATTCTGCTCTGCCTTTCCTCCTGACTTATGAAACTTAAGCAGAAGTTCTAGGTGTATCCCAGGGTCTCGGGTGTACCGGGCTCTGAGCTGTACCCCACTTCCTGAACTCTCTTGACCACTGACTGAGCAATTCTTGGGTACAGTTCAGTCCCTTCTTGCCTACCCTTTGCTGAGATCCTGTTCTTTGCCCCTGTCCTCAAATGTGGCATCATACTTCAAGCTAAGGTCCTAGTGGCAGGCAGAGACGGGAGAGTGTCACTTCCTCTTGTCCCTGAGGATCTAAGCCAGTTCCACGATGCTCCTCCTGAGAACAGGCTTTGGAATCAGTTTTGCTGTCTACACTGATTTTCCTGCAATTCACATCCTGGCTTCAGGGTGGGACTGGAGACAAAGGCTTTTCTCCCTAACATACAGCTAAGATTGGGAGTTTGTGGGCTTGCTAAAAAATGCCAGCTAATAGTCACTAAAGCAGTTCATGTCTGTATGAGTGCTGCATTTTAATTCAAAACATAAAAATGTGCATTATTTTACTATTCTAGACCTAAAAGGCCTTTTATTCATCATCATTCTTTATTTTCATTCGTCATTATCATCATTATTAGTGTGTGCATGTGGTATACGTGTGTCATGGCTCATTTGTGGAGGTCAGAGGATGAGTTTATGTGGGTTCTGTGGATGGGACTCAGGTCACTAGGCTCACACGGCAAGCATCTTTGTCCTTTAGCTGCTAAAAGCCTTTTCTTTGGGTAGACCACACAAACCAGAGTGTGTGAAATCACCCCTCTCCGGCTTGCTTCGTTCCTTCCTGCAGGTCTCAGGTAGTCAGGGTTGGCCTTGAACTCTGATCTTCCAGCCTCTGGCTCCTGAGTGTAACAGCTGCCACACCTAACCGGACATCTTTCTTATATAATCACAATGTTAAGGAACACCTGTGTGTTTCTTTCATTAAAGAGAAGAGCCAGGTCTGTGAAATGTCCGTGGCTGTAATACATTTTCTAATCTTCTAGAGCCGTGCTGCCCGCACGCCTTTTGTTTTTTTTTTCAACTCTTACGGAGTTGCTCCAAATCACTCAACCTAATTTTTGTGGTAATTATAGCTCCCCATGTCATCGGCTCGGGTTCTTCAAAATTAAATCACATAATTAGAGTGACAGATATAACAGCTATGAGAAGGTTTGGGAGAAACACAGCTGTCTTTCAGTGACACTCAGTTCACTGCAGAAGCAGCCAGCCTGCCCTAAGCTGGGATGTTCTATATTCTCAGTGAAGCTGGCAGGCGGGTATCCATGTGCCCCTGGGCAGAGAGGAGAATCCTTATGTGGGGTGTAGTGATGTTACAGGTTGGGGCTGGTTTCCAGACCTACAGTCTGAACTGCGTCCTCTCCTAACTCATCCCCAGAGAAGCCTTGTGTCTACCCATTTCTGTGAACTGATGGATTTAGGGTTTGGGCCTGGCTGCCCAGACATGCTGAGGTAGGCTCTACTCCAAATTCGGCCAGACTATCAGCGTTCAGAATCTTTTACACATTCCTCAAACATTAAACCTATCTTCTCCTTCACCATCCTCACGGTGAGCGAGCAGGAGCGTCCTGCCTGTTTTCATGTAGGAACAAGTTGTCCTGTCCCTGAAACCTCCTCGAATCTTGGAAAAAGCCTGGCTGGGTGATGCCAGTCTGGAGGCTAAAGCAGAGCTTAACTTCTGCTCTAGTGCCACCAAGTGGTGAGTTGGGAAGTGACACTCTCTGAGAAGAAGATGGCTGTCATAGAAAAGATGATAAAAAACGAATCCTACAAGAGGTTTGGGGGCAGTGACGGTACTTTTTGTGATACTCGGTGATGGCCCTAAGCAGTTACAACGACATATAGGATACCAAGAGTGAGACCAGGTGCCAGCAGGGACTCTGGGTGATAGCGACAGTGTGTGTTCCCTGCTTTGGTTGGGGAGGTGCGGATCCTGGGGCGGCCATCTGGGGAGTATATGGGCAAACTGCCGCGTGTTTTGATCACTTTTTACAGCTCTAAAAGTAATTTATTAATAATAAACACTCTTCTACTTTACATAATTTCCCTTCTAGACTCCGCTGTTGTGGGGAGGAGTAAGATAGGGTAGAGACTTGTCCTAGCTTCATTTCTGTTGCTGTGATAAAATATCCTGGCAGAAAGAGGAGAACACATTTATTTTAGCTCACAGTTCATGGCTACAGTCCATCATCATAGCAGGGCAGTCATGGCGACAGGAACTGAAGTCATTTCTTATCTACAGTCAATGTGTACACACTTACCACAGCCCAGTTTCTCTACACTTACATAACCCAGGTCTCAAACTCAGAGATGGGTGCTGCACACTTTCCGGCTGGGTCTTCTCCCATCAGTTAACATGTCTACAGGGCCAGTCTCTCTACGAAGTCTCTTACTGAGATTGTATCATGACAAGCTACCTCTCACAGATATCCTCTGTAGAGGCCGGCTGGATTCACAGAGGGCTGGTCATGCCTTTCAGAAACTCCACACTCCAGCATCCGGGTCCTCAGCTTTGTAAACTTGAGGGACCTACTATTTGTTCAGTGACTAAGGAGCTGGTTCGTTTTCTAGAGTAGATTGTGTTCACGAACCTTTAAGCAACCCTTGTTAAAGCACACGCTCATATACACTCGATTAGACACATGTATGTAATACCGGAATAAAACATACGTGTAAGAGAGCAGTTTATTGTCTGCTCTGTAGGAAATACTGTTTTGAAAACAAAGAATGCTGGGTAGGCGGCAGGGAGACTCTGTGGCAGTATGGGTGTGTGCACTGTGTGATATTTGGAGCAGACTGAAGTGGAGTGATGTGGGCATGTATGCACTGCTTTTTTACCAGCTCCGTGAGGATGTGACAGAACTTGAGTGTGGCGTGTGCACTGGTGTGTGTGTGTGTGTGTGTGTGGTGTTGTTCACTTGCTGGTACCATCGGCTAAGCCTGACTTCCCTGCTTTATGGATGCGACTCTGGGCTTGGGAACTCTCCCACTGCAGGCCAGTGCCTATGACAGACTGACCTATTCTTTCTCATTGGACACTGTTTTTGGAACTGTGCTCGGAGCAGCTGAGAATCCTTTCTTCCCCAGGACGTGTAGTAACTGGCTAGGCCAGTGCTGTGAGCTTGCAGGTGCAGCCTCACTGTTCTGGAAAGTGCATGGTCACTGACAACATCCGGGCACCATCTCAACACCATTTATGGCTCCTTTCCCTTCAGAGAGGTTGTCTCTTCATCCTGTGGTAACTTTCAGGTGAAAACTTGGATTTTGGACATTCTGACCCTAAATTTAGGTTAAAATGATGTGTGGATTCTTAATCACTTGACCTAGATACCCAGAAATAAAACAGAACTTGGTAGAAGATGCAAACCGGTCTAGGGTTCTTATCAAGAACCTCTCTGACTGCAGGCTCAGCTGTCTTCTTGGTGGTAGAGCCCCTCTGTCCTAAGCCACAGCTACAGAGAGAAGGCAGCCAGAGAGACTTGGACACATTTGCAGAGGTTATGGGTTGTTAGCCTGTGCTTATTTCGATTCTGATTTCTTTTTATTTTTGTCAGTGTGCTATTTTTAAAGGATTGGGCTTAATGGCTTAAACTGGAAAAAAAAAATCAGGAAATTCATACAAACCTCTTGAGTATCATCCAATTTCTTAGGCTGATCAGGCCTGTGTTATTGGAGAGGTCTAGATGGGGCACACCCCTCCCAGTTACCCGCCCTCCCCTCTCCCTGGGTTGTGTGGCTGCTTAGGATTAATGCCTTGGAAAACCACACTTGGTGCTTTGCAAAAGAAAAACCAAGATAAAGTGTAGGCAAAGCCAGCCCAGGACAGCAGTGGCCTCTCTTGGATGGTCCCTGGAGACTGTGGGAGTTCCTTCTTTGGAAATGCCCCAGCTTTTCTTCTGGGCCTCACTCTGTCTCCTTTGAAGCCATTCTTTCAGCCTCTGGCTGCTATGGGGCTGCTGTGTTGTTAAGTAAAGAATGAAGAGTTTGGGATCATGTGATATGATTTTAGCACTCTCCCTGCCTCAGCCTTTCAAGTGCTGGGATTAGTCATGAGCCACCATGCCTGGCAAGAAGTGGTTTTGAATTCCAGCTGCACTGGCTTTAATTTCCTTATTTGTAAGCTGGGGTTGCTAACAGCAGGCCTCACAGGTCTGTGTGGTAGGTGGAATTTTGTCTGCAAAGCATCAAATTCCAGTACTTCTTCTTTTCTATCAAGCTTCTCTCTTCTCCATCTTCATGAAAGAGATGAAGTCCCTGTGAGATTTCCTGGCTGCTCTCTGGACCACTACACCTCTTTGCTCTGAGAATACAACCGAATCCCATTGTTCCTTTTGTAAGACTTCCGGCCCCTCCCACCTGACGCTTTCTTTTTGTAGATCCAAGTGCCCACAGACATGGGAATAATGGAAGCCAGGTGGGCTTGTGTTTTCGGTAACTCTGTAAGAAGACACATCCCTTATCAAATCTGCCGTAATTGCTTATTGTTTTCTGTCGGAAATTCCCCGGTTCTCACAACTTCTGCTGGGATCCTTTCTGAGCTCACACCTTTCCTACTCACGTGTTTTTTTTTTTTTTTTTTTTTTTTTTTACAGAAATAGGACCAAGATCGAAAGCCGGAAAGACATCAACAGAAAAAATTGGTACAGCAAGAGGGACCCTTCGTCTGAGATCGAAAGGCCCCGCGACCGTAGAGGAACTGGTATGCTAGTACATTTCATTCCCATTCTGTTCGGAAATGTACAGGTCTGCACATTTATTAGAGCTGGAGATAAAGCTAACATAGTCATAACAGATAAAATGCGCTCGGGCGCAAAAACGCATGCTCTGAATTCATTTCCTCCTCCAGCAATGTGAAAACCACCGAGGAAATACACCAGAGCTTGAGAAAAGAGGTTGTGGGTCAGCAGGAGTCCCCCGCTCCTGCAGATCACTTGTCTAGACTTGTCTGTGGCCATTTGGATTATCTAAAACTTGAAAGGACTCAACCCAGGCAGAGTCAGGAGCAATGCACTTATGGAGACTGTTATAATGAAAGATTATAGTTGTGACCTTCAGTCTCCTAAGATAAATATTTCCTAGTCGTCTCTGGCTCTTCTTGTTCGTGCTCTACATTCTTTCTGACAGCAAAACCTTGTGGGTCCAGCCCTGTGATATACCAGACTCTAACCCCGTCCCCTCCCTGCTCCCTCCGGATGCACTGAGACCTAAAGCACCCTTGTCCTACCCTAAAGGCTGCTGTCAATTCCCTTTTCCTTCTGTGCTGGGCACAGTAGCCAGGATTACTCAAGATGCTCTCAAGATGAGAGCAGGGGCAGGGGCAGGCGTGTGTGTGGGGTCCCAGGTTGGGGTTTTTCTATGTCCCTGAGAATAAAGTTAAGACTCACAGACCACTCCCTATCTCTACTCTGATCTCATCTACCACCACCTTCCCTGACTACTCCGCCCAGGCAGGCTCCTCCCCGCCCCAGGCAGGCTCTGCCCCAGCCCTGGCAGGCCCCTCCCCGCCCAGGCAGGCCCTTCCCCGCCCAGGCAGGGCCCTCCCCTGCCCAGACAGGCTCCGCCCCCACGGAGACAGGCTCCTCCTCCGCCCAGGCAGGCCCCTACCCCGCCCAGGCAGGCTCCTCCCTGTCCCCACCTGCTTTCAGTGTTTCCTTTGCTCAGGGCATTAGGGCCACTGTTACCGCTGTGTCCCCTTCTCTATGTTACCTTTTCTGAAAATCTGGCACAAGTCACAATTCTCTCTGCCTTTCCCACTTTTTAACCTTATTATTATTATTATTATATTTTTACAAAGCATCAAATACTGCTGAATTTATATCGTTATTTTGTTTAATTTCATCCATTTTCAATTCATAGACTTGGTCACCTAGAACAGAATCTCAAGTATCCTAGGAACTCAAGTGTTTTCGGCATTAATGAATTAATTATGGACTTATTTTAGGTTGAGAAAAGCAAGGGTTTCACATATTGACTGGATCAACGCAAAGGTCAGCGTCAGAGTGGAAAATGCCAGAAGGCGAAGAGACGATGGAGGGAAAGAGGGGAAGGAAGAGAGCAGCGTGGGGTGTGGTGGGCAGAGATCAGAGGGGGCGGGGCAGAGGCCGGTCCACCCTCTGCAGAGAGGGCAGTGCGGATGAAAGTAGAGGTGAAGGCTTGCAGCTCCTGAGAGCAGAGCCCAGGCCGGTGTGTGTGTGTGTGTGGTGGTAGGGTGGGAGGTGGGGGAGGAGGCGTTACAGTCCGTGTGAATGCTGCCCTCTGACCCCAGGCGCCGGGTCCTTCTAGTCTGAGTGTGAGTGCTGCCCTCAGATCCTAGGTTTGCAGAACAGAGGTTGAGTCACGTGACTAGTTAGGATGCTGTTTACAGAGTGGTCCCCAGAGCTTGTTGGATGACAGGGATCCAGGGTGAGTGATACTTAAAGAACAGTAGGTTCTCTGGGACTGTGTGAGTCACTCAGGATGCCGCGTGCTTCGAGGAAGCTAGAGGAGGATGGTGAGTTATGGATTCAGTTCATCATGCCGGGGAAGGGGCGGGGAAGCTCAGTGGCAGGAGCTTGAACAGCGGCTCATGAAGCAAAGAGAGATGAACGCGGGTGCTCAGCTCACTTTCCCCAATTTGTTCTGGGACTCCAGTTCATTAAACAGTGCTGCCCACGGTTGGAGCAGGTCTTCCTGTGTCAGTTAACCTGATCACGTGACGTCCCTGACAGCGATTCGCAGAGATGTCCTCCTACAGGGATTCCATCCACATTTCATCAGGTTGAGAGTTAAGATTAGCCAGCACAGAGGCAAATGCAGCTGTGAGACGCAGTAGAGCCAAAGCGTTTGCAAGTGAGCCGTGATGAGTTCTGTGTGGAACAGCAGGGTAGGAGCATCTGTCCTGAGTCTTTACCTTTTCCTTTTCCTTTTCCTTTGCTCATTGCACTGCCTGCTGTCCTGCTGAGCTCTGCCACCGTCCCCCCTGAATCACTGAAGGAGCCTCAGTGGAAGGCAGGGACCTATGAAAGAATGTAGTCAGTGGGTGGGAGCTTGCAGTGAGCCCTGGGAGAATGCTCTCTTGCGGCAGTGTGCAGAAGCGGGCTGTACTGAGCACCTTCATGTCCCGTGGTAGTTCACCTTCATCCCCTAGTAGTTAACGAAATTAACGGTATCTGCTAAGCACCCTGTTCTACAGGGTGCTTGTAGGCCTCAATGAAAGGAGGGTAGCCTGTGATCTATCTGGGGAGCTAAGGAAAAGTTATTCAAATAGAAACATTAAAAATCCACAGATTTGCATAGTCTGTGTAATTAAATAGGTCAATTAAAATGAGCTCATATTGAAAAGAAGCTAGTTTGATGCTAATATTAAATTGGTACAAACAGCCTGCAATCAAGTTTCCGGGGATTTAGAGAACGTACAGGACTTGAGACAATCTCCCTTCTGACCTGGCACAAATGCAGGACGCTGACCATGATGCTCCACTCCCAGGCCTCGTTGTTTATTCATTGCATTTGCTGAGCCTGGCAGTCTGGGCACCAAGAATAAATAATGGCCCTTTTCCTCTCTTAAAGAGGGACAGAGAGGCATTAACAGAAGCCATTAGGAACCAGGGGGCAGTGCTGAAGAACAGTTTAGGACATTCAGTGTCACAACGAAGAGGCTGTCAGGGACAAGGGAAGACAAGAAAGCAGCAAGCCGTTCCCTCCAGAGGCGGCAGGAGCGGGAGATGCATTATGAGACAGCCAGTGGGGTTTGGGAAGGTGCACACTGCCTGAGAGACTGGAGAGCTGCAGCAGCAGCAAGTGCCTCTGGGTGGGGAGGAGGCTGGAGGAAGAAAAGGGGCGAGGGCGTGAAAGGTTCTGTGGTAGTTGTGGGGGCAGCAACACTGTCAACTGTGTATTTTAGAATTCCTTGGCTCTGGGGGGACCCTGTTGAGCAGGATGGATTTGGGAGGGAATGTCAGGAAAGGAAATTAGGAACCTCTGCCTGAAGGAAAGATGGGACCCAAGCGGACAGAACGTGGCTGGAAAGAGTCAGGGGATCAGGGACTATTTCAGAACTCAGTGGCCAGATACTGATGACATTTGTATCTGAGGAGCACTGCTGCTTGTTACCACTGCTTACACTGGGCCAGGGAGAAACAAAGGTTAATATCAGAGTTAGCTGATGTTGTAGTCACTGTTCTATTGCTGTGAAGAGACACTATGGCCAGGGTGTGGTGTCTTTATAGAAGACTTTATTGAGCTTACAGAGTCCATGACCATCATAGGGGGAACATGGCAGCAGGCATGCACGCATGGCACTGTAGAAGTAGCTGAGAGATTACACCTGATAGAGAATCAGGAGGCAGGGGAGGGGGTTGCACACACACTAACTGGAGATGGTGTGTGCTTGTGGAATCTCAAAGCCCGCCCCCAGAGACACACCTCTAATCCTTCACAAACAGTTCCACCAAGTACAGACCAAACATTCAAATATGTGAGCCTACGGGGACCATTCTCACTCAAGCCACCAACCACACTTGGTGTAGCCACAGCCTCACAGACGATTAAAAACCATTTCATTGAAGCAGGAGCAATCTGTGCTGTCATTTGCTTTTCGTAAGTTTTAGTTTCTATAAATGAAGTTTGGAGGAGGCTGGGGTGTAACTCAGTGGTAGGGTGCTTATCTACAGCTTACAGCCTTGGCTTTAATCCCAAGGAAGTACACTCGTGTGAACACTTTCCCACACGTGTGCATGCACATGCACTTTATACACCCTCACCTACATACATAAACGTGTGTATACACTTGCACTCACACATGCACATAGAAACACACACATACTCAACTGCATAGTATTCACACTGACATACATACTCACACACCAACTCATGTACTCTATACATATACGCTCACACATTCACATACAACATATATCCATCTACTCACACATTCCACACAGCTATCCATACACAAATATACTCACATACAAGTACACTCAAATACACATTCATACAATGACACCATACACCCACAGTACTTATATGCATACACCCATACATAGAGACATACTCCTTATACTTGACACACATAAACACTCCACACGCATGTATACACACAGAAATACTGATGTACACTCAATTGCAGACATACTCATACTTCACATAAACTGTTACACACTTACCTATATGTATACACTACACACACACACTTACGTACACTAATGCTCATACATCCACACAATGACACCGACACATACAGACTGACATACATATACCCCCCAGTATACATGTATACACAATGCATACTCCATACCCCCCATACATACTCATATACATACACAGATAGTTTGAGCACACACTCTCACATACATGCACAAGTGCACACACACATTCTTATATACATGTACACATTCATAAAACACACAGATGTACACACTCATACACACATTCATATACACTTACTTTATACACAAACATTCTACATACATATACACAAAAATTCGCACACTCACATAGACTCATACACATGCATACACTCACATTTCTCTCTGCATGCACACACATTACATACACACCATCTCACAATCCACAGTCAAATATTACACACATGCACACACTTATGCAAATACATAGACCCACAGTCCTCACACATGCACACAGTCACACCTAATGCACTGGCACTTCCTCATGTACACACTCACACACAGTGATGATCCCTGTGGAGGAGGTAGAGACTGGAGGCTGCATTGTGCTTGCTAGACGAATCAGGAAGCTCCAGGTTCAGAGACAGATCCTGACTCAAAAACGGTCAGGGACAGCGATTGAGGAGAGCGCTGTACGTCAGCCTCTGACCTCCACACAGATATGCTGCACATGTACATGTACGTGAAACACACACAGACACGCTGACACACTGATACACATAAAGACACACAGATACACAGGCACACACACACTGACACACTGATACACTGAGACATACATACAGTGACACACACAGAAGACACACGAACACATGGGGAAGAGGGAGTGGAGGAAGGAGGGAAAGAGAGAAAGAGAGAAAGAGAGAGAGAGAGATTGTAGATCCCCAACCTTTTAGTGGTGCAGGCCCCCTAAATTGGAGTCACCCAAGTCTATTCTCCAGGCCCATGGACTTTTTTTTTTTTTTTTTTTTTGGTTTTTCGAGACAGGTTTTCTCTATGTAGCTCGGGCTGTCCTGGAGCTCACTCTGTAGACCGGGTTGGCCTTGAACTCAGAAATCCTCCTGCCTCTGCCTCCCAAGTGCTGGGATTAAAGGCGTGCGCCACCACTGCCTGGGCCGCCCATGGACTTCTTACACTGACTGTAACATGCTCTTCTATCAGACTTTACACATTCTCACCAGCTTTCCACGTATGTTGCCTTCTACTCGAGGTGTCTCTCTCCTGTGTGTCTGGCACCTCTCCACCCTCGGAAACACAGTAATTAAATCACGTTCTTCTGAAGACTTCCAGCTCGTGTACCTAGCATGTCCTTTAAAATGATTGTCTAATCACTTATGGCACAGCATTGTCCTGTCGAGTTCAGTACTTAGGAATGGCATCCTTTTCTTTCTTTTTCTTTAAAAAAAAAAAAAATTTCATACTATTTAATGCTGACACTAGCTAAGTATTTACTGTATTGGTTTATATTTAGCTATAAGGTTATGCTATATTCCAGATATGTCGACTGAAATTAGCTAATGGACCAGCTATTTCCTGCTGTGTGTGCTCAGACCATCAAGGGATTTTATTATGTCAATGCGATATTTTGTCTTTCTTTTTTCTCAGCCCTCGGAAGCCAAAGCAAAGGCAATTGAAAAGGTTGATGACCTCCTAGAACTGTACATGGGAATTCGAGATATTGACTTAGGTAAGACTGTTAACAGCAACTTCCGTGCCATTTACAAATGATACCCAGTTATACTTTCAAGATAGAAAGGATTTGTGGAGTACAAAAGGACATAAAAACGGTAAAGAGTAATGATTTACCCTGTTCCTTGCTGTGAAGCATTGGTGCTAAGTCAACTTTTAAAATTTTATCTAGACTGGGTGTGGTGTCACATGCCTTTAATCTCTGTGCTTGAGAGGCAGAGACGGGTGGATCTCTGTGAGTTCAAGGCCAGCCTGTTCTGTCTACACTATGTGTTCCAGGACAGCCGGAGCTCCATAATAGAGAGACCCTATCTCAAAAAACAAACAAAAATTTAGTAAATTTTTAATCTAGACACTGTGAATAATAATACTACCACCTTGCCATGTTCTGTGCATTAAAATATATATGAAAATATATAGATAACTGATACATACGAAAAGTCTTGTTTGCCGGGCAGTGGTGGCGAACGCCTTTAATCCCAGCACTTGGGAGGCAGAGGCAGGCGGATTTCTGAGTTCAAGGCCAGCCTGGTCTACAGAGTGAGCTCCAGGACAGCCAGGGCTATACAGAGAAACCCTGTCTCGAAAAACAAAAAACAAAAAACAAAAAACAACAAAAAAAAGAAAAGTCTTGTTTGATGTGCCACCTTTACATTGATTATTTATTACGTTATGTACTGTTAAAGTTGTACATCATTTAATAGGATTTCTGAAACAGAGAAAAAGACTCTGAATTCATGAATAAGTTGTTTTGGCACTGGGATTTCTGGACATTTCCTAGGTAAATTTTTATGTTACTATTAATGTGTCAAGGTCTTGATTTGTCAACTAAAACTTGTGTTTGCTACCCTGCCAGTAGCAAATATTGCAAAACAAAACTAAAAAAACAAAAAAATCTCAATTCCAACTTTATTTAAGGTGGGAAAAAAAAGGTAAGAGAAATTTATGGTTTTTCTAACTAAAACTCCAGAGGTGGATCTTGTCTTAAAAAATGTCGGGCTCTGGGGGCTGGAGAGCTGGCTCAGAAGTTAAGGTCACTTTTACTGCTCCAGTAGATGATCTGGGTTCAACTCCCAGCACTCATGTGGCAGCTCACAACCATCTGTAGCTTCAGTTTCAGGGGCTCTGACGCCCCTTCTGGCCACCATGGGCACTGCACACACATGGTGCACCTACATATGTACAGAGAAAAATACTCATACATAGAACAAATAGAACACTAGATGGGTAACTCCAGAGATAGTATGGATGATACGGTGCATGAGCAGCTGCCTCCGTGTGAAGAGAAGAGTTGGGGTAACAAAGAACAAATTCTGTTCTGAGGAGAGAGAGGATAGGAAAAGCCATCAAGGGAGAGATGGGAGAGCTGAACAGAACGGGGACACAGAAGGGGGACTCAGCACAGAGAAGTCAACAGATTGAAGCTCGGGCTGGGTGGTCCCTGCTAGTGGGATGGGGAGAGCAGAAGCCTCACATCAGAGGTAAGGCAAGAAGTACAGGAAATGCCTTCAGCTCTTGCAAGCCCGGATACAACTGGGGTTTTGAGGAAACAGTGATTCCTCAGGCACTATATGTCAGCACTCGAACAGGAGGTGCACTATGTCGCTCCCCATGTCTCACGGGGCTGTGGCTGGGTGTCCTTGATCCAAGAGGTGGCTGCTCAAAATTGAGCCCCTGCCTGATTCCTGTCTGTTGCGTGTAGTTTCTACTACTCTGCTTTAAGCTCTGAGTGGGCAGACTGTGCTACCAGTCCCTGTCCAGGAGCCACCCTGGATCCTTGGATGTAACACACACACACACACACACACACACACACACACACACACACACACGAACGTTAACTTATTTGTAATATGCTTTTAGCTCAATGGCCAGGCTCTTCTAAGCCTCTCTCGGCTAGCCTGTTCTCTTCACTCTCAGCTCTAAAGCTGCCCTCATCTCAGTTGCTCAGTTACCTTTAGTCCTAGCTCAGCATCCTACATCTGCCCTCAGCTTAGCTGTGTTTCTAATGTTCCACATGCTACCCAGGCCTGGTTAGGGAAGTGACCAATGGCCACTCCACCTGAGATCTCACATGGAATGGATGGTGGCTCTTTCTCCCTCTGCAGCATGGTGAATCTCTTTCTTCTTCCTGAGTCTGCTAGCCAGCCTATGGGGAAACTGGAAGTTCCACCTCTCCTGTCCAGCAATTGGCTGATAGCATCTGTACTGACTGGTCAAGAACCAATCGGGGAACAGGACCTTCAACATTCATTCCCGATCAGAGCATCAGAATCCACCCCCACCAACACCTGTCATGGGGACAGGCACCAGTTAGGGCTATAGACTTATCTTGCTGTTGCCGTGGGTGGATGGCCTTGCTACCCCTTCCTTCAGACTGGAGTACTCTATTGGTCTCAGCAGGTGCCTGTTCTTGGTTCCGAGGGGCTGGCTGCAGCAGGATGTGGTAGGATTTCTCCAGGCTGCTGCATCTGGTCATGAGCATAGGCTCATGCTCTCCCAGGGAACCCAAAGTCAACCTACTACGCCTCATGCATGGTGTATAGTCAGGGGAGGTAGTCGGACACAGAGACTGGGACCATGACGTGGCCTCACCCTCAGTGTCTGGGCACTGGCCTCATTATCCTAGAATGAATTTGCAGTTTCATAGTTCTGAACCCGATGCCAGAAGGTTGATCAATCCTGAGCCACAGGGACCGAGAAATCCGTGATTGCACTGAGGCACTTGGCATCTGCTGCCTCCCCTCCCTCTCAGGGGATTTAAGGCTTAGAGGGTTTTAAAGGTTCAGAGTCAGGTTGGCCTGCACAACTGTGTTTGCTTCTCTCACTCCCAGTGTACTGAGAGACACTCCCTCAGTTGGAACAGTAGTCACTCCGTGGTGTATGAACTGAGAGGTTTGGGTAGCACAGCAAACCCTGACTGCCCCCACAGAATGCAAAGTTACGTGTAGTTAGCAGAAGCCCTTCCTATTCGAAGAAGCCACAGAAGGGAAGGGAGCTAGGGGGACGGCTGACATGTGACCCACACTGGCACCGCAGTGGCATCGAGTGTAAGAAAGACAAGAGTCTACACATCCAGCTGTCCCTGGCCCCACAGACACCTAACCTTCCCAGGGCTTAAAGGACCCAAGAGAAGCCAGTGTAGCATGCCACCTGTTTTGGTAGCCCTTGTATTCAGTTTTCTTTTTATTATGCTTTCTGTTTATTGTTACTTTATCTTCTTTCCAAAGCTCTTATGTTTATGTTATTTCTATGATTTTGTTTATGTGTTTTTCATGATTGGGTGACCTCCTTTTGACTTTCACTTTCTTTCAGCTTTCTCCTTAACACTCTTATTTATTCTTTGTTTCTGTAACCTCGGACCTCTTCTGGCTCCCCCTCTCCTACCCGGTTTATTTTCTCATTCCTGTCTCTGTACTAGCCTTAAATGATGTTACCCTCACCTCACAGTCTGCTCTTTTATGGTAGGTGGTGATGAATTACGAGGTTTTAATCTAAGTGTACCGCTGCATCTAGTTGGGTTCCCCGTTGTTGATGTTTTAATTTGCTTTCTCTTCTCTGAGAGGTGCTAGCGAATGAACCTTAAGAGCAGGCTGGTCACTAAGCCAGATGAAATGGATGCAGTATACAACCCACAGATGCACACCTCACAAGACAGACACACAAGAAACACAAAAAGCGAGGCGAGGTTTTATTTGACTTACTCTTAAATATAACTGCTCATTATCAAAGGAAGTCATGACAGGAACTCAAACAGGGCAGGAAGCAGGAATCAAGAGCTGTTGCAGAGGCCATGGAGGGGTGCTGATTACTGGCTTGTTCCCCTTGGCTTGCTCAACCTCCTTTCTTATAGAGCCAGCCCAGGGATGGCCCCACCCACAATGAGCTGGGCCCTCCCCCATCAATCACTAATTAAGAAAATGCCTTCCAGCTGGATCTCATGGAGGCATTTTCTCAACTAAGGTTCTCTCCTTTCAGGCACATGTAGCTTGTGTGAAGTTGACATAAAACTAGCCAGTACAGCATGATTTAGTTATTCTGTAGTGTAAACATATAAACACATAGAAACATCAGATTGTACTGCTTAAAAAATGGTGCATGCTTTTAATGCCAGCACTCAGGAGGCAGAGGCAGGTGGATCTCTGTGAATCCCAGGACAGCCAGGACTACATAGTGAGATTCTGTCTCAAAACCCAACCAACCAAACAAAAGGAAATGCTGGAAATGAAAAATTCAGTGAATCAAAACCAAACCGAACCGAACGGAACTGAACCAAACCAAACCAAAAACATACCAAATCAAACCAAAACCAAACCAAATCTGAATCAAACCACAGTGGGTAGAATCGCCAATAAACTAAATCAAACAAAAGAAAGAATATCATGACCAGAAGACAAAGTCAATGCATCTCACACCAGGGAAGAGGAAAGCTGACTAATAGAGCCCACACACTTTCAAGATCAGCAAACCCGAACATCCAAGGGGCAGACAAATGAGCCGAGATAAAAACGGAAGGCATAGAAAATCTAGTCAGCGTCCAAGAAAATCCCCCAAATCTAGGGAAAGAAATGAATAACCAGATTCAGTAGAACCCCTAATTGTTATGATCAGAGGAGAAAAAGCTAGTTAAAACAAGCCTGTGCACAGTTAGGGTCACCTCATCTCCAGAATTCTACTTTCGTAGAAATTCTGGGGTTGGGATAAATGACTCGGGCTTGTGACAATAACGCAGATGCATAGAAGTGAGGGGCCAGGGTTTAGCGAGGGCAGCGACCTCAAAAATACAGACAGGTAGTGTTTACTGGAAAATGATCTAACTCGTCTGTCTTTAATTGAGATGCTACAGATAATGGCGGCCAGG
Source organism: Mastomys natalensis (assembly GCA_021653895.1). NCBI lineage: Eukaryota > Metazoa > Chordata > Mammalia > Rodentia > Muridae > Mastomys > Mastomys natalensis. The sequence goes on from JAJTUV010000822.1 coordinate 213,723, forward strand.
GTGAGCTTCAGGAGTCAGCGTCATTCCTGGATCTTCAGCTGGAATTTGTGACAACCACAGCTCTCAATGTGGGACCTCAGGGCTGCCTTCAACTTCAGAAAAGTTCATAGTTATACAAATCAGAAATAGTTATTTCTATTAAAATACAGATATCGGGGCGGGAGAGGCGGTTCGTCCAGAGGGTGTGGTTGTTTCCTACTACCCATGGTGAGTGACTCACGGTCGCTGTCACTCCAGCTCCCAGGGTCTGACACTCTCTCTTCTGGCCTCCACGGGCACCAGGCTCCCCCCAACACACGTACTTAAATATGCAGAGATACAATAAACCTGGTGCTTATGGGAGCCTGAAGAGGCCACGGTAGCTCCTGGAACCGGAACTGCATGCGGTTGGGAGTTGTCACGTGGGCGCTGGGAATTGAACCCTGCGAGCTCTTAACTGCTGAGCCAACTCTCCAGCTCCCCAATAAAACAAGTACTTTACCTATGTGTGTGAGTGTTTTGCCTGTATGTATACATGTGCACCACGCGTCCCTGGTACCTTCAGAGGTCAGAAGAGGGAGTCCGATCCCCTGGAACTGGAGTTATGGATGCCTGTGAGCCGCCACGTGAAAGCCGGGAGCTGACCCGTGTCCTCTGCAAGAGCAAGTGTTCTTGATAGATGAGTCATCTCTCAAACCCTACAAATTAAATCTTAGAAAGTGCAAATATAGTACAGCAGGGTGTTGGCTAACAGTACAAATGGTTATAAATGAATTTAAGGCACAAGTCTTTAAAGACGAATTTTCCGGGTCAATGAGATGCTCTGTCAGGTAAAGGCGTTGCTCATTGAGCCTGGTGTGTGCACCATGCACTTGAGGACACACACTCACACAGACACACAGGCACGCACACACTCATATACAAACACACAGGCATAGACACAGCACACACAGAGGCACACACACAGGCACACACACACACACACACACAATGGAGAAATAGATGTAATTTGGAAAAGAACCTTAAAAATGAATTTTCTCTTGCTCTCAGGAAATATTCTAAAAAAAAAAAAAATTCATTGAAATCATCCGGTGGTCCCTTGTCAGTTTAATTAAATGTCTGTAGCAAATTCCTTTGATTGACACAAAGCCATTGTCACCATACATGATTGGACATGTGATCAGTCACTTGGGAGTCAAAGTGTAAGGAAAGTAATTATTTGAAGAATGTCAACTGTTGTTAATTAGGAATTTCTGTTGTTCAGATACAATTAGCATGAAATATACTTCAGAACTGTGAGACTAATTTAGCAGACAAAGGAGCCCAGTACTTCCCTGAATTCCCAGCAAGTCTTCCATTTCAGAAACTCCCTGCCTTCCTCCCTTCCTCACCCTCACTTTGATTTTTCCACCCAGGGCTTCTCTGTGTAGCACTGGCTGTCCTGGAATTTACTCTGTAGACCAGGCTAGCCTCAAACTCAGAGATCAACATGCTTCTACCTTCAATGCATTGGGATTAAAGGCGTGGCCACCACACGCAGCCTCACAAGTCTTTGTAGAATGAATGTTCTTCAGTAGTTGTAAAGTTAAACTAGGAAGTGTGAGTTTCAACCAGCCACGCTCACACAGAACACCTTGAGATATGACCCGTAAAGAAAAAAATTCTGGCAGAGGTTGAATCCCCTGGGCTGATCTAACTCAAGGACACGTTGTATAAGTTCCTTCTGGAAGCTTTATGGCAACAGCTAACTGCCTGTGGACCTACAGTGTTTTCTGATACCAGTTTAGGATTTTGGAACTAATTCTGTGAGTTTCAGAATTTAAAATTTTATCCTATTAAAAAGGGAGATATATGTAGGAAGCAATTCAAATGGTAGTCCCTAAGTTATTTTTTTCCTCAGTTCCTTCTATGGCTGGTTAGGAGGGCGTGTACTGATGATGTTTCATTGTGAGGATCACACTTCCTGCTCGGTTCCTTTCATTGGTCGGTGAAACAGTGCACACTGTGAAGCGCTCCTTCTAAGTTGAGATCAGTGGAATCTGGAGTAGATTTCTACGCAAAAGAGCATTGTAGGGGCTGGAGAGGTGGTTCAGTGGTTAAGAGCAGTGGCTGCTCTTTCAGAGGAACCTGGCCCACATGGTACCATCTGTAACATCCAGGGGATATACCACCCTCTTCTGGCCTCCACAGGTACTACATATACCGCATATACATGGTGCACAGACATGCATGCGGCAGAAAAACACCCACTCACATAAAAACAATAGATAAATAAAATAGTTTTTAAAAACATGTAGGGCTGAGGGTAAGCTTACAGGTAGAGCATCTACACATGCCTACATATATGTAGTATATATGTATATATGCATACATATACATACATATATTCATATATATACACATATAAAGAGTATAAGAAATAGGTTAATTTTTATACCTAGTACTTGTTTAAATATTTACAAACTTAATGGAAACTGTATATTGGTCAAAATTTTGTGGTGGTAGGAACATAAAAAGATTCTCAGAGGGCCACAAGAGGTCAGGACTTAGCTGTAATATGTATGGTATCAAAAAATCTTTTTGGTTGTTGGTGCTTATAAGGGGCAGAGCAAACGTGTAGGGCAGACTGCATATGGGCGTACCAGCTCCTGGGAAAGTGTTTTGGAGATGTGCACTGATGGATGCTGTTTCCGAGACACAGAACACAGAGTTTACTTCCTATGGAAGGCACTTCACAGATACCATCCTAATTTTCCACCCTAAGCTAGAAGTTGCTTAAGAAAAATGTCGTGGAACTCAAAGTGCTGTGTGTCAAGCTGTACTACTTTCCTCTGGTGAGGCAAGCTCTGCTCCATCTGGCAGGGACTGGGGGAGGAGAGGGACAGAGATTGTCAGTCACTGAGGGAGACGAGCTGTGTACACGCACTGACTTTCCTGGTGAGGTTAGCCATGGGTTTCTCTCTCAGTGTGTCCTCAACCCATCTGGATGCGGAGAGGACTCCGTAAAGAGCTTCTCCCATAGGCACATTTTTCTCCACAGAGCCTGTGTGAAAATACTAGACCTGGTGGTGTGTGCTTAAAACTTAGTGTTGGGGTAGTAGAGACAGGAGGATTCCTGGAACTGGCTATATGGTAGTGTAGTCTAACTCGAGAGCTCCAGGCTAATGACAGGCCACTCTCAAAAAGAGATGGGTGACGTTTCAGGGGACGACTTCTGTATTAGTTAGGGTTTTACTGCTGTGAACAGACACCGTGACCAGGCAACTCTTATAAGGACAACATTTAATTGGGGCTGGCTTACACATTCAGAGGTTTAGTCCAGTATCATCAAGGCAGGAGCATGGCAGCATCCAGGCAGGCATGGTGCAGGAGGAGTTGAGAGTTCTACATCTTCATTTGATGGCTGCTAGCAGAATATTTGCTTCCAGGCAGCTAGGTCTAGGGTATTAAACCTGATACCCACAAGGCCACACCTAGTCCAACAAGGCCACAGCTCCTAGTAGTGCTGCTCCTTGGGCTAAGCATATATAACACAGCCCCCACCAGACATAGAAAACAAAACATAAAACCCCAAACAACCAAAATGAATGCTAGAGACTCCCAAGTGACAAGCTCTCAGGTTGGGGACAGGGCAGCGGTGACAGCCGCACACTGGTACAATGGACAGATACGGAAATCTATCTCTGCCCCCTGGTAAGTGATAGTGTGTGTGTCACTTTGGGGTAAAATCATGGTCCCGAGTAACATTTTATCAGTCCTCTGATGCTAATCATAGCTCATTAATTCTTAAACATTATTGTTGACAGCTACGACCATGTTTGAAGCTGGAAAAGACAAGAGCAACCCAGATGAGTTTGCCGTCGCACTTGACGAGACTCTGGGAGACTTTGCCTTCCCTGATGAGTTCATGTTCGAGTGTGGGAGCCATCAGTGATGTGAAACAAGGAAGATGACGGTGTGGCCACTCTTCCTGCAGGATGGCCAGAGGTCTTTGCTGGCAGCTTCTCGGGAGTCTTAGATGCTGTTATGAACTCGACTCTAGCTGCATGTGTATGAGATATGGTCTTTGAAATGTAATTTGATTTGTGGATAATGTTTAATATCGTTTCTTGTGTATATGCTTAAGGTAAATTAAAGCGTGATCCATTTTAATATTTGTTCAAAAGCTTTTAGATTTTCAAAGGAGTCTTTCTGCATAGGTGATTTTGGTCCCTGTTTGTACTCGTGGCTCTTTCCACATAAAACACTTGATTACAACAGCTTTCTGAGTATTTTTCTTCAGTACCATGTTTGAAGTTGTGTATTTATTGTTACATATATGTGCTTACCTGTTTGTATGCCCTGCTCATGAAGCACTTAAGGAGGCCAGAAGAGGGCGCCTATAACCGTCTGTGACTCTCCAACTGGAGTGACAGGCAGTTGTGAGCTGCCCTGTGGGTGCTAGGAAGTGAACCTGGGTGGTCTTCAAGAGCAGCCAGTGTTCTCAAATGCTGAACTGTCTCTGGGGAGCACTTTCTTCAGAATCTTAATATAATGGGAATTAGGATCAGCGTCTGATTTACCTCATGGCGTCTGCCTTCTGTTATATTAACTTGAACAGGATGTGGTTAGAAAATGGAATGCATATGATGCTGCCATAGGTCTAGAAGCTTGGTGCTCATTTTTATTTGTTTTGTTTTTTGTTTTTTCGAGACAGGGTTTCTCTGTGTAGCCTGGCTGTCCTGGAACTCACTCTGTAGACCAGGCTGGCCTCGAACTCAGAAATCTGCCTGCCTCTGCCTCCAAGTCCTGGGATTAAAGGTGTGCCACCACCGCGTCCGACGTGCTCATTTTAAAGAGCAGAGAGGAGCTTAGGTTCATGTTTCTGATTTTTTTTTTTTTTTTTTTTTAGGTAATTGCTCTACAAGCAATTGTTGAAATTGTTCTGTGTGCGGAGTGTTGTGTGTGTGTGCCTGTGTGTATAGTATATGTGTGTGTTGCAAGTAGAAACATGACAAGTAGCATTGTGTTGATTTTTTTATCAGACCTATAAGTATCTTATCTTTTTTTCACCTGTACCTCTTCCTGCTAACTCTTCTTTTTTTTTGTTTGTTTATTCGAGACAGGGTTCTCTTTCAGCTGGGCTTCTGGAACTCACTTGTAGACGGCGGCTGAACTCAGAAATCCGCTGCCTCGCTCCAAGTCTGGATTTAAGCGTGCGCCACACTCTGCCTGGCCTGAATCTTCAGAGCCCCAGGCCAGTGTTATATGTAGCATTTTAACTCTAACGAATATTGCTCGAGAAAAACTAGTCGCATGCTGTCTTGGCGGGTATATTGGCTTAAGAAATTCTTCCCTCCTAACATCGGAGGAAATCGTCAGAACGGTTTCCCCGTGTATGTAGGGACAGACGGCGACCGTGCATCCGTCTGTTGTTTTAGAGTCTGGCACTTCTTCATCTTGCTCGACTGGAAGATTGAGGGAATGGCAGTCTCAGCACTTCGGACATTTCACGGATTAAGGAACGGAATAAACGCCAGTCAGATCATTCGTTTGTGCAGCATCTATACTCTGAGGAAGATTAGCAGAGCGCTCGGCGGTAATTTCAGGAGTGATAACGGGAAGGCGAGCTCCGGGAAACCAGAAGGGATGTCTTTCTCATGCTGGGTCAATGCCTAGATAACTCTGTCCTTTTTGGCAAAACGTTACTTTTGCTGTCTCTTCAGCCGCAGTAGGGCCGTGCTGGGTTCGTTTTCTTCATTCATTAATCTGCGGTCTGCATTGGAGCTGTCTGAATCCTTAACAAGCAGCACAAGCAGCCCGTAGGATACGGAATCCTAGTTCTTTTGTGCGTTATTTGAAGACAGGTTCAGCTCAAGCTGTGATCTGTCAGTAATTGTTCAGTGAGTTTTCTGTGGATGGTTTCAACAGGTCCGATATCTAATATTAGACATTAATAGAAGGGAATCTGGGTAGTTGGGAATGGTTAAAGGTTTAGCCAAGATGGAAGTAGGAGTGACTATCGAAACATCGTGGTTTAAACAATAGCAAAAACATAAGTTTTTTGGTCACTAGATGTTAGATTTGAAGTGTTTATGTATATTTTTTGTCATCTTATGATTTTTTGGTGTGTGTGTGAGTGTTGTGAGTATGTATGAGAGTTTATGAGTGCGTGTCGGAGTAGTGTGTGAGTGTGAGTGTATATGAATCAGAGAATTCCTTTGGGGCTGAGTCAGTTTCTCCTTTGGAGGTCTTCAGGAGGACTAGAACTCAGTTTTCCCGTGTCTTACAGAATATCACTGTCATGGTGATCTTTGTAGGACTTGGTTATGAGAGGCACCAGTATCCGTGAATGGGCCACCTGTTCTTGTCTGTCACAATTTAAAGGCCACTGTTGTTACCAAGGGTGTCAGCTGGATCCAGGTGCTGTGTACACTAAGAGGATTCCCTCTGAAATGTTCTCATCTCTTGCCTCTACTGGGAGACTCATAACAAGGTCAGTTCCTCAGGCCATTTCATCTCCACACCTGCAGAAACATCTGTTTGTGAGCTTTGCACCTTATTTAGAGCAACATATATATGGGGGTACTTTTTTTAATCGGATATTTTATTTATTTACATTTTAAATGTTATCCCCTTTTCCAGTTTCCCCTCTAGAAACTCCCTATCCCATTCCCCCTCTCCCTGCTTCTATGAGGGTTGCCCCCCACTCCTGCCTCCCCACTCTGCATTCCCCTATACTGGGGCATCAAACCTTCACAGGACCAAAGGCCTTGTCTCCCATTGATGCCAGACAAGGCCATCCTCTGCTACATATGCAGCTGGAGCCATGGGTCCCTCCATGTGTACTCTTTGGTTGGTGTTTAGTCCCTGTGAGCTCTGGGGGTCTGGTAGGTTGATATTGTTGTTCTTCCTATGGTGTTGCAAACCCCTTCAGCTCCTCAGTCCTTTCTCTAACTCCCTGTGCTCAGTCCAATGGTTGGCTGCGAGCATCTGCCTCTGTATATGTCAGGCTCTGGCAGGCCTTCAGGAGACAGCTATATCAGGCTCCTGTCAGCAAGGTGGGTACTTTTTTTTTTTCTGTGTGAGACAGATCATCTTTTGAATCTTTCATTTCCCTTGTGTAGTTTGAGGGTGGTGTGTGTGTGTGTGTGTGTGTGTATGTATACAAGTGCACATGGCTGCACGTGTCACTATGTGCTCATGTGGAGGCCAGAGGCTGACATTGGTGTCTTCCTCAATTGCTCTTTAGCTCAGTTTTTTGAGACAGGGTTTCTCACTGAACTGGCAACTCACAGATTTGGTTAGGCTGCCGGCCAATGAGCTTGAGGCATCTGCCTCCCCAGACAGGGCTGTAGACATACACTACCCCAGCGTTTACACGGGGATGTGGATTATAACTCGGGTCCCTTGCTTTCATAGCAAGCACTTTATCCCCTGAGCCATGTCCCTAGGTCCTCTTGAGTATTTTCTTGTCCTTCAGTGGAAGACAGTTATTTGGTTTTTCCTTAATTTTTTCCCACTCAAAACAGTCTTTGTATGGAAGTCCCACTAAGGACTTAAGATGTGTCTTCTTTCATGGTGGTAGAGAATGCAGTGGGGGCTCTCAGCTAGGTCCTGATCTGATGACACATCCCCCATGATTGAAGAATTAATAGACATATCGTTTGCTTCTGAGGTATTTTAAAAAACTTAATTACATGCAGGGCCATAGTGTGGTATCCCTTTAACTTCAAGATTTGGAGGCAGAGGAAGACTGATCTCTGTGAGTTCGAGGCCAGCCTGGTCTACATAGTGAGTTCCAGAATCCAGGGCTACACAGCCTTGTCTCGAAATACCAACAAGAAAATGTAATTATGTAAGTTTTACCATGTGAAAGTCTTCAGAAGTTCAATTATAGTAGCAGTGACCTGTCTGCTGATTGCTAAATCAATATTATAATGCAGCTGATTATTAGCTAAAAAGAGATATCTTACTTTCCTTGAGGATATATACTTTCCGATATTGCCCTCACTAACATCAATAAGTAGGCATTTCTGGGTCTTTATTCCTGGTATCGTCCATTGCCCGGCCCCTTCCTGGCCAGCAGGAAATTAGACGCAAGACAACAAGGTTCCTTCTCAAGGCAGTTTACTCAGGATTGTAGCTTTCTGGAGGTGGCGGCCCCACCTACCCCGGGACCAGGTTATATCTAAGCAAAGGCCAATGAGCATATGCCATGTATCATCTCTCCATATGTCCACGTATGACCATTCCCTGCCCCTGCACAGCTGCATAGCCAAGTGAGGACTTGTTTACCACAAGGAGCAATCTCAGCCAGCACCATCCTCAGGCAGCCATAGGGCTCTCTACAGTTCCCCTTTTTGTTTTACAACGAAACAGGCAAGAGTAGAGGTCTGATCTCAGAATGGAGTAATGGCATTGTACTAGCACCCAAAGGATGCTAGACCCGTCGGTACGATTTTTTGCTGAGGCGGGTAAAATGGGGAATTTTGGGAAAGGGCGTACCAACCGCATCTCTCAGACTTGCTCTTCATGAGACCGCAGGCAGCATTCAGCGTATCTCGAGTGCAGTGCTTTGCCCCGCAGCCTGAACGTGATGAACTTTCAAGACTTACTGGCAACAAGCCATGCTTGTGGGACTGTCCTGCCTCAATGGCATAGAATGCTTGTGCAACCAGGGCAAGGTCTCTTTTTTCTCGGATCGGACAATACGCAGAGACAACACAGGATAGAACAGAGACCCCTACCAAGACAACAGCCAGGGTCCCCATACCGCCCGCTCTTTAAGATGATTCATTGCTTGATGTATCCACTCGTCAATCGTCTGCAACAGTCACGCCAACCCGGGTAGAGTTTGCTGTCACAATTGCCAGGCGGAGATCTGTCAACAGGGCATCAAACCCTCCAGACCAATTGCCTTTAAGATAAGAAGACAACTCCCGAGACATATTAGCAGCCTTGGTCACATTATTATATTGTACTGAGGTCACACAAAGTCCTGAGAATTCCACTCACCCCAATTGAGCCAATTCAATTAACATTCTCAGCTGGCTATACTTTGAATATTCAAGGCTTGAGCCACGGTGGCGGACATTGTTGACAGCTGCAGGGTTTAAGAAAATCTGTGAAGTGGTAGCCGCCACAGCCCCACAGTAATTGCTGTAATGATGGCAGCCGTTATGCCAAAATCTCTCCTTTCTCTAAACAGGGTCATGGCTGAAGGGGCTTCTACAGGCCAAGGGATATAGCGTGGCATTCGGGTAATCCCAACGTAGGGAGAAAAGTTATAATATCCTCTAACAGCTCAACCAGTTTTATGGGTTGACAACCTGTAGCCCATCGTGGCTGGGCAGGTATACTCAGGTTTTGTTTACTTACTATTACTGGCCATACCCCCGGCATCCACTTAGCATTGGTTTGAGTGGCTGTTCTATTGCTAGGCAAATCAAACCAGGCACCAGTCTGATTATATAATTGAACGCACTGACTATCTTCACTAATATTATGTATAATCTGAAAGCAAAGCACCCCTTGTAATGACAAACTAAAATTCCCTTCTTTATCCTCAATGCAAGACCGTCAATGCCCCCTGTTCCTCAGCAAATTTAAATCTTTCCCTAATTTATCCCAGCTGTTTTTTGTACTGGAAACTATCTATCGTATATCGCTCAGCTACAGATTTTATCCCAGCTGCCCTTTGTAAGGTAGCCTGATACAGCGAACCAGGGGCCACTACATCCACCTCCTTTAAAAACCTTAACAAATTTTAGTATCAAGATAATCTGCCTGAACCCTGAAATCTAGTCTTCTGGAGGCCTACCTCTATCATGTCTGATCCATATAATTCTGGGAGATATAACTACTACCTTAATCATTTCTTTTGAAAACATACAGACATAATCTTCTAATAGGCTGTAAGGATTGCTGTCTGGATCCTTTAGCACTGAACTAATAGATGATGAGTTGTATCTTGAGGCAGGCTGGGGAACAGGCGGGGGTCCCCTTCCCTGGCCCCCAATTGGCCGCCTCCTGCTTTCTTCTCCACGGCTTGGGGGATCTCTGTCACCAGGTCCTACTCGACTAGACTCCTCTCTCTTTTCTGACTCTGTCTCAGAAGCTGTGGAGGAGTCTGAGCTGGGGCCATAGGCAGGACCACCAGTCCTCCGGCCCTGCTCCCATAGCTGCCATCTGTGGTATCACCTTTCACACGAACCCTTACCAACCAGACCTATCCACAGTCTCCTGAATCACTTTCCCATTCTTTCCAATCAGTTTGCTAACCAAGTTCCTGGGCACTTGTACAGAGTCCTCAGAAAATTCAAGGTAGCTTTGAGCCTGTCTACATGCCTCTGGCGTCTCCCCATAGATTCTGAAAGTGCAGATTTCTTCGCCAATCTTAATGGCAAACTAAAAAAAAAAAAAAAAAAAGTAAAGGAAGTTTTGAGCAAATATGACCATTTAAAAACGTGTCATACAGTAGTATCAAATAGACTCATGTAAAATATTGGGAAGACGTTATAGAATAAAAACCATGTACTTTAAAATCTGGTCTTAGATCTATTAATCTATATATAAAATTGTAAATTACATTTTGATATTATCTTAGCATAGATTCTTTAGTGCATTTCTACTTGTAGATGTAAAATTTAATGTTGATTGTAAAGTAAGTTGGATGTTCCGCTGTAATTTATAATGCTTACGTTTAAAGCACACTTTCTTAAAATAGAAACCTTTTCATGATAAACAGATGAATGGCTAATTTTTGTTTTCAAAAAAGTTTGGAGTTGGGGCTGGAGAGTCAGCTCAGCCATTAAGAGCACTTGCTGCTGCAGCGGAGGAGCTGTGTTCAGTTCTCAGCCTCTACGTGGGGGCTCATGACCATCTGCGGCTCCAGTTCCGGGGAGTTTGAAACGTCTGGCTTCTGGGAACATCAGACATGCACATGGTATACTTAAATACATGCAGGCAAAACACCCATGTGCCACAAAATAAATAAATCTAAAAAGTTTAAAAATATTTTTGGAGTTTTAATAGTTTTAGATTTTAATGTTATTTGAATAAATGTGACAGGAATATTATGATTATTCAGGCCTTTTTTTTGTTTGTTTGTTTGTTTTTGGTTTTTCGAGAGGGTTTCTCTGTGTAGCCCTGGCTGTCCTGGAACTCACTCTGTAGACCAGGCTGGCTTGAACTCAGAAATCCGTCTGCCTCTGCCTCCCAAGTGCTGGGATTAAAGGCATGTGCCACCACTGCCTGACAGGCCTTTTTTTTTTTTTTTTTTTTGGAATAGTATCTAACTAATAATCTAACTATATGCAGCCAAGGAAAGACTGTGAGTGCAGCCCAACACAAAACTGCAAACTTAAAAATTATCCCAATTATTGATGTGTGTGGTAGTTTGAACAGGAATGATCTTCATAGAAACATAGTTTGAATGCTTGGCCCATGGGGAGTGGCACTATTAATAGGTGTGGCCCTGTTGGAGTAGGCGTGTCACTGTGGGCATGGACTTTAATACACTAGTGGTAGCTCCCTGGAAGTCAGTCTTCTGCTAGCAGCCTTCAGATGGAGATGTAGAACTGTCAGTTCCTCTTGCACCATGCCTGCCTGGATGCTGCTATGTTCCCACCTTGATGATAATGGACTGAACCTCTGAACCTGTAAGCCAGCCCCAACTAAATGTTGTCCTTATAAGAATTGGCTTGGTCATGGTGTCTGTTCACAGCAGTCAAACCCTAAGACAATACATAAGGAATATTTGAAAGGCTGTTGTCAATACTAAACTCCAAATAAAACTACCTTTAACTCTAGAGGTGGTCAAACGTTCCACTTGTCAGGGGGGTGTACTCAATGCTTTCCACTTTAACTGAGGTCCAGGGTGGTTCTGGAGTGGGAAGGCAGACTGGGATGGGGTCCGAGGCATTAACTAGTCATTCTAAACGTCTATGGAATATGACCACACCCCTCCTTTAGTTTTGTTGACTAGATACCACTGATCAGTTGGGACTAGTCTTTCTTCTTTCTTTTTTTTTTTTTTTTTTTGGTTTTTCGAGACAGGGTGTCTCTGTATAGCCCTGGCTGTCCTAGAACTCACTCGGTAGACCAGGCTGGCCTCGAACTCAGAAATCCGCCTGCCTCTGCCTCCCAAGTGCTGGGATTAAAGGCGTGCGCCACCACCGCCTGGCAGGACTAGTCTTTTAAAGTGAATTAACTCAGAGCTGGAGAGATGGCTCAATGGTTAAGAGCACTGAATGCTCTTTCAGAGTGCCTGGGTTTGAGTTCCAGCATCCACCTGGTGGATCGTGATGCTATGCAACTCCAGTTGTAGGACATCTGATGCCCTCTTCTGGTCTCTGTGGGCACATACGTGCATGCGGGCAAAACACACGTAATAATAAAAATCTAAAGTGAATTAACTGTCCTAATAACATAATAATAAAAAATATCGAATTAAATATTATTAAATATAATAATGATAATAAATGAAAGTGAATTAACTGTCTTCCAGATAGACTCATCCGCTGAGCCAATATTCATTTTATGGCCCAGGTGGGCCAACCCTGTTTTTTATTTGCTACCTCGTCTGACCAGTAGGTGGCACTACCCGTCCGGGCTGTCACCTCGAAGCAGCCTTTCCCTTTCGAATCTGGGTAGGTCTGTCCTGTGTTTGTAGTCTTCATTCTCACCCGTCCAGTCTGATTCTTACGCACAGCCAGCTGACATCTAAAGCATCTCTGATGCTCAGCTGCTTTCCTGAGCCTTGGGGATTGCACTTGGTGGTCTCTGAGAGTACTGAGGCTGACGACAAATTCTACCCAAACCAGCCCAGGCTCTGCTAACCCAGAGAGCCTCTGACCAGTGGAGCGCTGCCGGTATGATTGTGGTTAATATCCTGTGAAAATTATAGAGACTTCATACCAAGCAGAAAATTAAACAGGCGCATTAAAAAAATTTTAAAGCTTAATTCATGGCTTCAAAACTTTTAAATGAGTTTTGAGCAAACAGGAAATTGTGAATTAAGTGGTTCTTTGCTTGAATAAGCAAGTCAAACTTTTTTGCAGCTAATGATCAATACACTGTAGCTCATGAAAAGGTTTTTATCTTTATTACGGTAGAATTCTGTCCGGAGGTTGGTTTAGGTTTTATTGTTCTAACTGTGGTCAGTTGAGCTTCTTACTCTTTGTGGCATTTTCCATATTTAAGTAATTTACCAATGCTTCCAGCTGTAACACTTGTTTTATCTTGGGAATCTTCCTTTCTATGGATTATGTTTTAATTCTACTGCCTCCTGATACTGCTATTAACTGTGGTTAAATGCCATTTGTTACAAACAAATTTTTTTTCATTTCTTTTTCTTTCTTTTTTTTTTTTTGGTTTCTCTGTATAGCCCGGGCTGTCCTGGAATTCTGTAGATCCAGCTGGCCTTGAACTCAGACATCCACCTGCCTCTGCCTCCTGAGTGCTGGGATTAAAGGTGTGCGCCACCACTGCCCGGCTATTTTTATTTTCTTAGAAGCATATGTAAGTAGCCTTGGCACCTTTGGTTAATTAGTGAATAATGAATTTTGTGTTCCTGTGTATGATGTGTGTGTGTGTGGTCACGAGTCACTGCATGCATGTGGAGGTGTTCCTGTGTATGATGTGTGTGTGTGTGTGTGTGGTCACGAGTCACTGCATGCATGTGGAGGTGTTCCTGTGTATGATGTGTGCATGTGTGTGTGGTCACGAGTCACTGCATGCATGTGGAGGTCGGGGAATACTGGAGGGCTGGTCCTCACCTTCTCCTGTGTTCTGAGTCAGGGCCTCTTGTTGCTTTCTGCTGTTGTACTCTGTGCTTCCAGTTGGCTGGTCCTTGAGCTTCTGGCTGATTCTCTGTCTCCACCCCTGAGTCTCACTGTGAGAGACTGGGCATTACAGAAGTGTGTTACTGAACCCACTGTTTTACGTGGGTCCTGGGGTGGAACGCAGACTCTTAGGCTGGGCAGCAAGCACCTTTACCTAACCACGGAGCGACCCTTCCACCTGAAAGCTTTAAAAGTGGCATTTGCCCTCGTTTCCTATATTCATCACGACAGAGAACTGGGACTTTATCGGGAACACTTGGGCCTTCACGGTCCAGGATACACTGGGGTGATTTCTGTAGATGGTGTCTGTGGGAGGTGGAGTTGCCTAGGAGAGAGCAGCAGGGTCATGAATCAATTCCTTCAGTGGAGAGGTCTGCTCTGGGCTTCACGACTGGTCGTGATATCCCACGTCTGTGGGAAAGAGGAAGCCAAAGAATAAGTGTCTTCCATGCCTAAGGGGAAGCCCTTCTCTGAGCAGCACTCTTTGTTTTCATATTTAGTTTTTTAAAGTTTTAAAAAAATTTATTAATGTATTTACATCCAAATGCTGCCCCCCTCCTGGTCCCCACTCCTAGGGGTCCTCCCCTAAACCCCTTCCCTTTTGCCTCTGAGAGAGTGTCCCCCCCCCATATCCCTCCATTCTGGCACATCAAGTCTCTGCAGGATCAGGCACATCCTCTCCCACTGAGGCCAGACAAAGCAGCCCTCTGCTGCATATGTGCCCGGGGCCTCAGACCAGCCCATGTATCTTTGGTTGCTAGCTCATTCTCTGGGAGCTCCCAGGGGTTCAGGTTAGTTGGCACTGTTGGTCTACCTGTGGGATTGCCATCACCTTTGGGGCCTTTAATCTTTCCCCTAACTCTTCCATAGGGGTCCTGGACCTTTGTCTAATGTTTGGCTGTGGGTATCTGCATCTAGCTCAGTCAGCTGCTGGGTAGAGCCTCTCAGAGGACAGTTATGCTAGGTTTATGTCTGCAAGCACAACACAGCATCACTAATAGTGTCAGGGGTTCGTGCCTGCCCATGGGATGGGTTTCAAGTTGTGTTGGTCCCTGGTTGGCCATTCCTTCAGTCTCCCTGAGCAGCAGTCTTATCATGTGTAGTTGGAATAGGATTACACAACCTCCAGAATTTAGTCATTTGCTCCAGGAGTGGCATGGATCATTTGATGTTTTAGTTAGGGTTTTACTGCTGTGAACAGACACCATGGCCAATACAAGTCTTATAAAGGACATTTAATTGGGGCTGGTTTACAGGTTCAGAAGTTCATCAAGGAAGGAGCATAGCAGTGTCCAGACAGGCATGGTGCAGGCAGAGCAGAGAGTTCTATATCTTCATCTGCAGGCTGCTAGCAGAATACTGTCTTCTGGAATGCTAGGACAAGGGTCTTAAAGCCCACGCCCACTGTGACATACCTACTCCAATAGGCCACACCTCCAAATAGTGTCACTCCTTGGGCTAAGCAAATGCAAACCATCAGAGCCAGGCATGAAGCTATTGTTAGATTCACTGACATTGCTGATTTGTGGTTCACTTTTGACACTGCCGTTTGTTTTCTTTGTCCACCTTGTTTTATTAGTGTGGCAGCCTCTTCTGTTTAACTGAAACCAAATATCCCAACAAAATGTTACATATGAATCTTAGTAGCCTGTGAAGGCCTATGTTTTCTTGATTGACAGTTACCGGGATCTATATGATTCACTTTCTATGGATCTGGAATATTCTAACAACCCTTTAAGGGCATGTACTGGCTAGTTTTATGTCAACTTGACACAAGTCAGGGTCATCAGAGAGGAGGGAGCCTCTTGAGAAAATGTCTTTGTAAGAACCGACTGCAGACAAGTCTGTAGAGTATTTTCTTAATTTGTGGTTGGTGTGGGAGGGCTCAGGACACTGTGGGCGGGGCCATCCCTGGGCTGGTGGTCAGAGGCTCTATAAGAAAGCATCTGAGCAATCCATGAAGAGCAAACCAGCAAGCAGCGCCCTCTGTGGCCTCTGCATCAGCTCCTGCCTCCAGGTTTCTGCCCTGCTGCAGTTCCCATCCTCATTTCTTTTGATGATGAACTGTTACATGGAACTGTGAGTGAAGTAAACCTTATTCCCCCCAAGGTGATTTTGGTCATAGTGTTTCGTCACAGCAATAGTAACCTTAACTAAGCCAAGTTGTTACCAGGGACTGGGGTACTGCTGTGACGGGCCTGACCATGTTTTTAGGATTTTGGAAGATCTTGGCTACGAAAGCCATTGACAGTTCAAAGCTTGGTGAGCTTCTCTGAAGGAACCTGGGAGGTGGAGAGCAATGTAGATGATGGAGATCTGGCTGGTGAAGTTCCATAAGGAAATTCAAGAGCCAGTTACAGATTCTAAGGCGGCTGCCGTTTTGAGTTGAGAGTCCGTGTTTCTGGTTGAACCAGGGCCAAAGAATCAGCTGTGATTAACAAGGGTCTAGATTGGAAGCCACTGAACCAAAACCTTTGCTTTACTGGGACAACTGATGGTCAGCTGGAGCTAGGAAATTATCGGTGATTAAGAAGAGACCAGGGTCACTGAGGTGAAATTTTCTGAGAAGTGTTTCCTCAGAATCAGCAGCCCAGTCAGCCACGGAGGCAGCCACTGTTGTCCCTTGCACTGGCAGCCAAACTTGATAACGTCTAAGAGTCACCCAGGTGGTAATGGTATCGAAGGCATGAGGGGTCATGAGAAGAGGCAGCTGAGAGACTTGGCTCCGTGAGAGGCCAGGAGGGGTCACTGGAGAAGATGCAGCTATAAAGCAATGGAAGCCCCAGGACTGAAGGGGTCATGGAGAGAAGTTGAGGCTTGGCACCATGAAGAGAGTCAAGGAGAGGCCACTGGTGAAAGCGCAGCCCCGTCACAGCAGAAGCATTTTGGAGACACCATTACCATGGGATGACCACCAAGAACAGCAACAGCGGGAAGGAGAGCCTGCCCGAGTCTGGAAGACAAGATGTGTGTGGTGCAGAGTGTGGAAGTGGAGAAGAGACCCCGCCCCTTGGAAGAGCACAGGTCATGGGTGAATCCCAGATATTGATCACTGAGTGACTTGTACTCTGGAATGTGGTTTTGCTTTGATCTGATTGTGACTGTGCCCTGGGATGTGTTGAAGTAAGGAAGTAGTTAACTTATTCCTGATTTTACAAGAGCCCACGGTTGAGAGACTGAATTTTTAAGAGACTGTAGGTTTTAAGAGACTTTGCATTTTTAGAGAGATTGAATTTTAAAGTGCTTGAATTTGTAAAAACTGGGGGACATTTTAAGTCTGTAAAATATTTGATATTGCCATGTCGATGGGATGAGCAAGAAAAGAAATGTTGTGGCTTAATTGTGGTGTGTGTGTCTGTGTGACAAGGGATCAATCATGCTGGACAGTTCTATGTCAACTTGACACAAGCTAGAGTTATCCAACAAGAGGAAACTTTGAGAAAAACTTCTCCATGAGATCAGGATGTAGGGCATTTTCTTAGTGATTGATGTGGGGGGGCCCAGCTCATGGTGGGTGGTATTATCTCTGGGGTGATGGTCCTGGGTGATGTAAGAAAGCTGGCTGGTAAATGCATGGGGAGCAAGTCAGTAGGCAGCACCCCTCCATAGCCTCTGCATCAGCGCCTGTCTCCAGGTTCCTGCCATTTTGGGTTCTTGTTCTGACTTCTTTCAACGATGAAATACAATGTGAAAGTGTAAGCCAAATAAACCCTAGCTTGCTTTTGGTCTCGGTGTTTCACCACAGCATTAGAAATCTAACTAAGACAGGACATAATCTCCACAGGAGCATCAGGCCCACTGGTTTTGAGAAAGGGTCCCTCTCTTCATGATGTTACACTGCTTGCCGCCCCTGGGCTCCGTTAAGCTGAACTTCCTGTACATGATCCTATCAGGACAGAGTTACAGAGAACAGAATCTGTGCACCCACTGGCTTTTCCACTGGAGCTGGGTTCCTGAAAAACGACTTGAGGCTTGTTTATTTATCAATAAATGCCTATGCCATAAGCATTGGCTTGTTCCCCCGACTAGCTCGTAACTATATAACCTGTTTAAAGTATTCTATGTCCGCCTCAATGCTAGTTACCTCTCCTCAGTTTCACGCGGCTGACTTCCTCTGAATCCGGGTGAATCTTCCCACCTCTGACTGGCTCCCAGAGTTCCAATCTCTCGACCGGAACCCCACCTTCTACTTCCTGCCTCTTGCTAATAGGCCATCAGCTTTTTATTGACAGGTGGGGATTCCACACGGTGCACAAGAGATTATCCGTACAAATCTGTTCTAAGAGGACAGGGTTAGGTGAATGGCCCAGAATTTTTAGAAGAACTTTAGAGAATGACACCAGGCAGCCCTTAGGACAAAGCCCAAAGCCTTGTTGACCCAGTGCGGTGCGCTGCTTCAGAGTCCCGGACTTTTGATACAGCTGGAAGCTGCTTCTGCTGTTTGCAGCCCCCATGCTGGGAACACAGCTCTTCTGCAACTCTGCTTCAGCACAAGCCAAGTCTTAGCCTGTCTTTCCCAAACCTCACCATTTGTGAATGGAAGGACTTAGTCGTGTTGAGAACCTGTATCCGCAAGAAACCTGGAGGAAGGTAACTTTCAGTTTTTTAGGCCAACTCAAATTTGCTTTCTAGATTAGTAAAGATGTATTCATTCCGACTTATTGGACATGATACATAGTAAGCCAGAGTGTGTGTGTGTGTGTGTGCGCGCGCGGCGCGCGCGCGCGCCACACCACGTAACTTGCTTTTTGGTCTACACTAATATGCTTCTACTTTTAAATAAAACTAATTATTCAATAAGAAATAGCTAAGATTCCCTTGGGTACTATGTGAAAAGTTGAAGATAACTGTTAAATTTGGGATAAAATAATGTCACCTCAGCAGACATTATTGCTGTAAGACAGATTCATTACATTAGAGGGTTTTAAAAATATCATATGTGAGTGGGTTGCCTGTGTGTGTGTACATGCGTGTATGTTTGTGGTTGTGTGTATGCTTGGTGGGTGGGTGGCATATGCTTGTGTGTGTGTGTAATGTGTGTGTGTGCATGTGGAGTCCAAAGGTTGAAGTTGGGTGTCTCTCTTATGTCCCTACCAAACCTGGATCTCACTGATTCAGTGAGATTACCTGGTCAGAGAACCCACAGGCTCCTCCTAGCATCAGCTTACACGGGTTTTAGAGTTCAGCTCTTGTACAGCAAGCTGCATGCATGTTAATATTGCTGACTGAATGCTCACTAGAGGAATTTACTTTTGAAAGCATGAAATAAGCTTTCTTGAGTGGCCATAGAAACTGGGTACCATGCCTCTGTCTCTGAATGCCTGTCCTTGGTTCTGTGTGGTGGATACTCCTCATCTGGGTCTCAGTGAGACAGCCATCCACTGGGCTTTTATTCAGTTACCTTTTTTTTCCAAGAAAATATTTTCTTTTTAATATACAAATTGTGGTTCCCTTAATTGCACTTGGTCAGCTTCACTGTAGCAGAGCATCTCAGCATACAGAATCCAGACAGGTCACTGAACTGTTAGCAGACAAGAGGAACAAGGAACTCTTGCCTCATTATTGCTTGTGGTAACTGTCTTCCCAATAAATTACATATTTACTTCATAAATTGGGCTCTTCAATGCTAGAGTAATATTTTCCTTTATTTACTCCAAGAGTGGGGATGCTTATTCTCTATCCTGTCAGGACCAGATGGGTTTAGTGAAGAATTCTATCAGACCTTCAAAGAAGACCTAATATCAATAGTCTTCAAACTATTCCACAAATAGAAACAGAAGGAACACTATCCAGTTTGTTCTATGAAGCCACAATTATGCTCATACCTAAACCACACAAAGATCCAACAAAGAAAGAGAACTTCAGATCAATCCCTCTTATGAATATTGATGTAAAACTACTCAATAAAGTTCTGGCAAACTGAATCCAAGGACACATCAAAACAATCATCCATCATGATCAAGTAGGCTTCATCCCAGGGATGCAGAGATGGTTCAATTTAAGGAAATCCATCAACATAATCTACTATATAAACAAACTCAATCACTGACTCTTAATTAGCATAAGCCCACCCCTTCATTCTTTCAGTCACTGACTCTTAATTAGCATAAGCCCACCCCTTCATTCTTTCAGTCACTGACTCTTAATTAGCATAAGCCACACCCTTCATTCTTCCAGTCACTGACTCTTAATTAGCATAAGCCCACCCCTTCATTCTTCCAGTCACTGACTCTTAATTAGCATAAGCCCACCCTTCATTCTTTAGTCACTGACTCTTAATTATCTTAATTAGCATAAGCCTACCCCTATGGTTGGACAGCTGAGCCAGTGACTCAGTCAGTGTTATGATAGATTTTTTATTTTTGCTTTAAAAATTGTTGCTAATGTAATTTTTTTGTTTGTTTTTGGGGGTTTTGAGATGGAGTCTTTGTGTAGCACTGACTGTCTTGTAACTCAGTCTGTAGACTCGTTATCCTCAAACTCAGAGATTTGCTGCCTTTGATCCTGAGTGCTGGGATTAAAGGGTGTACCAGTACCACCTGGTAAGTAACAAGTGATGTTTTACTTATTGTCTTTTTTTAATTTGTTTTGAGGCAGAGTCCCACTGTGTAGCTCTGGTTGACCTGGAACACACTAAGTAGACTAGACTGGCCTTGAACTTGTAGAGATCTAGCTGCCTCTGCCTCCTGAGTGCCGGGATTACAAGAATACACTGCCAAGCCTGTCCTCGATAGATGTTTTCTAATGTTTTGTGCACTGAGAGACTGATTCTGCTGCAGACCTCTTGACTCTTAAGATAAAACGCCAGCCATGTAAACAAAACATCACCATGACATTTAATACATGGTAGAACAACCCTGGACCCAGAACTTCATTTTGATAAGAAAGTGTAGCCTGTAGAAGATTTTCAGTTTTGGAAAACTGGGATTTCCTGAGCCTATGGCTATTGCAACACATTAGCAAAAACTTCCCTGCCGCATTTTGAAGCCAGATTAATTTTTTTTTGCTTAGAGTTTTCATCATCTGTGACAGTTGAAATAGTGTACGCAAACACATCACACATTAAGTTGAAGGATGGCAGAGAACGATGACTCAGTACGGAGAGGAACGGGGCAGCATCCTTACGGAAATGAGCTGAGTCATTCAGGCTTGGATACTGGATTAGCTTCACCCTCCAGGTTAGGTAAATCACCCAAGTTCTCCAACATCCTACTGTCACTTCTGAAGTAGTAGTAATAACAATACTTACTTGCTGCCAGGGTTATGATTTGATAATACATTTAAAGCACAGCATAGTAACCATTTGATAACTGTATTTTATCTTATTTTTGTGTGTGTTGTGTATGTATATAGTGTATGTGTGTGTATTTGTGCATGTATGCTCCTGTGTGTGCTGCTGTGCTTATGCAGTGAGTGCAGTCGTGTGCAGAGGTCAGAGTTTGATGGTACTGATTTCCTTCTATTTTATTTGTTTATTTATTTAGGGATAGAGCCTCTCACTGAGCCTAGAGCTTACCAGTTGGCTAGGCTGGCTGGTCGGTGAGATTGGAGAATCCACATGTCTCTGCTCCCCCCCGGCCCAGCTCTAATGTTACAGACATGATGTTGCATTTGGCTTCTACGTGTGTGCTGGAGATCCAGGCTCAGGTCCTCAGGTGTGTGCAGCGTGTTCTTTACCAACGGTCCTCAACAAATTTACTTAGTATTGCTGTTAAGAGAGTTCCAGGCAGACCCCCAGTTTTCAAGGGCCAGCAGACAGCCTTCTGAACGCTGGTGGCTAGCGAGATAGCTAGGGAGAGCTAGTCTCAACGCTTGACCAGTATGAACTTCACATTAGCACTTGCCGCTGCTGCAGACACTTCTCTGAACAAGACAGAGACCAGCGCTGGTCAGTGGCATAAACAGAAATATTTAGAAGCCGGCATTACTGCGTTCACTTAGCACAGCGCTAGTCGTAACTTCTCTCCTAGGGCCTCGGCCACCTGCCACACCTGTGTGCTCACTGGACAATGGTGGCAAAGCTATTTTGGGCCAGGATCTAAGCCCCAGGTTGGGCCCCCTCTGAGGCAGCTCACAGGGAAGAACATTGGCAGGGGTAAGACTTGATCTTGAGAGAAATTAAGCTTGCTTTTTATAATATAATGTTTACTTGCTTACCTGTCTCGAATCTAAGTTACTCAGAGGGCAGAAGCTGCAGGTCTCTGGTGAATTACCACCCTATTGTAAAACAGTGCACTGGGAACAGGGGAGTTAAGTAAAGGATTATTTGCTAGGACTTTTTTCTCTGTTGCCTGAAAGCCTATCACTGACCAGGTGAGAGGGATGCTTGAAGCAATAGAACTTTTATTGAACCAGTAGAGAGTCAAGGAAAAACTTTTACCCAAGCAAACACACATACATTCATACATACATACATACATACATACATACATACATATTCATACATTCTTTTTTTCTTTCTTTCTTTCTTTTTTTTTTTTTTTTTTTTTTTTTGCCAATGCAACCCTCAAAATGCAAGTTTATTGAATAAAGCTGAGAGGAGCAGTAAACAGACAAAAAATGCATCCACACCTAAATAAAAAATTTACCTATTTACAAAGTTCAGTAACTGTTAGGTTTTCACATGCAGAGGTTACACACAGGAAAATGTTGGTAGTAGCTTTTAGATGTTCTGAAATGCTGGGAAGCAATGGAAAGACACATAAACAAATTAAGGTTTCTATAGGTCAATTAACAAAAACCTATGCATTTCCCGCTTAGTTAAACATTCTGGTTCCAATCCCTCCTTTTAGGCACAAGCAAGTTGCCACATTCTTTGAAATGGTTCACAGTGACCATTAGTCATGTCAGGCTACAGGAGCAAAGTTTAAGTATCCCTTTATTCAAACCACCTATCCCATTCAGGAAGAGTGCAACATGACTCCATGAATAAGAAAGAACTTTAAAGCCCAGAGTCTACTCATTAAAATGTGAATGGAGAAAACAAGTAGTGTCTGTGCAACACAGTGCAGTTATCTGTACAGAATGTTCTTAAGGCCGTGGCAGTCTATAAATTAAAACGGTGTTGAGTAAAAGAACTTACTATTGACTACACTTGGAGTGCTCAACACGTCTGAGTCTGTACTGTTGACACAGGTGCTGCTGAACAGAAGAGACAAATCACACACAGTGTGAGCAACACACAAGCAGGTAGGACCATGGGGTTTATCTACTACATCAGCATGAGTAACAGTTTACAAGCCAACCAGTATTACTATGTCCCTTTATGTACGTGGAGATCACTAAGCTACAAAATATGTTCATTGTAAGTTTTTGTACAGCTTTGTCATACATTCTTTCATACACTCTTGTTGGGCCTGGCTACTTATCTTACACTTACAGTCTTACACCGGCACACCTATACTTACATATACAATATGGAGCAAAGCCCAAGTGCTAGCACAGAAACAACTCACTCGTTCTGGATGAAAAATAAGCTTCAACTTTTACGGCATAGAGAAAAGAAAAAGCTTCTACCTTTTAATTACTAAATGAAGGAAACCCAAATCTGTAAGAAAAAGCCCTGTGCCTGTCAGTAAGAAAAGCCCGCCTGCTGCTCTCTTCTCTCTCTGCGGCTCTTTCTGCTCTCTCTCTCTGTCTGTGTTCTAACCGGCCTTGCCTCTCTCTACTCAGCTCTCTAATGTTTCGGTCCTATTCTCCTGCTTCCTTAATGTCATCATTCCTATTTTTTGTACTTTTGCAGGAGAAAAGATCACATGGTATCCCAAGAGTTCAGACATAAATTCAAATCATAAATTGAACAAGAAATCACAACAGAGATGTTTACATGTGTTTCCACTAAGACTAGTTATCTAACTAGACATTCATTATCTGTCACGAGCTCCACAGCTTCACTGAGAGTCTAAAACTATAATTCTTAGGTCCAAGCTAACATTGAAGTTCTGTATAGATAAACCCAGTTAGTATATTATCCTCTGTCCTTGTGCTTACAATGAATCATTTGTTCCTTTTACAACCTTTACTCAATGGTTTATGGCCTAAAGGAATTTATTTCTGAATTCTAAATCTGCATGCCTGCTTGTAATTGTAAATCTAGTGCAATTAGCTTGTGACACGTGAAGACTGGCAGAGTTCTAATAGTAAAATTTAGGAATTCCTGTAGAATCAGCATTAGGATTTAAGAAATCATCTATTTGTAGCATGACTACAAGACAGTACATCTTCATTGATCTGCAGAAAATCTACCCAGTAGGGTGGGCTAATGCCCAGGGATTATTATAATTAATTTAATAATGACAGGAAGGGCATATCAATAGCAACAATCAATCCTGAGTCATTGGTCCCTCAGGCCATCCCTCCAAGGGCAGTACCATGGTGGAACCATCTCAGGAAAATCACCTGCCAGTCTTAGCCTTTCCTAGATGGCTCCTGACACTGTTGATTGAGTTTGAGGCTTACTCCATCTGGTAGTATAAGTCTGAGTATTTAAGCTTTTACATTTTCAGGATGTTTTGCTGATGGGATCATACTATATACTTTTTATACTATTTCAAAAATACATTTCATAAAATAGGACATTTTAATAAAAGCTCAAATATGGAAAAATTGAAGGCAAAAATTAAGTCATGATTTTGCCACTCCAATAGAGCCACAATTATTATTTTGATGTGTATATTTCCTCTTTCCTTCTCTGTAAAATCAGGATTATATTCTACTAGTGTTTTTTATCTTTTTGTCTATCACAACTATGTAGTTCAGATATATCCACATTTCATATTCTTCTATATTTTACATGGCTGCAAATGTTGCCCTTGTATAATCTATTATCATTTACTTAACCAAACCTCTTTTATTAGATACTTCAATCTGTGTTTAAATATGTACAATTTGGATGGTTATATAGAAGACAATTATTTTGTTTATCTCAGAGATGTAAATGATACATTTTTAGAGAATTTAACTTTTTTTCATAATATTTTCACTGATGAATTGGAATTTTACATCACGAACTCCCAATACACTCTCTTCTCAGTCCTCCCTGGTCCATTCCCCTACCCTTGTGAACCCACACTCAAAAAAAAGATGAAGAAAAAGAAAAAAGAAAGACAAAAAACCAGCCAGGCAGTGGTGGCGCACGCCTTTAATCCCAGCTCTTGGGAGGCAGAGGCAGGTGGATTTCTGAGTTCGAGGCCAGCCTGGTCTACAGAGTGAGTTCCAGGACAGCCAGGACTACACAGAGAAACCCTGTCTCGAAAAACAAAAACAAACAAACAAACAAACAAACAAAAAGACAAAAAAAAAAAAAAAAAGACAAAAACCCAAAGCAACAATAGCAACCAAAACTTAAGTCCAATTTGTGCTGCCCATATACTGGAACATGGTCAAACTCCCAGCCCCCAAATCCTTCCCCATCTGCACTCCCACCAGAAGCCATCAGTTGTGATGAGCTGTACTTCAGCATCCTAGCACATTTTAAAAAGTTATCTCTGCTGGCTTTCTGTCTAGGCTGTTACTCTTTTGAAGGTGGGGTGGTTAGGCCGGGGTGGGGGTAGGAGTTGTCACAGTTCTATGTCCCTCTTTCTCAACATCGAGTCTGTAGACATCGATACCACTGCAAAAGTAGCTTTCTTGCCCTTTACAGTCTGCAGGAACATGGATCATGGACTTATACACGGTTTCTGGTGACAGCATGGACCATGGACATCCACGTGGTCTCTGGCTTCAGCACATGCTGTGCACCTCAGCATGGGATGTCTACCCAGCCTTCTGCCGTTGCTTGGGCCATGGACATCAGCATGGCTTTAGGCTGCAGCACAGACCACAGTCATCCGTACGACTTTCATTGGTAACATGGGCCGTGGACATCACAGACAAGGCTACAGTAGGAACACAGACCCAGACATGGACCCAGACACCACCATGGCCTCAGGTGGCAGTGCTGGCCACTCAGATCAATATGGCCTCTGTGTGAAGCATGGTCCACATATAGCACATCAGCATGGTCTCAGACAGTGGCCCAGACTAAGGACAAGAGGCTATAACTTTTAAAGCAGACTGACTCTACATTGGTTTCCAGAAAGCTTCTTGAGGCCCGCTTTGAAACCGTGTGAGAAAATTGCTTACATGAACATATGACAGAGAAGAGGCAGGAAGGAACATTATTTATTACAAGTTCTTCTTGCAGGAAGAGATAGGACATCTTTGAACGTGAGCTGTTTAAACCCACAGAGGAATGTTAGCATAAAATATCTGGCTCTCTCCGAATTAGCAGATGATCATGCCAGTGGGCAAAGGCCCCAGTAGAAGCAAGCACTTGTGTGGGGCAGTGATATTTCACCATTTTAGAGAGAAGAAGTAAGTGCCACATTTTATTAAATTAAAAAAGAAAGAATTTCCTGAGTAACATGTCATTTTTCACTTTCTTGGGTTTTGGTAAGCCATTAAAAAAATTTTTTTTTAAAGCATTTAAAAAGTTCTTTTTTAGTGTCTCATTAGGTAGCTCCGGCCGACTTGTGTAAAGTTATAGGTGGTTTTCTCCACACCCAGCTTGGCAAGCACTTATTTTTTTTATATTCTACTAGTGTGAAGTGTAATTCCATCAACCAAGGAAACAGCTATCAAAGCAGTTAGAGGATTCCAGAGGATTGTGAGTTTATATTGGAAACTACGGTGGTGCCACAATTCTCCATGCCGTAAAAGTCTTAGATTTGCTAATCCTTCTAGTGTCTATAAAGACAATTGCTGTTCAGTAAATATACATAAAATTTCTAAAAACATAAAAGATGCCACATTCCGGCTTTTCCTCATTCACGCCTGTTTCCATTTAACACAAGAAATGAATTAAGTAAAAAAAAAAAAAAAAGAAATGAATTAAGTGATCTAAACAGCCATGAGGACATGAGTGCTGGTTTTTCTTGTTTGGTCAGCTCAATACAAACCTAGAAATATCTGGGATCTTAACTGAGAAAATATCTTAAGATTGGCTGATTGGTGTGGGAGGAGCCAGCTCCCTGTGGGCGGGGTTACCCCTGGGCCGTTCGGTGGTCGTGGGTTTTATGAGAAAGCGGGCTAAGCAAGCTATGAAGAACAAGACATCGGCATCTTTCTATGGGCTCTGTGTCAGCTCCCACCTCCAGATCCCTGCCTGAGTTCCTGTCCTGACTTCCAGGGATGATGAACCTTGATGCGGGAGTGTAAACAAAATAAACCATTTCCTCCCCAAGTTGCTTTTGTTTATGGTGTTTTATTACAGCACAGATCTGAATCGGGCAAAGTGTATTGCCTTCGAAACCGCAGTCTATTGGTGCCTTGTTTGTGGTGAGTTCCTCTGACCTTATCATTTCATGAGTAAGAGTGAATAAAAATGTCCCTAGGTTAATGGTTTTAATTCTTCTCCGAACATACCTTAATCCTAATGAAATCTCCCTTCTGTATGTGCGTCCTAATGTGGATCAGAACATGCAACTGACCATTGTGAGTCTCCCAGAGTTTTCCGGTTTTGGGGTCTCCACGCACTTTCTCCTGCTGCAGAGGTCTGGACCCTGTGCTCTGTGGCAGTGTTCTTATTTCTCACTGTAAATTTTGAGAAGGTTTCCCTGAACTGGTCATGGATCGATTGTGAAATTTTTGGATTCCTTCCCAGGAAATGTACCAAGCGAAGTGAAGAGCTTTTTTGATGGCTATATATTTATATGTCTGTGTGAGAATTTTCCCAGTTGGGTAGGAGTGTCTGACCTCTGACTGCATCGGAATTCTCATAACGCCACAAGCAAACCCGAGCTGGCCCTGCCTTTCTACACTGCAGTTGACATAAATCTCAGCATACATCTGTCACGAGAGACTTTCCCGTTGGAGAAACTAAGCCCGTGTGCTCAAAGGTGGTAGAAAGAAATGTCAGAAAAAGACAATTTGAAACAGACTCCATTCCTTCCCCCATTAATCCAGATAAGTCACTAGGTTTTAGGGAAAAAGAAATAGCTGAGTGCACGGTGATTTGGTGTGAGTTCTAAGTGTCTAAGCTTAGTAAGTTCTGTGTCACAGCGAGGAATCTAAGTGTTTTTTGAACTCAGCAAGCATATCAGGCCTTGGGAACTGCCTAATGCAAAGAGAATGTCTTAGTGTTGCTGCCTCCAATCCTGATAAATCTGCAGCGTAGCCACGCCCACCCCTCCTTCCTTTCCCTTCCCTTCCTCCTGCTAGATAATTTCCTGTAAGAATACATTACTTTAGTTTCAAAGCATCTTTGCAAAGGTCTGGACCCTGTGTCCTGTGGCAGTGTTCTTACTTCTCTCTGAAAAATTTGAGAAGGTTTCCCTGAACTGGTCATGGATCGATTGTTATGAGGTCTTGGGGACACATAGATGATTCCTGCTGTCTGAGAAACCCAGTCTCAACACTTAGTCCAAACTAACTTTCAGCTTCGAACTGGATGGTTGTGGACACCATTCTCTCGGGCCCTAAGTTCGGTTTCTCTCCTTCGCCTTAGCATGCCGCTAGCAGATCTTTATAACTTACCCTCTGCCTCCTGAGCAGTTATACCTCTTCCCCAAGCACTGCTTCTTCTTCTTTGACTGTTGAATGTAAAAACAAAATAAATTTCACTTAAGATTTTTATCAGGCAGGCTTTTACCTTTGAAAGAATAAACATCACACTTAAACATTTAGTGAGTTTGTGTTCATTCCCTAGGGACCTAGTAATAGAAAGCCTACATTTCAAGTCTAATGGAGACTTTCGATTACTGAGTTAAGATCAAAGGTACAGGTGTAAACATAGCCCAAATTGTTATATAAATATTTGAGACTGAAAAATACTTCTATTGCATAAATTCCAGATAAGTGAAGTATATAAATTATAAAGCTAAACTAAGAATGTATTCAAAAGGTTCATTTGATTTTATTTTACTGTGTTTTTTAAAAAAATTTTAGTCTTATTTATGTGTGTGTATGTATGTGTGTGTATGTGTATGTGTGTGTATGTATGTGTGTATGTATGTGTGTATGTGTGTGTATATATATGTGTGTGTATGTGTGTGTGTATGTGTGTGTATGTGTGTATGTGTATATGTGTGTATATATGTGTGTGTATGTGTGTGTATGTGTGTGTGTTATGTATGTATGTGTGTGTGTATGTGTGTGTGTGTGTATGTATGTGTGTGTATATGTGTGTGTGTGCATATGCATGCGGAGGCCAGAGGACGACATCCTATCATACCCTAGAGCTTGCGTTGCAGGCAGTTGTGAGCCACCCTACCTGGGTTCTGGTAACCAGACTCTGGTTCTCTGATCCGAAAGGGCTTCTCATAGCTGAGCCATCTCTCCAGCCTCATTTACTCCATTTTTTTTTTTTTTTGATATAGGGTCTTGACTGTGTATCTTAGGGTGGCCTAGCACATAGGAATGCCAGGATTACTGGCATATGCCACCACAACTGGCTTAGAAAGGCTCCCATGTTGTGTGTGTGGCATATTGACCAGCTGTGGGACCATCATTTCTGGGCCGTACTTTCTTTATCCTGCTCAATGGTAGCATTACCCACTAGGGCTGTTACTAGGAATGACATAGAGAAAGAAAGGGAAGCAGACGCTGGTGGGATTGCCGACCACATACACCTCATTCATGTCCTTGCTGTGACCAGCATTCATATTTACCCGACAGCACCCGGGGAAGGGTGCAGTCTATTGATGCCATCAGAAAAGACATTGGCTTGCTTCCTCACCAATCAATCAGCCTTCCTCTTCTCATGCAGCCCAGAACTGGGGGCCCTCTTGGCACCAATCATAACAGATTTGTGTTTTAAAAACATTAACCTTAGCCGGGCAGTGGTGGCACATGCCTTTAATCCCAGCACTTGGGAGGCAGAGGCAGGCAGATTTCTGAGTTCGAGGCCAGCCTGGTCTACAGAGTGAGTTCAAAAAACAGTAACCTTTGACTATTGTAATACAAAGATCACTTAATATGTAAAACATTGTTTTGGTTGCATTATTCCATCTTCTGAGGAAACAAAGTGCTCCCCACCCCACTCTCTCGGATTTAGGAACAATGTGAATTTATATAGGAAACTTAGATACTGCAGAAGTTCCCCACATCTCTCAAAATCAGATTAGAGTGGGCTTGATCTTCTGGTGTCTGGAAAGATAATGTTCTGCTCCTTTTTGTTTGGGGTCATTATGCTCTAATTTCTCATGTTCCGCTTTACTCTTAGATAAACCCAGGGTCGTCCGGAAGTTCAGTCTCTTATCTATCTCCCATAACATTTTAATAAATATACATGGAACTGTTTGACCAGTTAATGGTCCCTGTGAGACCTTCTGGCTTCTTGCTTACTCTGCTCCTCCTTTTGTCTTCTCAGAGCCTTTCAAAGTCCAAGCTCGGCTCATAATCCCTTCCACTGCCTATGTGCTCCTGAGAGCACGCTCCTTCCCATTGCGCATGTGTGTTTGAGGCTCCAGTCTCCTCCACTGCGCACGTTCTGCTGAGGAGTAGCATTCTCTCCTGGCGGCTTCTCCCACAGGCGTGTGGTCCGCTGCTTGCCTGGCTCCCTCAATCTACCTGACATTCTTTGCTCCTCATTGAAGTCTTGGTAGATGTGTTGGGGAGGTCATTGCAGAATTTCCATATGTGGCTTATAGTGTGTAGGTTTTGAAGGTCAGGTTATAGAATAACTAGTGGCCACCTGGCTTCAGACCCCAAGATATTGATTATTACTTCCACAAATTGTCATTAAATTAATGAATCTACCTTTTCATATTTTCATGCTTTTATCTCTTAGTTAACGAAAGCTTAAGGTTTTTCCCACCAAGAAAAATAACTTGTACATTTATTTATCTGGAGTCTATCTCTACTGAAATATTAAGTATATATATTTCCTATTATATTTTAGACCTCAGTCAACAAATCCGAAATATTTAATATTTCATAGACATTGATCTTTTCTGTTCTCGGCTTTGACCGTTCTACGGTGAGTCATGCTGATCAGACCTCAAGGTTTTCCTTACAGGCCTCTTACGGCATCAGTGAGGAGACATTATGGACGCTCGATCTTCCCTCCCCACTTCCTGCCCTCGTATCACCACCATTTACTAATGGGTTTGACGTTGCAAAGACGACTCCCCATTACCCTCTTGCTGGATTGTACAAAAGAAAACTCTGACGGTGCCATTTTAGAAGTTAATGGAGATTCTTCACAAAACAGTATTTTGTCATAAAGACACCTTGGAGATTGCAATCCTTTCTAATCAGCAAGTTAAGGCAAGCTTGAGGGGTAATTCTCGTGACATAATTGGCAGTACTTGGAACCAAGTGTGTAGTGTTATTTATACTTTCTTCTTGATCACTGAATTCTCTTACAAAATTCGCCTTCTCCCTCAAGAAAACACCATATATTTCCTGATAGTGAACTCTGCACCAAAGAGTGTATTGTAGTGACCGTGGGCGTGTGTAGAGTTAGTGTCTGCAGGTCTTGGATTTTGGACATAAGATTCTAAGTTTCAAAGAATCCTTACTGAACACCTACTATGGACATGCAAGAAACTCTCGCTGCTTTTGCAACTATAAGAAAGGAACAGAAATATTCCTGGTCTTCACAGAGCTTAGAGTTTAGAGACCAGATGAGACCAGTGAGTCAGAAAATAACCATGCTAAAAAACTGAGAATGGGGTGTCTAAGATCTCTCCATCTCGGGCATTAGCCAGTGGGCCAGGCTGCTGTGTCTGCAGCAGGTAGTCAAGCAGCCCCAGCATGCACTGCAGGCCGCCTACGCAGGGGTGGAGGTGAATGAACTCGGCAAAGTGCAGATAACCACCCAGGCTAAGAATAGGCCCAGCAGCATTTCATGGGATAGCCTTGGTCCAGGGAACGTCTACACCCTGATCCTCACAGACCCAGATGCTCCCAGCAAGAAGGACTGCAAATTCAGGGAGTGGCTCCATTTTTTGGTGGTCAACATAAAGGGCATTAACAGTGGCACAGTCCTTTCAGATTACATGGGGTCTGGGCCACCCAGCGGTACAGGCCTCTAATGCTACGTCTGGCTGGTGTATGAGCAGGACAAGCCACTAAATGGTGACAAGCTCATCCTCAGCAAAAAGTCTGGAGATCATTGCTGCAACTTCGAGGTGGCGGCCTTCTACAAGAAGTATCACCTGGAAGCTCAGGTGGCGGGCACGTGTTACCAGGAAGAGTAGACCGACTCCGTGCTCAAGCTGTAAGAGCAGTTGTCTGGGAAGTAGAGGCACTGTGGAGTCCAGCAGTTCTGAGAACCCCCCCACAGTGATGTCAAGTTGTACAAAGCATATCGTTTCTCACCTCGTCCTTCCTACCCTGTCATAGGGAGTTCTCAGCTGTGCTAGGATAGAGGTTTAGGGTATCTTCCCGCTGCCTATCATTACGATTCTGGATAGTCACATCCCAGTTGATGTTTGAATTTAGGTTCCATCTGGGGAGGTGTCTGGCATTCTGATGAAGTCGTTCTATTGTTGATTTAAGAAGAACAACTCTAAAGAAAACATTCTTCCAGAATCAGATCCACAGAGGAGAGCCAGGGCTAGTGTTGTCTGTAAGTGGGTTAACAAGGAGAATTCGTCCAGAATCATGAATAGTGGCATCTTTTGAGCTGTGTTTTTAGGGTCCTGTTTCCTGATTGAGACAAACCAAGGCTCCCATCTCAGCTGAATCCTGACTGTCTAGATCAGGTGGCTGCACAGGTGTAGATGTCCTGTAGCTCTAAAGAACTGTTCTGCTGCGTGGAGGTGTGGCTGTGGAGAGAGACCCTGCTAAGTCTGATGCTTCTCAATGGGATGAGAGAAAGTCACTGGAGTTACTGGGTGTGTTAATCCTGTCTGGTCAATGTCAGATACAAAGAAAAGGCATTAGATTCAGAAAAAAAAATGCAAGCAAGCCAAGAACAGGAATGTTTCTGGACACCATCAATGGGATTGTAGAATGAACAAACTCTGGTGGAACCAGGGAAGCTTCCTGGGTAAAGTCTTAGGTCTATCAAACAGTAGCCAACAAGGGGGCAGGAAAGAATTCATAGCAGAAGACAGGGTGTTGGCTAGAGATCCCTTAGCTAAAGCCTTGAAATAAAATGGAGACCTTCCAACTTCCCTCTTTTCACAGTTATCTTGATTGCCACAGGTCCGGTGCAGCCCTGTTCAGATTTCCTAGTCTTCTATTTAAATTGCTACATGAAACCCTATTTGGAGGAGGAACTCAAGGTGAGGAAGTAAGAGCTCACAGAATGGAGTTGGTGATTGGAAGAGTGATCAAGGAGTCCTCTGGAAACTGGCCTTGTGGGCGAGTCAGAGTTTCTTCGGAGACAGCAGGAGATGGACTGACAGGATCTTGTGTAGAAGTATACAGAAGGCCTGTCCTTGGCTGTTACTTCTGTGAATTTGTAACAGACTTGCCGATGGTAGAACTGGAAAGAACAGTGTGCACAGAGAATAGACTCAGGTGACGTGGAGCTGAGAAGACAAGGAGAGAGAGTGACACCTAGCACTTGTTGCTTTCAACACCTATAAATTAGAGACCGTCAGAGATAGTGGTTGCTACTTCACTCTCCTGAGTTTGTACACCTTTCTCTTTTAGTGTTACCAAACTTAGTACTGAATAGGGAAGGGGACTGTAGAATGTGGTCCCGATTTATTCCTGCGGACAGAACAAAACCTACTTCATCTTCAACTGGTCTTTTAGAATTACTTTTCTTACTCACAGAGACATCAAATCCTGTTGGTCCTACCCCCCCCCCCCCACGTCCATGAATCCTACCCTGTTTCTTCTTCACTATTGCCCTTCCTTAGTGCATATATTCATACTTTTATGTCTGGATTACTTTCATTGCTATTAACTTGCAACTCCAGGGACTCTCCTTTGCAGACCGCGGCTCAGTGAGCCTCTACAGTAGGACGGTCCATTCTTAGTGTCCCAACTCCCCCACTCAGAGACTTCAAATGTCCTGCACAAAAGAAAAATGAGCATGTCTTTCTTTTCCCTCTTGACCTCTGGGCTTTGTGGAATGTTCAAATTCCTTAGCACAACACGCAGTCTAGTAATGCTTAGAAGATGTGTCCAAAAATAAAAACAAAAATGTAGTTGGAATTCTGCCTTAGCCACTTAAAAAAAAAGTGTATGTTCCTGGACAAGCCAGTTAATGTAACTAGGTTTCTATTTTTTAAATTGTAAAATGGAAGAAGGTTAATAATAGTCCTCTCCTCAACCATTCTGGTTAGAATTTAATGAGATATAAAGCACTAACATATGCTAACTTTGCAACAACTGATTTATTGAAATATTATTGTTTCCTTTATACTGCAGGCTCCTTCCAATTTGCATCTCCCTTTAATGATGTTTCTGCCAAATTGAACAGCTTATTCTTTGTGTTGTGTCCCATCCTGCCTCTCCCTGTGGCTAGAATATGCTCAGTCTCCATTTTTCCCTTAGAGTGCCCAAACTCCCCAGTCTTGATGATATCATAATAAATTCTATTGCTAGCTACCTAGTCTTCCCCTCAAATGTACCCAATATTACCCAGGTTCTCCTTAGAAACAGAACAAATAGGTTATATACAAACATACACAAA
Source organism: Mastomys natalensis (assembly GCA_021653895.1). Taxonomy (NCBI): domain Eukaryota; kingdom Metazoa; phylum Chordata; class Mammalia; order Rodentia; family Muridae; genus Mastomys; species Mastomys natalensis. Next base: position 248,106 of record JAJTUV010000822.1, read on the forward strand.
TATATCAGGGAAATTGATTATGAGCATTGATTCACGTGACTGTGGAGTGCCCTCAGTCCACATCCCACAGTGGACAGCAGTTGTCTGTCTGGGTCTGGCTTACTCTGCTTGGTAAGGCTATCTCCGGTTCTCTCTGATGGCAGCTCCATTTGATAGAGAGGCAAGGGATTACTATTAAGCTTTTTTCTCATTTCATATTTCTATGCCTTCAATATGTTATAAATAATGTATCTGTAACAAAATTTTCATATTTCTATATTAATAATCATTCAATTTTTAGAAATTAAGATTAAAATTTAGAAGTAATAGATATTAAGGCTAAACATTTCCATGGGCTGTCCACACTAACCTGCTCTAAAATTCTGTCTCTTTTACAAGGAAGGTTTTTTTTTTTTTTTTTTTTTTTTTTTTGCATTAAGTACAAGCTTGGATAAATATGGAAATGATTGCCTTTAACATCATGCATGCCATTAAGCTTGTGACTCTGGCTCCTGCCCTGTGTACCATAATTCTGAGGTGTCAGAGAGAATGACTTAAATATTTTTTGTGTTTCATAAATGAGTAAGAATAGATGAAAATCTCGTTAGAGAAATGGGCAAGGGCGGTTATCAAAGAAGTCAGAGAAGAAGAAATAAAAATAATCAGGGAGTGTATGAGAGTGCATACCATGTGGAAAACACTTTGACCTCACTAGTACAGAATTCCAACTGAACCAATAATGAGGTATCATCTGACCCGGTCAGCCCAGGGGAGTGTGAAGACATGGGTGCCCCCTCCACTGCTGTAGGGAACGGAGATCTGTGTGCCGTCTGCTAATTGATAACGTGGATGAAAAGGCTCAGAGTTTCCCTTTGCTCTGACTCGGTCCCACTTCTAAAAACTTGTTTAAGGAGATACCAGGCCAACTACAGAAGTGTAAGTGAAGGGAGATTCGCTCGGCCTTGCTGACACTGACAGGGTGAGCCCCCATTTCTCTGACACCCTCCTCATTTCTGTGGGGAGGTGCTGTCCTCTGTGGCATCTGTGCCCTCACTCAGTCCTCTTAGGGTGCATGAAATAACTTATTGAGTTTCAGAGCAGGTCTCAGCCTCTACTACTGCCTGCCTCCAGAGTCCGCGCTCTCTGGGCTGCCCGCGAAGATGGCTTTTAGAGGAAGACATCCCTTCACTGGGAAGGTGTGATCTGCAGCTCCGCTTGTGCCTGTGGGGGTGATCTCCTTTTAATTCCAGATTAAGAAGAGATAATGACTGAAGCAAAGGAGCAGTTATGCCAAGAGGCGAGGGAGAATAAGAACACACAGCCTCGGGGAAGTACCCGTTTTGGGAGAGGCAGGCAGCCCCTGGTTCGTCAGAGCTCAGCGTGGGTGGACAGAGAGCCGCAATGAGTCTGGAAAGAGCATCTGGCTTTGCAGAAAGGACTGAGGGAGTGAAGGTGGGAGCAGGGCGACTGTGAGGGGCATCCCCTGCAGCTTTCTGCAACCAGAAGATGGCGACACGGTTGAAACGGAGACGGAGGTGTGAGTGGCTTCAAGAGATGCTGAGGAGCAAAATCTCAGGAGTTAGAGACGATCTGGACAAAAGGGATGAGACAATGGTTTCATGAATTCTTTTTTAACCAATCGGGTAGGTGTGCTGGTAAGATACATAAGAATCTAATACACAATAGATAGATATATAAGAAAGATAGCTGATGTGGTTTGCACAATCTAAAGTATTAACAACATTCCCTGTGAAGAAGAGGATTTTGCATATGAGCGGCGAACTGAACACATATGTAGACACTACACTGGTCACTGTAGATGGAGAGTTATTTTTATATTTCAGAGTACATTAAGCACCACTTTAGAAGTGATGCGAGACACCAACTGACCAGGACTCAAGTGGGCTCACAGGGATCAGGGAGCCTGTCTGGGTCTGACCTAGGTCCTCTGTGGGGCAGTGGACCATGCCAGAGAACTTGATAAGGTTGAGTGGATTCAGCAACCCCAGGACCCTCATACCTGAGTATGGTAGGTGTTTCTACTCTGGACCAGATTTCTGTGCTGGAATATGTGACCATGACACCCCATGGAGAGGACGGTGCTAAAAAGCTGCTAAAAAGCCCTGGCAGGCAGCTCACCTAGGTCTGAAGTCTCCCGCCCCCAATCTCTAGCCCCTCCTGCTGGAATAGTGTTCTGCCATGGAAGATCAACTCCCTCTCCTCTTTGGAAAACACAACTCTTTAACCACTCTGGCTGGGTCAGAGCCCTACAGGTCTCTGAGGACTGCGTCTGGTACACAGATAGGGAGTCCTCTGTATATATGTTACGATCATGTAGCTTGCGTTCTTGTAGGATTTCTAATAGTGGGAGCTGGGGCTGTCTCTGACTCTTTTGCCTGCTTTGGGACCCCTTTTCTCCCACTTGATTGCCTCATTCAGCCTCGATGTGAGAATATGTTCCTGGTTTTATTGTAGCTTGTTATGCCATATTTGGTTGATGTCCCTGGAAGGCCTGATCTTTTTTGAGGGGAGGTAAAGAAGGGGTGGGTCTAAGGGAAAGGAGAGGTGGGTTGGCAGAGATGGAGGCAGGGGAAGGAGGGCAAACTGCAATTGGGATGTAACATAGGAGAGAAGAATAAATAAAAAGGATAAAAAAGGAGTCATGTGAGCATTAAAGTCAGTTGTCATTCCCAGATGCTTAAGGACTAACTCAATGATGTGAGTTATTTAGGGAAAGTGAAGTGGGTTCCCTGGAACTGGTTACGAATGGCTGTGAGCTACCACATGCATGCTGGGCGTTGAGCTGAAGTCCTCTGTAAGAGCTGCAGATGCCCGATGCCCTGAGCCCTCCTTCCTGCCTCCATATAGCAAATAATTTTGAGCTACTCTTAACTTGTAAACACTGTCCAGACTGGGAAAATTGATGACGAATGAAATAGCCAGTTCCTGATATAAAAGGGCAAAGTAAGTAAATTCACTAGGGAGTATGTCCTTGTAAAAATCAGCCAGCATGCTCTAGGCAGAGATGAGTGTACTCGGAGAGCGGAGTGGGAGGTTGGCTTATATGTTAATAGCTAGAGAAGGTCTCTCCAGTGAAGAATGCCCTCGGGTTAGGACCTGAAGGGTGAGCAAGCATCTCCAGGAATCTTTTGGGGAGAATGGAGTATACAGAGTGATCGCCACAGGAAACAGTTGGAGTATGTTGTGAACTGTGCCACCGGAATGTTTGAGTGGGGCTTTACTCATGGCTGGCAGTGGATCAAGGCAGTCATGACGGGTACCTGGATGAGAGGAGGCCAATCAGAGTCACCTTGATGAAAACGCCCAGATTTGCATGTGAGAACACTGCCTCTTTCTTACACATTATTCCTCCCACGACGTGTGAATATGGCCCACGACGTGTGAATATGGTCCCCACTCTTATCTGTCCTGTGATCAAGGAAACAGTTTGATACTTTCTCTTAGGCAAACATTAGAAAGTTACCTACAGGTGGAAATGCCCTCTGTCATTAATCTTGCTCAGTCACCTGGTTGTAGAACATTTTGTGTTGCACGCGCATTTGCATGCTGGTCACTTCTGGCTTAGATTACTTAATATTCCCAACTAATGGGATAGTTTGTGTGCTTGAAAAGGCAGGAAAAACAGTTACAACTTTGTAATTACCTTCAGCTCCTGGGGAGCGTTCTTTCTGTTTTAGTAGCATTGCTCAAAGCTGTTTCAGAGATTGTTACTCAAGATGGACTTTCACCCCTAATTATTGTGTATCTTTCTATGAATCTTTAAAACATTGCACTGTCATTTAAGTAGAATTTTGACACTTGGCATAGCTATGTCTTAATGGCCATTAAATTCCTTTGGTTGGGCATTAACTCCATGCCCCAAATTGTATCCTTTTCATTTTTTTGTAATTATATTTATGTACAGAAAACTTAAGTGTACATTTTTTTAGTGACAAGTTCTTTAGCCTTTTCCAGCTTGGCAATTCAAGCCACAGACTTAGGACCCAGGACGTTGCCCTCCCAGTGGCGGCGGATCTTGTCATATCTGTCATTATAATTGGTCCTAATAGCTTCCACCAGCTTAGCCAGAGCACCCTTGTCTTCTGAGTTAACCTGTGTGAAGGCAACAGTGGTGCACATCTTCCTGTGGGCCAGGCGCCCCAGCCTGGCCTTTCCCTTGATGATGCAGTAGGGCACCCCCATCTTTTGATACAGGACAGGCAGGAAAACTACCAGCTCAACGGGGTCTACGTCATGGGCAATCACCACCAGCTGAGCCTTCTTTTTCTCCATCAAGGTGGTGACTGTATTGACTCCTGCTCGGAGGACAGGTGGTCTCTTAGTTGGGACATCCCCTTTACCAGCAGCTTTCTTCTCAGCATGGGCCAGTAGCCTTTGCTTCATCTCTTGCTTTGTCTCTGGCCTGTACTTGTGGGCAAGCTTAAGCAGCTGAGTAGCTGTTTGCCTGTCCAGGGCCTAGGTGAACTGGTTAATGGCAGGAGATACTCTGATCCGATTATAGAGGATGGCTCTTTGCCGCTGCAGCCTGATGTAGCAGGGCCTTTTGACAAAGTGTGTTAGATCTCTTTTGAGCTGGATGTCCTGTCCAATGCCAAAGTTCTTGGGCCTTTTCTCAAAGGGATTGACCACCTTTTTGGCCTCCTGTTTCTTAACAGAGTGGGCCATGGCCACCTTCTTCCCCTTGGCCTTCTTTCCTTTGGGCATCTTGCTCGGCTGGAGGAGAGAGCATATCCTTTTCATTCTTGGTGACTTCTATGTGGATGTTATATGTTTCATTCCCCCTAGAGGTGCTTTTTAGTAGACTGTATTCAGAGGCCACTGTGGTACAGTTCGTGTTTTAGTGGAGAGAACATTGACATCGGCTTTGGAAACGGGTCGACCTGGCTGTGATTCTAACCTACTGTTTACCTGGCTGTTTGGTTAGTTGTTTCAGTTTCAGGTCTTAAGCTCTTCTTATTTGTAAAATGGGGAGAATAAACTCTTACTCATAGAGTTTCAGGACTAAGTGAGAAGATAAGGAGAGCACAGCCCTTGCTCAGAGATGTTTCACTGTGAGTGTGGACTTCGGTGGATCATGTGGAGCCCTGAGGATTGTCCTTGTAATAGAAGACACTGGTGTTTCTTTTATCTTGTCATACCCCTTTGTGGCTAAGGACACATTTATCTCTCACTTTGGGTTTAGAAGAAAGGGAATCTGGGTAGAACCAGGTCAGCTCTGGCAAGAAGAAGAAGTGGCCAAAGCTCACATTGCTTTTATGTGAAGGCTTAGCAGCTGGACTGAGAAGCCCAGGCAAATCTTTAAGCAAAAGGCTTCCACCTTGAAGAAGAAAGTATGGCTTAAAGCTAAAGTATAAAACATAACCGCCGGGCGGTGGTGGCGCACGCCTTTAATCCCAGCACTTGGGAGGCAGAGGCAGGCGGATTTCTGAGTTCGAGGCCAGCCTGGTCTACCGAGTGAGTTCCAGGACAGCCAGGGCTATACAGAGAAACCCTGTCTCGAAAAATCAAAAAAAAAAAAAAAAACATAACCCAGACCTGTGGGAGGTTTGTAGTCACAGTGCAGTGTGCAAAGTTCCATCATGGTGGGTCAAGGAAGCAAAGGGCACAGTGATTTGAAAGAGAGAAGAGGAGTAGGAGACCATACCTGAGGCAAGACCAAATAAGTCTGACCAACAGCAACAAACAGGAAGGTAAATTATGGGCCAAGTGTTGAAGAATGGGCTCTGACACACTCTTGCCTTCTGCCCTTAGAGGGAAAGGAGCCAAGCAAGTGAGGTAACAAGGCTGTGCTGACCGTCCCCGTGAGATGCTCTTGGAGGACCAGATGCTGCTCAAAGATTGGAGGACTGCTATGTAGTGTATCAGGAACAAAAGTTGGCTTGCCTTCACTGGCTTCAGCAGATTTTTTTTTTCTTCTTTAAAACATGGTACTAATCACCCCAAGCACATGTTATGGAACTTTTGTAAGATATACTGACAGCATGGTCAAAGTTAACCGGCAGAGTCAAGAAAATATCCACTGACTTTGTGGGATGAAGAGACGACAGTGAACAATACACTTTTTACTTGAGAATTTCCTGTCTATGTCAACAGTTTTGGTTCTTGGCTATTCTACTTTTTTAAACTGGAATCCTCATCAAATATCATTTTGGTATTTGATGGAGTACAACTTCTAGATACAGCACAGTCCTTGATTTTGTCCCTGTTCAGCAATGTTTGGCTGAACAAACATGGTATGGCTGTATCTTCTGGCTGTGGATGTAGACGGGGATACATCGCCTGCGGGGGTGAAGTTGTCCATGGTGCAGTTCTGATTAATGTCATTCTATCCCTTTTTTATTTATTTTTATTTATTTTTTTTTTGGAAATGCACTCTCAGAAGACCTATCATTGTGAATTTCTGGGCAGAGACACAGCCAAGAGGAAAATAACATTTACCATCTTCTACCATAGCCAAAGTTTCTCAAGTTGATTTCCCAGTAAGGACTCACTTGAGAATAGGCAGTAACTAACTTGTGTTTGCCTTGTGATTTTTGAATCAATGCGTCCACTTTTCAAGTGTCATAATTCCAGGAAGGTGATGATTTGCACAGGAAATACGCAAAATAACTATTAAAAAATGAGCGGCGTCCAAAGGCATTTTGACCTTGCTCTGGCTTTTCTGAGGCTAGCAGGGCCAGGGTTAAAGTGATAGTAGGAAGATTGGAGTAAGCAAAGAGACTCTGGGATGGTATCATGCCTTCCACTATCTGCCGTTCATTGGCTCTTATCTACACAACCTGCCATTAGAGTTCTCGAAGCAAGACTGGTCTTCCAAATTATTCCATGAATTGAATTGGTGTTAATTTTTATACCTCATCTACTGTCTTAAAAAATCTGTAACTATTTTCCCCTTCTTAGAACAGGTGGAAACTCTAGAGAAGGGCAAATTGAAATGCTTCTAGAAATTAGTAAACCGTTAATTAAGTTTCCTTAGCTTAGGGAAATCAGAGCATGGCAATGTTTCAGAATGTATAAAGGCCCCAGTGCTTGCCTAATTAATAGTGAGTGTTACTTAAGTGAAATCAGCAAAGGTAACACAAACTCCACGGCCTAGCAAATACAGAGACTGCACCAGACAAAAGCAAATATTCAGAAAACTTGGTATCTTTCAGGGGCCTAAGGATGTTTCCTGAAAGTATTTTTAGGAGTAAACTTTTTCTTCTTCCTTTGTCAAGGGTTTCCTATATATTTTAATTGTGAGATAGTATTTTCTTCGATATATTGATTGTTTTAGAGTCAAATAATCTCTAGTATTTCCACATTAATTAAGATGGTAATTAGTTTGAATTTGCATGTACATATTTCTATTCTTTTTATTCCACCCAGGATTTCAAATAAAAGATAACCTATCTATATTTAAACACTATCACACTTTCTCATGAGTGGTGTTTTTTCAATGGAAAGATCATGGGCTTTAGATTGATATGTATTGGACTCCTGTCTGTTTTGATAAAATGTATACATACTAAACATCTCCTGATTTATAAATGTGGAAAAGAGAGTTTAACAAATACGCTTCAGAGTTTAATATATTCAAAGGCCTTCTTAATAAGTGATAATTATTTTCCTTAGGCAAACATTTAAACTAATAATGAATTTTAGTACTGAGGGTTAGTATCAGTAAGTGCAGGAATAATTAGCATGAAGAATTAAGATTCTGTGACATTGAGTGTAGAGTGTTAATGATACAACTTTGTTGCCTGAGGATTATTTTGAGTGTAGTCACAAAGGATGTGACAGTACAGGTGTAAGTCAATATTCTATTTTACCTGAGGGGAAAGTTATTGACCACAGAATCTCTACTGTAGGGTAACTGCCCCATGATCTTTGAAGGTTTCCTCTTGTCTCTCCTCCTTTCTCATGATGGGAATTTGAGGGTTAAAGACATAAACTATTGCATCCTATGTGGGTTCTGGGGATCCATATTGGGGTTCTCATGCCTTACAGCAAGCGCTTTATGCACAGAACAATGCCTCCATCCCTCAGCTTTCAATGATGATCGAGACTTTACTCAATTCTTCCAAAATGACAGTGATGTCACATGATGGCTCTGTCCTCAGCTCCTCTGCAGACTCATCACCACAGAGGAAAAATATCCCTCAGACAAAACCTCTGGTGGTTTGATCAAGTTGCCAAGTCTGTATATTTATCCCACATAAAAGCATAGAAAAGACTATTTGTACTTTTAAGGTACAAATACTTACAAATACTCCTGGTATCGGAGTATTAAAGTTCTGCCATCTGTCTGCTTCCCACTCTCTTCTCATTGTCTTCAGATGTTTGTAATGACAGAGTCTGCACACTTTGTGTTTGAATCATTGTTTCTACAAAATGCTTCCCGGGATCTGTAGCAGTGGCCCGTGTCCCTGTCTGCCCTGTCCTCCCCTGCACTTTCTGTGCATGCTATTTACTTCTGGGTCTCCAAACTCTTTGCTCTTTCTCCTCCACCAGGAAGCATCTGAGAGTTTTACATGACTGAGTTTCTGTTTAAAATAGTTCATCTAGTCCTATTAAGAAGTCCATATATAGAAACACATGGTTTTAGGGTGTAGAAAACTGGCTTAGAAGTTAATTCTGCAAGGACTTTTAAATAAAAGGGGTAATTTAGAAAGTAACATTGACTCTGTGTATTGCTTTATTTCTTTTGGGCCATAGCTTTGTCTGTCAGGTGTTTCTCAGTTACACAGTGAAGCAAATTTGTCAATAAGAAGGCATCAGACACCAGTACCATGAGATTTCTTTAGGCATGGCATGAGAATTTCATGGAAAAATGAACACTGTTAGAATCCATCTATCCATCCTTTTCAGCTACACTTGGAAGCAGACTTGTCAGAAAGAAGACATCAGTGACATGAGACTTCTTTTGACATGGGGTGGAACTTTCATAGGAAAGAAAAAACACTGTTGTGTCTGTCCATTCAGTTATCCATCCATCCACCCAGCCACCTTGGAAATTCTTACTGAGCACTAATTAAATGCCCAACACTATGGTAGACACTAGGAGAGAGTGGTATACACTATTGGTTCTTTTGGCTCTACTCCTATGGTACTTATAATCTGGAGGCGAGGGACTAAGAAGTAGGAGATGTGAGACAGTTCAGTGCTTGTTGGTGACGCAATGGTTGCTGTGGCATAGTTGAGGGGTGTTCATTCTAGTTTCAGTCTTTACAGTGTTCACATCCAAATATCCCACATAAGCCTCTCCAATACCCATTTAGGGAGCACTGCAGAGATCATTGCTATTGATAGATGAGGAGTTTGTTTTTGAAGGACCAGAGAACTAAGTTCCTGTAGACTGAGCACTGTAGACCCAGCTGCTGTTGATCTCTGCTGTTCCCATCTGCAGCGGACAGCTGGAGGCCTGAGGCTCGTGGCTCCTCTGCATCTGCTTCCAGGCTTTGTGGTGCCATCATCTCAAGATTTCAACTCCCATTTACGTCAATGAACCAGTGCTTAGCACTACCCAAAGGCCTGGGAGCCAAGAGATGCTCTGGTTCACACCACACTAAGAGCTCTTTAGCTTCAGCTGGTGTCTTAGGGTTTCCATTGCTGGGAAGAGACACCATGACCAAGGCAACTCTTATAAAGGACAACATTTAATTGGGGTTGGCTTATAGGTTTAGAGGTTCAGTCCATTTTCATCAAGTGGGGGAAGCATGGCAGCATCCAGGCAGGTTCTGGAGAAGGAGCTGAGAGTCCTACATCTTGTTTCTGAAGGGAACCAGAAGATTGGCTTCCAGGCAGTTATGAAGAGGGTCTCACCCCCCACAGTGACACACTACCTCCAACAAGGCCATATCTACTCTAACAAAGTCACACTTTGTAATAGTGCCACTCCTTATTGGGCAAGCATATTCAACCACCACAACTGGTGATCTAACCTCTATTAGGAAAGGCACTTGGTGTTCTTACAAGTTGACAAAGAAACCACAGGCACTCAGGCATGAAGTCTCACTTGAATGAACACGGCGAGGCAGTCTGCTCAGTTGTCTGTTTTCCTGCTGTATGAAGTAGGAATCAGATTATTCAAAGATAAAACAACCTATGTACCACAGAACCCAATAAGTAAGGCTTAGGGAATATTTGGAAGAGATGGTGGAAAGAGTGGAAGAGCCAGAGGACCAGAACGTCTGTTCTTTTTTGCTATATATGACAGGGAAGCTGCACCCCAAAGTCTCAACAAGATAGTCACCTAAACAAACCCAGAACAATGGCAACACCAGTTGACGTGCCAATATGGATGGGAGAATTCTCATGGGACCTCACCTATAGATGGAAAACTACAGGCAATTAATGACATCTGAGAGAGGGACAGTCAGTCTTCCCCAGGGACGAGCCCTGTAACGGGTTATCCAATGCCAAGTAGTCAGCCCTAAAAACAGAAACACCTAACATCACTAAATGCACTGAGTAGGTTGTGTTTATATTTATTCATATATATGTAACAATAATAAAGAAAAAGAGGCCACGAATCTGAGAGGAAATGGGGAGAAGTTGGAGGGAGGAGAGGGAGGCGAATGACATGATAGGAATACAGCACACATATATGAAATTTAAAACAGAAATTATATATACATATAATAATTTATGTATATAACACACACACACACACACATACACACACACACAAAGTAGGAACCTTAGGGACTCTTGGGTACTTTAAAGACTTCTAGATGACTCATCTGAGAAGCCAGATCTCATAGCTAGAGTCCTGAAGCAATCGGTTATGCAAAGCTGGCTTTTCCTTATTCTTTGAAGAGGCTCTGGTAGGAAGTCTCATTTAAAAGAAGATGAAATATGGGCACATGTCTGCTGTCCAATAGTGCCTTGGAAAGCCCATCTTTAAAAAACAGCGGAGATGTTCAGAACAGGAATCAAGACAGGACGAATTCCAAGGGAAATAAACAGAGCAGAGAGACTTAGGATTGGGAAAGGTTTGGCAGAGCAGTTGCAGCAATGGCAGCACTGTCTACACCCACTTCTACCCTCTTCAATGAGGCTGGCTCACTGATTGCTGCCTGTCTACTCATCACCGGTGTTTCATTTGCATTGATGCAAAATAGGCTTTCCAGTGTTCCCTTGGTAAGTTAATAAGTGGGTGCAAGCCTCAACCACTGTCAGGGGATTCATGCAGTGTCAGGGGATTCATCCAGGGGCAGGGGATTCATCCAGGGGCAGGGGGAATCATCCAGTGGTGGTGGGAGTCATCCAGTGTCAGGGGGAGTCATCTAGTGGTGGCGAGGGGGGCAGAATTCGATCTTGAGCTCTAGGGTATGGGCTGGACTTTTTCAAAGTCTTTTTTTCTGCCTCACTAGTCCTGAGAGTTGGAACTAGGGGTGTATTTATTTTTAAAATGAGATGAGGCAGGAATGAGACTTGCTCAAAACATAGGTTGAACCCAGAGTTGGGAGATTTTATTGCCTTCAGTCTGAAGGTAAGCTATACATCAAATGATTCAACCGAGTTAACTTGTCTTTCATCTACTCCAAAATAGCTGACAACCCAATGGTAAATAAGACACAGTTCCTGTCCTGGGGAGACCAAGGGGTAAATATCATTCTATCTGATATGAAAGTGGACTGGGGATGGGGGAGTGTAGGGTACAAGGATGAGGGAACTGAAGGATGGGTGAGAGGAAACGACAGAGGGAAATTCAACTAAATTTAAGTATGGGTGAACATTAAACAAGGAAGCCTGCTATTCTATAAGCTAATTAAACATAAAAGTAGATATGATAAAACATATTCTCAGTAATGCCCCAAAGGGAATTATCTTAGGAGATGAAGAAAACAGGCAACTTAAAAACATTTTGGTGGTGCACGCCTTTAATCCCAGCACTTGGGAGGCAGAGGCAGGCAGATTTCTGAGTTCGAGGCCAGCCTGATCTACAGAGTTGAGTTCCAGGACAGCCAGGGCTATACAGAGAAACCCTGTCTCGAAGCAAAACAAAACAAAACAACAATAAAAACAACAAACCAAAAACAAAAAATAAAATAAAGAAAATATCAAGCTGTTCTCTAGTTGAGGCCAGGAGGGCTTTCAGTGGAGACTGAGCCATGGGAGAGGACCCCGAGTGGTGGTGGTGGTAGTGGTAGTGGCTTGGGAAGTGGCCTTGCTGGTCTGATGGGTGACATCACAGGATGAGTCATAGTAGCTGGTGCTGGGCCTTATGGATCTTGTTAAGAAGGCAGCTGTTAATCTACAACCATTTGTATTTGTTCTGTGCATAACACATTTATGCAATTCAGCGATGTTTAGAGAGGGGATTTAGGTCAAAAGGTACAGGAAGGCCTGGAGGCAGATCGGGCTGGCAGGGATCTGGAAGGAGGCAAGTAAGTAAAAGTTAATTAAATGCATTCCTGATGAGATATTATGATGCCTCACAGGCTAAGACGGACAGACCAATGGAGCAGTTGGCCCTGGAATAGGCAGTTCCTCACCTGCAATAGCTGGGACTTCTAAAGACAGGTTTTCCAGGCCTCTGGGGACAGGCACCTTAGGTTGTTATACTAGTTTTCTCTTTGCTGTGGTAAAATACTTGACCAGAAGCGACTTGAAGGAGGATGAGTTTATACTTGCTTATGGCTTGAGGGAGTACAGTCCACTATGTCGAGGAAGACAGCTGCAGAGGAAGCATGTATCAGGAGTAGAAGGCTGGCCAGTCACCTCTTCAGTCCAGGATCAGAGTGAACAGGAAATGGGACCAGGCTACGCAACTTCAAAGCCCACTTCTGCTGATCCACTTCATCCAGGTAGGCTACACAGAGATTCGACAACCTTCCCAAAAAGTTCCACTAGCTGAGGACCAAGTGTTCCAACACATGAGTGTATGGGAGATAGTTCACATCCAGATCACAGTGGTTACCTTTTGTCTATTCTCCTATACCTATAGCTGGTTCTCACTAGCTGCTCCAAAATGACACACAGTTCTGTGACCTGGAGGCAAGTTTCTCCATGATTTAAATACTTTTATAATGTAGTTTGATGTTTTTGTATACAATATAAGGGCTACCACCATCTTAGCAAAACCAAGGGTCCATGTGAACTCTCTACCTTGCATAGCTGAAATGTCCCATCTTTTGAATCGCTGCTCCTGGTTTCTCTCTTCAAGTTCCCTGGCAGTTGTCTTCATATGCTCTGCTTCTGTGAGTTTAATTATTTAACATATTCAGGTAACTGGAGTCATGGAGTGTTTGTCCTTAAATAGAGCCTCCACATGACTTAGCAACCTCATTTCCTGGTGTTGCCTAAAAGAAATGAAGTTAGGATTTGGGGGCGATACAATATTATGAAAATATCTTTTACATATAAAGAGACTGGAATTTTTGTTCTAAGTCAATAATATACATTGAGGTCACTTAAGACTTAAGGTTGTTGTCCTACTATGTATTCAGCCTTTTTTTTTTTTCTTAAGCATGCCTTTAAGAGAACAATGTAACCATCACTTGCCTGGATTTCAACTTTTACAACCTAAGCTAATGCATAGCTGTAATCTTAAATTATGTACTTGTCCATGTCCTCGACCCAATGATAATGCACACATGTTTGTATAATAAATTCTGAAAACAGTAGGTTGAAAGCAACCTTATAAATGAATATCCACCAGGAATGTCGAAGACAACACATAGACACTGTTTAGTAGCATTTGTTTTTCTGGGCCAGCTGGAAGAGATAGGCAGAGAGGGAGAGAATTGAAATCTGGCCTCACTCTTGGTTAAACTACTCCAAAGGGAAAGTGTTTCCTATTTTTCCTTAATGTGACACCCACACATTTAAGGTACTCTGGGGTGATTACTAATGTACCTAATCTATGCAGTATTTCAACAAGTGTTTGCATATTTGTTCTCCCATGGTCATCCCAGCACTCTCCACAACGGCTATGAGGCAGGAGCAACCTGGACATTCAGCAGAAGAATAGATGAAGAAAGGGTGGTATTATTACCACACTTGTTGTTAGGGCAAGAGCCTGGGTCCTGGATACCTGAGTGAACCAGGATCGACTCCTACCCTTTAACAGGTCTATTAAAGAGACTCATAGTGAGAAGCAGAAAGAGGAGAGTTGTTTGATAAAGCCACACTGGGAGAGCAACAAAGAGGTTCAGGGACTCTCACTCCATTTTGGGGTCCTAATATTCTGTTAGGTTTAAATAGAGGTCGAGAGAGACATGCACACCTAAGCAGTCCTGGCCAAGGTGCGGTCACCATCGTCTTGGCCCCAGGCTCTACCTAGTACAAGCTGCAGATCTCTTCCTGGGTGAAATGTCCACCTCTGTCTGGTACCTGTCTCCCAGCCGTTTCCTTCTTCCAGCAGGAGCATCCAGTGTACCTGGGTGTACACTGGTTCAGTTGTCTGGCAGCTAAAGGGAGGAGTACAAATATTTGTTTGGAATATCTTTATTCCTGTAGGACAAATGAGTCATGTCTTATGACCCAGCCTTATGGAGGGAGGAAGTCCACTGGATGTGACAGTATGGGTAAACCTTGATGGTGTCGCCAGTTGTGACTTTTGAAAGTTGACCAGGATGAGATTTTGCTCTGAGTGGCTCCCCAGGTGAAAGCATGGCCAACGAGAACTATGAGGAAGGTTCCAGGCACACAGGTTGCAGAGGGCAGAGCCATGGACTTATCCGTTTTCCAAGTGTTGCTCAGCCCTGGAACTAGGAGCTATGAGCCTAACTTAGTACTATTTGGATCTTATCACCGATGTCCCCATCACATTTCCTCACCTCCCAGAAAGCTCTAGGGTTGATGAATGTATTAGTTCTGCGAATGAAAAAACGAATTAAAAGATATTAGACTGCTCCCCCACATTTAAGTCTTTTCCCCTATTTGCCTTCCTTAGAATCTAGCAAACATGCTGTTTTTGCAAGTAAATTCTGTTTACAGAATAACAGGAATGACACATCACATGGCCTGATTTTCGCCCTGATTATGTAGTAATAACATACCAGGGCTGGAGCAGACATAAGCACACCTGGGTAATGTTCTTTTCAATGGCCTAATGAGATGCGTATCCCCAGGGACATTGCATCACTTTTCTGTGCTCTAATTGCTGAAACATGAGGAAATTAGACAGGGTTCTAACACTGGAAACCGAAGAGTCCGTAAGTTACGTAACAATGAGGACTAGGTTTCCGTGAGCAGTGGGAGCTCTCAAGTGTGACCTTGGCAAGTTCAGCTTCTCTGTACAATAGGCTTCTGTCGATTGCTTTTTTCTTTCTTTTTCTTTTTGGTGTTTATGTATTTTGAGTTAGGTTGTATTTTTATCAGCCATGAAGTGAATGTCACATCTGGCTTCAGAGGTTGACCCTGGCTGGCTTAAACCAACATAGTCATTGTTTCTAAGATGGGCATGTGGCCAAGTGCAGGCTACTGAGAGGGAGGAAGTACCTTTGCTGAGCAGAGATTGAAGAAGGAAGTGAGATTGGGATTTCAGCTACCATGAGTAAACCTGAGAACAAAGTACTCAGACCACTCAGAGCAGCTGAGGGAACTTTCTTCCGGAGCTTCAGAAAGAGCTCATTGTGGCCAATACCTTGGCTTCCGACTTTTAAAATCTTGAGTTGTACCCAGCCATTCCATGCTGGCTTCTGACTTACAGCACTTTTCAAGGGTGTTCTGTTGAGCTATTACATTTATGGCCATTTCTTTTTCAGCAAAAGGAATCTCCCCTTCCTCCAACTCTTCACTGGTTTATAGAGAGTAGTCCCACAAAGCAAGTGGCTCATTGCAGAAATGTCTTGTGGTGACTTTATTATAGATGACTAGTCAGGAAGATATGCTGCCTAAAACTTCACATTTTATGGATTTTTTTTCCCTAAGGCTGTTTGCTCTATGGCCAAGATGAGTTTTGGCTATACCAACATTATCAAAATTTAAGAACAAAAGATTTTGACCATGGTGGTGTTTTGTTTTTCCTCTGTTTTCTGGCTGTTAGCACAATTGTCAAGAGCTCTGAACTAACCTGGTCACATTCATGAGTCAGGTTTGAAATATGTCAGACTTTCATTGTTGGCTGTGGGTAACAGACAAGTGGCTCACCTTGTCGGCCTTGAGGCTGCCCTTGAAACTTGGGGATGGGCCACATAATGTGTGACTCAACTTTCTCCACCACTGGTCCTTAATCCTTACCTTCTTTTTAAGATACTGTTTTAGAATGGCATTAAAATTAAATCAATAAGAGGTAACAGAGAAATCTTTTAAAGGTAATTATTGGTTCCCTTCATGAATGTGCTTGTCTATACACCTATAGCTTGGTACTATAAAGAGCACAGACTGGACTCACACAGGACAGCTTCTTATTTTTGTTTATCTGCCTGTTGTCTTTCGTTGACAGCACGGGTGTGGTTCTTTCAGGAAGTGGGATTGCTCTGGAGCATTTTATAAGCACAGTGAAGTAATCTTTCCACAGTGACTGATCCTTCCAAGGGAAAATAGAAACAGGAGGTGGGGGAATGTGTACTCTTTCAAGGTAGGGCACGTGAGCGACAACTTTCATTGTTGTGGCCTTTGGCTAGCTTTCTGCTACAGAGCATATAGATACAGTCATGGATATTTTGTAGAATGGAGAAAAGCCAGTGACTAAATTGGGATCATTATCATTGTGCCCAGTTTCCATGCGGGGACCAGCAGCACAGGTGCCAATCCTTGATTTTGGGGACTGTTAAAGATGTTTGTTTGTTTGTTTTAAAATAAATTCAACTTTACTAATCGTTTACCAAAACACTCAAATGAAAGGCAGTCTTGTGTGGTTGAATTTGGCCAGAGTCATACACATTTTTACCAAGCTAGCTACAGTATTTTCCCCCATAAAGTTCAATGGAATTCTAATGTTTCACTTGGGAGTTGTGTTTGAAATCTTAATGCAGATGTGTGTTTTTGTCTTAATTTCCCATCAACACAATTGTTTACTTCAGAAAGAAAATCATTCTAGAAGCTTCCTGGAATTTTACCCATTTTTTTTTTTTTTTAAACAAGAAAAACATTATTTTGTAGTGTTATGCAATACAGCAGCTGTTGGTGTCTTTTACATGTGTTGACAGTTTGCTAGCTTTCTGTTTTCTAATGGAGGTTAAAACCTACCGGGGTGGGTCATTTTACTTTCACGTTAAAATCTCTTCTCTTTGGGCAGAATCTAGTTGAACCCAACAAGTTGAGAGGTAGGAAAGAGACTGTGGTTGTAGGTGAGTAGACGTGATATTGATGTTATCGATTACCAGTCATGGTAAAGTGGGTGTGGGGATTGAGATAATCAAATATTCTTATTTTACAATACAGAGAGGAGGGAGAGTCTCCAAGTCCCCAAGGAGGGGGCTTGGTTTTCAATGTCCATTGGCCACAAATTCACAATCAATAATGAGTGACACACTCATAGTCCTCACTCTAAAGCTTTTCCGTTTATATTTGTTCTTCTTTTTATGTGTTTGTATGTATGCAGGCATGCATGCATGTGTGTGTATCTGTGTGTGCATGTATGTGGATGCATGGATGTGCAGATATATGCACTGTATGCCTGTGGAGGCTGGAGGTTGAGGTCTGGAATCTTCCTTGATTGCCTTTTCACCCAATTCTTTGAAGCAAGACCTCTCTATCAAATCCAGGGCTCCTTTGTTTATTTAATCTTCTTAGCTTTCTTGCTCTAAGAATGGCTGTCTTTACTTTTGATGTTGGAATTACTGGAGGCCTGGACTTTTTGTGGGTTCTGGGCATCTGAGCTCCAGGCCTCTTGCTTGTACACCAGCACTTTTAACTGCTAAACCATCTCTCTGGCTCGCCTAAAGCCTTTTAAGTGCCAAGTAAATTGTTACCAGAAAGCTCTAATGACTAATCTTAATGTATTTGACTGATTATAGTTCAACATCATAGTTTAGTCCACAGATATTTTTACACTCCTAATTACCCTGTTGTCTTTGACGTAAGCAAAGGGAAGGTTGTTATCTGGGGCTCAGATTTAGAGTTTTTTTGCAATGATGTTCAGTGGGCATTTTGAGAAAGGTTTTTGGAAAGTCTTTGACCATCTAGGAGATTTCTGAAACTTTACCAGAGATGCTTTTTTTTTTTCTTTCTTGTGTCTAGTTCCTCAGTCTTTTGAGACTGAACTGCCTAGATTAGCAGTCTGCATGCCATTTGAGGAGTGTAAGGGCAACATAGATGTGCCTTCCTGGTTACATTGCTTGAATGTAATTAATAAATGCAGTTATAAACACTCTGTGGAGCTAGAGCTGA
The DNA here is from genome assembly GCA_021653895.1 of Mastomys natalensis. Taxonomy (NCBI): domain Eukaryota; kingdom Metazoa; phylum Chordata; class Mammalia; order Rodentia; family Muridae; genus Mastomys; species Mastomys natalensis. The sequence continues at coordinate 266,373 of JAJTUV010000822.1, forward strand.
CAAATGAAATGAGAATAATTGAATATTTATTTTTTCTAGCTGAAGATGAATAGGGTTATTGGTTATAATATTAACATTTCTCTGAATGTACATGTGAATTGGACTTGTCATCATGAAACTATCTGTCAATAATTATGATTCTAATTCTCATTGTATTCTAGCCTTTCCATCTTTCCTTTTATTTACTTTTCCTTTAGATTTTCTGGAATCAAAAAGTAACAGTAACATCAGGCATATTCTTACCAATGGGAAAAATGTCTTTATTTTCAGCCAGATTGGACATACTTCTTGTCTTTAGATGAATATTCCCCTAGCTTTCTCCAGATATTTTAGAATATAGAATGTGGAATGGATTTTGGACTTTATGGAAGCATAGTAACTTCTATTATTGATGGGCAAAACAAAATGAAGGCAAAGTCATGAGTGGGACAAAGATGCTGATAATGGATAGGAAGTATTAATAAAACACAACCCACCAAAATGTTATCAATTATGAAGACTTTCCAAATGCAATCAGAACATAAATAATAAGAATACATTGTATCTTGATGAGAAATTAGATCTACAATCCAGTAGGCAAAAGACAGAGTTTTTAAGATGCTAAATTACATATAAAATTAACAAAGCCACTGTTTAAACTATTCTTTATTCTGAGAAATAGATCCAACTTGGTTATGGTCCATTATTTTTAAAAATAATAAGAATTCCAATAGATAATATTATTTAGATTTTTCTACATGTCGTAATTCTTTTGCACTATATTTGTTAAGTTTTTTTTTTTTTTTTTTTAATGTCTCAAGAATGTCCTAGCTCCATAAGATGAATTGATAAAATGTCTCTGTAACTCCAGATGGTACAATAGGGAGGCATAATTGACTTTTAAAGACCTGAAAGACCTTGATGGGATTGAGAACTTTTAAGGATGCTTCTTTTCAGGTTGTATTGAGGCTGTTTTGTGACTTTTGTTTTAGTGCCAAGTCTTAATTGAAGATCAATCCTCAATGAAGATAGAGGAAATCTAGAAAGCATCAAAGACTGGGTGGGAACTTCGAGCATCAGGTGTCTTACTCTACTTTCTGTTATTATAATGAAATGCCTGAAACTGGTCTCATTCACTGGGATGTCTAAAAGCATAGTGCTGTCACCTCAGCCTCTGCTGAAGACTGTTTGATGTGGTTAGTGCAAGGTCAGGTTACAAAGCATGCATGTTTGCTTGAGTCCCTCTTATTCTTATTACAAAGGCACTATTCACACATAGAACTCATAGAGACTGTGGCAGCATGCACAGGGCCTACACAGGTTCAAGCCAGATGGGGCCTCAGTACTGAGAAGGAGAAATGGATCTTACCACACTATCTCCAACTGACAACTACCTGCAAAGGAAAGATTAGTTTTCTCTAATGGACTCTCACTGGGCAGATAGAACAAACTTAAGGGTAGGCTCCATACCCAGCAACAGATAGGCAACCTAAAAACAACTCTATGGTATTTTTGTAGATTGTTTTGGTCTTATATTGCTTTGTTTGTGAATTTTTTTTCTTTATCTTACTTGTGTTTTGCTTGTATATTATAGTTTCTGATTTTTCGTTTTTATTTATTTATTTCTGTGTGTGCTTTTTCTTTTTCTCATTTTTTATTTGCCTGTTTTCTAAATATCTAGAGAAAGAAGTTGTGGCGTTAGGAGGGTGGGGAGGAGGTGGGAAAGATCTGGGTGGAGAGGGAGGAGAAACTGATCAGAATATATTCTATGAAAAATATTTTCAATGAGAAATGAGGAACTATTGTTACCATAGAGGCCCCGCTCTCACGAGCTCATCTAATTACAAACACTTCCCAAAGACCACGCCCCTTCAAACCACTGACATTGACATTCGGAAATTAGATTTGCCAATACATGGATTTTGTGGGAGACATTGAAACCAGAGCACCAGGATGTGGCCTTGAAATAATCCCACCTCTCCATCACGTTTCCTGTGTCCTAGCTGTTAGGTTTTTTGTTTTGTTTTGCCTTTTGCTTTTTTTTGTTTTTCCTATCATTTGTTTCTTTTTCTTAACAGTGGAAAGAATTACACCTTTTTCTTTCTTTAACTTTTCCCTGCCTAAGATATGTAAGAAGTGAATGAAATGAAATGCTGTTTAAGTAAACTAACTAAAACAACCAGGAATTTTAAAAATGTGAATGAGATTCTCACACGTACTTCTTCACGTGTGCTAGGTGAAGCAGAGTTATGGCGGAGCCTCTCTCACCTGTGAAGTGGAACTCATTATTGATAGGTTAGTTCTCTGCCGCCCGTGAAATGAGCCAATGTAAACCAGATTAGATTATATTAAAGGCAGGTTTATTGGGAAGCTGCACCTCCTCACCCAAGGACTGCTTGAGGCCAGGGAGGTTGCCATGAAGAAAGAGGGTGGGGAGGGGAGGGAGAAAGAAAGAGAGAAAGGGGCACACACACACGAAGGAGAAGAGAGGAGAGACCAAAATGTCTGGATTATATAGGGAGAAACCCCTAGGCTGAAAAGTTGGGGACAGGGTAGGGGCTGAGGGATGCTGGGGGCCAGGTCTGCTTTGGTATGTAAAATACACACCTCAGTCCTTTGTCCCCAACAATTACCAGCACGCATCCTGACTGAGGAAGAACCAACAGGAATATTTGCTGAGACTGTATCTGAGACTCCACGTCAATACTAGTGACAGCAACCAAACAGCTGTGGACATCGTTTAATACATATTGAGCCTGTCTGCTCATAGCAAACCCCCTGCCAAAAGGGTGGAGTCCGGAAAGAATACATTGAGGCCAGCACACTTGGCCTAGTTTTGCTTTTCTCCGGCAGTCCTGGTGTGTGAATGCTGTGAACCCCGGGACACTTGTCACAGTCTTCAGTGCTTCCTTTTCTGCTAGAAGTCTCACCCCACCCTAGCAGAATTTTCACTGGGAGCGCTGAGCCTGGCAGGGTACAGGCTGTGTGAGGAAAAGCAAGTAATGAGGGCAGGAAAAGCTTGCCCGAGCTCCAGCCGCGAATGTACTCTGTAGCAGGTGTGTGGCACGGACCCGTGGCACAGACTCTGAACTTTCTTCTTCTAGGGCTCCGTCCTACGCATCCGTCTGCTTTTGCCGACACCTCCACATAATGTTCCCAGCACCCGCTCATGTTCATGGACTGTTTTAGGAAGAGTGTCCATTAAACATTTGTAGATGGACTTGGGAATCAAACTCTTGGGTACAGCTTGCTTTTAGGAGACAGAATCCTGGAATGCTCATGCATATTTCCATCCATAGAAGCTCTATTCCTAAATCCTGAAGGAACTGCTGTATCTTCCCTATGACTTCTTTCGGGCTTGGTGGAAGTCATACACCCATGGGAGAGACTCTGGCTGCCTTGAATAGACGTTGGAGCAGTGCTAGCCAATTTTGGCGTGAATACATGTGCAAGAGTTTATTCTCATAATTTGGAGTTTCCTGCATGACCGGGAGGCTCCTAAGGTGCACACATCCCTCAGTCATTTCCTCAGAGCACTGAGTGCAGCCAAACTCTGACCCTTTAAATGTCTCGACAACACCCAGAAGTTTGGGAAATAAATCTATTCAATTCATTAGTGTCATTTCACAATGTTAAGAGTTGGTAATTTTTCCAGCATCAGCCTGTGGTGGGCAAGGGTTGGGATTATGTTACTGGTTTATATTCTCATAAAGAGCATCCCTGATTTTCTTTTCTCTGAGTATGAATTTTTCAGCAATGATGCAGCCCAGGCTAGTTCAACTTAGTCAATATTTCCTAGGAGCTAGCTCTCTTGCTGAGGTTCGACTCAGCAGGTTTTCTGGTGGATTATGGGAGGAACATCTGTGCACTTTTATGTTTGTAGCTTGCCGTCAAATGCTGGCACATCTGTCATACGTATTTTTGTCTTTTATACTCTTAGTCCTTTATGATCTGCTCTGAGTCTCATCTTTTGTTCTAGATTGCACATTTTGGGTTTCAGTGAAATAGAACTTCATACACCCTTGGATGCGTCAGGCACAGAGCCCTGTGGGAATATCCCTCAGAAGATAAAAGCTATGTAGTCTGGTCTTGTAGCTTTATTTGTATGGAAATCATACTGTGGATACCTAGATGGTGGGATGCTCTCTGACGGAGCTTGGACCAATATCCCTGGAATCCTCTATGACTTTCTCCTCTATGTTAAGTCCTTCTGCTGACTTGTTAACTCCTCTGTGATGATCAGTGTCATCACCTTAACAGAATCCGGAATCACTTGGGAGATGAGCCCGTGAGACTATCAATGTGGATTACCTTGGTTAGGTTAACTGATAAGAGGATCCATCTTAATTGTGGGCAAGACCATTTCATGGGCCGGATCCTGAACTGAATGAACCCTTTCCTGCTGCCTTGATTGTCCCACAGAATGGACTATATCTTCAACTGTGAGCCCAAGTAAACACTTCCTGCAGTTGCTTTCAATGAAGAATGTCTACGGTGAGGAATAGTTCATCACAGCAACAGGAAAAGAAACTAAGACATCTTCCCCCAAGGGTGGCCATGCCTTTATCTCCACTGAGATTATTGCAATGACCCAACTAATCTCTCTCTCCATATCTTTCTCTCATAGTGTACCAGCACACATCACTTGTGTGCTCTCTTGTTAAGAGAAGACAAAGTAGCACTTGAGTAATGATGGCTGACATTGTCTCTAGTCTTCTCATGCAGACATGTACACACATACCTGTACACACACACACACACACACACACACACACACACATGCTAGCACGCACATACACTCTCTCACCCCCACATACATATGTACTTCTCACATACGTACACATACACGCATACACATACATACCCCATACCCCCACACCCCCACACATACACCCCTCCCACACACACACCCCTCCCACACACACATACATGTACACTAAATCATCAGCCACCTTGCCCTTCAGCAGGGAACTTCAGTGTTCTCAGGGGTCACAGTCTTTAGTTCTTGTCCAACCCAGCATGCTTCACAGCTTCACCTCAGCTTACTTCCAGTTGCTGAGCAAGGCCCACCCTCCCGTTTCTTCTATGTTCTTGGTTCTATGTTTTAATTACCTTCACAGTCCAATTTATTATTTGTGGCTTTATTACATTTTTGGCTCTCTTTATGGGCTCCTTCTCTTGTTCTGATAAACACACTGATATAATTATTAAGAAAGGCTCAACAGGTTTAAGTTCATGTGACCTAACTCTAGAAAGCTGGGCAAGTTCATCGAGGTAGAAGAGGCTGTCTTTAAAAAGTAGACCATCCCCCAATCAAGGCTTCGAAGAGTTCTAAATGTCTTCTCTCTTTCATTGTAAGCAATGTGGAAAACAGAAGAATCAGAGACACCGTCTGCCACTCCTACCAGCTGCTTGCTTTAAAAAATGCTACCTAGCAAATAAACATGGCCTTAAAAGTGCACACAAGTCCTCTATGACTGAGTGGAGTCCTCAGCCTACATGGCAGTTGGCTGGCAGTTACTCTGGAGGGGAAGGCAGATCCTGTTGGTTTCAGTCCCTGTTTGCCCAGCTGCCCCTGCTCGTATCCTGGCTGCTGTTGCATGCTGTTGCATGACTGTGTCTCACCTCAGTGTAGTCTGCAGTAAGTGTAGATTCCCATCATGAGCATGTATAGCATTTCAAATCTTTTCCAGTTTTCTCCAGTTTAATAACTTGTAGACAAGCAACCTCATGACCTCCACGATGATCATAAACTGTGCACATTACTGTCAAGTTATTTCCTAATTTGTGGAATCTTCATGTCTTTTAGTCCAATGTCTATGCTACAAATGTTACTGGCACTGATGTATCCAAGCTGCTGCCACCTATAGAGCCAAGGAGAACAAAGACAGGAAAGCTCAACTGTCACTTTCTTTTATGAACGTCAGTATCACATTCGTATTTGTATTTAAAAAAGATTTATTTTACTTTTAAGTTATTTTATTTACTTAAAAAGATTCATTTAAATTATTTAAATGTCTGTATGTGTGCATGTAGTTATGTGTGCATTGGTTACAGAGGCCAGAAGAAGGTGTCAAATCCCCTGGCACAGGAGTTACAGGTGTTTGTAAGCTCCATCATGTCGGTGCTGGGCACTGAACTTGGATCATCTGGAAGAACAGTAGATGTTCTTAACCACAAGCCATCTCTCCAGCCCCCTATATTTGTGTTTTTATTACTTTTTATATTTATAAATTAATGAGTAAAACCAATTAAAATCTATATTATAACACAATGTAGAAACTTCCTGTTTTTTTTTTTTTTTTTTTTTTTTTGCTATTTTTGGGTATATGCTCCTGCTTTCGTCAGTTCCTGTCACCCAGGAGCTTTAGAGTTATATGCTTGTCTCTATTACAATTTGCTGTAATATTAACAGTTACATTTCTTTAAAAAGTTTCTTTAAGTTTAATTTTTCCTGCATGGCAGTTTTGCCTTCATGTACATCTGTGCTTCCTGTGTGTGTCTGGTGCTCGAGGAGGCTCTGGGACAGGAGGGACAGACAGCTGTGAACAACCATGTGAGTGCAGGGAATTGAACTCTGTTCTCTGGAAGAGGAGATCCATCTCTGCAGTCCTACGGTTTTCTCCTTCCTATACAAAATCTTCAGATCCAATGTAGGCAGGATAATGACCCCAAGGAAACATTGAACGAGTTATCTTATTTAAGAAACGCCTGGACAAGTTGTCTTACCTGGAAGAAGGAGATTTGCCAGTGTGATTACGGTGGGGACAGGTCTCTTGGACTATTTGGGTGGCCCAGTGTAACCAGATGGGTTTCTCTAGGACAGAGGTGGGGGCTGAGAGTGAGTCACAGGATATCCAATGGTAGACAAAGGTGATGATGTAATGCTGTCCTAGGAGAAGATAGAAGCCCATGCAAGCTGGAGGCTTCTGGAGGCTTCTGGAGGCTTCTGGAGGCTTCTGGAGGCTTCTAGAGGCTGGAGAAGCAAGGGCAGATCCCAAGCCTTTACAATCTGTATAAACCCGCCGAAACCTTGGTGTTAGCTTCACTGGTCACCCTGTTTAGAATCTCTTCAGCACTGCAAGATAAAACAGTGGTGCTATTTGAAGCCAGCTTTGTAGTTGCTCATTAAAGCAGTGTAGAAAACCAGTGCCTGGGGGCACTCAGGAAAAAAAAATGACATGACTTGCGTCTCTTAAGAGACTTTAATGACAGCTTTTCTAGAGAGCATTGACATTTTGAAATGACTGTTTGGGCTCAGTAAAGCATCTGAGGGCTTTCTCACGCAGCAGCCCAGTGACTGACTCGTTGATGTATGGAATTCTCCACCACTGAAGCTTCCGCCATGATCTCTGCTCACTGTGTTTCCTGGTCCCTTGTCCGGACCTGCTCTGGGCTTACGAGCTTGTTTCTCCTATGACATTGTCAAAGAAGCTTGGAACTGTGAGCTTCTTTTCCACCTGGTTTAGAGTGTCAACAGATGGTACTCGAACTTTCTAGACCAGGCCAGCAAACACATGGCTATGACCTGACATACAAATTAGATATAGATTCCCAGCACCATATAAACTGCCTGTGGTTGTTCAACCTTGTATTCCTAGCACTCAAGGTCACCCTCAGCTACAGAGTGAATTGTAGCCCGGCCTGGGCTACCTGAGATCATATCAAAGGAGGAGGAAGAGGAGGAGGAGGAAGATGAAGAGGAGGAGGAGGAAGAAGAGGAGGAGGAAGAGAAGGAGGAGGAGGAGGAGAAGGAGGAAGAGAAGGAGGAGGAGGAGGAAGACAAAGAGGAGGAGGAGGAAGAGGAAGAGGAGAAGAGGAGGAGGAGGAGGAGGAGGAGGAGGCAACAACATGGTTCACATTCTCAAGGAGTTCACAGTGTAGTGTATTAAACCAGCAGAGTCAGAGAGCCTGGTTTACAATATGGAAAGGGTGGATATACACACCCCTGAGGGTTTGCCAGAGTCGTGGGGATGCGGCAGCTTTTAAAAAGGAGATGTCTGAGCTGACACAGAATGAGTAGGACTTTTCTAGGAGTGGCAGTGAGACAGGAATGGAAGAAATGATGTGTTGTGACAGAGTCTCAGAAGACTAAGGGATAACTTAATCAAAAGCATAGGGACAGTGTTTGGGAGACAGAGACAAGGTGATGTCTGTGATTTCGAGGCCAGCTTCTCTATGTAGCGAGTTCCAGGGCAGAAAGGGCTATGTAGGGAAACTGTATTTTGAGAACCAGAAAACAAAATATGGAAACAAAGGTATGGTTTAGCAATAAGCGGTTAAAAGTTACCGGGGTTTGAGAGCAGAGACGGGGAGGAGAAAGATGGAGACAGTGCTGGGCACCTGAGAAGCCTGGCGTTCTAGACAGGAGCTTCTACCGGCCGTCTGGCTGTTCATCTCTAGAGTGTGTAAGCCTCATCTGTTCAGTTTGTTAACACTCTTCAGAAGCCCAGGGATTCGGTGGAGCAAGCAGGGAAGTCTGCTGCCCTTGGGAACATGTTGTACGAAAGGGGAGTCAGATCACGTGACAATCCCAATGGGAGGATAAGAGGGATCAGTTTAGGCACCTGCGAGAAGACACAGAGACTTTCTTGAAGGCCTCACCTCTAAACTCTTTTTTTTTTTTTTGATATGTGTGACCCAATGAGTCTAACTTGGGTTGCTCCCAGGAGCAGAGGTGCAGGACCACTTACAGGGATTTGGGCTGCGAAAATGCCTCCTTCTCTCCCAATAACTGTTAACTGCCTGTAACTCAAGGAAGGGTAGAACCTAATGAGTGCTTAGTGCCTCCATGATGGAATGCTGACTGGCCCAATCTTGTGTAATCCTTGTGCAGATAATCATAGCTGTTGAGAGGTCAAGAGTGCACTGGCCATGTCTTGCTTGAGAGATACCACTCCAGCTCTTTCTCTGGGTCTTACCGAGGTTTTCTTCCCACCCTTTCACAATATTCCTGAGCCTTGGAGGAGTGATGTCGCACTTCAGGCGGGACTGCCAACAGTCATTTGCTCTCAGCAAATGACTTCCTCTTGTTATGAGTCTCTGAGCTGTTTTGGTGTGTAAGGTCACGTGGGAGGTAGTTAAGGACATCTCTCTAGATCAGAACCTAGAGAATCTTAACAATTTCTTGGAGAGCCATCAAACCTGTATGTTATCCTGACTGGTAGGTGGTCCCAATTCAGGTGAATTCATAGATGACTCAATTGTTTTGCCTAACCTAAAGAACATCAGGTGTTGGCTTCTTATATGTCCAGATGCAGGAGGCTCAAGTCATGAGCATCTTCTCTGGGATGTTGAAACATTTGTGATATTTAAGAAAAACCATTGCTGCAATAACTTCCCACACCAACATGGCTCTTGAGTGATTCAGAGAGATTTGCTGGATGGAACGGAGTTAGAGGCAGTTTGGGAAGTTCCCCTCCAAAGGTCAGATAATATGAGAATATTCTTCCACACATGGCTGAGGAAAGTTTCTTTTTCTCAATTTACCACTAACTTCCTGTTTCACCCCCACTGTTTTTCTAGGAAATGAAATGACTTAATCTTTGGCTGAGGATGCCTGTATTCCTGCTTAGAAATAGCATCTTTGGAGAACTACCCAGACTTTAAGTTATAGGAAATCACTTAGGTATTCTGGGATGTAATATCCCAGACTTTAAGTTATAGGAAATCACTTAGGTATATTCATTCTGGGATGTAATATCCCGTGGCATTGATTCAGAATCCTGGCTTCTCTGTGAATATTCACCCACTTACCCACTGGTTAAGTACTACATTTCTAGGCATATAAAAAAAAAAAAAAAAGATCCTGTTCCATTTTTTTTTTGCAATCTGCAGTGAAGAGTTTTAGTAAGAAGGCGCTTGAGATGATTGAATTCAGTCTATGGTACATGTGAGATGACACCTTCAGCCAGGCCTGGAGTGAGGCCTCAGGAGAGAAATGCAATCCTTCAGGATCTTGAGGGGATGAAATGACTGGAGAAGGAAGTGAGGTTGAGGCCTCTTCTGTTCCCTCTTCCACTCTGGGTTTTGTTTCTTTTGAATCTTACCACAAAAGAGCTCAGAGTGGCCCCACCATAGCAGGTTAGCGGTCTGCTAGAACCACTGTTTACATAGCTTCATTAGCTTCTTATTTGATTGGAATGAAAATATTCCCCACTGCTGGGTGGATGACCTAACTCAGCAAGTTACTTGGGGTTGCTTAGTGGCTCACGCTCAAGGCAGAGCACATTTGTTTATAGGAGTTGTGCCCTTTGAGGCAGGGCCAATCACCTCATTTACTTCTTTTGAAGTCTCCTCTGCCTGCACTTGCTGGTTTGTGGCTGTTTGTTATCAGGGCGGATCACTGCAGTGTGGTCGTCTGTCTGTGGACTGACTGTTGGAGAGTGGGAAGATGGCCTTGCTCTAATCATGCACAATCATATCTCTAGCTCCCTCTGCACTTTTTTCTCCTGGTGACTGTGATAGTTAGGTTGGATGATCAACCTTCCAGGTCTAGAGCCATAGCATCAGAGAGCCTCGTAGAGGATGCGTACACCAGGTTTGCCTGTGGGCATTCCTATGAGGGACTTTTCCTAATTAGGATAATTGTTGTGGGAAGACCCAGCTCACTTTGGGAGGTACCTTACCCTAGGTTGGCCTCTGGCCTTTATAGGGAGAGTGAGAATGAGCTGTGGACTAGGCGTGCACGAATTCCTTCTGTCTCTGCTCTTAGATATGATGTGACTGAGTCGTGCAGTGTGACCTTGAATTGTGAGTTCAGTAAACCTTTTCTCCCCTGAGTTACTTTTGTCAGTGATTGTATCACAGCAACAGAGGTGACACTGGGACAATGACTGATTTATACCAGGGTGACAGTGGGATGGAAACCAAAACAGTGTCCAACCCCTTTTCCAATTAACAGGAAACAGTGTTTCTGATGAGACAGTGTGGGGTGCCCCTCCCCCAGTGACAGATGCCCTCCTCGGCCCAAGTGAATCAAGCCTCTCCCTCCTAAGATTCCTTTTAATAGGGCGGACATTGAGCTGTTCACCATGAGTTCTCAGGAAGGAAAAAGACTGGCAGGACCAGCAGCATGGTGCAGCAGGACTGGTCCTCCTGCTTTGAGGACACACATGGTAGCACAGCTGCAGGGAGTAAGGAAAGGACAGGAAAACAAAAGGCATATTAGTAAAACAAGGCCTCTTCTTTCCTTCCTGTCAGCTACCTTCCTTCTCCTCCATGCCCTCCCTCCTCTCTCCTCCCCTCTCGAGTTCTCTCCTTTCCCTCCTCTCCTCCCTCTCCCTCTCATCTTGCTTTATAGACCAGGATTCCCTTGAACTTCATAGTCTGCTTGCCTCCACCTCCTCAGTGCTTGGATCACTGGCACGACCTAGCAAAACATGAGATTTCTTAATGACTTTTAAATTTTTTACTTTTAGTTATTTTACTGTGATTCTTAGATATGTATGATGGGACTGGAATGAAATCACATTGTGGACACACATATATCATCATACAATTCCATGAATGTATCATTGTGGACTGGTCCCAACCTAGCCTATCTGTGGGTTTCTAGTTGCGTGTCTATTTTGTGACTTGTGTGGACAACTCTCAAAGGAGACATGCAAATTGTCAACAAGTACACAAGCAAACACAGAACCTTACCAGTCAGAAGAGCGTAAATAAAAATCACCACAAGATAGCATCTCCCCTCAAGTGGAATGACTTAGAATGGGTAGTGTAAATAAAGAAAACAGATAGATAGATAGACAGATGGACTGACAGACTGTAGGCTTAGATTTTTAAAACCCTACTTTATTTAAAATTCTTAAATGCTTTAATCTCCCCTCTAGTCCACTGACCAGAGGTAAGGGAAAAAGAAGGTTAATAGGAAAAGGGGGTTGTGGACCTGTTTAGAAGTAGTTCCTTGGAGGCGATTCCACTCTTCATTGTCAGGATACCAGCAGCCCAGTTCAGTAGCAAACACCAAACATGAATCAGTAGTAGCAGCAGAATCCAGCAGAAACAGCAAGGCTGTGCAGACAGAAGTGGCCAGAATCAGCTGGAGTACCATGAGAAGTTCTTTGGTGCAGTTTTTCTTATGAAGTGAAGACCAGTGAAGAACAGTAGCGTATCAATGCAAGAGCATCCTTTGTCTGTCTGTGGAGTTCCATTTATATTCTTTCTAAATATCGTACACCCTCTTAAGTGTCTGTTCTCAGCAAAACATCACATGCTCGCTCACAAGACAGCTTCCAGGAAAACATGTGACACAACTGAGTTGTTAAGAAACTAGAAATTTCCCACTTCACATACAGAGAACAAAATGAACAAGGGGCGTTCTTATACATTATCGAGGATGTGAATTAGTCTGGCTGATTGGAAGAGTATGGAGATGCCTAAAAACTGGAAATGAAATTACTATGAGATTGAATGCTCCCACTCCTGAATATATATTCATAGGAGATGAAATCAGAATATCAAGAGACACCTACATGCTCATGTTTATAGCAGTAATGTTCACAGTAGGTAAGGTTTAGCATGAACAATGGTGTCCATGAACTGATGAATAGATAAGAAAAATATGACCCAGTGGGATATTGGAATATTCAGACTCAAAGGAATGAAATTCTACTTTCAGCAACATGGATAAAATTTGATAGTTCAGGTGCAGAAAGTCAACTGTTACATTGTGGAAGCCAATGAGTTAGGATCAGACAGGAGAGTTGGTGCACGAATGTCAAGGCCCAGGAGGAGTGTGGTAACTGGGGATGGAGAGAGGACGCTAGTGGGTGTAGGATGCTAGTGAGTGTAGGATGCTACTGGGTGTAGGATGCTAGTGGGTGTAGGATGCTACTGGGTGCAGACAAACACTGTTTGAGAAGTAAATACTTTCTAGTGTTGTATAGCACAGTAAGCTAACTATGATGACAATGGTTAGCTGCATATTTCAAAATAGGGAGCAAAGAGAACATCCAATGTGCTCAGTGAAGAGAACTACCACTTGTCTGAGGTGGTAGCTACACATGTGTTGGATGTTACACTGCACCCCTCCACATGTACAACTCAGGAGTGTGTGGATACCGGAATTATTATTATTAAAAATCTTAAAAGATTTATTTTAATTTAGAATTAATTATGTGTATATATGTGTGTGTGTGTAGGTAAGCACATGTGCATGCCAGTGCCCATGCTGGACAGAGGCATCAGAGCCCCTGGAAGTGGAGTTACTGGCCATTGGGGGCTGCTAAATATAAGTGCTGGGAAGGAAACGCAGGTCCTCTGGAAGGAATATGTGTGTTTTCTTACCATCTGAGCCATCTCTCCAGCCTCTGGGATCTGAGGTACTGAAATACTCTCTGAACCTGACCCCCATCTCCAGTTTCCCCACTATTTTTGTGTATTTCTACCATAGTGATCTTCAAAATGCAAGTTGGATGGTGCTATTTCTTCCTTATGTCCTTTTCATGGCCCCTGTGTTTTCATAAGTATTAAGGAAATGTGGCTCTACTCAAATTCCTATGCATTTGGGGATATCTATCTATCTATCTATCTATCTATCTATCTATCTATCTATCTATCTATCTATTCATCCATCTATTCATCTATCTATCTATCTATCTATCAATCTATCTATCATATATCTTCTCTATCTACCTTTCATCTATCTATCTATGTATCTAGTATCTATCTATGTATCTATGTATCTATTTATCTATCTATCAATTTATCTATTATCTACTATCTATCTATCTATCTATCTATCTATCTATCTATCTATCTATCTACTAGGCATGTATCTATCTAAGTGCTGGGTATAGAATCCAAGGTCATGCCTATGCCAGGCAGTCTCTCTACTACTGAGCTGCATCCTAAGCCCATGAGATTTAAGGAATGGAATTAATTGAATGAAGGTCATTAGGGCACAAAATAACCCAGTGTGACTAATGTTCTTGTGAGAATAAGGCACTAAGGGATAGACAGGAGTCAGTGAGAAGATGGATATCTTCGAACCAAAGAGAAAGGCCTCAGAAGAAGCCAACCCGCTCTCTATTCAGGAGAAAATAGACTTCTCTTGTTGAAGCTGCCCAGTCCTGGCATTGTGTTAGGGAAAGCCTTAGCTGACTGGTGGTGGAAGGAAGACAAACATTCTACGATGTGGCTCTTAGAAAGTCCTTGATGATGACAGAACATTTTATGCTTTTCCTGTTGTTGCAGAGGTTAGACCCCCTCATTCTGTGCCTGCAGCTGTTGTTTCTACATTGCTCCCCCACCTTCACTTTTGTGTATAAGTTCCCTTCTGTTCACTGTGTGTCAGTTTATGGCTGTCTGTACTCTTCTAACCCACTTATGGGCACATATGTGTATGTTCTATTTTTATATCACGTCTCAGTTATTGCTACCGTTACTCTGACAAAGAACCGACAAAAGCCACTTAAGGAAGGGCTAATTGAGCTTAAGTTTCCAGAGTGCAGAGTAAAAGGGGAAGCTGAGGCAGTGGGAGCCTGAATCAGCTGTTACATTGTGTGCAAAGTCAGGAAGAAGAAAATGACAAATGCAGCTTGGGTCACCCTCTTCCTTTCACCCAGTCCAGAATCCAGCCTGTGGATTGTTGTCCCCAACATTTTGGTTGGGCTTTCTTATCTTAATTAATTAAGAAAATCCTCCACCACTGTGCCATGAATCTTGGTTGCTAAGTGGTTCTAGGTCCCATCATGTAGAGAATATTAAGTATTACACCCGTCCCTTTGTTTTGTAGTCCTTAACATGGCCTGTCAGAATTTTCTTTGGTTTGCCTTGGTAGAATGATAGCCCGAGGCGGAAATTTAGGGATTCATTTAGTATTATTTAATCTTCCTTCCTTCCTTCCTTCCTTCCTTCCTTCCTTCCTTCCTTCCTTCCTTCCTTCCTTCCTTCCTTCCTTCCTCCTCCTCCTCCTCCTCCTCCTCCTCTTTTCTTTCTTCTTTCTTTCTTTCTTTTCTTTCTTTCTTTCTTTCTTTCTTTCTTTCTTTCTTTCTTTCCTTTCTTTCTTTCTTTCTCTCTCGTTCAAACAAAGTCAGAGTCCTTAATAACTATTTAATGAGCAGCTAAATGTAATGGGCTTTTAAAGACTGTCTCTTTTGTTTGCCTTTAGATAGGATATCACATAGTTCAGGCTGGACTCTAACTTGCTATGTAGCTAAGATGTGGAACACCCGCTTTTACCTCCTGTGTTCTTAGATTAGAGATAGGCTTCATTGGACCTGGTATACCCTTCTTCTGAAATAGTTCCTGCTCATATGCCATGTTCTTTTAATGTTGCGGCTGGTAGGCATCACATCCACACCACTCCCTGCACTTGACCCCTGAACACATCCATACAGCACACTATCTGCTCGCTGACCATCTCTTTCTTTGGCTTTGTCCTGGTTTTGTCTCTGCTGCTAATTCTAGGTTATAGTTCATCATATAGGAACGCCAAGATGGCAGGAACTTAACCAACTGGTGACATGGCATCTACACAGAGGAGCGGAGAGAAATGAATGCTCGCACACTTAGTGCTCGGTTAGCTTTCTCTACTTTTCCAAGGTTTAGGATCCAAACCCTGGGAATGGCACCCCCCATCTCAGGCTGGGTCTCCCCATATCAATCAAGGTAACCAAGACAACCCTCTACAGACAAGCCACGCCTCCCAGAGACTCTCTTTTCGAATGATTTTAGGTTGTGTCAAGTTCACAATTGGATCTAGCCAGCAATTGGATCTAGGTTTCTTGGCATCCAGACTCTTGGCTTTTCCTCCAGCTGTAGCCACCCACCCTCATCTTCTTTCTTCCTTTCTTCTCTTCTTTCTCTTGGCAACTCCTCAAGGCTTGATCTTTGTTTAACTCTTTTGTTTTTCTCTAATGCAAAAGGGATTTCTGCCCACATTAATGTCTTTAGCTGAGCCTTTTATTGTAAATTAAGGCTCTAGAGGAACGTAGACATCAACAAATCCAAGTCCAGACTGGTGATGTTCACCCTACGGTCGGCTCTTGTTTGTAGGTTGGTCGGTTGTTTGGCTTTAGCTTATAATCCTCCCTGCTGTGCAAAGTGCCTCATCCATGTTCTCAGGCTTTGATGAAACGCCTTTGATGTGACTGCCTAAGTGTATTTCCACACTTCCCACCTATTTCCGCTGGAGTCCAAGAGCCTGTGCTCTGTGGTGCGCACCTCTACTGCAGGCATTTACTGTGTTCTGCTACTTAGTTTTAATGGTTGGCAGCCTTGTTGTCAAGGGGTCATGGCAACTCAGTAAATTGCGAAGCTGAGCAGAAGGCAGTCTAATTAAGACAAAGTGGATAAACACCTTGCTTTTTCATATGTTTTGCCTAAAATGACCACAGTTAAGGGTTTGCTAAATAGGTTCTTTGGAAACAAACTGCTCTCATAAAATGGAACTACTGTGGAGCAATTGCTACCACAGTGGTGAAGAAAACCCAGCAGATCTGTGTTCTAATGAACCCAAGATGTTTGCTTAAGACATTGGATTTGGTTGTTATTTCTCAACTTGAGAACACCCTGAGATTTTGTCCCTGCTGGGCACGAGCTGCACCATTACTATGGCATGGTGGCTAGTGTTGTTTGCACTGTTTAGTAGAAGACAGAGTGCTTCTAGTTCTTGGTATTGATCAGGTATTAGGGATATCTGATTAGGTCAATAATAGGCCTGTATCTTCTTGCAGTGTCCTGAGATGCTTTATAAATTATCTTTTGTGTGATTAGGCAATGAAGGTAAGAACATTTGTATTTTTTAATGAATCATTTTCTTTTTAATCAATTCTTTAAGAAATTTATTTTTTAAGAAATTTATTAAGATTTATTTTTAAGTGTGTGTGTATGTGTGTGTGTGTGTGTGTGTGTGTTTGTGAATGTATGCTATGTATATGCAGGTGCTTAATGAGACCAGAAGAGGGCATTAGATTACCCTGAGCTTAGGTGGCTTGAGCTATCCAAGGTGGGTACCTAATTTAGGTCCTCCGGAAGAGCAGGAAGCACTCTTAACTGTTGCTCAGTCATCTTTCCAGACCCATCTGTTCAATTAATTCTTAACAGCACCCCTCTACAATATTTATTTATTTATTTATTTATTTATTTATTTATTTATTTCTTATGTATGTATGTGTTGGGGTGCGCATGTGTCATAGAAAATATGTGGGTGTCAGATGTGGGAGCTGCCTCCTTCCTTCCACCATGTGGGTTCTGAGAAATCAGACTCAGCTCATCAATCTAGGCAGCAAGTGTCCTTAGCATTGGCGCCATCTCACTAACCCTTAATTGTAGTTAAACTGTTTTATTGTAGCAGGGACTCTGGGGCTGAGTGTCAGTGTGATGCCATGCCTCTGGGTTGACATGGTCAGAGCCGCTGGGCTTTGGCTGAGAGCAGACCTCCCCTGAGTCCCTTGTCTCACTCCAAGCCTTTTACCACCTTCATGATCTTGTGATTCCATCCCTTCCCTACTGCTCTCTGATTTTTTGCTGGGTATTGGATACAGACTTAGTGAATTAGTATGTTAAGATGTATGGCACAAATAACTCTTTTGCTGATCTTTGAAATTCTCAGGTCACTATAATCTTGCAAGGTTACCTAATGAAGTTGAACACAGGGATGCCTGCTTATAGCACCTGTTATGCAGGGGGCTGAGAGAGGGGGATCTCTTGTACTTTGGAGTTCAAGGCCAGCCTGGGCTTCCAGTGACATTTTCTTCTCAAAATACTGCAGTGGCTGTGGCAGCAGCAACAACTGTTATAAGATGGAGAGCCAAGTGAAAGACCCATACCTACATCTTACAAAAATGATGGATGCAGTTTGGAATAGGTTCAGTTTGGTGTGGGAAGGTATGGGACTGCATAAGGGTATCCTGGTTCTTGGCTGGGCATGGCCTAGAACCCCGAGACTCCAAGGGAGAAACAGCAGGAGTTCGGCCACATCCCCAGAATTCAGGGTCCTACAAGCAGTCCAATCTCCATAGACCTACATTGTTCAGTCATGTAGGCCATTACAGCCCCTCCCAAAGTGCACAGGTAGAGGTGTAGACTACAGGCCTCAGGCCCTAGAGATTTACATACTAATGAAGGTCAGAGGGCGAGCCAATTAACATTCCTCCCAAGAACCTCCCCCTTTCTCCCTCCCTATTTAACTCAGGTCTGCCCTGAGTTTGGGGGGGGGTACATCCAGATCCATCCACCATCCACCATGATAATAAACCCTTTTGGAACCAAGGACTTCCTCGTATCATTGGGGCCTGCCATCGCCAAAGGTTCCAGCCTTAGGAACTCCAGACCTTTCTCCTGGATGCGGGACCACCAGTGGAAGTCTCCAGGCATCCTCCCCGCTGTGCCCCCCCCCCCCCCAGTTTTCCCATAGGAAGGGAGGATGGAGGACTTCGAAGGTCTAAACCAAAGAGTTCTTCCTTATGGTGCTAGGCTAGAGTGTCTGCTGTCAGAGGTCTTTATGGGGAACCACGTAAGGAAGATGAACACTGGAGAAGTTAAGGGTATTGCCAAAAGAAGAAGAGCCAAAGAAAGGAGGCTCTTTCAATATCAACTTGCAGTTATGAAGTTTTCCATGTCTTGAATTTTAGAAATGTGTACAAAGCAGGATCTAAACCACCATGAATCAAAGAGGCAAACAAATGTCAAAATGGAAAGTACCCCCAGTATCTAGTTATTGGCTTATTGGGTATCCATAAACCCACACTTACTGGTTTTCCTATGTGTGGAGAGGAACAAACAGTAATAGTTTTCAGACAGCACATCATAGTTTATAAAGACAAAACTATAAATATTCCAATGTGCCAACAGGTCAGCTGCCAGTTACAGATGGGGGTGGTGGGGTTTGGGAAATCATTTGGCTTGTATACTCTTATGTGCCGTGGAATATTGGATGTTAAGGACAGACCCCTTGGTCCTTTTGGCTTGAGGTCTGTGTGGTCTTTGGGAGAACCACTCAAAATCTTTCCCAGGATTAATGTTCAGGCTCAGCTTCCTGGGGTGTCCTGTTTTCTTGCCATTCTGACCTGAACATTTCCAGAGTGACTTCTCAGATTCAGTTTTGACCTTGCCAAAGTTAGTTATTTAAATAAACATTGCAAAGGCTTGGGAGGAAATAAATGATAATTCTGTCTCAAATCTGGTGGTTTTGAAGTTTTTCATGGTGGTAGCTGATGTTGGGGACAGGAATGGATTATATTGTGTAGAGCAATATGATATATGTATATATATACATAATATACATATAGTATATTATATGTATGTATGTATATACACACATATGCGCTGACACACACACACACTGCCTATAGAAGCATGGGGTCTGTTGTTTCCACAGGTTGTGTCTCTTGGGTCCAAGTGTATTTTTTAAAAGAGTTACTGGGGTGGGGGATAGCTGACTTTATTAGGTTGAACTTTACTTTTGCTTCTAAGTTCTTTCTAGGGTGTTCCATAATGATGTGATGGCTCACGCTAGCACCTCCTCATGGGCCAGATTTGTGTGCTTCAACTAATTATGGCTCTTAATAATGATTACCATCTATTGAATGACAGTTCTACCAGGCACATTAATAGAATATGTTCTGAAAGACATCAGTAGGTGCTAAAGTTAAGTCATTTAAAACTCGATTAGCTTTCTTTACCATCTAGAATGTTAATTGTGAATGATTCTATAAACACTGTCAAAAAGTACAAAGCTGTACTAGTTCTTTTAAAACATCATGGGTGATGAAGGCTTTTCCTAGTGAATGGTTGTCTATGACAACTATTCTACTTGTGAGGGTTTCTGAAGACGTTGCTCAGGATTTCTATGGCAGTAGAACTAAGCTGTGTGGAATGGTAGCATCATTTTCTCCTGGGTGCTGATGGCATGTGGACCTGCAGAGGAGCTCAGTATAGCTCTGACCTCACATGGGTCCCTTTGGGCACTGTCTTAGTTCAGGTGAAGCTTTAGTTTCCTCTGTTGCTATTGGGTCAATGAATTGAAAACATTCACGTACCTGAAAACAGGTAGATTTAGACCCAAAAGATTTATCTTAAAAAATGTACTGAAGAGAGGCCTAATTGTCCCCTCCATTAGAGTCCTGAGAGTTATTTCCAATCACCTGCTTTCTTATATAAGTAATGCTAATCAAGAAATGACTTTAGTCTTGGTTCTGATATGAGTAATGTTTCACAAGAAGTGACTTTAGGCTTGGGGAAACATCTGGCTCAAACTCCCTCAGTACAGCTGGAGCTAAGGAAAGTTCCTGGCAGGAAAGCTGTGGTGGAGTGGACTTGACCTGAGGTGGAAGAGTGGACTTGCTCTCCAGGTCTCCCAGCAAAGCAGCTGTATGACCACATCTATGTGCAAGTCACCTGTTAATCAGTGTCCTGATCGCCTTGACTTTGGGCTTGCATGTGTTGCCTGAGGTTTCGTGGTTGTACAAGGGACTAGATGTTCTCTACAACCCTAGAATGAACCTTAAAGCGTTTACACAGAATATCTTGATTTCCTAACCCACCAAACATGAGCTTGTTGTCGCTAGTCTTTGAATACTAATAATTTCAAGTGTTCTTGCTGGAGGGAATGGAAGACTTTGGGCTTGTCTTAGTGCAAGTTACGAAGAAGTCCTCTTTCCCTTTTGCTCCTCCTTAAACTGCTCCAACTCAATCAGTAACACCGAGGTATCATGTGTTGCAGATGTGCCTTATGACTGTCTGGAGGACATTGGGGTGTGTGTGAGATTGTTACATCTCAACATAAAGAAGAGCAAACAGCTTAAAAATGGAATATTAGACATGGTCACATTCCAATTCTCTGGCCAGCGTCATCCAATTGGTGTCTAGTCACATCCCATCAGCAGCCCTGTGGCTCAGACTGCCGATGTCTTCCAGCATCCCTGCTCTTTATTTACCATAGAGTATCCACCATCTAAGCCATCCTTGAGTTGCAGGGTATTGATAACTTGGATATGAAGTGTCTTCATAAAAGGCTTGTGTTGAAGGCTTGGTCACCAGTTGGTGTGCATTAAAAGACTGTTGGCTCACTAGTGCATTAACACTCTCAATGGTTTACCTCATCAAATAATTCACAGCTGAATAGAGGATTAGGAGGTTCTAGTAAGAGAAGGTAGAGCCTTTGAGTATAGCATGCCTTTGAGGTATCACCAGTCTGTTGTTTATGCTCTGCTTCCTGGCCACCAAGAGGTGGGTAATTCTGCTTCTAGCCGGATTGACTGAAATCTCCAAATGGTGAGTCAAAATAAATTCTCTTTTATAGTGCTTCTCTGGTATCTTGTTACAGTGACAAGAAGTCACTGATAAAAGAAGAAAACGAATTTATCAGTTTATTGTAAAGACAATAAACCTTTCTCTAACATGCTTCTTCTCTTTAGGGTTTGGCTGAGGTGGAGCGCTGGGGCTTCCCTCCAGTGAATAGACATGTTCTTTAATGTGGAGTGCTGGAGCTTCCCTCTGATGAATAGACATGCTCACTAGTGCAGTCTCCCCAAGGAGAGGGTTTAGAGTTTGGGAACATCCTGTTTTCCTCTACAAATATGCTCTCATGGTCCCTGTAGCACAGGACCACAGAGAAAGCCGACGGGCTGTTCTGAATGAAGCAAGTGAGATGTTTCTTGCACAGGTATGTTCTCATGGTTTCTGAAACACAGTGGTTCTCAGCCTTCTGAATGCCTCGACTCTTTAACACAGTCCTTCATGTTGTGGTGACCCCCAGCCATAACATTATCTTGTTGCTACTTCTTAACTTGAAATTTGCTGTTATTATGAATCATGATATAAATATCTGATATATAGGATATCTTCTGGATGAATCAAGAAGGTGAAGTTTGTTTTTCCTTTAAGATCCCCACAGCACAGGGAAATTCAAAGTTCTGAACAAGCTGTTATTTTAGTTCCCCCACACCTCTGTATACCCTCTGTCCTTCTGACCTCTGGGCTGCCTCACTGCCTCTGTCTGTCTCCCCAAACTCTTTCTGCTTCTCTTACTTCTGTCTTGTCACCCTCACCTCCTTACTACCTTTCCAACCCTATTATGTCTCCTGACCCCTGTTTTGTTCCTTTGACCTTCATCCTACTCCTTCTGTTCTCTCCTGTGTTCCCTTGACCTCTGCCCCTCTGACTTCTCTCTGCCCTATGCCATGCCCACCTGACCTCTGTCCTGTCCTCCTGACTTCTCTCTCTTGCATTCTCTGCCTTCTGTTTTGCACGTTGACATCTGTCTTCCCTCAACACCAGAATGGGAGGTAGATATATACTTCCTATGGATTGCAACCTAAGGAAAGAGCGGTTTATATTATCTCACAGTTTGAGGGCACAGGCCACCATAGCATGGAAGTCAGACAACAGGAGCAGGAAGTACCGATCATATCGCATGCAGAGACAGGAAGCAAAGAGAGATGAATGCAGATGTCTGGTTCACTTTCTCCTTTGTATAGAGTTGAAGAGCCCAGTCCATTGGGATGCTGCTATCTACACTTAGGGTGGATTTCCCACATCAGTTATCCAAGGATAGAAACTCTCTCACAGATGTGTCTGTAGAGTTGTCTCCAAGGAGATTCTAGATCAGTATGACAACCATCATGTTTCTCAATAAGAACTGTCAACACACAGAGTTTTAAAACTCGAGACAAAGAAAACAACAATAAACACACTCTGACTCTCAAGAAGGTCAAAGTGGCGCAGAGAGAAGTGTGATCTTCACAGGCAGACCTTATGCACTGACTAGAGGCGAGTCTCATCTCATGACACAGCAATTTCTTGCAGCTCATAGGAAGTGTATCTCCGCCTGCTGCCTGAGACCTAGGCGGTATGCATAGTTTAAGTTCTAGATGATCTACCTCTGGTATATCTTTCACAACTTTATTTGCTAGTTACAGCTGGTTCAAATGAGCCTGTTCTATGCCACTACTGCATCTCTCGCTCTATCCAACTTCTGTAGCCACAGGACAAATTGTATTAATTTAATTGTTAGGTCACAGGGGGCCAGCATGTTCCACATGCTCACAGTCTCATGCCAACTCTGCTAATTTGAAACATGCTTGTATCTGGCAGGGTCAGAACAAATTTTTTGGCCACTCAGTATATATGTGGACATGTGTAGCATCTCCTTCACTTATGAAAAAATGCTAAGGGGAGGAAGAGTGGTGAGTCAGACTGCTTCATAGAACGAGTTTCCACACATAGGTTGCAGAGAAAATGAGCCCCATTAGGGAGATGCTGCTGTGTCCTGCTGACCAAAATTAAAAACACATTCACAAAGTGTTCCATTGCTGACTTAGAATTCCACGTTCTGTCTGGATGCTGGTTGCTGGCTTCGTAGTATGGGCTCATGCCTATCGAGTGATGACCAGCTGTCTCCCAGTATTGAAAAGCAGCATAAGGCCACTTGACACTTGATTTCTTTGGGCTGGTATAGAGTGGTCTTTCTTGTTAAAAGGCTAAGCTAAAGCACAGATTAGAAGCACACATTTGCTCTGAAGCAGAGACACCAGAGCAGCTATGTCAGAAAGGAGAATTTATTTCAGAAGAATTTATATCCCAAGTCAAAAGGAACATGGGAACAGGAAGAAGGGAACTTTTATGGAAAGAAGTTACTTTCTTACCTTAAATAAAGAAGAAGCGAGTGATTCTGAAGAGTCATAGGTTATCTGTGTTGGGTTTTGTTCTCGTGGCGTGTTGCATTAGTTCATTGCCAAGGCTGCAATATTTTTAATCTTATTAAAATTAGAAAATAAGTTTCTGTGTGTTTTTAATAACAAGATCATAAATGAAGACACTTCAAATGGGCATTTACTTACAGTGATAGCCATGTCCCAGACTGTTTTAATTTTTCTCTTCTTACTTTTCTCCTTTTTTCGTCCCCACTTTCTCTTGCTCTTTTCTTCCTCATGAATACAGTTGTGAAAAAGAGTGGACACCGACAGAGTTGCTAGACGAATATCAAAATGCTATTTTCACACAGTAAGGTGACCTGCGTAGTATGGATGGCCCTGTCCTAAGAACGCAGCCCCTCTGATTTCTAGAAAAAGAGGCATTACATAAAACCCTGGTTGTTTTTCTCCTTGACATCCAAGTTAGCACTGTTGCGCTGGTATCAGCAGATGGGTTTCATTTGAGCCATTCTTCACTCTGGACCACCTCATGCTTTTTCCTAGGAGCCAAAAAATGAGAATGAGCTCATAAAAGGGATTGCACAAGTTCCCTCCTTAGCGTTACTTAAGAACTCGAGAGGATATGCTGAGTGGGTGATGGTATTGGCAAACAGCAATAATCAATAGTGCGCAAAAACCCTAACAAAATCTCTTTCCCATGTATCTGAATGTTATGGTAAGAACTAAATCATATATTTGACTCATATATGATTAGTTAAAAGTTAAATTTTTGGGAAGATTTTTTAAACCTAGTTTAATTTTAAAATCCATATATTTTGAAAAATGTATTTAAAAGGTTTTGTTACTTTTATTTGTGTGTGTATGTGCGTGTGTGTGTGTGTAAATGCAGGTGCCCCTAGAGTCAGAAGGCAGCTTTGGATCTCCCAGAGTTGGAGTTATAGGTGGGTGTGAACTGCCTGCTGTGGATGCTGGAACCCACGTCCAGGTCCTCTGTGAGAATTGATACAGATGCTTAGCCACTGAGCTGTTGTTTTATCCCCTAAGTAATACATCTTAAAAGCCAAGTGTAACTCCTCATATCATATGTATCATACATAACATTATTTTTGATGGGAGAGGTGGCTCAGGGATAAAGATACTTGTCATCAAGCCTGGTGACTTGAATTCCATTCCTAGCACCCAGATGGCATAAACTTAGAAGTGGCTGTCCTCTGCAGTCACAGTGTCCGTCTCCTTAAACAAACAGAAAACCAACAAACAAATGTAAAATAATTTTTTTCAAAATATATTTTTCACTTCAATTTATAGACAAGGGCATTATAACTTTGTTGTTGTTGTTTTGTTCTGTATTGTGAGACAGGGTTTCTCTGTGTAGCTTTGGCTATCCAGAAACTTGCTTTCTAGACCAGACTAGCATCGGGCTCACAGAGATCTGCCTGCCTCTGCTCCCAGAGTTCTGGGACTAAAGGTGTTGCCGTCATGCCTGGCTGGGCATTCTTACTTTTATTGTATGGTTTCTCAGCTCAGCCTCTGTTGGCTTTGGTTTACCAACATACCTGTTCCTAAAGCTAAAACACTAGAACTGGAAGCCATAAAGCTCAGGTGCTGAGAGCTCTTCTCATGTGAGACTTACATTTATTTTTGGGTGACCATGAAGTGGTATCTTCTTTTTTTTTATTGGATGTTTTATTTACATTTCAGATGTTATCCCTTACCCATTCCCCCCCCCAGGAACCCCCCATCCTATCCTCCCTCCTCCTGCTTCTATGAGGATGTGCCCCCTACCCCTCCACTTCCACCTTTCCACCCTCGAATTCCACACTCGGCATCCAACCTTCATGGGACCAAGGATCTCTTCTCCCACCTATGCCGACAAGCCATCCTCCCCTACATATACAGCTGGAGCCATGGGCCCTCCCTATGTGCTCCAGGCTGGTGGTTTAGACCCTGGGAGCTCTGGTTGGTTGGTATTGTTGCTCTCCTCATGGGGTCACAAACCTTTCAACTCTTTCAGCTCTTCTCTCTAACTTCTCCATTGGGATTCCCATGATCAGTTTAATGGTTAGCTGTGAACATCTGCCTCTGAATACGTCAGACTCTGGCAGCCTCTAAGGAGACAGTTATATCAGCTCCTGTCAGGATGCACTTTCTGGCATCCACATCAGCGTCTACCTTGGTGACTGCACATGGGATGGATACCCAGGTGGAATGGTCTCCAGCGGCCCCTTCTTCAGTTTCTGTCCCACACTTTGTCTCCATATTTGCTCCTTGAATATTTTGTTACTCCTAAGAAGGACCCAAGCACCAACACTTGGTCTTCCTTCTTCATGAGCTTCATGTGGTCTGTGAGTTGAATCTTGGGTATTGTGAGCTTCTGGGCTAAAATCCAATAATCAGTGAGTGAATACCATGTGTGTTCTTTTGTGATTAGGTTACCTCACTCAGGATGATATTTTCTAGTTTCATTCATTTACCTAAGAATTTATCGAATTCATTGTTTTTAATAGCTGAGTAATACTCCATTGTGTAAATGTACCACATTTTTGTATCCATTCCTCTATTGAAGGACATCTGGGTTCTTTCCAGCTTCTGGCTATTATAAATAAGGCTGCTATGAACATAGTGGAGCATATATTCTTGTTGTATGTTAGAGCATCTTCTGGATATATGCCCAGGAGTTAGGAATAGCTGGGTCCTCAGGTAATGCTATGTCCAATTTTCTGAGGAACCATCAGACTAATTTCCAAAGTGATTGCACCATCTTGCAATCCAACCAACAATGGAGGAGTGTTCCTCTTTCTCCACATCCTCGCCAGCATCTACAATACCTGAGTTTTTGATGTTAGCCATTCTGACTGGTGTGAGGTAGAATCTCAGGGTTGTTTTGATTTGCATTTCCCTGATGACTAAGGATGCTGAACATTTCTTTAGGTGCTTTTCGGCCATTTGAGTTTTCCTCAGTTGAGAATTCTTTGTTTAGCTCTGTACCCCATTTTTTAATAGGGTTATTTGGTTGTCTGGAGTCTAATTTCTTGAGTCTTTGTATATATTGGATATTAGGCCTCTATCAGATGTGAGATTGGTAAAGATCTTTTCCTAACTGTTGGTTGCCGTTTTGTCATATTGAAGTGTCCTTTGCCTTACAGAAACTTTGCAATTTTATGAAGTCCCATTTGTCAATTCTTGATCTTAGAGTATAAGCCATTGGTGTTCTGTTCAGAAACTTTTCCCCTGTGCCCAAGTGTTCGAGGTTCTTCCCCACCTTCTCTTCTATTAGTTTCAGTGATCTGGTTTTATGTGAAGGTCCTTTATCCATTGAACTTTAGCTTTATACAAGGAGATAAGAATGGATTGAATGTTGCATTCTTCTACATACTGACCTCTAGGTTGAACCAGCACCATTTGTTGAAAATGCTGTCCTTTTTCCACTGCATGGTTTTAGCTCCTTTGTCAAAGATCAAGTGTCCATAGGTGTGTGGGTTCATTTCTGGGTCTTCATTCTATTCCATTGATCTTCCTGCCTGTCTCTGTACCAATACCATTAGTTTTAATCACTATTGCTCTGTAGTACAGCTTGAGGTCAGGGATGGTGATTTCTCCAGAAGTTCTTTTATTGTTGAGAATAGTTTTTGCTATCCTGGGTTTTTTGTTATTCCAAATAAATTTGAGAATTTCTCTTTCTAACTCTGTGAAGAATTGAGTTGGGATTTTGATGGGGATTGCGTTGAATCTGTAGATTACTTTAGGCAATTTTTACTATATTAATCCTGCCAATCCATGAGCATGGGAGATCTTTCCATCTTCTGAGATCTTCTTCGATTTCTTTCTTCAGAGACTTGAAGTTCTTGTCATACAGATCTTTCACTTGCTTGGATTAGATTTACACTAAGTATTTTATATTATTTGTGACTATGTGAAGGGTGTCATTTCCCTAATTTTTTCTCAGCCTGTTTATCTTTCGAGTTGAGGAAGGCTACTGATTTGTTTGAGTTGATTTTATAACCCGCCACTTTGCTGAAGTTGTTTATAGGTTTAGGAGTTCTCTGGTGGAAGTTTTTGGGTCACTTAAGTATACTATCGTATCATCTGCAAATAGTGATATTTTGACTTCTTCCTTTCCTATTTGTATCCCTTTGACCTCTTTTGTTGTCTAATTACTCTGGCTAGGACTTCCAGTACTATATTGAATACATAAGGAGAGAGTGGGCAGCCTTGTCTAGTTCCTGATTTTAGTGGGATTGCTTAAGTTTCTGTCCATTTAGTTTGATGTTAGCTATTGGCTTGCTGTATATTGCTTTTACTATGTTTAGGTATGGGCCTTGGATTCCTGGTCATTCCAAGATTTTTACCATGAAGGGATGTTGAATTTTGTCAAATGCTTTCTCAGCATCTGGTGAGATGATCATGTGTTTTTTCCTTTGAGTTTGTTTATATAGTGGATTACATTGATGGATTTCCAAATATTGACCTATCCCTGCATTCCTGGGATAAAGCCTACTTGATCATGAGGGATGATTGTTTTGATGTGTTCTTGGATTGGTTTGCTAGAATTTTATTGAGTATTTTTGCATCGATATTCATAAGGGAGATTGGTCTGAAGTTCTCTTTCTTTGTTGGGTCTTTGTGAGGTTTAGGTATGAGCATGACTGTGGTTTCATAGAACGAATTGGGTAGTGTTCCTTCTGTTTTATTTTGTGGAATAGTTTGAAGAGAATTGGTATTAGGTATTCCTTGAAGATTGATAGAATTCTGCACTAAAACCATCTGGTTCTGGGCTTTTATTGGTGAGGGAGACTTTTAATGACTGCTGCTATTTATTTAGGAGTTATGGGACTGTTTAGATGGTTATTTGCTCCTCATTTAACTTTGTTACTGGTATCTGTCTAAAAATTGTCCATTTCATCCAGATTTTCCAGTTTCGTTGAGTATAGGCCTTTGTAGTAGGATCTGATGATTTTTTAATTTCCTCAGTTTCTGTTGTTATGTCTCCCTTTCAGATCTGATTTTATTCATTTGGATACTATCTCTGTGCCCTCTGGTTAGTCTGGCTAAGGGTTTATCTATCTTGTTGATTTTCTCAAAGAACCAGCTCCTGGTTTTGTTGATACTTTGTGTAGTGTTTTTGTTTCTACTTGCTTGATTTCAGCCCTGAGTTTGATTATTTCCTGCAGTCTACTCCTCTTCGGTGTATTTGCTTCTTTTTGTTCTAGAGCTTTCAAGTGTGCTGTCAAGTGTTAGTGTATGCTCTCTCCAGTTTCTTTTTGTAGACACTTAGAGCTATGAGTTTTCCCCTTAGCACTGCTTTCATTGTGTCCCATAAGTCTTGGTATGATGAGCCTTCATTTTCATTAAATTCTAAAAAGTCTGTAATTTGTTTCTTTATTCCTTCCTTGCCCAAGTCATCATTGATTATAGTTGTTCAGTTTCCATGTGTATGTGGGCTTTCCACTGTTTTTGTTATATGAAGACCAGCCTTAATCCATGGTGATCTGATAGGATGCAAGGGATTATTTCAATCTTTTTGTATCTGTTGAGGACTGTTTTGTGACCAATTATATGGTCTTTTTGGAGAAGGTACCATGAGGTGCTGAGAAAAAGGTATATTCTTTTGCTTTAGGATGAAATGTTCTATAGATATCTGTTAAATCTATTTGGTTTATAATTTCTGTTAATTCCACTGTGTCTCTGTTTAGTTTCTGTTCCCATGATCTGTCCATTGCTGAGAGTGGGGTGTTGAAATCCCCCACTATTATTGTGTGAGGTGCAATGTGTGCTTTGAGTTTTAGTAAAGTTTCTTTTATGAATGTGGGTGCCCTTGTATTTGGTGTATAGATGTTCAGAATTGAGATTTCATCTTGGTTGATTTTTCCTTTGGTGTGTATGAAGTGTCCATTCTTATCTTTCTTGATAACTTTTGGTTGAAAGTTGATTTTATTCGAAATTAGAATGGCTATTCCAGCTTGTTTCTTGGTACCATTTGCTTCGAAAATTGTTTTCCAGCCCTTTACTCTGAGGTAGTGTTTGTCTTTGCCACTGGGGTGTGTTTCCTGTATGCAGCAAAATTCTGGGTCCTGTTTAAGTATCCAGTCTGTTAGTCTACATCTTTTTATTGGAGAATTGAATCCATTGATGTTAAGAGATATTAATGAAAAGTGATTGTTTCTTCCTGATATTTTAGTCATTAGAGGTGTAATTATGTTTGTGTAGCTATCTTCTTATGGGTTTATTGGAAGATTACTTTCTTGCTTTTTCTATGTTGTAGTTTCTCTCCTTGTGTTGGAGTTTTCCATCTATTATCCTTTGCAGGGCTGGGTTTGTGGGAAGATATTGTGTAAATTTGGTTTTGTCATGGAATATCTTGGTTTCTCCATCTATAGTGATTGAGAGTTTTGCTGGGTATAGCAGTCTGGGCTGGCATTTGTGTTCTCTTAGGGTCTGTATGATATCACTCCAGGATCTTCTGGATTTTATAGTCTCTGGTGAGAAGTCTGGTGTAATTCTTATAGGCCTGCCTTTATATGTTACTTGACATTTTCCCCTTACTGCCTTTAGTATTTTTTCTTTGTTTTGTGCATTTGATGTTTTGATTATTATGTGACAGGAGGAATTTCTTTTCTGGTCTAGTCTATTTGGAGTTCTGTAGGCTTCTTGTATGTTCATCGGCATCTCTTTCTTTAGGTTAGGAAAGTTTTCCTCTATAATTTTGTTGAATATATTTACTGGCCCTTTAAGTTGGGAATCTTCACTCTCATCTATACCTGTTATCCTTAGGTTTGGTCTTCTCATTGTGTCCTGGATTTCCTGGATGTTTTGGGTTAGGAGCTTTTTGCATTTTGCATTTTCTTTGACAGCTGTGTCGTGTTTTTCCAAGGTATCTTTTGCACATGAGATTCTCTCTTCCATCTCTTGTATTCTGTTGGTGATGCTTGCATCTATGGCTCTTGATTTCTTTCCTAGGCTTTCTCTCTCCAGAGTAGTCTCCCTTTGAGATTTCTTTATTGTTCCTACCTTCATTTTTAGATCCTGGATGGTTTTGTTTAATTCTTTCACCTGTCTGGTTGTGTTTTCTTGCAATTCTTTAAGGGATTTTTGTGTTTCCTCTTTAAGGGCTTCTACCTGTTTACCTGTGTTCTCCTGTATTTCTTTAAGGGAGTTGTTTATGTCCTTCTTAAAGTCCTCTATCATCCTCATGAGAAGTGATTTTAAATCTGATGGGGTGTCTAGGACTTGCTATGGTGGGAGAACTGGGTTCTGATGATGCCAGGTAACTTTGTTTTCTGTTGCTTATATTCTTCTGCTTGCCTTTCACCATCTGGTTATCTCTAGTGTTACCTGCACTCACTGTCTCTGACTGAAGCCTGTCTTTCTAGTTATCTTACTTGTGTCAGAATTCCTCAAAGTCCAGATGTCTCTGTGATCCTGAGCTCCTGGGTGGAAGAGCTCCTGGGACTCAGGTTTCCTCTGGGATCCTGAAATCCTGCTGCTCTGAGTGCAGTGGTTCCTCAGCTGCTCTGAGTGCAGTGGTTCCTCAGCTGCTCTGAGTGCAGTGGTTACTGTGGCTGCCTCCTCTGCCTGACCAGTTCAAGATGACAGTGACTGCATTGTGCTAACTCAGGTTCTTCACTTCCCCAAAGGGAAAACAGATTAGTTCTGGGACAAGTTTAACATTTCTTTTTATCTCCCCTGGGGTTCAGCAAAGGATTCTGGAAGTCTAAGAAATACTAGGACTTACCTCATTGGCTTCTATTTCCCCAGGGATTGACTCACATGCTGCTTGTAGTGCATGTTTGAAGAATACTGTTATGTGTGTTTGTGGTATAGATGTGTGGTGTGTGTGCATCCACAGGGAGATGCGGAGTGTCCTGCAGCTTCCCCCAGTTTCCTTGAGGCATGATCTCTCATTGAGCCTGGAGCTAGGCTAACTCTCAGGAAGACCTAGGAAGCCTTCTGTCTCCAGCCCTGAGCACTAGAGCTACAGATGTGTGTGGAGGTACACTGGCTTTATAGGTGGTTGCTTGGAATTGGAACTACATCAAAATAGGGTACTCATTTTCTGAGAAATGCTTAAAAACACAGAAGTCTTTGTTTATTTTTAAATTAAACATCAAATGTATATGTGGGTCTCTGTGTTAAACGCCATCTACTGCAAAAAGAAACTTCTCTGACAAAGGTTGAGAGATGCACTAATCCGTGGGTATAAAGATAAGGACATAGGATACAGCCCTTTGCTATATCCATTTAGAAGAAAAATAGTGGCAAGTTCTCCCCTAGGGCCAATGACTTAGCTAGCCACAGGTTTTGGCCCATTGAATGGTATTAAGTATAAGTTCTATATGTAGAGTGGTTTATTCCCATAACATTTATGCCACTAATACACTAGCAGGCATATCTGTAAAAATTTCATTTTATGTGGGTGTATGTGTGTATGTGTGCCTGAGTGTATGTATGTCTGTGCATCACATGTGTGCAGGAGCCCACATAAGTTAGAAGAGGGCATCAGATCCCTTGGAACTAGCATTCCAGATTTTGTGAGATGCCATATGGGTACTGGGAATTGAACCACGATCTTCCTTGAGTGCAACAATTGCTCTTAACGGCTGAGCCAGCTCTCCAAGCCCCGTAGGCATATCTTGCCTGACTGCTTTCTTGAACGCTTTAGCTGTCCTCAAGCACTTGCTGCCATGGCTACGACCGCCACTGATAATGTCATACCTGTTCTGTGTCCCCAGTTCATCCTAATCTGTTTATAGGAATCAGAGGGAATTGCTGGGAGG
This sequence comes from Mastomys natalensis, assembly GCA_021653895.1. Taxonomy (NCBI): domain Eukaryota; kingdom Metazoa; phylum Chordata; class Mammalia; order Rodentia; family Muridae; genus Mastomys; species Mastomys natalensis. The sequence goes on from JAJTUV010000822.1 coordinate 298,729, forward strand.
AAGGGGGTTCAGTGGGAGTGGACGAGTCATATGAGAAAATAATGAGAGATATGATCAGGAACATTGCAGATAGGACTCTATCTTCCTTTGGACCAGATTGAAGATGGCCTCAGCAAGATCCAATGTAGCCAAAGGCAGTCACTGCTGTGGTCACAGACACAGCTATATGAAGTGTGGGGAAGCTTTTCTTTCTAGGAACAAAGATTTCCAATACTGGTGCTGGGTGTGGCAGAATGGAACAGTGGTCATGCCTTCTAAAAGTCATGGTTAACATGTCTCATGTTAGGTAACTAATAGAAGATACCATAGGTCCAGCAGAAAGGAGCTTCAGAAGAGTTCCAATGCGACAGTGGTAACATCACATAGTAGACAACAACAATGGGGCCCTGAAGGGAGAGATGTGGCCTTCAGTTCTTGGGGACCAGGAGTATTTTTTGTTTTTATAGATTTCCAAAAGGGGCAGAAAGATTCCATACTATATGGTCTAGCTTTCATACTAGAAGACACAGAGGCAGGAAAGCAGTAAATAAGCATAATTCAAGGTTGTCTTGGGTTATAGAAGTGTGTGTGTGTGTGTGTGTGTGTGTGTGTGTGTGCTCCAGAGCTGCACATAGGAGTTGGAGGGGCTTCAAGGGTACAGCATGTATTACTCCCTAGAGTTCTCTCTGTAGGGAGAGGCTAGGGTAGATGGGAGATGACCTGAAGTTTTGGGAAGAGAGACAGAAAGAGATAGAAAGATAGAGAGATAGGTAGATAGAGAGAGAGAGAGTCAGAGACAGAGACAGAGAGACAGACACAGAGAGACAGACACAGAGAGACAGACACAGAGAGACAGAGAGTGACACAGAGAATGAATGAGGGAGAGTAGAGAATCTATAACCTGACACCTTGCAGTTGAAGCCAGGCAATGGTTGGGCAAGCCATCCACTCTCATTATCTTTGTTAATTCATAGAACAAAAGGTGCTTAAGGATAAAGGTAAGGAACTGCTGGCTCAACACAAGGTTTAACACCCTGGACTGAAAACAGCAGCTCCTAGCAGCACTCTGTTCTGCTGGCCACTCACTAGAGGGAGTCAGATCACCCTCTCTAGCTCACTTCATACCAGGGCCCAGCACATGGGCTCAGCACATGGGAGGTACCAGGTGCTTAACTCACTCACATTGGTGAGATGAGCAAGAGTTGTTGGAACCGTGCCACCGAGTGGGCAAGGTTATGCTTCCATGGTCCCATCGCAGGAGCATGGTTTTACATTAGTGTTAATCTCATACCCTTCACTGGATCTGTCTGACCCATGGTGCCATGCTGTTAAGATTTGTAAGAGATTATGGAAGGCCTTAGACTGACAAAAATAGTAAGAGATTTTAAAAAGTTATCAGAAAGTAAAATTGTCCTAAATTCAGTCTGTATAAGATTGGACTTTGTGTTTGTTGTCATCATAAGGTTTAATTTGCTAAAGTAGATTATGGGCATGTGTTTTAAGACTGATGATAATCTAAAATGGAAAGATAAATTAGATGAATAAGTTTCTCTTAAGTATGAGTGTATTAGAGCTGGCGGTCATGATGTGTTAAAAATTTCAACAAATGATTATTAATTCCTAAAAGAGTAGTCATGAAGCAATACAATATGAGAAACTGTCACTGGGGAATTTTTCATAAATTATTATTATTATTGAGGGTTTTTTTTGAGACCGATTCTCACTGTGTAGCTCTGGCTGGCTTGTTATTTGTTATGTAAACCAGACTGACCTCAAACTCACAGAGATCCACTTGTCTCTGCCTCCCCTGTGTTGGGATTAAAGGTGTGTACCACCATGCCATGCCTTCATAAATTATTTTATTTGGCTATTTTTTTTCCAGAAAGATATATTCCTATACCAGATTTAGAAATAAAACTCAGAAATTTAACCTGAGTTAAAATAATCATTTCCTTATCTCCATTGGCTAGGTGGATGTTTCTTAACTTTTCTCTGATAATTTTTGGTGCTATTACGATCAGGAAACTAAAAATATGTGTGTTCACATTTAATTAGGCAGAAAGGGGAGTGGGAAGGAATGTCAGCCTCTGTGTGTGCAAAGGTTGAGAGGAGAAGGCTGAGAGATTGTAGTTGTTCACCCTAGCACTGTCTTGTTAGAGCTTGCATTGACATTGAGCCCTAATAGATGGTGAACTTAAAAGATCATCGAATGTGCAAAATTGTGTCCTAAACAGAAGTAGGTGTTTAGGTAGCTTGTCTGGAGATGCTGTTTCTTGGTGTGCTGAAGGTAAGCACAGGGGAAAGGGGATGCCTGCAGATTTCTTAAAATGAAGCCAACGAGAACACAGATATGGATGGGTAACACAACCTCGTGGTGTGTGCTTATCTTGGTCTTGAAAATTTAGATGTGACTGACAAAATCTTTGAGTATGGTGCCAGTAACAAGTGTGAATCAAAGTCCGTAACACATTTCTTTTTTTAGCACGTTGGTTAGCTTGTGTTATCTGACTGAGGTCTGGCTTTGCTCAACTTTCATAAATATTCTGGTAATAACTGTGTCAGCGCTGAGATTTCTAGCACAATTGCCTTGTTTTCTAACAGAGATTAAAACAGACTGATTTGTGTTTTAGGGATTTTGAAATGAGTCACTTCATTTGCCAGTATAACTGCTTACCCAGCTGCATTTGATTCTGAAGTCTCCAAATCACTGGTGTGTCAATGCATGACCACCTTTCCGTGCCTAAAGAGAAAAGAATATAGGAAATATGATTACAATTCATCTTTGGAATTTTAAAGTATTCTCTCTTTCCTTCCCACCTGGATATCTCCCACACCCTAAATCTGGACCCCTTTGTTAAGAACCTGTGACCAACTTGGACAAATTACATAAACTCTTAAAAGTTCCATTTTCTCATTTAGAGGGCACTTAGGTTGTAATAATGCTGTTGGGTTTAAACAAAACAATCATATAAAATCTTGACTGTATTTCTAGGTTTGTGACAAGCATCTTCCAAATGAAGATGATCTTACCATTTGCACTGGAAATGTTAGTTGAGGTGGTGCGGTGTTGAAAGATGGTCTTTGAAGGACTGGATGGTGAATGGCTGCACATGGAGACATCAAAGTCACCCCAGATGATAGGAGAAAGAGTAAGTTGTTGCTAGTCTCTCTGGTTAATTGAAGAGGTGGGTGGGTGCCCCTTGGTAGCAGTGAGGAGGAATTGGGCATGTGTGATCCCCTAAAGAGTTACACATTGTTTTACTGGAAGAAGAGCAAACATTTGGATGCATTACTCCATAGGAGGCTGACCTAATACCCGAGCATGATGGATGTGGGGAACTTCATCCCACATCTCACAGGCTTCAGGGGAGTTGTGTACTTGGGGTACATCCAGGATTCAGTTAAAACAAGAAGTTGGAAGAGGTAGAGGATGCCATAAAACTTGGCGGGGAGTTTCTCTGAGACACAATAAATAGACTTGAGAGAGAAAGGAACAGTAGAGTTGGTCTGAAGGAAATAAGCCCAAAGCAAAATGAGGATGGGCCTGTGAGGGAGGAGAGCAGGCAGCAGGGAATTGTACTTTGGATGCCGGTCAGTCAGCAATCATGAAGGGTGTGAAGAATGAGGTCCCAGAGAGAAAACTGCTTTTTGGTTCCTGTCTAGATGGTGAAATCCACATGAAGAAGCTATAAAGGGAGAGTGAAGCCAAGACACCTCGAACTCGAAATGTGTATGTGCATGTGTGTGTGTGCACTTGTATGTGTGTGTGTAGCCTCAAGTGAAAGCGCTAGTGAGAAGATGCAGATGAGTTTCAAGCTATGCTTTTACCTTTCTTCTTTTCTCAGGAGGGTCAGTACCTGTTCCTTCAGCACAGAAATCCAACCATGGTAATGGATGGTCACAGCACAGCACAAAAACACCTGGCCTGAACAGCCATATGGTGTTCACAGACTTCACCCTCTGGATGTAATGGGCTTACATTGTTGGAAGACTACCTTTTGCCAGTGTTACTTCTTCCCAAATATTCAAGTGCAAAGCTCCAGTCAGAGGTTAGCAACATGTCCACATGGTGTCAACAGCAATTTTGCCTGCTTGAGATTTTTCATCCTCCCTCCTGTTACTCGTATTTTGTTCACAGGGAGTGACAGAGTAGTGACCAACAGTCAAGCCACTCTCATTACATAATACTGAACATAACAACAATTATCACCCTTTGCTTAGAAGTACACAGAACAGACAAAACAAAACAAATCAGACACAAGCTCCCTGAGGAAAAATAGTTTTACATGGTAACGAATGTTTTGCCGTAAAACTGCTGTTATTCTCTCATTGTTCTCTTAGTGCTGGAATGGTTTGCTGTGATGACCACTTTCTCTAGAGTACTGTTTTCATTGCTTGTTAACATCTCCTTTTCCTTTAAAAATGATGGAGAATTTCATACATGCGTACAATGTGTTTTCATTAAGTCCACCCCATTCTCCCCCTCTAACTCCTCCCACTACTTTTCCCTCTGAACGTTATGTGCTCTTTTTAAAACCCACTGAGTCCACTGAATGCTATCCAGTGGAACATGAAAAGCCTATCAGGGCTCTCATCCCTGAAGACTATGGTCTCTCCTCTCTCTCTCTCTCTCTCTCTCTCTCTCTCTCTCTCTCTCTCTTCTCTCCAACATATATTGGCAATAACTACTCATCTAGGGATGAGACTTTATCAGTCCATCCACCATCGATCCAGGAATTTTGTCTGGCTTGTTCTTGTGCAGGTCCCGTGCAAGCATTCATTGTTGCTGTGAGATCAGGTGTGCTATGGCTCTGTCACATCTGGAAAACAGTGTTTCTCTTCAGTCCTCCACTACCTCTGCTTCTTAGAAAAATGTCTGTCCCCTCTTCCACGATGATACCTGAGCCTTGGGAGGAGAGGACTGTGACATTGATGTCCCATTTAAGACTAAAGACTCCAGTCTCATACCCTATAGATGTTGACAAGTTATGAGTGTCTGTATTAATTACCAGGTTTTTTTTTTTTTTCTTGAGGAAAATATCTCAGGGTATATTGATTTTGATGGTTCCAAAACCCATCTTTTGGCTTGGCTAGTTGTTCTCTTCTCTTTGGTCTTTGCTCTATGATTGATGTCTGCTCTTGTTTCATGCACTTCTTTACTTTGCCCTACTCTGGGTTGACTTATGATCTTCTTCCAATTGAACATCAGGTTATTGATGTAAGACTTTTAGTCTTTCATAAAATGCCTCTTCTAACCCACTAGACCTTATGTAACCACCACCTTTTACTAAATAAAAGTTCAAGATACATTGCGTTTTCTCAATACTATGCCCTGCTCTTACTCTTCAGCCAGGCCACTGTGCTACATTTGACTCAGGGGACACTCCCTTACCTCTCTTAGCCTGCACTAAGCTAGGAGCATACCATATCTATGCAACTGATGGATGCATTTCGGAAACTGGCTGGCTGGATTCACACTTGTGCATTGTCTAAGCACCCTTGTGATTTTAGTACATGACATCTGGGCAATTAATACTTCTTAAAAATTCAACTCATTTGTTGTTATCAATTGCTGTGTAAAACAATCTGTCCATGACTCTATCAGCATTCATCCGGATCCTGGAGAATGAAGCTGTTGTACTCTGCGTGGAGTTGGTTGAGATTACTCTCATGGCTAAATCCTACAGCAGCTTGGTTTGGGTTAGAGGACTGGGAGTGACCATCTTCTGGTTTTCAGACCTTCATATTCTTCGTCTTCAGATGTCTACATTTACCTGGTGTTTCTTCTTCTATACTCCCTTTCTGACAACTCAGGGAACAGCATAATTGGGGTTTCTTTACGTTGTGACTTCTGGGTTGCAGAAGGGTGTGAGGAAGAAGGAAAAGCCCCGTTTAAAGTATGCAATCAATTTTCAAAGATCTTCCTGACTCATACCTCAACAGCTCCGACCAAAGCCAGTCACAGCCGGTAGCCTGGGTCTGGTCTACTGCAGTCGACCACAGTAAACCTTTCCTTACTGAGGTCTCTGGCATTCTTCTTTTTCCTACCATTTGGTAAGGACTGGAAGCAATTGTAGTTATCTTTTCTGGTAGAAAGGAATTAAAATTGCTCCATTTAGCCTTTTTATGTCTTTATCTATCTATTTGGTAAGTGAAAGGCAAATAAAAAGGAGAGATATGATTTTTTAAAATAATCTGTTTTTAGTGTTGAGACAGAAGCAAAAATCTGAACATTTCTACACCAAAGCTCACATGGAACCAGTGCCCACTCTGGCTGCCCACTCCCCTCTCCCTCCCTCCTTCCCTCCCTCTCCCTCTTACTATCCCTCTCCCTCTCCATCCCCGTCTCCGTGGGCCTCCTTCTTACACTACAGAGTTGACCTGTAACAGAGGAAAGAAGCTGGCAGGGAAGCTTTACCTTGGGGGCACCAGAGCTGGATCTGTGCTTAATAAACCTGACATGATGCAAATGTGAAAGCATACCTAGCTGTCCAGGACTAGCCCCTGTATGAACTCATTGGAAAACGTATTCTTTCAGGTTCCACTTTTTCCTGCCTTATTGTTATTTTCCCTCACTTTGCCCTGGATGTGTCTTTGGTCCATGTCTAGCTATTAAGTCTGATCTCCCCTTCAGTGTTTGGCGCTCATATTTTACTCAGTGATTTTCCATACATTGTAATGCAAGTTTCATTTGACTGTTAACCTGTGGTGCCTCTTTCTTTGGCATATATCACGCACTCGAGCATGAGCTCTGTGACGTAAAAATCATGTCTCTGCACTTCACACTTCTATGTCCAGCACTGAGTTCAGTGCCCAGCGCTAAATGTATGCATGGTTAAAGTGTGTCAGGACATTTCATCATGGACAGGGACAATTCTACATGATCCTGTCCCTATATGAACAGATTTAGGGGGTCAATGGCTGTTGGGAAAGAAAGAATCATTTTTTTTATCGTGAATTTGGGAGGAGAATATGGAAGGAGTTGGGGATATGAGGGTCAAAGTGATGAAGATATGGTGCTCTCATAGATGAAATTCTTAAAAAGAAAGTATGCTAGATAAACAAGTCTGTGAACAATACATTTCTCATCTCAAAAATTATCTATTGCTAATTTATCTGTCATTTATATTTTCATTCATCCACCATCTGAAAGGCAATATACGAACAACACATAGCATTTGAGATGGAATTACTAAAGGGAAATTGGTCTTTACTAACAGTTAGAGCATAAAAATATAATTGTACACATTAGTAACTGCAAACCAGAATATGTATTGACTTGATCCAGTAAAGAAAGAACATCCGGAAAAAAACAAATTAATCTTAAATCATCATGTCCATTGCCGTTTTCCAAGATTTTTCTTCTGAATGGAGGTGCTATAGAATTTACTACCTGTGTGTCTTTTAAGTCCTTCATGATGTAATTAATTCCACAACTCCTCCAGGCATGCAGTAGTAAAATAGCTGTTTTTGTGATTTTGATGGATATCTTTGAGGCTGAATCTCAAATTTTGTGGTTACTCTTTGATCACTCAGCATCTGTTGCTGAACGCCTTCTATGTCGATAGTTTGAAGACATTTCCTTTGATTTGAAACCAAGATTAGGAGAGAAGCCCTGGGCAGATTTCACTCCTTGAGGATGAGGACCTTTGAACCTCCTTTAAAAAATGATGTTCCAGACAAAGGCAGAGATCCTGGGAAGGGTCACTGGCTGAATGGTTTGCCTTCATTTGACATTCATTTCAGTAGGTTATGGCAAGTTGCAAATAAACACAGAGTAAAGGAAAGTCCCTCTGAAGTCCAGAACTAGAATTATCTGTTATCCAAGGGGTTTCACACTCAGGACTCCCTCTTCAGACTTGAACCTAAGTATAAACAAGGAAGTTGAACCCACAATTTGAAGAATTTCTTCTGGTCCTGACACACCCAGGTCAGTCCAGGGTTTCTTAAATTGGTCACCCTTTCCTCTGTCTTGCCCATTCTTCAGGAGTCTATAAGGAGAACAAACATTAGTCAAAGATTAAATTCTTAACCATGGGAATCTATAATACATTTAATTTCCCCCCTATTTTCTTTGAAATCTTTGGGATGAGATCCCTTTCTTTGACTGTCTTTATCTGCCCATAATGACATCAACATTCAGTGTCTCTTGACTTCTGTTGACTGTCACCCGTCTGTATCTTAGAAATACATCCGTAGGTTCTCTCCACTCTTGCATCTCTGGTCTCATACGTTTGTCTATGACACAGCCTCACCCATTTACATTTGAGATGTCCTGTGTTTATTCTGGGGTGATGGTGGTGGTGATAGCTTTGTCTCAGGTCACTCTGAGGTTTTATGTGAGGGTTTTTTTTTTTTTTCAATTTAAAAATATTATTTAATCAGCTCTGAATTGAGCAGGTGAGATACTTTCTCCACATACACCTCTAGGCTGCTGCACTCTTCAGTTTCTTTATTAGAAAAGAGTTGGAAACAGCCGTGTTTATTTCCCACCTTAGAGCCTCAGAGTCAGCGAGTTGTAATAAATCTTGAGAAAGGGACTTAGTGTTGTGATTTATGGGGATGCAACAACTTCTATTGCTTATGTCTGAGGTGTTTTAAAGACATTTTGTATCAAGGTACCCAGCAATCAATATTCATAATTTTAAGCCTATATTATACATTTTAAAATATATGAGATAAAACTACATAAGCGTCTGACAACAAATGAAGATTTATTCCAAGTTGTAAGAAATGTTCACGTAATGTATATGAGTTTGGAGAACTTTTGAGATGTTCACTTAATGTATGTGAGCTTGGAGAACTTTTGAGATGAGCTTGGATGTCAGTACTTACAACTGTCAAACGGAAGATGCAACAAATCACGCCCTGTTGCCTTCTTCCTCAGCTGACACATCACAGTGGCTTCTTTTCCAGCTAGGGCTCATAGAATTTATACTTGCATCCAGGATAGCTTTTCAACCCTTCAAGATGGGCACCTTCAGAAGAAACACATACTTTGAGTTCATAAATATAGAACATTTAAACCAAATGAAACACCTAGGTCTCTATTATAGAATTTAACTAAAAAGAGAAAAAATAGTCCATTCATATAAACGTCATACAACATTCTAGATAAATTGTCCAGTGACTTAAGGAGCTAGAAAACATTCTTTCCCAAGAGGTGACTGAGGGCTGAGAGGTCACCATCTTTTATTTTATTTTTTATTAAACAGTTATTTTTATGTATATTGTATGTCCCTGAATGTTGGTGAGGGCATAAGTGCACATGAATGTGATTGTCTACAACAGCCAGAAGAGAGCATTGGCTGCCCCGGAGCTGGAATTTCAGGCACTTGTGAGCTGCCCCGGAGCTGGGTGCCGGGAACTGAAGTCTGCTATCCTACAAGAGTGGGATGCACTTTTAGCTGCAGGGCCATCTCCGTCATTTTATGAGGGTAGAAGTCAATGTTAACTTATAAATATGAGTCTTAAAATGTTTTTAAACACTAAAACAGCAAAGTCACAAATTTAGAATGGTGAATATGAAGCTATAAAAATACCTCGTTTCCCACCCAACATTATTCTGAGAATTATGAAATACGGGAAATTAGGCCTTGGCGATTGTAAACACCAGTTAGAGCCCAGTCGAAGTCACCAGTGAAGCCATACTGTTTATTTAGGAGTTAGACATTGTGTAAAGATGGAAAAGCTAAGGATATGAAGACTTGCTAGGGAGTGTCAACACCACGAAGCAGTCGGTGCTTCAAAAGCTTTGGGGATGAAAACTGTCAGGTACATGCATCCATTGCAAAAGGAAAGCAAACAGGAGCTCATGGACATGCCTCTGGGAGGTGAGGTGGAGGTGTTGGGCCTAGGATGGATGGAGGTGAGAGGGGCTGGTGGTTTGGAAGACAAACTCGAAGTGAAGGGAATCGTGAAGTCCTAGCTGGTTTCACTGTGGGATTGACTTCTCAAATTCACGCTGTCTGCACCAGATCTGACTTCTAATTCTGTGCCGGTTCCATTTCCCATATTCTGTTAGAAAGAGGAGTAGTTCAGTTAAGTCAATAATGACACAACCTAACACCATTTCCATTTGTAAACTTGTCTGCATGTATATTTTAAAACTAAGGTTAATGTCTAAATAGATCCAATTATGTTTAATATCCAGATAGATTCAATAGCAAACTTATCCTTATGGTTAGCATAATAAAATCATTCCTCAGAGAACCCGAAGCACAGAATCATAGCACACTTACACCTAGCAGAGTATGCACAATGCCCCACTTTATCCTTGGGTGGTTGTCTCTTGCCTTATGTGAAACACATTTCTTTGATACCCTATACTAAATATTCAAAGGCATCCAACAGAGCTGTTAGCCAGTAGCTCCAGAGTGATGGGGAAAAGCCCAAGAATGTTGGACTCTATGCTATGAGCCCCCTGACACACTGCATTCTCTGTGTCACCAGGTGGGCTTTATAAGCAGAGGCAGCAGGGTACTGAGCATAATGACAATGCATATGACATTCTTCATCCATAGATTGACAAGAACACAAAGAAAAGGAAAGGCAAATCCGTAATCAGAGGGCTTACCTTGTGAGGACAAAGTCCTTGCCTTTGCTTGATAGATTACCGCACAGGAGACTTTTGGTCTGGTGCTGCTCCACGTACTTTTCCTTTTGTTGCTATGGTTTTCATGTCATAGTTAAGAATAATTTCTGGAATTGATGGGTAGATAAACAAAATGTGGTATGTGTATACACGTAAACTGTTATTCAGTAATCCAAGGGAATCCCATTGCTTTTGAGCACATGGATAAAATTGGAGGATATGGTGTGTGAAATACAGTTCAAGAAGACAACTATTGTACAGTTTCACTTAGGTCTGGAATGAAGAGAGTCAAAGTTATACACATATATACACATATATATGTTGCTTCAGTTTCAGAAGTTGGGGAAGTGGGAAGACGTTGGTCACTGAGAACAAATGTTTAGCTACAAATGTAAGTTCTGAGCTCTAATGCCCAGCATGGTGATAGTGGATAATGGCATGTCACTTGTTAACTTGTCATGATGGGCTGGGCAATGGTGGCACAAACCTCTAATTCTACCAAGAGGCAGAAGCAGGTGGATCTCTGGGTTTGAGGCCAGCCTGATATAAAAAGCAAGTTCAAGAACAATCAGGCTTGCACAGAGAAACCCTGTCTAGAAGAAAAACCAACAAAACAAAACATAAAGAAGAATTGGTAAGATGGTGTATTTTAAGTTGTCTCATCCCTGCGACTGATGATGGGAGTGGCAGATGACTGGACTTTAAAAAAATTATGATGGTTTAATCTCCATTTCTAACTTGATTGACATTAGCATTTCTAAGACTGACCATAAAAAAAAAAAAAAAAAAAGAAATACAAATTACGGGCACCAGGCAAGGAAGAAAGGAAATCAATACAGAATTGACAGACACTGTAAATAATTTTATACCAATATATGAAAAACTTAGATAAGAAACCCAGACATTTGAAGACAAAACTGTAAATTATATAACTGATAAAGTCCTCCTATATCTGATAAAGCACATATAAATACAACAGCTTTTTCATTTCAACATAACTCAGTTAAAAAATAGGAAAAGGATCATGATACAAAAGAAAATATTTAAAAAAACCCATATTATGGCTAATAAACACAGAGAAAGATAACCAACTTTGTTAGTCATTAGAGAATGAAAATTTAACCAAAAGGATGTTCTATTTGGTACCCAGGATGAAGGTCATGATGAAGGTCATCATAAAAGAGGCAGCTGATAACAGATGTTGAGGAGCAGCCCACAGGAGAGGAGAGATTGAGATGCTGACCCATTGTTGGTGGCAGTGATGCGGCTGGCTTTGAGTTATGTGTGCTGGTGACACTGCTAGGGCTCTACTGTACAAGGTGCCGCCATGTTAGAAAATAGCCTCTTATTTCCTGAAAATACTAAGCACTAATATTCATTTCCACATTTGTCAACATTTAATCACGATCACTAGAGTCCTCTGAGTGACTTGTCCAAAGCTGTGGAAAACCTTCAGAGGTCACTTCAGTCCAAGGAGAATGAGTTTCAGCTCTGGAGTCTCATTTAAATGCCAATTATGTGAAGTCCAGGAAAAAATGGAAATTCATAAAACATGGCAAAATATTAATCAAGAAAATGAAGCCGTCTCTGGAAAAACCTAGTTGTTTTCCATGTTCATTCCAAAGAGAAATGGGATCACACAGTCTGGTATGTACTGGCACTAGACTCCAAAATAGCAGTGAAAAGTATGAAAGAGCAAGTTGGCTCAGTGATGTCAGAAGTTACTATGGAAACCAGTCTGTGTCTGAAAAGAAAAAGTTCTCAGCTTCCTTTATGAGCCTGCCAGTGTTTCCTTTGACAGAGTGGATCTTTGTTTCTGTCGCTCTCATAACTTTTGTTGTTGGAAGGAGGGTTTTCGTAACACCACAAAATATTTTTCATGTTAAAAATAAAGAAATTAAAAATTTGCATCACATAGTTTTAACTATAATGTTCTTTTTGAAGGAGACACAAAACTAATGCAAAAATAACGTATAATTGCTTAAACCATGATATATGTTTAAATGGTGACATTTCCTTCAGGTTCACCAATTTCTTTTAAAATAGAGTAGAAAGCTAAACTTCCTTTAAAAAGATGACTCAGTGGTTGCTCTTTCAGAGGACCTGGGTCAGTTCCAGCACCTACACGGCAGCTCACACTGCAGTTCCAGCATCCTTTTCTGGCCTCTGTAGGTACCAGGCACATATATGGAACACAGACCTACATGTAGGTAAAACGCCTTCACACATAAAAGTAAATATTAAAAATGACTTATTTTAATTATTATTTATGTGTCTGTGCATGCCATGTCTGAGCAGATTGGTACTGAAACCAGAAGAGGCTGTTTGATCGTCTGGAAGTAGCATGCTGTGGGTGCTGGGAACTGGGAACTGAACCCAGTCATCTAAAAGAACAGTAAGTGCTCATAACTGATGAACCTTCTCTCTGGACCCCTTAAGCTTTTAAAAAAAAAAATAAAAAAGCAATTACCTGATTTAACAAACATATTCTGTTAGGATGCAGTTGTTACGCGTTTATCAGTAATTTCATGGTTGTAGTATTGATCATTTGAATTTTTGAGTAGGACTGAATTATTTAGAATTAAAAGGTTGTTTACGACATGCTTCAAAAATTCTCTAGGATATTCTACTTTCTAGAGGCTTGGAATCACATCTATGTTCCAGTTTTGAGGAGGTTTTAAAGTGAAATATAGCACGATGCCCAAGACTTAAAGGAATTATATTTGGAGAACATTTGTGCTTAAGGGCACAAGAAAACTGTATTCCACAGTGGATGCTAGCCGAGTGTCCTCTCTTTGCATCACTTATGATAAAAAACAGTTAACAGTGAACAGCCACACATAAAGAGACTAGCTATGTCAGCGAGAGATTATTTATAGAAAAAGTCAAGGTTTTGGAAAATTCCCACGTCCTGCTTGAGAGATTACTGGAATGTGATGCACAAAAGAAAAAAAAAAGTATTCCTAAATGAATGGACAGCAAAATTCTTTTTTGAGCTCTTTTTCAGAATAGAAACAGAGTAATCCTTCCCTTATGGAAGGCTATAACTATACAGTCGAGGCAGTTAAGTGTTTATTGTGTTACCAAAAGTGAGACATGCTCTTCTAGGGGCTGAATTTACAGCACACCCGGTTGAGTTCTTGCCTTGTGCAAGGCCTCAGGGTTCAAACTGCAGTACCACAAAAGCAGAAGGAAAGGAAAAAGGAATGCACTTCTAAAGTGTACTAGAAAATATTTCCCAAGCAAACGTGTAATACTAAAAATGATATCTAATTTCTTAGCAAACAAATCACAAAGCCATCTAGGAGCAATTAAGCTCCAATTGTGCACACAAATAAAATCAGAAATGCATGGATCTTAATTTCAAAAATTGATCTACCCTGTCTTCGTTAGGGTTTTTATGGCCACGGTAACTCTTATAAAGGAAAATGTTTCACTGGGGCTGGCTTACAGTTTCAGAGGTTTAGTCCATTATCATCATGACGGGAAGCATGGCAGCATGCAGGCAGGCATGGTGCTGGAGAAGGAGCTGAGAGTTCTATGTCTTGACCTACAGGCAGCAGGAGACTGAGAGCCACTAGGCATAGCTTGAGCATACGTGATATCAAGGCCCACCTCCACAGCAACACAATTCCTCTAACAAAGCCACACCTCCTAATAGTGCCACTCCCTATGGTCGGAGAATTCAAGCACTTTAGTCTGTGGGCCATGCCTACTCAAATCTCCACATTCCCCAACCATGTTAGCTCGGCTTTCTTTCTTATCTACGTTTCTCTTTACCTTTTCCTCTTTCCTGTTACTCTTCTTCCTTTTTCTTGCTTTCTCTTTCCTTCCCTTTTCAACCTGCCCCCTATTTCCTCTCTTTCTTATCTTCATCTCCTTTCTTCTTTTTCTCTCCCTTTCATTTCCCTCCCTCCCTCCCTCCCTCCCTCCCTCCCTCCCTCCCTCCCTCCCTCCTCCCTCCCTCATTCTTTTCTTCCTTCCTTTGAGTATGGGTGTTTTGCTTACATGTAAGTCTGTGTACCACACGTGTGCCTGATGAAGGCCACAAGAGGGTGTTGGATCCTCTTCTGGTAATGGAACTGGAGCTACAGACAATTGTGGATTCTGGGAATTGACTCTGGGAATGCTCTTCTTCATGAGCAGCCAGTGCTCTTAAGTGCTGAGACCCCTCTCTAGCCTGCCCCTTTCTCTTCCTATCATTTCTGTTACTTTCTTCCTTTCTCTTCTTGTTCTTTCATCCCTTTGCCTCTTCATTCCCATCTCCAACTCTTTATTTTCACTCCTTCTTCCACATCTTTCTATTTTTCTTCTTTTGTTCCTTCTAGTTCTCTGGATTGATGTGTTGATCTAGTTGTGGTGAGAATAAAGCTAGGCTTCTTCTATGAAAGGGAGAGGTGACTGCCATCTACTTATTGTAGACATTTAACTAGAGAAACTATATGACTTCAATGGGCTTTCCTTTTTTGAAGATACAGATGCCTCCCTGGAAAGAACTTTTTACAAAGGATGATGACTGGGACTCACTGACCTAGTCCTGCATGCTAACTCATATGTAGGGAGACAGGGTGATTCTTATCAGCTTAGAGCCTGGGAGATCAGAATATGTGCATCTCCAGTGATGAAATGACATGAAGTGTATGAGGAGGAAGCATGGAGATGTGATGAATTATTCTCAGTATTTTCTATTGTCTTCCATCATCTCTAATCCTGAAACCCATTGTTGAGCTATTGCTTCTCCTCATTCATCAGGTCACTTGCGTGTGTTGCTATTTTACTTGGCAAACCCCTGGCAGTCCTGTGTGCCGATCTCCTTGTCATTCATTGCTCGGTTATAAATTCATCTCTCAAAGCTCATAGGGTCACCAAATATGTGAATTTGTCTTGACTTTGAAATTCTATCAGTACTTCCACCTCCCCCTGCCAAATGTGTGTATTTTGATTGCTACTTGTAATTAATTAGGTCTCCAAAAATGTGGATAGTGACATTTTCTTCACAGTTTATAGATGCTGTGAACTATAGAGAAAAGAACTCCATATTTATCAATTCACATCCATTTGTGGAGTCCTGTACAAGATGAGAGAGAATGTCCGTTTGTATAAGCACATTTTCTTGATACAACTAATGACCTTAGTGATGACACGTCTCTCAGAATGTCCCAAAAAGATCTCAGCAAGGCAGTGCATTTACTTGTTAATTGTTCTTTCTGAAGTGGCTCTTCCCACTCTGGAAGTCATGGTACAGACTATCTGGTCTAGGGGCCAAGTTTCTATAACCATGAGTGACTTTGGACAAGCTTTTTTGGCAACTTGGGATCAGCTTTTCCTCTCAAAAGTCCATGGAATCCTAGCATAAGTGGGTTTCTGCTGCCTCTGCCTAATCTACACAACTGAACCATAATGTCTCTACATTGAATCCCAAATGACCACATTTGAGTGCCCCACATAGGATCCTGAAATTGTTAGTGATTTCTTGACATCTGTCAGCAGAACTATTAGGTTGTATGTCCTCAAAGTTAAGTACAACTTGTAGAGCATTGTTGGAACTACATGGGTGTTTGCTGATTAAATAACTTTATTTAAAATATTTTTTTCACAGAGGCACCTTTTCTGTTTCTCCTAAAACCTATTTTAGGCATGCCTATAGTTCCAGTAGTCAGGAGACTAAGGCAAGAAGGTGGAGGATTTGAAGCTGGCCTTAAGGTCTGGTCTCAAAAAAAAATGGAAAAACAAAATTAAAAATGAAATATAGAAAAGAAAACAAAATCCAATCTAATACAATCCAGTTCAGCCCAGCCAGTTCAGCTCAACCAAACTCCTTCACAACCTAGCCCAGCTCATCCTAACCCAACCTATCTATTTTACTTTTCCATGGCTGGATTGTTTTGTAACTGTGAAGTGCTTCCATCAGTAGACCGTGAGAGACAGCACTGCCCTGTGGAAGCACTGGTCACATGGCAAGCTCACTTTTTAAGAGTTGTAGCATCTCCTTGCCTATAAGTCTTGATGCTCAGAGGGACAGCATGATATGCAGCATGAAGGATCAAGCAGGGAGCACATATTTGTTTCCTGGTACTCGGTGAACATTTTATGACTTCCCTTCTTTATTGCCACACTCTTGTTGCTGTATAAGGAGAACTGGTCCAGGTGTCACTGCAGCTAGTTAGCGAATGAACTCAGTCTGGAGTTAGGTCTGCCTCAACCCAGTTCACATATTCTGTGTACACCAAGGGTCATCTCTCAGTTTTGAGTGACAGCAAAGGGTCTTTAAACAGGCTTCCAGGGGTGTGTTTTTCTCCTTTTGGGTCCAGTACAGGTCAGGATATTTTGGACTCAATGAGTACTATTTTAATTTTATTTGTTATTTTAAATTTATATTTTAGAGAACTTCATAGAAGGGTACTGAATCTACATCATACCCTCCCCACTCTTTCCCTATCCAGCTTCTCCTGTGTTCTGTCCTCTCCAACTTCATGATCTCATCTTTAATTATTATTAGATGCATATCACACACACACACACACACACACACACACACACACACACACACACACACAAACGTCTTCCAGGTCAACCTATTTTTGTGTAAATGATGGCTTCTCAAGTATTGAATAGTATATCACTTTGTGTGTGTATACATTTTCTTACTCATTAGTTAATGGGTGTCTAGGTGGATTCATATCTTAGCTATCATGTGACCAGTGCTGAAATAAACAGGCATTTCTTTGGTATGCTGATTTGTTTTCATTTGGAAATATTCCCAGAAGTAGAATAGCTGAGGGATAGAAATGTCTTTAGTTTTATGAGGAACCTCTGTATTCTCCTTCTTAATAGCTATATTAATTTACACTCATACCAGGAAGGTATAAAAGTTCCTTTATCTGTACATCTTTGTCTACATTTTATTTTTTATGTGCTAGGCATTCATTTGGGAGGTTTAATGATACTTCATTGTGGTATCGAGAGGCATTTCCCTGGTGAGTTATACTATGTGTTGCTAAAGAGCTTTCTTGGTCCTGTCTAATTGAGTTCTTGTCTTAGTTAATTTCTATTGTTGTAAAAAGACACTGACCATGACAATTTTTATAAAGGAAAATATTTAATTGGAGCTTGCTTATAGTTCAGAGGTTTAGTCCATAGTCATCATGGTAGAAATCATGGCAGCATGCAGGCAGACATGGTCCTGAACAAGTAGATGAGAGTTCTGTATCTAGATTTGCAGGCAGCAGGTACAAAGTGGGTAAGTGACCTAGTCAGTCCCGTAGTTCACTAGTACAGTCATAGGAGAACTGGCTCTAAATCTGTTTATTCTTCATCCAGTGTGCTTAATGTTGTGCTCACCTAGGTGATTTACAACTAGAGAGTAATATGTAAAGTACGTTGTTTTTGCTTTATATATTTGAAGTAAAATCAAACTGGTCATGATAAATGTCACACGTTTCTATATCCTAGAAAGAAAGCAGCTTTCATTCTATTATTTGTCTCATGTATTCATTAGCTTTGGTTTCTTCTCACTTTGGCATAGAGACCCAATGATCAATTATTTCAACTATTCTCAAATATCTCCAATTCTCTTAAGAAATTTACTGTTTTTTGTTTTTTTTTTTTTTTTGTTTTTCGAGACAGGGTTTCTCTGTGTAGTCCGGGCTGTCCTGGAACTCGCTCGGTAGACCAGGCTGGCCTCGAACTCAGAAATCCGCCTGCCTCTGCCTCCCAAGTGCTGGGATTAAAGGCGTGCGCCACCACCGCCCGGCAAGAAATTTACTGTTAATCTCATGCATTTCCAGGTCTAGCTAGAGACCAATGATCTGTTTCCTTGACTAATGCTGCTGAGTTTCTGAGATGAGCTTACATAACTATGGCATTGGTATCTTATCCATGTCTGTGTTTCGTGCTCATTGCATCTATCACAGTGCTTGCTTGGCAATTATTTTATTCACTCAGAGCCAGATCCCTGTTCTGGTCTCATAGTTTCGTTGGGCTCTTGTATACCTTCCTGCTTTTCTCAGTCCCCAGTTCATCCTTGACTTTTTGTTCATATTAGACCATTGATGGCTTTAGTACTCTTCCTTCTCATTCCAGAGTCAATATTATTTCTATTTTTCCTTCTGTAGAGAAAGTGTAGTAATGTCTTGAGAAAGGAAGATTATTTTATCATATATATATATGAATATATATATTCATGTTGTATCAGGCTTGGTTTCTCTTACCATTTCTATTAAGAAATTGCTCTGTTTTTTCCATAGCTAGTTTAGATTCTTCTAGGGGTTTAGAGCAGTAATTAACTCTTATTTTTCTTCAGTGTCATCTCTTTAGTTTAAAAGTCTATTAATTTGTCCTATACCATTAGACTGGCACTATACTCCTTAGTTTAATTATGACTCTATTCTTACTCTTAGGTGAAGTGGGAATTTCTGGTTTTGTTGGAAACCCAGTTGGGTCACAAATTCTTCTGTAGAAAGTAGAAAACCCTTTAGCGAGGTTCTAGGACAATTAATTTATAATACAGTTGAATAAATGATGTCTTGAAAACAGAAAAATGACTTGCTAATTAATAGTAAACTTCAACATAAAATCTAGGACTTTCATCTAAAGATGGTTAGGTGTAGGTGAGGGATGAATGTTGATCAGTGAGCCAATAAAATTGAATATGGAAATAAACAAACAAGGCTTTGTGAGGCATGAGGACATAATGGGGACTACACAAGTCTCACATTTGACAGGAAAATGATCTGTACAAGGTGAAGAATGAAACTTGGGCTAGCACAACTTTACCCAGAACTGGGTCAAGAACTTCCACACTCTGACTTAAGGGTTTACTATTATTATATTATTATTATTATTATAATATTATTTTACACATTTAAGCACAGTAAAACTTTAAAGAAAGGTTTCAACAATCATCATAACAAAACTTTATGTATAGCTACATAGAAACTCCCTAGCAAAGTGTCAAGTCACCTTCATAATAGAAATGAGTTTTATTGACTGATAAACAGAGTTCAGAGCAAGGCCTAAGGAGGAAAGATTTATAATAAGCATAAAGATAGATTCTATTGGTGGAGAATGCAAAAATTCATGGGATCCCTTTTATAAGAATGGGTACTACTCACTGAGAGACAAGGCTCAGGAGTAGGGCCTAAAATATTCAGGACTGAACATTGGCTGGAGCTCAGGAACTCTTATGGAAGAGTTGGGGGAAGGATTGTAGGCCCTGAAGGGGATTAGAACTCCACAGGGAGACCAGCAGAGTCAACAAAAGAATGAGGTATAGACAATATGTATAGAAATTTCTGGTGGCTACTCTATGCTTGTCCTTGAAGGAAGCACAGCTTAAAGGAAGTGTTGGAGGAACCAGGTTTGTTTAACACATGGGCCTATTATTTTCAGAGGAAGAAAAATTACTGACACCTAGTCACCTGGAAGGCTGGAGTGGATGTTATCTAACAACCTGGCAATCTTTTTGCTATTATATGTTTATTTGATGCTGATCTCACTATCTTTTAATTCAATACTCTAATTCAAGACAGAGTCTGGGTGGGGGGCTATGGAATCTAGGTAAATGGTGATCAATCTTTCTAAATTCAGTTAGACAAGAGAAGCAATTTCAAGAAGTAGTTTATATTTTCTGGTAAAAATAATGATGATGTATGCTGTACTTGAAAATTAATAAGCAGAGTTAAAATGTTCTCACTGCAAATATAACTGTATGAAATAATACAACTGAGGGAATGACCAAGCAATAACCAGCCCAACTTGAGACCCATCCTATGGGCAAGCACCAATCCCTGATGCTATTAATGACACTCTGTTATGCTTGCAGACAGGAGCCTAGCATAGCTGTCCCCTGAGAGGCTCCACTTAGCAACTGACTGAAGCAGATGGAGATACCTATGCCCTAACATTGGATGGGGCTTGGGGACTCTTATGGAAGAGTTGGGGGAAGGATTGAAGGTCCTGAAGGGGATAGGAACTCCACAGGAAGACTAACAGAGTCAACTAACTTGGACCCTCGAGGCTCTCAGAGACTGAGCCATCAATCGAAGAGCATACATAGGCTGGACCAAGGCCCCTGACACAGGTGTAGCAGATAGGCAGCTCAGTCTTCATGTGAGTTCCCCAACAACTGGAGTAGTGGCTGTCCCTTAAGCTGTTGCCTGTCTGTGGAATCTGTTCCCCAACTGTGTTGTCTTGCCTGACCTCAATGGGAGAGGATGTGCCTAACCCTGCAGAATCTTGATGCACCACGGTGGGAGGATACCCAGACAGGTTCCCACCCTCGCAGAGAAGGGGATGGGAGATGGAGGAGAGGAACTTTGTGAAGGGGAAACCAGGAGGGGGCAGCAGTGGAGATGTAAAATGAATAAACAAATGAATTAATGGAGAAAAAATACATATGCTACATAACTCAATTTAACCACTCCACAACATGTATATGTGTCAAAGTAACATATATATATATGTCAAATATAACATCTCTCGGTATATAACCTATATGTATATCTACACGTGTATCTGTCTCTACCTAAGCTTATTTACATTTCTACCTATCTATATGTCATCTACATCTATCTATATATACCCATCTCTCTGTCATATCTGTTATCTATCCTTATCTCAATCTCTACCCTTATCTATCCGTATCTGTGTATCTCTATATCTAACAAACTATGTCTACATCTGACAATGATCATACAATTCTTACTTGATTAAAAATCATATCAGCCTTGAAATAAATTCTAAGTTTCCTTTACTCATTATTACGTTGAAAGATCAAACAGTCCATTTTTGAAGGAGGAGACACTTTGACTGTGGTAATTTAAATGATTCTGTAACGTAAAGGCCAGGGATGGCATATGTGAGCTAAAAGACCGAGTCCTTTATTCCTTGTCTTGTGCTTGGGACTGAGTGCTAACACTCTGAGGTTGATTACAGGTTTAGAACCAGACCGAGCACTTTCTATCTTCCTACTGTTAAACTTTAATAGGACTGTGGAAGAGAGATTTCAGGCTGTTCCACAATATTTATTGCCTTCTTATGAACAAATATCTTAGGTAGGGAAGACAGCTAGTACAGTGAACCTGGCAGCTTCTAGATGCCGAAGTGGAGGTAATTCTTTAAGTAAACTAAAAAAAACAAAACAAAACAAAACAAAACAAAACAAAGCTTTTGGAAGCAACCACAATCTTATAACAAAGTAGCAAGCACAGCACAGAGTGTTTTCGCCAAATGACACCAAGTGGCCCACCACTTCTGAACTATATTAGAGATATTCCCCCACACTGTATCCATATGACACCAGGAGACCTTCACTGGGATATTGCTTCTTCCTGGTCCTCAGAATTCACTCATACTTTGCCATTTGTCTCATTATCAAGGGATACTGATCAGGAAAGCAGACTCTAGCCCATTCTATCATGGCTATTCTGGGCTCTGCCCCATGCTGTCATGGCTGCTCTAGGCTCTGCCCTGTGCTGTCACAGCTGTTCTGACCTCGTCATTTGAACTAGTTGCTCAGTCTTTCTTGATTGTTGAGATATTGAAACTGGAAGTTCTTAGAACAGATTTCGAAATAATGGCCTTCCATTTTGATTTGTATAATATTATCAGGTTCAGGCCACATGTCTCTGGCTGTGTTTGCATTATTTGTCATTAGTTGGCAAGTTGTAGTGGTTACCCTGTAATCAATGATTCTTATTTGATCACTTGACTTAGGTGTTGTCTAGAAATTTGTGACATTTTTCTTGACTAGTTTACAACAATTAAATTAATTAACAATTTTATTTTGTGAATTTGAGTGTTTGTCTGCATGTATGTCTACATACCATTTGTATATCTGGTGCCCATGGAGGCCAGACAAGGGCATTAGATTTCTTAGAACTGGAGTTACAGATCATTAAGAGTTGCATTGTGGGTGCCAGAAATTAAATCAGGCTTTTTTGGTCTTTATTGCTGAGTCATCTCTCTAGTTTCTTTACCATTTTATTTTTATCTTCAATTACATAGAGCAAAACCAATGTACCTAGTTGAAAAGGACATCAGTCTATGCAGCATTAAGTACACTGGATAAAGAACCAACAGATTTAGAGTAGTCCTACATCTGTATTAGAAAGCTATGTGACCACCTAGGTCACATAGCCACCTTGTGTCTTGGTTTGTGCCTCTTGGGAGGAAACTAGATTTAATAAGCTTGTATTCTATTCTTCCTTCTTCCTTTTGTACCATGATAAAAAAATTTTCCAAGACAATTTGTTCAACATCAACATAATTGGAAAGTTACTTTCTTGGGCCTGAGAGCTGGCCCCAAGGTTATAAGAGCAGGAGAGCTGGCCCTGCCCCTCATTGGTTTGCAGCACCTGGGAGAGCAGACCCTGTACCTCACTAGACAGCACAGTAGAGCTGACCTTGGTGTCAGGGATAGGGGGCTAGGAATGTGAAAGGATGAGCTGGCCCTGCCCCTTGCCAGTTGCAGCACTGAGTGAGCTAGCAGGGCCGTGCTGGAGACTTGGCCTTGGTGGTGTGGATATAGGAGAGCTGGCAGGCTGACCAATTCAGCTACTACCCTGGCCCAGATCTAGTGCTTTGCGTTTGCCTACCCAACATCTACCCTATCTATGATTGTTGGAGTGCATGAAAGGGCCATGTCTATAGATCCAAAGCTTCAAGATCTCCATAAAATAGGGCAACAACAGGATATCCAAGAGAAGTCCTGGTGAGGATCCAGTATTGATAGTATAGCAGAAGCCAGAGGCCTCGAACAAGACCAATGACTCATCACAATGAATATTTGCACATATAGATGTTTGAACAAAAGGGTGTACTCTGTGACACACTGTGACACACTGCAGCTTTCATAATGAGATTTTTAAAAATTTAATTTAATTTAAATTTTTTTTCTTTTGAGGATGAAGTTGCAAGGGCAGAAATGAAGGGAGAAGATGTGTGGGATTAGGGTGCATGATGTGAAATTTATAAAGAATTGATAAAAAATTTTAAAGTGTAAAAAAAAAAGAAGGAAAAAAGAATAAAGAAAAACTGCTTTCTGGGAGATGCAGGATAACTGAGGAGAGTTGCTCACCACACACCTGCTCCTCCACAAAGAGGAGGCAGAGTTGCAGGCATGGAGCTACACTTGAGGCTTAGTGACTGTGGAAGACTTCTGAAAATTAATGAGAGTGGAACCTTGTGATGTAATCCCAGAGACCTGGGATGACAGTTGAGGAAGAGAAAGATGACTGCTTCCAAACTTCTAACCAACTCCCCTGTCAGCACAGAGTCCCCAGCACAAGGTGGGAGAGAAAGGACTCTTAAGTTCCAACTCACGGGCCATTCCTGACCTTCTCCAGGTCTCCATGGTTGCTGCTTCAGTATCAACTCTACTGTTATACTTCTACTCATGTCTGTAGCACTACACTGTTCATGAGGCAAGGGAAGTGGACAGTTACAGTCTCCAGAATTTATCCCTTATCCTCCTTTCTGACTCCAGTGCTGACCAGCTGGCTCATGGAGTAAATCGTCCTGCCAGTTCTCTCTGGCTCTTACTGATGTCTACTTGTGACTTCCTTGACTCTGAACTTCAACTATTTAAACATGTCTCTGGTTTTGCCTTTCCAAGGTCACATCCCCATACCCCTGCCAGTTCAACCTCTGGTTTCCACTGGCTCAAGCTCCTTGTGGAGCAACCACAACAGTCTCCAGAGAGGGTGGGGGGCAGGGATGAGTGGTGTCAAAGAAAGAGTCCTTTCACAGTGGTAGCTGTTGAAACTCCAGATGTTGAGAGTTAGGCCAGGGATATAAGCAAAAGAATAAACTGAGAGGAGTATTTGTATATGTTTATAAGTAGAAAAGAGTTTATAAGGAGAAAAGAAAAACAAACAAACAAATGAGCTAGGGATGATTTAGACTACACTGCAGTCTGATAAAAGCCTGATTAAATAGTTTGTTCAAGGAATAATTTTTTTTTTTTAAGCAATACTTGGACTAGATTGCTGTGCCCTTGAACAATTTAACCAAGAGCAGTAGTATTATTACAAGACTCAAGTAAACTATGAAGTATGACATTCTAGAACAACTTGTTACAGTAAGAATGACTCAGGAGGCTGAGTCTAAGTGACTCACGTGTGCGGCTTGTCAGACCATCTGACAGCCATTATTTCTGACTCTGGAGCTCAGGTCAGCTAAAGCCTCTTCTGCTCAGTTAATGCTTTAGATGGATTGTTTTTTATTCCAGTAACAGTCTTTGAATTCATTCATTCTCGGGGGAGAGATCCCTTGTTCACATCAGACATGCCGATCTGATAGATGGTGAGTTCTCTGGAAACCAGAGTATCCTGTGTGCCATCTTATTCAGCACTACATCTTTTGAGGAATATGGTTCCTGTTGTATTGAAAATGCCCAATAGTGGAGGCTGATTGGTTCTTCTCTGAGGAGACATCACTTGTTGCAGAGAGGAGCCCTTTCAGAAAATTTTATGGAAAGCAATGGCTACAACTCCCAACAGTCGTCAAGGGAGCGCCATTCTGTGGGATATTAAAGATTTTATCTATCGTGAACTTTCTTTGGGGAAGTAGATTATATACTTCACTATGTTTATAGTTCAACCAGGGAATCACTTAAACACCAGTGGCTATACAGCTAGAAGTCCTTGGAGAAGTAAGTAGATGGTTATATGATAAGTACCTGAGGAATGTGTCAAATCAAACCACTGGCCAGAAGATTCCTAATATATGAGTTACCCAGTATAAGAGAAAAGCATGCTTCAAAGGGTCTCATTCATAAGACTGAATGTTCCTTTGGTTTGGTTATTTGCTCATTCAACAAACATTTGCTGGATATCTGTTATGTTCCTTTTGTTTCATAAATCAGCATCTGATCTGATGATGGACACATTGCTTAGCAAAGGTATTTTAAACAGCATATTGATAAATGATGATATGATCTCTGTTGTTCAAGAACTTCCATTTCTATTGGTCAGATGGATGGTTTGCAGGACAGAAATAAGTATGCTTGAACATATTTTGTATGCATTTTACTGTAGTTTCAAACTTTATTGTGCAATGGATACTCTCTGAAGTAGAACAAATGTGCAGATCCCAGGGTCTGAACGTTCTGAACAGTAAGCCTACAACCCTTTGGAATGTACTTTTTAATAAGTAGTCGAGGTAATTCTTAAGCAAGTGCTACATGCATCACCTAAGAGAAGTGCTGTTTTGACCTTTCATTAGACTTCAGGAAAGTCTCAAGTATATGGTTAAATGGTTAGTGATGTTTTCATTTACACTTCACTATCATCATTGCTATTGTCACTTAAAATAGTGATAGATCAAAGGGGAAAAAGGAAAAACAACAAAACAGAACAAGAGCCTTTGATTGCCCAGGGAAGTGAAGAAAGCACCAGTAAAAACAATGTGGCATTGGCCAGGGGTCTTCCTGAGCTCATGAGGTGACAGGTTCTTAGATTCCTTATGAGGCTGCTCCTGCTGGTGAGTGTGGCGGATGTGGTCAGGCAGTGTGGAAAGCAATGCTATCATATTTTAAAATCATAAAATTATTGAACAGTATCCTCAAGGCTTAAATTCCTCCTCCTGAGCTTCTGTTTCTATAGCTGTTAACTTTTGTAGATTTGACCTTGGTGACTGTAAATGACACAGAGTAATTCCTCTAAGATGTGACATTTCCACAAACAGCTTTGCAAAATGAAGGATGCATCCACAACACAGCAGCCTCCATTAGTAGCAAAGGGTCCCTGCTATCCCTTGACTTGGTTCATTGTAAATGGTCTGAATTGCTGTTCTATTGATGTGAAGGGACACCATGATCAAGGCAGCATTTGTAAAAGAAGCATTTGATTGGGAAATTTCTTACGGTTTCAGAGGGTGAGACCTTGATCATCAGAGAGCACAACTGGTGTCAGGAAGGCATAGCTCTGTAGCTGTGACTGAGACCTTCATGTTGTGACAACAGCCATAATGCAGAGAGATAACTGGGAATGATATGGGCTTTTCAAACTTCAAACCACACCCCAGTGATTCACCTTCTCCAACAAGGTCATATGTCCAAATCCTTGCCAATGGTTCCAGCAACTTTGAACCAACCATTCGAACATATGAGGCTATGGGGGCCAATCTCATTCAAACCACCATACACACTCAGTATAACACTGTTTTCAGTTTCCAAAGTGCAAGGCTGAGAAGTTCATTTGTGGGAAAAAGAAAAGGAAAACAAAACAACAACAAACAAACAAGGAGACCATCCATGTACCCTGTGCTCCTAACTAAGTGCAGTGGAGTCAGAACACCTTGTTTAATTTGATGCCTTTCGCAGACTAGGGGTAGAGTTAGTCTTGGTGAATCCACCTGCACTGTGTAGTTAGCTGTGAGAGACAGAACATTCATCCAGCAGTAGCTAATATTTTGGAGGGTGGGTCTTCATATTCCCAGTATTACATTGTGAAAGCAAGAGGAATAAATGTGCTGCAGTGGACCAGTACTGCTAAGCTCAGCAATAGAGTGATGGATAAGTTTTCCACGAGGATACAACAGGCACTGTATGTGTTGAGTCTGTGTTGCTGAAGTGAGCCAGGTGAGGTTGTGCTTGAAGCCAGTCATGAAGTTTGAGTTAGGGCAGAGGGCAGAGGGCAGAGGGCAGAGGGCGAGGGCAGAGGGCAGAGGGCAGAGGAGAGGGCAGAGGGCAGAGGGCAGAGGGCAGAGAGGTTGGAGCTTTTCATCTAGATGCTACCATGTATGTCGAAGGGAGACTGTTCCCTAAATTATGCTTCACTGTGGAACTTTTAACTCTACCAGGCAACATCACAGGACTGGAAAAACCCTCCTTGTATACTTCTCCAATCTCATTCAAGGGTGATCTAGTCCTAGAGTGCTGGATAAGATCAGCTCTATAAACCGCCATTTCATGACCAGGTCAGTTATCTTCCCATCCCTTTTAGGCATTGGCTTCCTCAAGGATGAGGTAAAGGTTTTTACTTTTAATCTTTTACATTTTTATGTATGAAGTAGAGTTCTCATGATGTGTCAGCATGTGATGATTTAAGATAATGACCCACTAGCTTAAGCACAATTATGGTGTGCACAGTCACCACGCCCTATCCAACTATGAAACATTTTCCCATCCCCCAAAAGAAGCTCTGATGGTTTTGCCAAGTTTATGCTTTCTATCTCTTTTATTTATATATCCTGGCTACTTCATATCAGTGAATCACATGCTATGGCTTGGATAAGTGTCTCCCAGTAGCCCATTATTGAAAGCTGGCTTTCAGCATATTGCACGACTAGGAACTGGGATAGTTATTAAGAGGTGGAGGAGGGTAAGGACTTTCTGAGGTGATGTCTTTGATGAAGACATCGAGACATTGACCCATTTCTCTGTTTTGCTTCTTAACTGCCTTGAGAAAAGCAGTTTTGTTATTCAACAGATAGCCTAGCAATATGTGCTGCTTTACCCCAAGTCTAAATAGTGGTAGATTGAAATCTCTGATACTGTGACCAAATAACTCTTCTCTTTAGAAGTAGGTTATCTCAGGTATTTGTTACAGTAAATGGAATGTTGACTAACTGGTTTTGGATATCGAAATAATTACATTAAAGACTATGGAGCTGATAGGTAAAATATTGGTTCTTCTTCGCTATCACATTAATCACATTATTGTCAATGCTTTAGTAGACATTGTGTACCTCTCCTGTTGAAAGGGAAACCCATTTGGCTTTCTAAAATGTGCTGGTGTTGGGGAGGCCCAGATGAGATTAGCAATTGAGTCAATAGACTCTATGACGAATGCTGGCTTTCAATGCAAGTCTGCAATGTTTATCAATGTTGGTTTGCATGTAATCTAAGGAAAGAATGGACTTTTTGCTGATTTTTAGTGCTGGAAATCCCATCTTTCCTCCCTTTGGATGTCAGAACTTCAAAGTATCTTGATTTTTGAAGTCCACGATTCCTAGTGGAGAATCTATAGATTCTTGGAACATTAGACTTGATCTGAGAGATGCACCATTGACTTCTTAGATTTAGATGCCTGTGCCCTTGACTGAACTTACCTACTGGTTCTCATGTTCCAAATTGTAGTTGCAGCCTCCTGTGGAAGTTTTCAGCCTCCACAGTCAAATGAGCTAGTTGCCTTATGAATTTCCTCCTCCTCCTCCTTCTCCTCCTTCTCCTCCTCCCCCTTCTCTCTGTCTCTGTCTGTCTCTCTGTCTCTGTCTCTCTCTCTCTCTCTCTCTCTCTCTCTCTCTCTCTCTCTCTCTCTCTCTCTCTCTCTCCTCTGTATAGTGGTCCCATCTTTCTGGAGAACCTTAGTTAAAATAACATATAAAGCCCAAATTCAACAACTAGTTTTTTTTCTTTCCATATACAGTTAGCTTTATGCATGTTTTTAAAATTTCTTCATTAAGTATTTGAGTTACCTTAGTAACCTTTCATTTTATCTCAAGGACACTCATTAATATTTCTTTTTTTTTTTCCTTATTTTGAAAGACTAGTTTTTCTAGATAGTGAATTCTGGGGTAATATTATTTTGTTCCAGTACTTAAAAACATTAGCTTGCTCTTTTTTGTAGGTCCTTCTAGGCAGTTGGCTGTGTCAGGATGAGACAGAGTTATTTCTTCCCGGCTACCATCTGTCAGAAACTCACTGAATGACAATGCAACCTTTGTATTCTCTGTGAGAAGCACATGGCCACAGAAGTAGCTGCTAATGCCCTGGGTGAAGAGTGGAAGGGTTATGTGGTTTGAATCAATGGCAGGAATGACAAACAAGGCTTTTCCATGAGGCAAAGTGTTTTGACCAATGACAGAGAGTGTGCCTGCTGTCGAATAAGGGCATTCCTGTTGTAGACCAGGGAGAATTGGAGAGAGGAAGCACAGGTCTGTTCATGACCACATTGTAGATGCTAATTTAAGTATTGTAACCTGGTTATTGTAAAGGAAGGTGAGAAGGAGATTCCTGGACTGACTGATACTATTGTGTCTCCTTGGCTGGGACCTAAAAGAACCAGCAGAATCCAAAAGCTTTTTTGATCTCTCTAAAGAAGATGATGTCTGCTAATATGTTGTCAGAAAGCCCTTAAACAAAGAAGGTATGAAGCCCAGGACCAAAGTACCCAAGATTCAGCATCTTGTTCAACACATACACTAATGTGGTTCTCTGAAGAATCAATGTGCTAAAAAAAAAAAAAAAAAAAAAAAAAACAAGGAGGAGGCTGCAGAACACACCAGACTTTGACCAGGAGAATGAAGGAGTCAGAGAAAAGCATCAAGAACAGATTGCTAAGAGATATAGGATGTCCTCACTGAGAGCTTCTACTTCTGAGTCCAGTCAAAAACAAGTCTTTAAAGAGTAACAAAGAAGCAATCAGACCTTGAAACAACAACAACAACAGCCACGCCACCACCACCAAACCAAAGCAAACGAACACACAAATGAACAGCTCATTCTGTTCTAGGGTCTATAGTTTTCAAGGAGAAATCCTTTGCTAATCTCATCGAAACTCCCTGCTTTGTTAAGAACCCACTCCTCTGGCTGCTTTCAAGACTTTCTTCTCAAGTGAGAGTTTGCTTATGTCTGAGTCTTCTAAAGCTTAACTTGAGCTCACGTGTGAGGCTGGAGTGTATAGAGTCCTGACTGTCTGTCCTGTTACTCACCTGTCCTTCCCCGCTTCTGTTGTGTGTCTGCTGGTGAGGTTAGCGCTGTCCATGGAGCTCTTCTTCCATTATCCCCGTTCTTTCTGCTCTTAACCCAAATCTTAATGGATTGATCTTTTAAGTTTTTTTTTTTCCCCCACCTGCTCTAATCTGCTTTGAACTACTTTTGTGGAATTTTCATTTTAGTTGTGGTACTGTTCCAAGCCACAGTTTCTTCTTAACACTAGTGATGTTATTAATTTTTAACATTAGTGATGACTTTATTGACTTTTAAAGAGAAACAGTGTGTGAACCATTCCTTTCATTTCCTTGAGTTTTTTGTTCATCACTTTTTCGAGCTCTTTGAGCACACTTAAGGCAATTGAACTAAAGTAATTGTTTAGTAAATCCAGTCTGTGAGGGTATCTGAGTATAGTGATTCTTTATCAGTTTTTCCAATTATGAGTTTCTTGTCTTATTAATTAAAAAATTTATATGTATGGGAATTTTACAGGTGTGTGTGTGTACTACATGCATGCTTACTGTGTGTGTGTGTATGTACGTGTACCTGTACTGCTTGTGAGGTTCCTGTGGTAGCTTGCTACTTCAGTGGCCTCATCTCAGGCTGGTTGGTGTGCCTGACAGTTTCCTCAGGATTGAACTACAGTTGCTGGTTCATGCCTGGTGTCTGCCTGACTAGAGAATTGGTCTGCAGCTGCTGAGTTGTATTTGGTGTTTGCTACAGGATTGAACTTCTGAGAAAGAAGATAGAGCTGCCCCCACAAGAACTGTTGCTAACAGGTTCCCTTCCCCCATATTCTAATAACTTTTCCACTATCTCTGCTGGGTGGTGGGCTAGAGGAGAGGTTGAACCCCTATTAAAAGTAGGTTGCAAAACATTTATACCTACAATCTTGTCACAGCTGTGTCCTTCATTGTGCATGACTATGACAGCCTTTGTTCTATTAGTCACTTATTGACCAAAAAGTTTCTTAAACATGAAAGCATCAAAGCTTCTGTTTTCATTAAACAGCCCCTTGCTGGTACTTTTTTTTTTTTTTTTTTTTATTACTAGAGTCTTGTGTTCAAATCAAGGAATTGTGATTTTTTTGGGGGATGGAATATTTATTGTTTTGTGTAGGGACAGAATTTTGGACTTTTAGCCTTCTGTTTTTAGTTATGTCACCTTTTCCTATTTTTGTCTTTTAATAGGAGATTTTATTAGGCTGAAAAATCACATTTAAGCATCTAATATCTGGATACTTGAATCTTTTAAATGCTACCTTATAAGAACCAAATGTCTTTGCAGTTGTGTTTAGTGAACTAGACAAGGTTCTCCTGGATTGTCTAGGAAGGTATTTCATGTTATCACACACATCCATATGAGTTAGAGGGAGAAGATTTATAAGGAACACACATACGAGAAGGCAATATGGCCACAAAGGCAAAGCTTGGGTAAATGTGGCCACAGAGAAAAAAATTCTAGAAGCTAGTGGAAGTTGAAAGACAAAATTCACTTTGTCCTTCTGAGTCCTTTTGGGAGGGGAGTTCTGATGGTGTGATCTCACTTTTAAAACTCGTTGACACCGAGTTCAGACCTCCTGTCTTTAGACATTTGACAATAAATTTCTTATTGTTTCAAGCTCTCAAATTTATAGCAATTTATCAGAACAGTCTTCAAAATTTTCACTTCTCCCAGATAACTGGTATATTTGATTCCATCTAGGCCTATCATAAAATGAAGCCAGTGTTAGAGCGACCCTTTGGTTTACATACAATTCACACACACACACACACACACACACACACACACACACACACACACACACAGAGCCATTAGCACTTTCTTGATTAAAGATGAGAAAATACAACGAAATACATTCTTTTCGGGACAGGATCTCATTGTGTAGCTCTGGCACTCACCATGTAGATCAGGCCAGCCTGAAACACACAGGGATCCACCTGTCTCTGCCTTCCATATGCTGGGATTATGGGTGAGTGCCAGCACATCCAGTAGAAATGCAAGTTTAATCATTGGCTTGTCATCTACTCACTAGGGCATCCCTTTATATATCCTATGTACTTTGTTCTGATTAGCAGGGAGATTTGAAACATATTTGATATTTAGCCCCAATGCGAGGGAGTCTGCCACAAATCATAGATCCTAAAATGTCTGTATTTCTATAAAAATATGTAGAATGATAATCACAATGCAAAGTTATGAATATTATGACAACATAGTAAGAATCTATGGAATCGGTGCTAGAAAGAAGGCTCAGTGGTTAAGAGCACTTGCTGCTCCTGTAGAAGAGCCAGACTCCAGCCTGTGTACCTCTAGTTCTGATGTATCTTACCCCTCTTCTGAGCCTCCTTGGGCACTGTATGTATGTGGTGTATAGACAAAATGCAAGCCAAACATACACAACGTAAAATGAATTAATCTTAAAAAACCCACATAAAACCACTGAGAAGGGACCTACTGTCTAGGAGAACTAGACACGGCTTCTTAGAGATGCTCTGTCTGGAAAATGGTATAATGGATTGCCAGATTTGCTGGGGGGAGGGAGGAGGTTTCTTGAATGCAGAGCACCAGAGTGTGAAGTGCATGATTTATTTGAGATCTCACTGGAACTTTTGCTTGGCTGGAGTGGAGAATATATGGAATAAAGGACGATGCTGAGTAAGTGGAGGACCTCGAGTGCTTTGATAAACACTTCAATGATTGATATGGAGGAAACGAGAAATTAACATAAGCGTCAAAACAGAGACAGGAGAGGATGGCCCAGTGTGGACAATGGGCTGGAAGAAGGAAGAAGGTGGCACAGTGTGGATAACAGACTGGATGCGGATGCAGTTATAGGTAAGAGAAGTTGACAGCTCCGTCTAAAATAATGGTGACAGGGATGGAATTTGGGATTGCTTTGGAAAGACAGGGTGACATTGAAGCAAAGCTGATAATGTTTATTACAGACAGAATGCCACGTCTCCCTCAAATCCACAGCCTGAAGTGCTGATATTAGATGTGGCAGTCACTTGGTAGGAGATTTGAGAGGTAATTAGGATTGGATTAGGTCACAGTGGCGATGCATCATGATGCAAATAATGGACTTAATGTCATTATTAGAGGAGTCTGTAGGAAAACCATTTTCAGGCACAGGGCGACGGTGGCTACAAATGAGGGAGAAAGTTCTAACAACAAGAAGTCCAACATTCCAAGATTTTCCAGGATTCACTACTGAGAAAATTATTCTTTGTTTAATGGTGATCTGAGGTGATTAATATGAATATTTATCTGATTGGTAGTTGTGATGCTTTATGCCAAACGCTGATGGCTTTTGATATGCTGAGAAAATAAGAACTGAGCATGATTTTTTTTTTTTTGATAAACATAACTTGATATTGAACTACTGGTATTAACAGAACCTGAGAATCAAAGTAATGTTTATGATTAATTTTAAAGCAATGTAAATGCTTGTTTTAATGTAGATATACATGCAGAAATTCCAACACTATTTAGTAAGTAAAACACATTCTTCTTAAGCATATATTGAAGATTTAGGAAAAGTTGATCAGTTGATCATTAGATCTTTTACAATGAGACATGTAGAACACCGTATTGATTACCTTTTCGTCATCATGATCAAGTATCTGAGAAGAAACTTATGGGAGGGAACTTAAGAAAGAGAGACCAACTACTTTGGGGAAGCTATGATACCAGGACCATGAGGCCATGTTGTGTTTTATGGGAGGAAAACTGAGAAGGGAGACAGTCAGTCCTTGTGAGAAAGTCATGATGGCAGGAGCATGAGATGGTGGCCTTATTGTGTTCACAGTTCAGAAGCAGAGGCAACCAGTAAGGTCCAGGATATTAAACCCCAAATTCACTGCAGTGACTCACCTCTTCCAGTGAGACCCTGTCTTCTGCAGGTTGCATAACCTTCAAAACCTGCACCAGCATTGGGGACCAAGTCGTCAGACACAGGAGTCTGTGGGGTGATGCATCACATCCAAACTGCCACAAACAAGTAACTCCTAAAATATTACAGAA
Organism: Mastomys natalensis; assembly: GCA_021653895.1. Taxonomy (NCBI): domain Eukaryota; kingdom Metazoa; phylum Chordata; class Mammalia; order Rodentia; family Muridae; genus Mastomys; species Mastomys natalensis. The sequence goes on from JAJTUV010000822.1 coordinate 332,985, forward strand.
ATTAAGAAACAAAATGTAGTATAGTTAAAGGCATATTAGAAAAGGCATACTACTGAAGATGGAAAAGATAAGGAAAAGTTAAAGAAAGTTGAAAAGAGAAACAACTAAAGATAAGAAATCAAGAAAATTTAAAACAAAATTGAAATATCACTGGAAAATAAAAGCAATAGCAGACTGATCAAGAAAATGAGAAAAATGAATACTAGCATGACACAGTAATTATGGTTATTGATTCAATTTCAGAGAATGGGGAACATTTACAGTCAGGATTCTATTAGTCACAAAATCTCATATGTTTCCGTATTTGGGTCGATGAGTCAAGGCCATTTGTTTGATATTAGCCTTTCCCTTGGTAGTCAACAAATCATGTGTATATTTATCAATAAAAATACATCCATTTGCCAACTTGACTGGATGCTTGTATCTATTTTCAAGTAGCTTTGAAGAACATTTTTCCAACACAGGCCATGAAAACAGAAATACATATTCCATATAAAGTTGAATTTCCTGACTTAAACTATTTATATATCTATTTATACAAATATTTGTATATAAATGATCATGGAAAAATCATTTGAAGATTATCTTATCAGAATATTTACATGATTTGCTTGTTATTTTAACTGTCAACTTGATACAACCTAGAAACACCTTGGAAGAGAATTTCAATGAAGAATCTTCTAGTTGAGATAAGGTTGGTCTGTTCGCATGTCTGTAGGGGATTATCTTGACTGATAATTGGAATGAGGAGACCCAAACCATCATGGTTGATAACAGTTTCCTTGGGAGGGGGATCTGGACAGTGTAAGAAAGGAGAAATCTAGAGGCAAGCAAGCATACAAGCAAGCATACGTATACTCTCTCTTTTCTCTTGGTTGTGGATGTGACTAAGGTAACTTCTCTGAAATGATGGGCCCTGATCTGGAATTGTAAGCTGAATTAACTCCCTTCTCCTCTAACTTGCTTTTTCTCAGGGTATTTTATCACAACAAAGGAATGCAATGGTATACTTGGGCATGTATTTTCTTGCATAATAGAGTAAAATGTGTGTTGTTAATAATATAATGTGAACTTAGATGTTGGTCTTTTTACTTTGTGGTCTTCAGAATTATACTTACTCTGAAAAATTCCTTTCCTTTTTGTATCTCTACAAACATTTTGTAGTAAAGTACTTAGTCATTACTTAGTTATCATTTAGATCATTTCTATTTTCTTACTTTTATAAATTAATTACCAGGGAAACTGGAAGCATTGTCATAAGTAAACAAAACGGAATTAATACAAGAAGGCTGGAAGTTTGTTTTAGTGAGTTGTGAGATGTGGTCTGGGGAGATGGCTCAGTTAGTAATCAGCTGGGGCTGGGGAGATAGCTAAGTTATTAATGATAATTGGCTGGTTGGGGGGAATGGCTCAGTAATTGGCTGGGGCTGGGGAGAGGCACAGTTAGTAATTGGCTGGGCCGAGGAGATGGCTCAGTTGGTAGCATGCTATTTCATAAGCACTAGGACTCAAGTAGGAGTTGAGATTTCTATCAGCCACATAAAAACCCAGGCTTGCTGACCTGTGGCTGCCAAAACCTGTGGAGGGGTGGAAACAGAGGACATGGTTGTGCCTCCTTTTCCTGGACAGACCCTCAGGGGAGGAGCTTTCTGCTTAGTCAGCCTAACAACCTCCAGGTCAGTGAGACCCTGTCTCAAGACCAGTGAAGAGTGAATGAGAAAGTGGAAGAAGGCACCTGATGTTCACCTCTGTCCTCAGCATGCACACACACACAGAGGTACACACACATACACACAGACACATACACACACAGATACACATACACATACACAGACACAGACACAGACACAGAAAACACACACACACACACACACACACACACACACACACACAGACACACCACACACACACACTGCTTGCCTTTATCAAGTTTTGAGAGTACTTGACTGTGTTCAAATGGGTAGATATTCACTGGCAGTTGTTATGCTATGTTATTGCAAGTTAATGGATTAAGCAATCAACTTTGTCATCTTAAAGTTCTGGAGGTTCAAATTCCAGCATTAGTCTTACTGAGTTAAAAGAAGATACAAGCAGGGCTACATTCCTTCTGCAGGCCAGGAGAGAAAGAATGCATTTCTCTGCTCTTCTTAGCTGCTGAGGTTATTGCATTCCTTGGCTCCTAGCCCCAGTCCCATTCTTCAAAAGCATGCTGGTAAAATCTCTCTCATAATGCTATCAAGTTTACATTCTCTTTCCCTCTCCCTCTCCCTCTCCCTCTCCCTCTCCCTCTCCCTCTCCCTCTCCCTCTCCCTCTCCCTCTCCCTCTCCCTCTCCCTCTCCCTTTCTCTCTCTCCCTCTCTCCTCTCCTTCTCTCCCTCTCACGGTTTTGAGAGGGAGGTTTTTTTATGTTGTCCAGGCTGATTTCAAACTCCTGGGATCAAAGCGCCTCTTGCCTCAGCCTTCCAAGTAGCTGGGACAATGGCCATGCCTCCACATTCTTGGCTTTGTTATGAGTCTCCCATCTTTGACTCACACAGTCCTTTGAATTACACTGCATTTACTCATGTAATCCATGACTACCTTCCCATCTCAAGGTTAGTTCATCTGGAAACTTAATTTTCCATGTAACAGACATTCCTAGATGTATCTTCTAGGTGGCTCTAACATCCAAGCAAGCTGACCATAGGAATGAACCATGTTGGCTGGTTCTCTTATAAAATAGGACCCCAATTCTGGGACAAAATAATAGAAAAAGTAAAAGGATAGACATAAAAGGTTTTAAAATGTGATAGTTTTAAAGAGATATAGCCCACATTGCAAACATTTATCTCTGCAGAAGCTCTGATGGGAATATGTTTGCTTTATTTCCTTTTCTAATATGTGTGTAACAAGTGGGTGTGTGCATTAAAATAGTAATAATTGTTATAATGACCTACAAAATGCATCCCTTTATCTCAGACATTAAGTTCACACGTTGAGTTGAGCTTTGTTTTATGGTCAACAGTGTTCAAGAAAGTAGAATGTGGATAAAACCCAACATCTTAGTAATAATCCCAGAATTCAAGTTTTTGCAATTTAGCAGGAGGTTCTATACACAAGAAGGGAAAAGAGAGATACATACAGAAGAAGAGAGTAGGTTAATACAATAGTAAGGATGTCTAACTCCCTAAAAAGGCATACATGTAAATCTGTGTATAAATATACATATATAGCTTAAGTGAAAATTTCCCATCTGGTTTGCAATGCTCCCTCCAAAAGACAAAGACCAGCTAACAAAAAATTCTAACATCAGGCGTGAGAAATCTTCCTTTGAATTTTTGGTCAGGGTTATGTAAGAGAATCCCCAAATGTAACAGGCTGTTCCTATCGCCTTTGGTTGTACCTTGGCCCGAAGGTAAGTCCCTATTGCTGAAAACACCATGCACTTCAGGCATAGGACCCAGAAAACCCTGATCTAGAATCGATTTGACAGCCTCCTCCCTGAGGAATAAGTTTTATAGTAGGAACCAGAAGGCACCAGACAAGTTTACAAAGGAGGGAATGAAGCAAAAGTCTTACCCAGCTGAGATGCCTATGAACTACTGAAATGGAAGTTTCTGGTTGTGTCATGTGATGCAGAATCACATGATGGTTTGTTGAGACAAGATCCATGAGAGGACTCGTGATGTTTGGGGAGAGTTTAAATAGGACTCAACAGACAGTGATGAGGCGCTTGCAACACTTCACTGGCCTCCTTGATCTTCCCTTCATTGAGAGAGGCACAGCAGAGAACTCCTGGCATTTCGACTGGTCCTGGTCACTCCTGCTGACTCCTGCTGATTCAACAGAGGCCTGGCGGTTTCTGCTGGATTGTGCTGCTGTTGCTGACTTGTGTTCATTGACACTTTTGAGCTGGACTGTTGGTATCCTGACAACAGCGATTGGAATTGCCCCAAAGAACTACTTCTAAACAGTTCCATATCCCCTTGTCCTATATATCATCTTTCCTCCCCTGCCTTTGGACGGTGGGTTAGAAGGGCGGGGGCAGGGGTGGGTCAAAGCATTTGAGAACCCTCACTAAAGTTGATTTTGAAAAATCTAAGCTTACATACCACAACAATGACCAGAGTGGCATGATAACCCTTCCAGTACAGTAGTGACATGCATCATACCTTGGCAGTAACCAGCTTTGTAATTGAACTTAAGGCCCGTTCAGCAAGAAAGAAATCATCCCTGGTAGTGGAAACCTGGCCAACTCACCAGAGTTAGTGAAGTAGTGGATCTTGGAGGGGACCTACAAACACCATTTTACTAAACTAACACAACCCCTGACTACACTAATACCCAGAGATAGTGTCAACCTCACCCTGCATTAATGAAACTCCTCCTTGGAACAGATGGAGGTCATTACAGAAAACCACAGGCAATCAGAATGTAGAGTCGTGGAGCCCAGTCCCACATGAAAATCTACAACTCAGCACCTGGACTTAAGGATCAGGGATCGTTGTGGAAGATGGGGTGGAAACATTTAAGACTCAGAAAATAAGAAATTGTGTCTCCTAGTAATGTCAGAAGCCATACCCATAAACCCTCACCAACATGACTGCCAAAACATGAGCTGAACAAGGAAGCAACCATAGACATTCCAAAGTGGATGGGGAAAGCCCAGGAGGCCTCAACCCTACACAAAGAACCACAGGCAACTAAGTATGCCGAGAGCAGGAGAAACAATGTTTCCCAGGGGAGAACATATTGGTTAGCTATCTGACACCAAGTGGTCAGCCCTGAAAACATACATTTGAGTGACATTATACAGATTAAGCAAGTTGTATTTGTGTACTTAGGAATATATGTACATGGATATATACATATACATATACATACATACATACATACATACATGTATGTATGTATGTAACAATCAGTAAAGAAAGGGGCATGAATTTGAAAGAGAGCAAGGAAGGGCATATGGGAGGGTTCAGAGGGAGGAAAGGGGAGGGTGAACTCATTTATTATATTATAATCTCAAGAAAAAGAAACAATTACAAAAAAAAAAAAAAAAAAAAAAAAACCCAACCTGTTTGAGCCTATCAAGAGCATGGCTAAGGGTGTGGGTCATGCAGAGTGTACAGGGAAGACCGAGGCAGCACAACTGGATGCTGTTCATGGGCCGCTCAGAGAAGGCTTCCAAGAGGTGCTAAATGAGACCCGGGCGTTTGTTTAGAGGGGAGCTGGCTCAGCAGAGAGCTGCGTCCACGCCTTGCAGGCAGACGAGAACTCGTAAACAAACGCGGACAAATGGGAGAAAGCTCATTGCATGTAGTATTTGAAGTGAGGCAAAATATGTCTAAATTTTCGTTTATTCAGAATGCCAGCATGTTAGGAAAGAAGCCTTATTTCTGTTGTTAGACACTGTTCCTTTTATATGAATGGACCAGGGAGACAGACACATTCAACTGGCACAAAAATAAAATAAAGAAGTTATAGAACCATAGTGGTATAGATGAATTGCTTAACTCCACCACTGACTTGCTGTGTAATACAGGCCAAGGTAAAGTGGGAAATTTCTTAGTAAAACAAGAGGCATGGAACAAGTTCAAAGTTTATCTGAACATTCTACAAAGCAAAACAAACAAGTGTCTGATTCCCCAGTTTCTCCTGACCGAGATATCTGATCGAGTTAACCAGATCCTTCAGCCTTGCTTACGATTGTGGAGGTGCAGACTTCATCGTCCCCACAGGGCCAGTTTGTGGCCACTGTGATGTCTGGTGCCTGGAATCATCTCTTCAGAAAACTGCCGACATCAGGAGAACCGAAACAACAGGCCACAGGGACGCATTGCCAGGGCGCCTTTCAAACAAATGTGATTTATCATGTTTGAGGATCTCTGCTGCCTTCCAGTCCTTCCTCACCTATTAGAATGCCTTCACACAGATGAGCACTGTATCACATGTATTTTATTTGGATAGATTCCTGTTTTTTTTTCCTCTCCTGGACTGCATAGGGCAGACTAAGCAATTCTCTGAAATTTGGCAGAGTTTCATATGTGCCAATATTTTTTTTATTATTATTATATGTTAACTCCTAACTTCTCCTTGTTTTCTCTTTCCTGCAATGAAACATTTTGTTCTTTTTGAGAAATTTATTTTGGCTTTTTTGATTTTCACGCTTTTAATTTTCTGCTGGGAACCTTGAACAAGGTTACTATTGCCTGTAAGAGGGATTAAATCTTAAACAGTTGGCGAACGAGCCTGGGGGATATTTGTAGAAGATGCTGATCTGAGAAAAGGATCTGTGTCACTTTTTCCCACCTCAGCACACAAAACACACTTCAGGGTGAGAAAGCGCAGGAAGTCACTTTCTGTTACTGAACAGCGGTCTTTCCTAGTTACTGTCCACCACCGTGGGCCTCATTACAGAATGAATGTGTCTCTGCTGCCTCACATGAGAAGGACGGTTCCATTTGATACTGTCCAAGGTTGTGCAACTCTGCATTGTGGTAAACTAACTTAGGTTAATTTCGTGGCACTTTGACAATTGCTTTTTGGTGCTGAATGATTCCTGTTCAATATTTTTAGGCGGCTAAGACTTGATTATTTCTTCACCGTTTTGCTAGAAGGTTTATGAACTTAATCACAGTGCAAACTGGGCCACACAAGTAGATACTTGTTAACTATTTGTTAGCCAGCACTCGCTACTTTTAATAGAGTAACGATGGTTGGGTTTCTGGTTGCTTTGTTTGGATGGGATGTATCTCTCTAAAAGGCCAGCGGCACTATGAAAAACAATCGAGTCACGAGGTACAACCTAACCTACCAATGAGCTTGTAAGCTGAATAGCCGTGAGGAGCTGAGGCCTTGGTGGAGGCAGTGTATCCCTGGGTCAGGGTGCAACCTAGAAGGTTGCATATTGTCCTAGCCCTTTGCCTTCATCACATAAGAGACTATTACCTTCTCCTGTCATGGTGTCCTGCTCCCCGGGAAGAATGAAGTCACGTGACCATGGACTGAACCCTCTTAGACAGTGAGTCCAAATAGACATTTCCTTCCTTACGTTGTCTTACCTGGATATTTTGTCTTAACAACAAGAACGTGACTAACACATAGTTTTGTATTCTGACACTATTTTGCAAGAATGGGTCTCTTAAAGAAGACAAAACATTTCTGACCAGGATTCTGCTTCTCTTTAGTCAATATTACTCAACCAGAAATCCTACAGTAGCTGGGTCCAGGACTGTGCAAAAGTCAAACCATAGACACCATCTTTAGGAGGTGAGCTTCAGAGTATCATGTGATTCTTATATGTTGCTCATGTCAGGGCAGTGGCGGTCTCTAAATATTTGTCTGACTACCTAACTTGAATACGTCACTTATCACGTTTCAGTCTTCATTTTGCTAACAAGCCTCGGATTTCACTAGTAAAATCTTATTTTGACATGAATCATGTTGACTAGCAGAAGACCTGCTGAAGATCCCGACGTTGCTGAGAAGCACTTGTGTGTGGCTTTCAGGCCCACAGCTAGCTGATCTCCCAGGAAGCACTCTCTCGATTACAGTACTTGGTCGGACCTGAATTATAATTCACCTGAAAGTATGGCTGGCTATATTGGACCATAGTGTCTTTGCTGTAGTCTTGTATGTACACATGAGTGTGTTTGTGCGTGTGGATACCTTTATATGTACACGCAGATGTGAGCAGGTTTGTGCAGGTGTGCACAGGTCTGAGATCAGCTTTGCATATTATCTTTTAGTAGCTGTTCATCATGATTTTTTTTTTTTTTTTTTTTTGAGACTGAATCTCTCATGGGATCCAGGCATCACAGATTAAGTTAAGGTAACTGGCCAGTAAGTACCAGGGATCTGCCTGTCTCTGTTTCTCAAGCCCTGGTTTACAAATGTGTGTAAACACTCCTGGCTTAAAATATTGGGTGTTTATGTGTGTGTGTGTGTGTTGTATGCATATGTGTACATGTACACTCTCTTTGTGTATATATTGAAAGCCAGAGGTAGATCTCTGAACCTAGAGTCTGCCTTTTTGGCTAGATGGATTTGGCACTGAGCCCCTCAGATCCTCCTGGGGCTACTGGTACATGCCGCCATGCCTGGCTGTTATGTAGGTGTTAGAGATCCCTAGTCAGAGCCCCATGATTGCTCATCAGGCCCTCTACATACCCAGCCCTCTTCCCAGCCCATACCTGACATTGTTTAGATGCGTTCTGGAGATTAGAGCCCAGCTTTCATGCTTGCCCAAGCAGAGGTGTCTTCTCAGATTCTGTATTGCAGGATATACATACACATACACACACACACACACACACACACACACACACACACACACACAAATGCTCAGTGTAGCTTTAACTTCCTACAGCTATTGTAACAAACTATCACAAATAAGCTTGGTTAGTTGAATGATACAAAATTATTATCTTATGATACCAGAGATCAGCCAACATGATCTTGCTTAGCTAAAACAGAAGTGTTGGCAAGTCTGTCTTCTTTCTGGATGCTCCATGGAAGTACTCTTGTTTCCTTTCCCCTTTTTGACTTTATATTCTACCCTTTATTTTTTGGCTCATAGCCCCATTTCAAGTGCAAAGCCAGCAGGCACTAGCTATTGGTTTGTTTTGGTCTAAACCGTTTTTCTGCTTTCTGTATCACATTTCCTTATCTGAATCTTTTGGGTGCCTCTCCTCATATATCAGCAGGTTCTCCTCCATCATCTGAAACAGCTCTTCTGTCTCTAGGCCCTCCACTTAATCACATTTTTCCAGTTCCTCTGGTTGCTTTTGTACATTAGGACGTGGACATGGTCAGGTGATCAGTACTATGCTCACCACATTCTGGTTTTATGCTGAGTAATCTTTTAAAGGATGGTTTTAGTGCCAATGATGGGGTCCTATAACAAGACTAGAAAGATGGAGGATTTGGACTTGATGTAAATATTGATGAAAAATTTAGAACTGATGTAAATATTGAGTCTGTCACTGGAAAAGAAATGATAGAGAGATACACACACCACAGACTTGTGAGGATGAGATGAAATAAAGAACGAGAAGGAGCCAGCCTCATGCTAGGCAAGTAGAGACACTGAGTAAAAGCTCACCGATATCATGATCATGACCTTTCACAGAACACCAATGGCAAATGACAGTTCAGCAGTTCTGTACCTCTTTTGGTGGCAGAAATACCATTGTGTAGTTCAGACAAAGTCATTGACAGATGTTCAGGAAGACCTCAGCCTACAGAAAGGCTAAAGACAACATCCAGGATACTCAGGTTCTGTCGGTCCCCATTATCCTGGGGGATTCTTGGCCACCAGGTCTTACGGGAGAGAGCAGAAGAGGCAAGCAAAGTTCAGATGGCCATGCATATAGCGGAAGGTCTTCAGGAGACAGCTCTACTTTTGTTCTGTTTCCCTATCCTTCTCTTCTTTCTGTTGTTCTTCCCTACCTCCCTCTCTTTCTCCTCTTTCCTTCTCCTCCTATCTCCCTCATTTTCTATTCTCTCCCATTCTTCCTCTTCACACTTGTACTCGATGCAGGAATAGGTTCAGGATTCATGACTCTTGGCTTTCAGTTCATTGCTTCCTTCGCTAGATTACACTGGGGTGTCTTGAATAGGATAAACACCAAACTGTTACAAAAATGAAGTTTAGGAAGTTGAGTGGAGGCAAAGTACCCCTATTGATGACAAAGCAAGAGGAGCCTTTTCTCACTATTGAACATGGTCTTGTATATTGCAAAAATAAAACAAAACAAAGCAAAACAAAACAAAACAAAAAACCCCCAGTGCTTAAGAGTACAGAGCCTGGCCCTTCATCAACACCACATAAAAGGAATGTTGTTTGTTAAAGCCTAGATTGGAAACAGCTTGACTTCAGCAGAACAGTACTTAGACATTTTTTTGAAGCCTGGGATTCTCCACAAGGATTTAAGGTTTGGACTTTAAGTTCCAGAGTGTTGGGTTCTGAGAAAAGTCTGGGAACACTGGAAGGACAGCTTCGTATTGAGACAGAGCATGGTTGTCTTCTGTGGCCCAAGCTAGTTCAGTGAAACCAGATGTCCTTACTTCCAACTGCCTTCCATCCTGACTGATCTCCCTCTTTCAGGCACTCTGAGATGTCACAAAGACATGGCATAAACTATCTGCCTAACTACGCTGTAAAAACTGTTTTAGCCTAGCACACATCGTAAACACAAGGCACCTTTCCTTCTAGACTTAAAAAGTTGACAGTCAATAGAAAGAATCTGTAATTAGCACAGAAACATGTCAGTTAGTGTAGGGTAAATTATATTTTGTTTAATCATTTAACTATCACATGAATAAACATAGAAATACCCTCAGAGTTATTTCATGGGCATATTCAGTGTGATATCTTGGGCATATACTTTATGTAGACAAGCAAATGTATTTATTTTCTGGACAATAAATTCAGTTCGTAGGGAGCATTCACTCTAAACTTGCTTAGCGCAGGTTATCCAAAGGCAGACATTGAAGATTAATGTTGGAAGATTTAGTGAAGAAAGCAAAAGCAAAAATCTAAGGGTGAGGGTTCTGAGGAACTATAGCTCAGATGTAGGGTGCTTGCCTAGCATCTGTGAGGTTTTAGGTTCGATTCTCAGCCTGGGGATGAGGGATAGAGAGACACAGAAGACAATGAGTCAATTTCCTTGCCAAAGGAATAGCTTTGTTTATTAAAAATGCATCACACCATGTATTCAAATCTATGCAATTGGATGCTTGAACCATCTTTGACTGGTTAAATGTTTTGTGTTACAACTAATGTAGGACACTTGTGAGTAGAATTTAATAGTAATCACTTATCAATATTTACTTATTTCAAGAGGAGGCTCGTGTATTAATGCAATGGCATAAACAAAGGGTCTGGTTTAACAATACTTAGGTCAGAGTTTTAGCATTAGTGTCCTAGCAACTAAGGGAAATTTATTTTCAAGAAAATTACCATACCTGTTCTGGGTGGTTTTTGAAGAATTTGAAGTGAGAATGGATATGAAAATGTTCTCTGATGTAATATAAAATGTTGACTTTTGCTTTTTCATTGCATGTCAGACAGTTGCCTTAGAAAGATTATACACCTTACTAGCCACACCATCTTATTGCTGGTTATGTCTCTAGTTTTCAGTAGAAAGCAGCTCCCAACTTGCTACCCCATCCTGGGGATGCGATGGGATATTTCTCTCATTTCCTATGTGTGTGGTCGGCTCAAGCTTCTTTTTGTTGCCTCCCAAAGGATCTGCACTAAGTTTTTATGGGTAACATGTTACTCTCAATTAATCACCACAGTATTATAGAGCACCTTGCTTCTTTCAATTTTGTACAAACATTTCTGCTAGTCTGCACTCTGACATTCAGTCTTACATGTTTCTGTGGAAATGGTGTGTGTGTGTGTTTGTGCATGCATGTGTGGTGTGTTGAATTATTTCTTTTATCCCAAGTAAAAGCAAGTCAAGATAGATGTGGGCAGAAGTGAAAAACCACTTTCCAACCAAAGCTATGAAGTGGTTTATTACAGAGATAAAACCATCAGTGCCCAGTGTTCACAGTTATTCATTTGCAAACACAACTGAGAGAAAAACAGTCATAAACACGGCTCTCTTTCAGGTCTGTGTGAAAACATGAGAATGTATTTCTATTTGAATTTAGAAGTAGAAGGGCAAAAGTGGTGATCCCTGGACTGGAACCCCAAATTAGGAATTCATCTTAGCAAACACATTGCTTTGTTGAAGCAGACAAATATCTACACATAAAGAATCCATGTGGAACAGAATCTGAAAGTCTGACATTGTTGAAAAGTATCATCAAGATGAAAAGAGTCATATGCTAGAACAATCATTTTGAGGTAATATTAAATGATAGAGCAGGCAGGAAGAAAGATCGATGTAATGACTTAATTCCAAGTGTAAGATGGACTTGAGATTGGATATAATAGTCAATACTTTTCCTGTTAAGACCTGTTGGGAGTCTTTTCAGGCTAAATCAAGAGCCTTTGATTTAATGAAGGGTGTTCAACTTATGTGAAGGGCTGATTTCCCAGTCACCATGATGACTGAACAACAAGCAAGTGACCTTTTACCTTAGTGATGGTTGGTGCCCAGATATATGGGTTCTTACGGTAAGTTTCACCCAAAGAAAAGATGTTTGGAGACACATTAAATTCAATAACACATGTAAATCACTTACTATGAAGTTGTGGATAAGTTTTGGTAAATTGTTTCTTACAATTGCAATATATATTATTGTACGTGAGAATGTCAGTTTTATTAGATGTCAGAGTTTTAATAAGGTAAAATAACATGTGATTTTATATAACAATACTTTCCTAGTTTATTAAATATGAACTATCTCGGTCATTAGTTTGCATCATTTGATTATTGAGGAACAGGTTTGTTTTTTACATATTCCTTTTTAAAGCCCTGTTTTCTTGAACTCTTTTCTCGTGTGCCTATGACAGAAAAGTTAGAATCACTATATGTCTATCAAACACTTGGGAAGGATGTTAATAAGTAGTTTTCTTGTTTTTTTTGAGACAGGGTTAGGCTGATGCTCATGGTCACTCCCCATCACTTCTCTGCTGTATCCATTAATAGGGTAGGCTTTCTCATCCCCCACCGCCCTTCTGCATATCTATTAATAGGGTGGGCTTTCTCATCCCCCACCGCTCTTCTGCATATCTGTTGATAGGGTAGGCTTTCTCTCCCCCACCGCCCTTCTGCATATCTATTGATAGGGTAGGCTTTCTCATCCCCCACCGCCCTTCTGCGTATCTGTTGATAGGGTAGGCTTTCTCATTCCACGTCACTCCACTGTGTATCCACTGATAAGGTAGAGTTTTTCAGCTAGAGCTCACTGGCTACAGAGATGAGCCACCGACTTCCGGGTCTGGGATTACAAGCTGCCCTTTTTTCTTCTACATGCTCTACATCCACAAGGGTTCTGGGGATCCATGTATTTCTTACGTGAGTGTGGCAAGTTCTTTACTGATCTATCTACCCTGGCCAATATTCTGTTTTTGAGTAGGTGATTCACTTTATGATCTCAGTCTATGGCACTGTTCTTTAGAGAGGGTGGCTTCTCTAATTTTTGGTGAATACTCATCTATAAAAATATAATACTTAGTGTTAGGAAAGACAATGATTCTCAGCTTTCTCTCTGTCTTTTATGTTTTTAAGTATGATTTTTGCCAGGCAAAATGTACTCTGGGTTAGAAATACAACACATGCACTATGGGGGTGAAAACTGACCTCCAGGGAGAATGAAGGCGTTGGGGAGTGCTCCTCCTGCTGTGATCCCTCCTGTTTCCCTGATGATTTAGGTCTTAAAGTTTTGACATCATCAGCACAAGAGCTGGGGAAACCCCCACATTTTAGTTTTCTTTGAAGATCCTTGAAAGAACTAGAGCAGAAAGAATTGTGACAAATAAATGTGGTTTTCATTTTGATGAGTGTGGTTTCAATCTCAGGAAAATTTCTAGAATGTGTCCTTGAAATGAAGCTAATGGCTGAGAGTCAGCGGACTCTCTATGGTTCCTTATCAGCTTAACGTCTCCTTTAACGGAAAGTCTCAATAGAGAAGTGCCGTATTTGGTGTGCCTCCCACCACACTTTTCTAGGTATGATGGATAAATGAGAACAGGATGTTTGCAAACTGTGATAAACATAGACTTCTTAGGACATACTCATAGGATCTGGAAATAGATTATTCCGAACCTAAGAGTGAGATTCTTCTACTAGTTTGAACTTTAAAAAGTTTATTAGAGTGAATGTAAAATATCTGCTGTGATCGTTTTGATGAAGTTTGATAGAAACAAATGCAAATTATATTTTTCCTTCAAATAGGTTGTGACACTATTAGGTTAAAGCAATGCGACCTAAAATTATTTAGATGATGTCAGTGACATTAATGTGAGTCCTCATTTGGTCATTGTAAAAATAAATCTCTATTAGTTGTTGGGTGTTTAAGTCTACAGCTGCCAGAATGCGGAAAATAGGGGCCATTCTTCACATGGTGCCAATCAAACTGCATGTGGAGTTTTGGGGTACCAACCTAAAAATTTAATGTATAGTGAAAGAAAATAATCAGAAAGAGGGAAACTGGAAAATAAAACCATAGAGCAATGGTTGAAAATGTACAAAAAGAACACTCAGAGGTAAAATGAGAGTTGTCTCCAAGCACCTGAAGAGCTTTTATATGGACATGTGGAGTCAGGCTTAGAGGAAAGGAATGTGATATTAAAGTCTTCATATTCACATAATCAAGGACTTGTAGAGATCCTATGAAACATATAAACAAGTATTTAAAAATGGACCAAACCTAGGAATGCTACAGAGGACTAAACATTTTTTCTAGCTTACCCTTCAAACATGAGATTCTAATTTCATGAACTTTAAAAAACTATTTATTTTTTATTTTTTGTTTTATTGAAAGTAGTGTTTTTTCTCACATAATAAATCCTGATTATGGTTTCCTCTTGTTCTACTCCTCGGAATTCCTCTCCTTCTATCCAGATGCACCCCCTTTCTGTCTCTCATTAGAAGACAAACAGGCTTCTAAGGGATAATAATAAAATAAACCAAAATAAGATTAAACAAAAGCTAACACATTAGAATAGGACAAAACAGGCAAACCAAAGGAAAATGAGCCCAAGAAAAGGTATAAGAAACAAATATAGCTACTGAGACCCACTTTTTCATACACTAAGGAATCCCATAAAAACAGTAAAGTAGAAGCCATTGTACACAAATACACATGCGTGCACGCGCGCGCGCGCGCGCGCACGAGCGCGCGCGCGCACACACACACACACACACACAAAATCTGTAGGATAAGAAAGAGAGAAGAAAAAATACAAATAAAATTAAAAATAAGATAAAGTTAAAAGACGAAAGAAATAAAGAAAGAGAAGAGGATAGAGAAGAAAAGAAAAGAAAGGAAAGGAAAAGAAAAGAAAGGAAAAGCTGTGACATAACATGAGACAACAGACCTCCAAAGAGACTGCAGAGTTCATTTTCTTTTGGCCAACTACTGCTGGCCATGGAACCTTCCCTTAAGACTTATTTGTTTTGGCTCTTTTTTGCCTGCTTGCATTTACTTGCCAGCACATCTGTTAGAACCTACTTCTTCAGGATTCTGGCATTATACAGAAGACCCCCATCATTTGAGAGGAAAAACGGTTGAAGCAGACCGCCCAGGAAAGCTCTTCATTGGTGGGCTTAATACAGAAACAAATGAGAAAGCCCTTGAGGCGGTGTTTGGCAAATATGGACGAGTAATGGAAGTGCTTTTGATGAAGGACTGAGAAACCAGTAAATCAAGAGGATTCGCTTTTGTCACTTTTGAAAGCCCTGCAGATGCAAAGGATGCTGCCAGAGACACGAATGGAAAGTCCTTAGATGGAAAAGCCATCAAGGTGGAACAAGCCACCAAACCATCATTTGGAAATGGTAGACGTGGACTACCTCCACCTCCAAGGAGCAGAAGCCCTCCCAGAGGTCTTCAAGGAGGAAGAGGAGGAAGTGGAGGAACCAGAGGACACCTCTCACGGGGAAGACACATGGATGATGGTGGCTATCCCATGAATTTTACCCTGAGTTCGTCAAGTAAAAAGAGGACCACCACCACGAAGTGGAGGTCCTCCTTGTAAAAGATCAGCACCTTCAGGACCAGTTCGTAGCAGCAGTGGGATGGGAGGAAGATCCCCTGTGTCACATGGAAGAGATGGTTACAGAGGTCTACCATGAAGGGAGCCCCTGCCTTCTTGTAGAGATGTTTATTTGTTCCAGAGAGATGATGGATATTCCACTAAAGACAACTATTCAAGCAGAGACTATCCGAGTTCTCGAGATTCACGAAATTATGCACCACCACCAAGAGATTATATTTACTGTGATTATGGTCATTCCAGTTCATGACATGACTATCCATCAAGAGTCTATAGTAATAGAGATGGATATGTATGGTCGGGATCGTGACTATTCAGATCATCCAAGTGGAGGTTCCTACGGAGACTTGTATGAGAGTTATAGTAACTCACGCAGTGCACCCCCAACACGAGGGCCACCACCATCTTACGGAGGAAGCAGTCGCTATGATGATTTACAGCAGCTCACGTGACGGATATGGAGGAGGTCGAGACAGTTACTCGAGCAGCTGAAGTGATCTCTACTCAAGTGGTCGTGATCTCGTGGGCAGACAAGAATGAGTGCTTCCCCCTTCTATGGAAAGGGGTACCCTCCTCCACGTGATTGCTACAGCAATTCAAGCCGCGGAGCACCAAGAGGTGGTGGTGGCCATGAAGGAGGCCGATCTGATAGAGGGGGAGGCAGAAGCAGATACTAGGAACAAATAAAACTTTTGGACCAAAAATCCCCATTCAAAGAAACAAACAAAAATGGAAACTTTGTCATAAAACTATCCAAGGACTACCAAAAGGAAAAATTGTGTTACCTTTTTAAAATTTCCTGTTCCCCTTAATAATTTTTATGTTCTTGTGAGGGAAAAAGTAAGACATGTTTAATTTTATTTGCTATTATGGGTTGCTTTCAACATGCAAA
This sequence comes from Mastomys natalensis, assembly GCA_021653895.1. Classification (NCBI taxonomy): domain Eukaryota; kingdom Metazoa; phylum Chordata; class Mammalia; order Rodentia; family Muridae; genus Mastomys; species Mastomys natalensis. The sequence continues at coordinate 349,538 of JAJTUV010000822.1, forward strand.
TGGTAGATGTGTAAGCCTTGAGTTGTTACTAGTGTTGTACTTTTCCAAGTAAAAGTGTCCCTGAAGGCCACTTTCTGATTTTTCCCAGTAAATGAGGCAAGCAATCCAAGATCTTCCACAAACTTTCAGCCATCTTGATGTCCTTTGGTCTCCATTGAGAGATGAATCACCCTGCCTGTGCAGACAAGCCAGTCATTAGAGAGGGTTGGTTGGGTGTGCTACTTTCAGGATTTCAGGGTGTCTTCCAACTGAAATCTCAATGTTGGCAATATATATATTAAAACAAACAAACAAGCCTGGGGAAAAAAAAGAGTAATTTATTTCCCCAGCGAGACTCCCTTGAAGAAAATTAAGTTTCCATTTGCCAGTGGTTATCAGCTGGAGATAGGGTTAGAGATGGGTTAGGGGTGGGGGCATGTGACCGCTTCTCTTTTAGTTCTAGGGCTGTATCTGGTACGACTCTTTCAGGTCTTGTGCATGTTGCTTCAGTCTCTTTGAGTTCAAGCGTGCCTCAGTACTACTGATGCAGAAGGCCTTGTTTCCTTGGTGTCCTCTACCTCCTCTGCTCTTACCCTTTTTCTGTCTCTCTTCTGTAAGGTTTCCTGAGCCCGAGGGGAGGGATTTGATGGAGACATTCTGTTTAGGCCTGAGTATTTCAAAGTGTCTCACTCACTGCATGTTGTTGTGGCTGTGAGTTACTGTATCAGTTCCCATCTGCTGCAGGAGGAAGCTTCTCCGATGATGGTTAAACAAGGCGTGGTCGATGAGTAGAGTAGAATGCCATCAGGAGTCATTTTATTACTATGTTTTAGAACACTAGTATTTGGTTTTACCCTAGGTTCCTGGGCTATGTAGTCTCAGGGCACCCAAGCTGTGTCAGATATGGGTTTTATCTTGTGGAGTAGCCTCAAGTCAAATTAGAGACTGGTTGGTTACTCTCATAAGTGCTGTGCCACCATTGCTCTAGAATATCTTATAGACAGGGCACCATTGTAGATCCAAGGGTTTGTAGTTGGGTTAGTGCTTATGTTTCTCCTTTGGTATCATGCAGATACCAAAAAGAGAAGTGAGTGAAGGCTCTAAATAGGCAGCAGCTTGACTTCTCCCTGTTCAAGGAGTGCAGGTATTGTCTTCAGGAATGGGGCCTCGCTGTTAGTTTGTGGAGAGTAACCTATATATAGTTTTGGCAACAGCCTAGGTTATTGGGGGTTCTGATGGGACTCCTTTGGCCAAAACCTCAATTAGATGTAACCCAGTCTCAGGACTGGATGCTTCATTAGGTGACAAGAGATGTCCAGTTAGATTTTGTCTCCCTATTACTTGGCATTTTTTTTTTTATATTACCTTCATATATGTATGTACTTTTAGGACTTTTCTACTGTATTAAATTTCCATACTACCCCTTAAATGACCTTTAATTTTAGCTGTCTCTCCATATATTCCCTTCCTAATACCTCTTTTCCCTTCCCTCCTCACCTGATTTTCCCATTCCAGTACCCCCATCCATAATCCATACACAATCATTTATTCTATTTCTCTTTCCTAGGGAGATTTAACTATTCTCTCCTTACCCTTCAGTCCCTTCCTCTATACTTAAGCTCTGTGCTTCTATTGATTCTATCTTGGTTATAACTGAATTAACAAATAATAGCCACATATAAGAGAATCCATACCATATTTGTCTTTCTGGGTCTGGGTTGCCTCACTCAGGATGGATTTTTCTAGTCCCATCCATTTACCTCTGAATTTCATGACTTTATTTTATTTTTTGGTGACTGAGTAATATTCCACTGTGTAAATGCCCTACATTTTCTTTATTTGTTCATCTGTTGAGGGACATCTAGGTTGTTTCAAATTTCTGGCTATTATGCATAGATCAGCAGTGAACTTGGTTTTCTCTGTAGTAGGATGGAGCTTCCTTTGGGTCTATACCTAACAATGGTGTAACTGGATTTTGATGTAGATTGATTTGCATCTTCCCGAGGAACCATCACATTGATTTCCATAGTGTCTGTACAAAGTTTCAGTCTTACCAGCAATGGGACAGTTGTTCCGCTTACCCCATATCCTCAGCAGCACATGTGAGCTGTTGCTTGTTGTATTAATCATAGTTATTTTGATGATTGTAAGATGAAATATTGAAATAGTTTTGATTTGTAGTTCCCTGATGACTAAGGATGTTGAAAAAGTTTTTAAGTGTTTCTTAGCTACCTGAGATTTCTCTTTAAGAATTCACTGTTTAGATCTGTACCCCCATTTTAAAATTAGATTATTGGTTTCCTCGATATCTAGTTTTTAAATTTTAAAAAGTATATATTTGATATTAACTATCCATTGGATGTATAATTAGTAAAATCTTTCCCCATTATTTAGGATGCTGCTTTATCTGAATGGCCATGATCTTTGGCATATAGAAACTTTTCAGTTTCACGTAGTCCCAATTATTAATTATTGATCTTAGTGCCCGTGGCAGTGTTTCTGTTCAGAAAGTCTTCTGTGCCAACGAGTTCAAGGCTATTCCTCACTTCTCTTCTATCAGGTTTAGTGTAGCTGTTTTTTTGTTGAGTTCTTTAATCCATTTGAAGTTGAGTTTTGTGCAGGGTGATAAGTATGGGTTGATTTGGATTCTTCTATATGCAAACCTAGGGCTACTGATTTCTTTGAGTTAATTTTGTATCCAGTCACTGAAGGTGTTTATCAGTTGTAGGAGTTCTCTGGTAGAATTTTTGGGGTTGCTTATGTATACTATCATATTATCTGCAAGTAGTGATACGTTGACTTCTTCTTTTCTAATTTGTATTCCCTCGACCTCCTTTTCTTGTCTTAATTGCTCTGGCTAGAAATTTAAGTACTATATTGAATAGATAGGGAATGCGGGAAGCCTTGTTTTGTCCCTGTTTTTAGTGGAATTGCTTTAAATTTAATTTAATTAATTTAAATTTAATTTCTCTCTGTTTAGTTTGATGTTGGATATTGGCTTGCTGTATATTGCCTTTATGTTTAGGTATGTGCCTTGTATTCCTGATCATGAAGGAGTGTTGGATTTTGTCAGGGGCTGTCCTCTGAGAGGTAAATTGTTTTACAGCTCTAAAGAACATATTCTAAGATGTAAATGCCTGCTTTCTATCTTCATAGCATATGAAGACTGGCTGAGCTCAAATTGCAGTTTTAATATTAGAAAGGGCTTAAATAGCAGTTGTATTATAAAGGGTTTCATAATTACTAGTATATTTTTAGAAATTCTTATCGAATCATCTTTAGGAATTAAGAAATCATCTATCTGTATAACCACTACAAGATAGTTCGTCTTTGTTGATCGGCAGAAAATCTGCCCAATAGCGTTGACTAATTCCCAGGGATTACATATTAATTGAACTTAATAATAATAGGGATCAAATCAATAGTAGGAGTCAAATCCTAAAAATGTCCCTCCTTCTTGCCTACCTGCAAGGGCTCGTTCATCGTAGTCCACAGTCCATGGTGAAACCATCTCAGGAAGATCACCTGCTAGTCTTTAACCTTTCCTAGATGGCTCATGGTATGAAATATTTTGTATTTGTTAGGTCCATTTGGTTTATAATGTCTGTTAGCTCCAGTATTTCTCTGTTTAGTTTTTGTCTGGATGACTTGTCTATTGGCAAGAATGAAGTATTAAAGTCTACCACTATCAGTGTGTGAGGGTCAATATGTGATTTAAGCTGTATTTCTTTTACAAATTTGGGTGCCCTTGTGTTTGGAGCATAGATATTAAGAATTAAAATGTCATGTTGGTGAACTTTCCCTTTGATGAGTATCTCTTCTGGTTAGTTTTATTTTGATGCTCTTTTGTCCGATATTAAAATGGCTATACTAGCTTGATGTTTAGGTTCATTTGCTTGCGATATCTGTTTTCGTCTTTGATAGAGGTGATATCTATCCTTGATGTTGAGGTTGTTTCTTGGATGGAGAAGCATGGGCTTTGTTTTTGTCCATTATATTTGGCTGTGTCTTTTTACTGGGGAGGGATTGAGATCATTGATATTGAGAAAGATCAAAGAACAGTATTTGTTGATGCATGTTATTTTGTTGTTGCTGTGGTGGTGTGTGTGTTTTGTTTTTCCTTTTTTGATTTGTTGGTTTGGCATTATTCTTTGTGTTTTCTTGTGTGTGGTTAACCCCTGTTTTCCTTCTTTCACCTTCTATAAGGCTGGATTTACAGATAGAAGTTGCTGAAATTTGCTTTTATCAGGCAATGTCTTATTTTCTCTATTATGATTGAAAGTTTTGCTGGACATAGTAGTCTATACTGGCATCTGTGGTCCCCTAGAGTCTGTTTAATATCTATCAAGGCCTTTCTGGCTTTTAGAATCTCCACTGAGAAGTTAGAGGTTATTTTGATAGGACTTCTTTTATATGTTATCTGGTCTTTTTCCCAGATATTCTTTCTTTTTTTCTGTATCTTTAGTGTTTTGAATGTTATATGTGGACAGGAGTTTATTTTCTGTTTTTTTTTTTTTTTTTTTTTTTTTTTTTAATTTGGTGTTTGTTCTGTAAATTTCTTTTATTTGATAGGCATCTCTTTCTTTCTTTAGGTTAGGGAATTTTCTTCTATGGTTTTGTTGAAAATATTTTCTGTGCCTTTGAGCTGGATTTCTTCTCCTTCATCCTTAGTGTTCAAAACTTTCTGGATGTTTTGTGTCCAAATTATTTTTATTTAACACTTTCTTTATTTCTCTATTGTGTCTTCTGTACCCAAAATTATCTTTTCCATTTCTTGTATTCTATTGGTGAGGCTTACCTCTAACATTCCTGTTTGAGTTCCTAAATTTTTAATTTTCAGATTTCCCTCAGTTTGTGTTTTCTTTATTGATTCAATGTATGATCTGTTTTATTCATTTAGTCTCACTATTTGTATTTTCATAGATTTCTTGAAAGGATTTACTAATTCATATTTAAGGACTTGTAACATATCCATAAAGGCCATTTTAAGTTTTGTTTGTTTGTTTTGTTTTGGCTCCAAAAGGGTTTATTTTCATGGTGGATGGTGGATGGATCTGGATGTACCCCACTGAAACTCAGGGCAGACCTGGGTTAAATAGGGAGGGAGAAGTGGGAAGGGTCTGGGGAGGAATGCTTAATTGGCTCCGCCCTCTGACCTTCATTAGTATGTCAATCTCTAGGGCCTGAGGCCTGTAGTCACATCCTCTACTTGTGCACTGTGGGAGGGGCTGTAATCGCCTACGTGGCTGAACCATGTAGGTCCATGGAGATTAGACTGCTTGCCAGGACCCTGGGTTCTGGGGATGTGGCCGAACTCCTGCCGTTTCCCCCTTGGAGTCTCAGGGTTCCAGGCCTATGCCCGGCCAAGAACCAAGATACCCTTACACAGTCCCACATCTCCTCCCCTTTACTTTTTTAAAAAAGGGGGTCACTGTGTTGGATGAGGAAGTCAAAAGAAAGCACTATTTAGGCCAGAGGGGTTAGCACAATTAAGTCACAGGGTAAGGGGAGTTGAGAGTGGGGGTTGGGAAGGCAAAAGATCATTGAATCAATTGAATACAGGTGGTACAGTTTGAGGGTAATAACATCTGACTAATCTAGATAGGCATTAAGTTTTCTTCACTAACATGTAACTTTAGCTATTTGACTTATCCAGACCTTCCAGCTACAGATGAACTCTTTTGATAAGTTTTTTTTTTTTTTTTTTTTAATCTTATACTTCAGCTATATTCCAGTTCTTAGGGCCTACTGTGGTAGGGTTGCTGGACTCTAGTGGAGATATACTGCCCTGGCTGTTATTGGTTGTGTTTTTATGCTGGCATGGAGGCATTTGGGTTTAGAAAAATTGTAATTTTAGTTGCTGATATCTTGTCTTGTTTTTGTTGAATGGGTGATTTTTCCTTTTTTTTTTTTTTTTTTTTTTTTTTTTTTTTTTTTTTTTTTTTGCCCTCTCTGGTTCTGAGAAGGAAGTTATGGATGTGGTTTGCCCTGCAGGGAATTCTTCGGGTATTCTGATTGGTGTATCCACTAGGGGTTCCAGGTAAAATGTGTCTCTAGATATTGGGAGCTGACACTTAGGAATGGGAATGGGGGGAACCTGGGTGGGTCTACAGGAGGCAGGAAATCAGGGTGTTCTGCCAGGATCTGCTCAGTCTCTTAGGAATGGAAACAGAAAGTGAAGAGAGGCCACAACAGGTAGTCTGTTACAAGACCTAGGGATGAGACTGGGGATTGGGTTTGGAGGAGAGGAGGAAGAGTAAAAGTCTCAAGCTTACCCACTTGCTTCAGCGGCCTATTTGCGTCCCTGGCAAGCTTGGCTGGTGGTTTTCCAGGGAATGCCTACTGCAGTTGGGGGCTGGTATAATGGGATGAGTGGGAAGAGATGTCTGAGATCTCTCTGATCTCTCTCTGGAGACGGACGTGGAGAAGAGGAAAGGCTATAGCAAGTTGTTGGCTACAAATCTGGGATAGAGACTGGGTGATTGGACAATTGGAGAAACAGATGGAGAGGTGAAGATCTGCAGTTAGCCTACCCACTTCCCTGGCCGGAGTGTGACTTCTATTTATTTATTTTAAAAAATACACAACATATTAAAAGGCGTTCTTTAAGCCTTTCTAGGCTCATCTAGTAGAAATATAGGATGATCTTATAGCAGGTATACCTGGTCTCCTCTGACATGGGCCTCTAAATTATTCAAAATTACTCTGGTTCTGTCCCTAGAACCAATCCAAGCTGCCTAGATATCTGGGTCACAGAGCAAACTTTCGTCTTTTATTCCTGATTCTGCAACCACACTCATTTGAAAAGATGACCAATTGATGCAGGGTTTTGCCAGCGGGGTATGACGAAGACAAGTTTGGAAAAACAGTTCAAGGTAACAAGTTCGAGTTCTTCAGCCTGAGGCAATCTCACTCCATCTGGAGGCAATTTTAATTTATGATTATAGTTTTAGTCATTGTAACTGTAGAATTTGATTTACTTAATTATTTCAATTATGCTAGTTTCTTGGACAACAGCAACATCAACAGCTATCCCCCCCAGCTACATTGATGCCTTTCAGTTTGAAAATTTTAATCCACAGTGACTAAGGGAGATCATGGCTAGTTCATACTGGCCTTCAAAGTCAGTCAGAGAGAAACTAGTAACATGTAACATACATGTTTTGGTTATTTCCTGTATGAATCATAGCAGAATTCATGATGATAAAGGGGGAGGCACAACAATAAACGGCTACAACATCACTGTGTATAGGAGTGATACACAAAAGTAAACAAGGGCGGGATCGTGACTCAGCAGCACAGCGCACGCGAGTGGGACCGTGACTCATAAGCAGAGCCCACGAGAGTGGGACTGTAACTTCACAGCAGTGTGCACGCGAGTGGGACCGTGACTCAGCAGCAGAGCACATGTGAGTGGGATTGTGATTGCACAGCAGAGCGCACGAGAGTGAGACCATGCACAGCAGAGAGCACCCAAGGACCTGGATTTGATTCTCAGTGCTTCAAAAGCACAAAAGGAAAAAAAAAAATCCCTCATTTTCATGTAGAAAGAGAACAGATGATATTTCAAGGGTTAAGACTAATTTTGAGGACTTGTGGTATTCAGGCTTGTGTCAGTGTAACAAAATACCTGGCTCAGGCTACTTAAGCAGATTGTGATGCTTGCTTGACTTGCAGTTTTGGAAATCCAAAGTGTGAGTTCAAGTGGGCTGCTTTCTAGCTGGTTTCTGCTAAAGGCGGCAGATAGTAGGAGTTCATGGTGGGGTGTATGCAGTTGTAAGCAGTCGTGCCATGTTGTGGGCAGGTGTGGAGAGAGGAAGGGTGGGGTTGACCCTGCTCCTTTCATGGGTGGAGTTACACCTGCCCCTTTTGTCACAGGCCTCCATGGGAATCATCGTGCTTCAGGGACAGTTCCTTACCTCCCAGATGTCTCTATTCTTCTAAGTGGCATCATTCTAGGGCTAAGCCTTTCTTTAGTCACAGTGGACCATTAGATCTCAAACATCAGAAAGACAGATTAAATAATGTTTATAAAGCAAGATAATAAATGTCAATCACTCTGTAAGCATACCAACAGTGATGATCATTATTAGGATGGTGACTGTCACTATCAAGTTAAATGGCCTGGTTCACAGTTCCATGGGTGGATCTCCTGCCTTAGGGAACAAACAAGTACACGAACCTTTATCCAGAGAGGACAAAGTGCCTGGATTGGAGTGTTCGCTTGACTTGCTTTCTGAGAAGAAAAGAACTGCTATGGGTAGTCTAAAATGGTCTTCATCTCCCTTGCTTTAATCTCTGTGGCTTTTACTCTGAGAAGCTAGTGTCCAGTGAGAGAGACAGACAAAGGCATCCACACCAGTGACTCGACACAAGGTGGTCCTGTGAGCAGGTCCTTAAGAAACCTTCCCTCTCCACTTGCAGTCTCCATGCTGTGGATGTCACGTGACATTCACATCAACAGTATTGAGATGGTGTGTAGGATGAATGGCACATCCCTGAGAGACATCCTGGAGTTCTCGCTGTTGATAATGTGAAGGTGACTTTATTTGGCAATTCGGCTTTCACAGCTACAGCGAGGATGAGAGGTATCATGCTGAATAAGAGTGGATCTTAATGCACTGTGATTGGTGCCCTTCTAAAAGGATAGTTAGGGTACAGTCACAGTGATGGCAGCTGTGTGCACATAGAGCAGAGCTGCTGCTGAAACACCTCAGGGCACCTGTCAGGTTTCCAGAACAGATTAGCATTTGAAACTGAAGTCTGGGAGAAGATGCCTCTCACGAATGTGAATGGGCTCTATTGATCCCTGCTGACCCTTTGGCCCTGGACTGGAATGAGAAAAACAGCTCTTTTTCTGTTTGAGTGATTGTGTTATGGATTTACATGTTTATCGTTTTGTTTTAGAGCTCTAGCTCAGGCCATTCTTAAGTTCATTCTTTAGAGTTGGTTATCTGTTCCAAATATATAACAAAAACAGAGAGAGTATATTTAAAATATTTTGAAATGTTCAGAAACTCCTATCTGTGGCTGAAGAGCTATTGGTGGTTGCTAGGGAAGGCACGTATCAGTTTCCTTAGAGACGTAACCCCCAAGAAGCTTCCCATGCACACATACTGGCAGTGCTGAGTACACTCAGTGGGTTTAAAAAGAGTACACGTTGTTGTGTATGTGTGTGTGTGGGGGCGGGGCAGGAATGGTGGGAGGGCTTGGAGGAAGTTGGATGAGAGGGAGTGGGGCTTTGAACAAGACACATATTATTTACGAAACTATAAAATAACAGAGTAAAAATTATATCTTGAGGAAATATGCAAAAATGAGGATGAAAACACATTTTCATGAGAAAAGGAATTGGGATTCTTGAAAATAAAAATGTGATTATTGAGATGAAACTTAGCAGAGAGGATAATGTCTTAATACTGAGAAAATGGATTGACTGGGCATCATCAATGAAGAAACCAACAGAAAAGCAGCACAGCTAGGTAAGTGTAGAAAGTAAAATGCGAAATAATTGAAGATTGGAATCAGTGACTTTAGGATACACCCGAGAGGATTCAGAGGCAAGCAGGAGGGTGGGTGGTTAGCAAGCATGAGTTAGAGAAGTAATGGGTGACATCTGAAGACAGAGTAAGACTCAGTTACACAAACAGTGGGTCTATACCCTGAGACTGCCTGCATTCTGAAGGTGAAATAGCATAATAAGGTTAGATATGCACATGTGGAAATGTTTTGATGAAGGTTCTAGCAGATTAGATGACAGCAGATTCAAAGATTCAAGGAGAATGAGATTTCTTCACCAAGGCTAAAGAAAAAGTAAAAAACCTCATCACTTACAGACACTCGTGGGAGGAGCTATTTACACCAACAGGCAGAATAGCAGATGTGCAGAAAGGACACAGGACACAAGAATCTATGACAGCTTAAAACATGTGAACAAGTACACAATGACTGTGACAATCACTATGTATTAAAAATCAGATTAAAATATTCTAGACAGTTCTTTGGTGGAAGAGGATCTCTGTTGAGACAGGTCTACTTTTGATGTAGCAGAGAATAAGCTTGAAATCAGTATCTTCCTCCTTCTACCTCCTGGGTGCTAGGACTATAGGCAACACCGTGTCTGGTTTACTCTTTTTATTCCTTTTTACAAACTATGTTCTCACGCAGATATGAGAGGCCTGCACAACCACCTGAGGGCATGGTGATGTCTGGGTCCATGGCCCTGCTGCAGCTGAGGTTTGTGCTGATGTTTGCTGCTTTTGTTACCACTGAGCGTCGTTTGGATGTCTGTGTTCTGGGCTACCACCTGAGACCATGTGGGTGTCTGAGGACCATGTTGCTACTGGGGGATGTACTGATCTGAGTGGCTTGCACTGCTACCTGAGGCCATGGTGACATCTGGGCCCATGCTGCCTCAGGGTACTAGGTTTCAGGAAGGGAGATATGACACAGTTCCCACTCATGGAGCAGGGCCAGTAGGGTGTGGGTCTTCCCGAGTGTGGATGGTTGCTTTAGGCATAAGGCTTGTTTGCATAATAATGTACATTTTTTTGTGTGTGTGTTGGTAGGGGATGTTTTCCCTGCCAAAGTTATCAGGGAATGCTCTCCCTGACAAGGTTAATGACTCCATGACAATTAGAAACAGCTTGAGTCTGGGAAGTGAGAATGTATCTAATGTTCCTCAGCAAAATAGTATGCTGTGACCTTCAGAACATTCCTTAAGGCTGTGGGAAAGAACTCTGAAAACATGAGTTCAAGAATGTATAAACAGGATTTCTCAACTATGCAAAACATAAGGATGTAATATGAATTGTATGAGGGCTTCATGGATCTGGAAGAACAGAAACAGCTGCACTAATGAGTTTATAGAGGGAAGGAAATGTTAAAAATCATGGGCCATGGTTCAAATAATAAAGGAGCACCAGCAAGTAAAGGAGTGGTAATCTCAGGACAGGATCCTACCAAGCTAAGCTTATTGTTTGTGTTTACAAAGGCAGGCAGATCTCTAGGGCTTGTTATGTTAAAAACAAGTACTTGCTGTCTTTTTTTCTGAGAATCAAGGGGCTAAGGTCATAAAATACTGATTCATTGGATAATCAAAATGGAATCTGGGGTAAATGACCAAATTGATGTGCAAATAAAACATAGGACTTCGGTCTGCAAGAGCTGGGCTATCCAGAGAGCGATTACAGCTCTTTTAGAATGTTTCTAGCAGGTTTTCTGAGTATGATTGGAAAACCCATGAGCTACCTAGAGAGCTATCTAGAGAACTATTTCTAGCAGACTGCAGAGCTGTCAGCTTGCATCAATCACTGACTTTGAGTGATTTCTTCCACTACTCCCAAACACCTCCTCCTCAGGTTCCCTGGCCAAACTGAGGCAGGTTCTTGGCAGCAGTGGGCCGTATCTGGGCCATGTCTGGGTCTGTGGTTCTATTGTAACCAGGGTCTGTGTTGATGTCTGAGGCCCACATTACCACCAAAGACCATGAGTACTGTAATGAGCTGGCCTTTCCACACACTAGTGCTTGGTACTCAGAAGAGCTGGCCCTGGTGGTATTGGTGCTGGAAAGCTAGCCCCTCCTCTCATTGACTGAGAGCACTTGAGAGAGCTGGCTCCTTGCTTGGGCAGTATAGGAAAGCTGGCTTTGTTGTAAAAGGTGTAGGAGAGGTGATGGGCTGACCAACTCAGCTACCATGCAGTTCCAAATCCTGGGCTTTGAGCTGGCTCACTATATTCTATCTATGAACTGCTAGAGTTTGTGAAGGGGCCAGTCCTGCAGAACTAAAGCTTCAGGATGTCATTGACTCATGGTAACAGCAGAATGTCCTAGAGGAGTCTCAGTGATAATCCAGTATTGATGGTTTTGCAGATGTCAAAGGCCTCAAACCAGGCCAATGACTCATTGTAGTGAACATTTGCAAGTGAGCTCTTTGCACAAGAATGTACTGTGTGACAAACCATAGCTTCCATGGTGATATTTTTGTTTGCTTGTTTTCTTTTTCAGGGAAGGTTATGAGAATGGAGGGCAGTTATGGAAAGACTGGGAAATGAATGAGATTGGGGTGCACAATATGAAATTCACAAGGAATCAATGAAAACCAAACAAATAAAACTTAAAGAAAAATAGCAACCACAGAAAACTTTTTTTAAGTCTAAAAAGTTAAATAAATAAATAAATAAATAAATAAATAAATAAAACAAAAATCAAGATGAAAGAGTAACGGAAAATACAAAATAAAAGAGAAGAATCACTCCAAATATAAATATGTTATCATGATAAACAAGTAGTAAACACATCACAATAATTGTAGATACATTGAGAGTCTATCACTTTTTTTCTTCTTTTTAAAGAAAGTTATTTATTCACTTTACATACTGATTGCTGCCCCCCTCTGGCTTTCCCTCCCCCCTCTGACCTTCCCTCCCCCCTCTGACCTTCCCTCCCCCCTCTGACCTTCCCTCCCCCTCTGACTTTCCCTCCCCCCTCTGACCTTCCCTCCCCCCTCTGACCTTCCCTCCCCCCTCTGACCTTCCTTCCCCCCCTCTGACCTTCCTACCCCCTCTGACCTTCCTTCCCCCCAACCCCTTTCTCCTCTGAGAGGATGGGGGTCCCTCCAGGGATATCCCTTCACCTTGCCACATCAAGTCTTTATGGGCCTAGGCACATCTTCTCCCACTGAGGCTGGACAAGGCAGCCCAGCTAGAGCATAGCTTGTGTACAGACAGCAGCTTTGGGATAGCCCCTGCTCAGTTTGTTTAGGACCCACATGAAGGTCAAGCTGTACATTTGCTACACATGAGCAGGGAGGCCTGGGTCCAGTCTATGTATGTTCTTTGGTTGATTCAGTCTCTGAGAGTCCCCAAGAGTCCAGGTTAGTGGACTCTGTTGGTCTTCCTGTGGAGTTCTTATCCCTTTGAGGTCCTCAATACTTCCCCCAACTCTTCCATAAATGTCTCTTAAATCAATTTAAATTTCAGGATTAAAATAATGCTAAACAGTGCTAATAGTCTTTATAAAACACATAGATAAAACAAATACATAAAAGCTGGACACTGTGGCCCATACCTGTACTCCTAGTACTAGGAAGGTAGAAGTAGAAGTCTTGGATTCAAGGTTTACCTTGTTTATATAGTTGGTACCACTTTGAGATACAGGAGATGCTGCCTCGAAAATAACAAGCAAAAAACCTCACACACAAACACACAAAACACATAAAGTTTGAAAACTAAAGGCATGACATGAAGATGGATAGAACCAATACCAACAAAAAGAAAGGTTGTATTATTATTATTACTATTGTATATAAAATTGGAAGCAATCATAAGACCAAAGAAAAATGTATTAAATTTCTACTAGTTTACTGAAAGAATCATGACATTCTAGAATGATGACGTTTGCTTTTTTGGGAGGATAAATTATCTCTGAAATTTTAGTTATTTACTTTAAAAACCATCATTTTAGAAATAAAATTTTCTTCAATTAAAAGAATGGTCTAAAAAGTTTTAATGCTTCCATACTTTAAATTACTATCTATTAAAAGTGAGGTTGGATTCCTTCTCTGATGTTCATATACTGTACCAGGTTGGAATAAAACAGATTCGACTTTTAAAATTTAAATATTATCAAGAACAAAGGTAGTGTTTTGGTCACAATCATAAAACTAAGCACCTAAGTAACTCCAGACATATGGACTTAGGGAGATTTGATTCATGTTTGTGTTTAGAAGAGTTAATGGTTGTCTCCCTGGGACCATAGGATGTCTCTAATATAAGTAAATGCTTATAATTCCATGTGTAAGAAGTTGACAACTCAGGAAATGACTTTGTGGCTCTGGAAGTTAATACACTGATGTTCCAAGAAGAGACAGTGACTGAAAAGGGCCACCTTCTCTTAGTCTAGTTATTGGTTACATTTTCACTCTGAAATTTAATCAAACTGCAAGTCTATGACTTGTGCTGTTTTTTCCACACATTATACATTATACAAAAAAAAAAAAAAAATCTACTTAAAAAAGCTGACACTAAGCTCCGCTCAACATTGTTTGTGAGACTTGCTCACATTGTGCTGCCTGTAGTTAGCTTAGTCTACAGTTTTGGCCACATAGAACACCCTTTTCACTGTTATGGGTTTTTGGGCATAAATCTGGACACTACAGGAAATAATGGGGCAGGGACATTCATGCACATGTCCTTTGTACATGTTATATACATGTTATGAATTTACATGTTATGAAATGTTATACATTACATTTATACACTATGGTTTTATACACTATGGTCAATAGAGGAGTAGACTCTAGAGGTGTAGAGAATCTATGGAGAGATCTGATGGCACTGATGGAACTGTGGCTCAAGTGAACGATTAGCATTCTCAAATCATGGACCCATGGGTCCCAGAGCTACTTAAAAGCATTGTCAAGACTTACTGATTGAACCTATGGGATGACTGAGGGGCAAAGATTTCTGAATTGTTGATATTGAAATAGACTTCTCATTAACCATCATTAAGCTACTCTGGTCTGCTGACCTGAAGACTGTTTGTGGATGTGTATGGTAAGTATTATTGTTTGAATGCAGTGTGAGGATTAAAACAAGGGCATTCAGACTGTTTCTATTTACTGTCTATTGTGAATAAAGTGGCAATGCACATGGCTGCTCAAGTAAAAAAAAAAAAAAAAAAAAAAAGAAGTTAATGGAAAGTTCTGGAGGAAAAAAAATCACTTTTTAATTTTTTTTTTCTTTTCTAGGAGCTTGTTGGTCATCTGGGGGCAATTTGAAGCTGTGTCTAAGCATGAATGTTACTCAATTCCTATTGTAGTTCCCCACAAGCCCCAACTAAGTGCTTACAGGATGCCAAAGCTCTGTTAACTAGATACACAAAGACTTCCCGGATGTGAGTGTCTAGTATGAGAGCCAGCCAAGTACTTGCTATGTAGGAAGTGCCACGATAGAGGAAGCTCACCATGAGGAGTAGGGGTGCGGGGCAGGGTGAGGGCGGAGGCAGAGAAGCAAGCATTTGTATAAACAGAAGCTAAAAAGGTGGTAGCATGAATGAACTGGACAAACTTGTTTCTGGTTGGCCCACGATTTCACACTGTAACCAGAAGGGAAGCAAGTGGACCAAGACCCAGTGTAAACATCCTCTGAATGAACCCCGCTGCTGTCCATAGGATTTCTCTGTAGGTCTCAGCACAGATGGCAAACACGTGCCTTGAGGACAGATTTTCCAGTCCATGTGAATCTCTCTTCAGCTGCTTCCTTAGTCATTCTTTCTAATGCTTTGAGGTCTCCCATAGCTATGCCAGTCAACAGATCCCATGTGACCAAGGTCAGAAATGTCTGGCTAGAAGCTGCTGTTCCCTCCTTGCTTTTCTTTCATGACATTAAAACAAAAGATGACAGGGTAGGATCTTAAAGATCGGAGAAAGACAGGAAGTCAGAGGGTGATTGAGAGTCTTTACTTCATCTAGAGACTGAAACATCTTTCCTTTCACCCACTTTCATAAATGTTTCCTTAGTGTGAAATGTGCTCATTCTGCTAGCAAGGCATACTACTTATTTACTGTTATGTAATAAACCACACTAAAACTTAGGGACATAAAACAATACTGTTCATTTTGCTTGGAAAGTCTGCAATTAAGCCGGGCGGTGGTGGCGCACGCCTTTAGTCCCAGCACTTGGGAGGCAGAGGCAGGTGGATTTCTGAGTTCGAGTCCAGCCTGGTCTACAGAGTGAGTTCCAGGATGGCCAGGGCTACACAGAGAAACCCTGTCTCGAAAAAAAAAAAAAAAAAAAAAAAAAAAAAAAGAAAGTGCAATTTGGGCAGGACCCGGGGGGGATGACTGTACTCTGTTCCATGGGATGCCATCTGGGACTTGAAGCAATATTGAGGTCCTCTTCTTTCAAGAGGGTGGTTTTTCACCACTGAGGACCGGAGGCTGCTGTTGGTCAGGTAGCTCAGATAGGAAAGGAACCTGGAGATCTCTCTCTCCATCAGGATGCTTGGGCGCTCCACGGGCATACCTGGGTGTTCTCCAATCATGGCAGCTGGCTCGAAGAGACAAGAAACGGAAAAGCCAATCTATGAAGGCCAGGCCTAGAAATGGTTGTAGCATTACCCTACCGTCCATTGGTAGAGCCTGCCTTTCATGGGGACCACAGCTTCAGCTGTGTTGGAATTGTATGATAGCACGCACCCCATACGTCTGTGTGGTTCTAAGGATGTAGGGACAGAGATAAAGGCTGGGAAAGATCCCTCTTAGGTCAGTTTCTCTGAAATCATCATTGAACAAGTTGTTCCTTTGTCCCTTGTTCTTTATCACTGGCTTTCCTCTTTGACTTACGTGGAAATCCACTGTTATTTCCCTCCTACTTATGAGACTGTGTTCATTTCTCCATTTACTTAGCTTACATGATTAGCTGTACTAGTCTCACTTTAAAAAAAAAAGATTTATTTATTTTATTTATATGAGTACACTATAGCTGTGTTCAGACACCAGATGAGGGCACCAAATCCCATTACAGATGGCCGCGAGCTACCCTGTAGTTGCTGGGAATGGTGGGTTATGTTGTAAGATTTTTACATATTGAATCACCTCTGCATCCCTGGGATGAAGCCTGCTTGATCATAGTGGATGATGTTTTGATGTATTCTCAGATTTGGTTTGCGAGTATTTTTTTTTTTTTTGAGTATTTTTGCATCAATGTTCATGAGGTAAATTGGTCTGAAATTCTCTTTTGGTTGAGTCTTTGTGTGGTTTAGGTATCAAGGTGACTGTCCTCATAGAATGAGTATGGCAATGTTCCTTCTGTTTCTTTTCATGGAATAGTTTGAGGAGTATTGGTTTTAGCTTTTCTTTGAAAGTATGATAGAATTCTGTGCTAAAACCATCAGGTCATGGACCATTTTTTTGGAGGTGGGGGAGACTTTTAATGACTGTTTTTATTTCTTAGAAGTTATAGATTGTTCACCAGATCCTTATTTAACTTTGATAAGTGGAATATATTCAGAAAAATCATCCAATTCATGTAGATTTTCAAATTTTGTAGGGAACAAGCTTTTGAAATAAGACCTAATGATTCTTTAGATCTCCTCAGTGTCTGTTGTTATATTCCCCCTTCATTTCTGATTTTGTTAGTTTGGATCCATCTCTAGGAGAACTTTGTAATTTGTTTATGGAGGCACTTAGTCCTATGAACTGCTTTCATTGTGTCACATAAGTTTGGTTATGCCCTGCCTTTATTTTCACTGAATTCTTGAAAGCCTTTAATTTCTTTTTTTATTTCTTCCCTGGAACAGTGACCATTGACTAGAGAGTTGTTCAGTTTCCATGAGTTTGTGGGCTTTCTGTTGTTTCTGTTGAGTCCAGTTTTAATCCATGGTGATCTGATAAGATGCAAGGGATTATTTCAAACTTCTTGTATCTGTCGAGAGTTGGTTTGTGACTGATTTTATGGTCAGTTTTGGAGAAGGTTCTGTGAGGTGCTGAGAATAAGGTATATTCTTTAGTTTGGGTGAAATGTTCTGTAGATATCTGTTAGATCCATTTGATTCATAATGTCTGTTAGTTTCATTCTTTTTCTGTTTAGTTTCTATTTCACTGACTTGTCCATTGGTGACAGCTGGGTGTTAGAGTCTGCCAATATTAATGTGTGTGATTTAAGCTTTGGTAATGTTTCTTTTACGAATGTGGGCGCCCTTGCATTTGTGTCATAAGAAGTTCAGAATTGAGATGGCCTCTGGTGGAATTTTCCTTTGATAAATATTGTGTCTTTCCCCATCTCATTTGATTACCTTTGGTTGAAAGTCTATATTATCAGATGTTAGAATGGCTACCCCAGCTTGTTTCCTTGTTTCCAGTCTGTTTGCTTGGAAAACCCTTTTCCATTCCTTTACTCTGAGGAAATATCTATTTCTGTTGCTGAGGTAAATATGCAACAGAATGATGGATCCAGTTTACTTCTCCACTGTGTTAGCCTGTGTCTTTTTGTTGGGGAATTGAGTCCATTGATGCTGAGAGATATTAATGACCAATAATTGCTAATTCCTGTTGTCTTTATGTTACAGTTCCTGTATTTTCTCTTGCTATTGATTTATAACTTTATCTAATTATGGTCTGATTAACACAAGTCATTTTGATTGACTTTATTTGTGAAGACTTGCTTCATGGTTACACCACAAACACATCAATTATAGTGAGCAGTTTATAGGCTACCGAGAAAAGAGTGTATCTTGAAGCAGCTGGATGGCATATTCTCTATGTTCTTGTGAAGTCCATTTCATCTACAGAACATTTGAAGTCTCAAACTTTTTTTTGTCGTTAATTATTTTGTCTTGACATTCTGCATGTTGACTAAAGTGTTGATTTTTAATATCGTTTTCTTAATTTTTGATTTTAATGTTGTAACTGTACACTTTTTTTGTCCAGTTGTACTTATTTTATGAAACTGAGCATGCCAGCACCCAGTGTATTATATTTATAATTGTCCTATCTTCCTAATGGATCTGTTCTTTCATTAATACATAATGACCTTCTTTATACCTCTGAATGCAATTTTGCTTGAAACCCATTTTGTCAGATATGAGTTTAGTAGTCTTGCCTCTTCTAAATTTTTCAATTGCTTAGTGTATCTCTTCCCATCTTTCATTTTGAGTCACTATGTGTCTTTACCAATGGGATGTGTTTCTTGCAGACAGTGAATAGTTGGATCCTGTTTAATGTCATCAGCCAGTCTGTATTTTATTTGGAGTCAAGACCATATGTTTAGGGTTGTGATTGGGAGGTATTGACTGTATCTTTTGTTGGTTTTCTGGTTGGTTTTTATAATGTTTTTTTTTCCTCTGTATTGTGGGTTTGCTAGTTTATTTACTCTAAAGAGTTTTCACATAATTCACGTTTCATTTCTTTATCTATTCCTGATCCGATTTTCTCTTTCCTGTGGTCTTCCCTTTAACTATCTTTCCTTTTCCTCTGGGTGTAGGTTTCTTTGGGTGTGTTTTTCTGTACTTTCTTTCACAAGTTGCTCTGGTTTACACTCATCTGGAAGATATTTATTTACAGTAATAACCTTGCTGGATGTTATCATCTCCTTTAGCTCTATTTGCTTTAGGTCTTAGAATATATTGTTTTGTACTTTCACTGTCTTTAGGGTTTATTTTGAGGGCTTCGATAAATTTGCTTTCTTGAGTTAGCATTTTTCTTTTTTTTTTTTTTTTTTCCTTCCAGAGGGAAAATTTCATTTAATTCTACAAATTTACAACCTGCCCAAAAACAAACAACATGGGAAAACAACAAAAAAGTTGGCCTGATTCAGCAGAACTGGCTGTTGCCACCTAGTCAGGCCAAGTCCATCAAGCTGACCTCAGAACTTGAGGCTGAAGCCAGGGCCAGCAGCTGAGGCTCCTTGGTTGGTGGTGGTGAGGTGGAAGCCTGTCTCCTTCAGGTCATCATCACCCAGCTGGCTGTAGCCCAGGCCGCCCTCAGGGGGCCGTGGACTTGTGCCTCGTTTCACCCTCTGCTGCTCACTCTTGGCAGGCCATGTGGGGAACATGGATGGCTCGATGGGGAGGGGAGTCTCTAGGAAATACTCGTGCTTCAGACCATCTTCTGCGCTGATCCTCCTCCCGGGATAGTATGTCAGAAACTTGTTCATGAGATCAAATCCTTGATCTGATAACAAAGCCCCAAATCGCTTGCGGAGGTTGTTATAGGGATACTTGCTGAAGGTCATCTTCTTGACGGCTGGGAGGTCATTATAGCCAGGCCAGATTTTCTCACTGGGAGTACCCAGGTCCTTGAAAATCATATTAATCTGATCAGTCACTGACTTCCCAGGGAACAGAGGTTTCTGTGTCAGCAGTTCTCCAAATATGCAGCCCACTGACCACATGTCCACAGCTGTGGAGTATTCCTTAGCACCAAGCAGCAGTTCTGGGGCACGATACCACTGGGTTATAACAACTGGAGTGTAGGCCTTTAGGGGTGAACCATACTCCCGAGCCAAACCAAAGTCACCCACCTTGAGAATGCCAGCATGGCTCAGCAGAAGGTTAGAGGTCTTAAGGTCACGGTGTAGGATCCAATTGTCATGGAGGTGTTTTACTCCCCTCAGCAGCTGAATCATCAGAGTCTTCACCTCCCCTGGCAGGAAGGGTTGTTTCATGGTCTCCATTAGGCTCTTGAGGTCATGCTCCACACAGTTCATCACAATGTAGATCTTGTCCATGTTGCTTTCCACAACAATTTCTCTGACAGTGACGATATTGGGGTGCTGGGCCTTGAGGATGGTGTTGATTTCCCTCAGTGAAGTGATTGGGAAGCCTTCCTTCTCCTTCTCCATCTTTAACTGCTTCAGAGCCACAATTTCATCTGTTTTCTTGTCCTTTGCTCTGTAGACCACCCCATAGGTGCCTTCTTCAATCCTGTTCAGACACTGAAACTCCTCTACGCTCCGGCATCCCTGCAGGGCTGGTAGGTACTTGGGCAGTTCTTGTTTGAGCTCAATAGGTGACAGAGCTGGAGAGTCAGGCACATAGTCTCCTTCGGTAGGGGCACTGCTCTGTGCGGTCCCCTCACCGACTTCTTCTTCCCCTTCTTCACTCTCCCAGAATCTCAGTCAAATCGCGACTCTGGAACAACCAAGATGTGGTTCTCATTTTCTCTGTCTTCATCTTCACTCATTTCTTCGTCACTGACTTCTTCTGCAGACTGTTCTGAGGCTTCCTCAAAGTTGCTCCCAGTCTCCTCTTCCTCCTCTTCCTCTTCCTCCTCTTCCTCTGATTCTTCACTGATGCTTCCTTCTTCCTCTTCTTCCTCCTCTTCCTCCTCCTCCTCTTCTTCAGAACCTGAGCCTGATTCTGCTGAAGAAGACTCAGCTGAGCTGGTTTTCCTCTCACTGTCACTGATGTCCTGGAGGTCTGACAGCAAGTCTCTTTCTTCCACCTTCTCTTCTTTTACTGGCTTCCGGTTGTCTCCCAGCTCAAAGCGCTCTCTTGGTGGCCTCAGAGGGCTGCGGCTCCAGTGGCTAACCTTCCCCTTATCGCTGTAGTCCTCCCTCATGGTACGGTGATGTGCAGAGACTTCCTTCCCTACGTGCTTCTCTCTCTTTGCGGCGCTCCTCTGCCCTCCGTTCCCGCTCCTTTTGTTCCCGCTGTTCCTTCTGCTGCTCCCTCATTTTGCGCTCCCGCTCCCTCTTCCTTTCTAACTGCTCCAGGCAGTCCCTCTCCCTCCTGGAATGCTCTCTTGCCATTTCCCTCCTCTTCTGTCTTTCCCACTCCCTTCGAGCTTTATCTTGTTCTTCTCGATGGCGTTTCTGGCGTTCGTGTTCTCTCTCTTTCTCTTTTACTCTGGCATGCTTCCCTCCCTCTGCTGAATGGCTACGATGTCGACGTTTCTCTTTTCTTTTCTCATCTTTTCTGTGATGAGCCTTTTCTTTCCGAGACATTTGCTGGGGTGGTTTGATGGCCAGAGAATCATCCTCCTTTCCTCTATCTTTCATAGAATCCTCTCTTCTATATGGTGAGTTCCTGATTGTGATTTCCATTCGGTGATCTCTCAGCTCCCCCTCCTCCAGGGAATCCCTTTTGGAATCCCGGTCATCAGAATTTTTTAAGCGTTTTATCTCTGCTTTCTCCTCTTGCTCTTTCCTTCGTTTCTTTTCTTGGAGAATTTCATCTAACGTTTTCACTTTCCAAGAGTCCTTTTCATCACCCATTTGAGTTAAAACACCCTGCGCCGCTACAGCCGCCGCAGCCGGTCCCGGATCTAGGAAAAAACAGTGGCCGGCGGCGCGCGCCGCGATTGTCGTCACTTCCTTCGCGGAAGCGTTCTGATGACGTACCGAGTTAGCATTTTTCTATTGGTTATTTGTCCATCAGTTTAGTCAATTTAGCTACAGTATGTCATGGAATGATTTTCTTTTCTGGCCACATGTTCAAATCTAAGCTTGGATGTGAATTTCTTTTCTAGTCATAGCATGATTTCATTTAACAGGATTTTTTTTATTTGAATTTTAGTGTTTTTACTGATTTAGGGACTTTTATATGCTAGGTAGGTTCTCTACAAATTAGTTACATCTCCATTCCCCTGCTTTTTTTTTTTTTTTTTTAAACTTCATTTTATTTTATATGTTTAACAAACAGTCTCACTAAATTGCCCAGCTCACATGAATTTGCAGTGTAGCCCGGGTGGAGATTATGAGTGCATGCCACCATAGCTGGCAAGTTTAATGTCTCAGATAGTTGTGGTCATGCTTATTTATTTTTTGTTGCTGTTTAAATATAATATTTCCTTGATTTCTCTTCACTTCCTGGTGTATTTTACCTGTATGTGATTTAATCAGTTATTGGTGTTTTACATTGTTTTCTACTTTATGTATTTCATTTCCTAATATTTTTTTCCCCTCTTACATCTAATTTTCTTTGTCAAATTTCCTATCCACATTGCTACTTCCTTATCTAAATCCTGAATTGATTGACACATGTCATTAATTTGCTTGTTTATACCGTCTTTGAAATCATTGATCATTTATAACATGAGATGTCTGAGGCTACACTGTTGGTCACACTTAGGGTGGGAGCCTGAGTACGTTCTCCTTCCTTCTAGGGACTTCCCAGTTTGTTTGACAAATCTAATGGCTGCCTTCCGAGTGCACTGGATACGGAAGCAAGGAAAGCTAGGGATCACTGAGATCTGCTCCAATAGCCGAGTTTCTGTGTTTCATCCCTGCCAGAGCTCTGCACAGCCTGCACGAGGGGATCACAGACGTCTAGTGGTCCCCTAGATCTGGGCATCAGAGTTTTCAGTCAAATAACATGACGCAGAGCCAGCTCCAGAGGCTGAATGGCAGCACCTTGGCCATGGCTCAAGTTGTCCATTTCTAAAGGTATAATGTGCTGATGAACTTTATCCCTTGTCACAGAGAGTGGGGAAACAAAACACTTTCGTTTTCACAGCCTGGGCCTCCTGCCACCTGACCTTATCAGTATGTCCGCCTTCAGGTTTCTTCTTCTCTACAACTGCCTTGTATGGCTGTTTCCCACCCAGAGACTGTGGTCCGGTGTCTCCCTGCTCCCTGACTTGTTTTCAGAGCTCCAGAGCAGGTCAGTCTTGAACAAGCCCCTTTCTATAGGGAATCTGGCTGTACCACACTTGAAGATATGTGCTTGCTAGAGTTCATTTCTTCTTTATTTTGCCTTATTACAAGACGATGACAGACTATAGAGACGCTAATTTTTATTGGTTATTTTATTTTCTTACATTTCAAATGTTATCCCCCTTCCTGGTTTCCCCTCCGCAACCCTCCTTTCCTTTTCCCCCTCTCCCTGCTTCTATGAGGGTGCTCCCCCACTCACCCACCCACTCCTGCCTCAGTGCCCTAGCATCCTTCTACACTGGGGCGTCAAGCCTCCACAGGACCAAGGGCCACTTCTCTTGATGCCCAATAAGGCCATCCTCTGTTACATATGCAGCTGGAGCCATGGATCCGTCCATGTGTACTCTTTGATTGGTGGTTTGGTACCTGGGAGCTCTGCGGGGGGAGGGGGATTCTGGTTGGTTGATATTGTTGTACTTCCTATGGGGTTGCAAACGCCTTCAGCTCCTTCAGTCCTTTTCCTAACTCCTTCTTTGGGGTCCCCGTGCTTAGTCTAATGGTTGGCTGCAAGCATCCATATTTGTATTGGTCAGGTTCTGTCAGGGCCTCTCAGGAGACAGCTATATTAGGCTCCTGTCAGCAAGTGCTTCTTGGCATCAGCAAGTGTCTAGGTTTGGTGTCTGCATATGGGATGGATCTCCAGGTGAGGCAGTCTTTGTACGGCCTTTCTTTCTGTCTCTGCTCCACTCTTTGTTCCTGCATTTCCTTCAGACAGGAGCAATACTGGGTTAATATTTTTAGATGGGTGGGTGGCCCCATCCATCTCATTAAGTCTTGTGAAAACTTTGGTTTATCCTGTGGCTAGGATTGTGAGTCTTCCCCCACCAAGGCCACCTGGGTTACACAGGCTGTGGCTTTGGCGTCCTTCCTGGGACTAGGACTGGAGCTCTGGCTTGCTTATGTCACTGTTTTATCTCGTAGTTTGCAGTTTCTTTCCACCTTTTGCTTTCTTATCATCTTTTTATTTTTATTGCTGTTTTTCTTTATCTCCCTAGGATACAGCCTGTCCTTTGTTATCCAGACTCTTACTTTTACAAAGTTATATATTTTCCTCTTATTTTACAACGTTATATAGAGTGCCCCAAGTTCTCCATCTTACCCCAGGGCTTTTTCTGTGATTGTTACTCTTAAAACTCAGCTGCTAGGTCACTGTAGTTGACTACTTTTTTTTCTGATTTTCTGAAGCCAGGAAAAAAGTATGACACACACAGTAGATGGTTCACAGTAGGAATTTCTCAAGTGTACGAACAGTACACCTATAACAAAGAGAGTCTGCTGTTGTGGTTATTAGCATCTTTTCCCAAATCCTTTTCTTTTCCTAGTGGACTAGTGTTATGGTGAAATCCCCATGTTATGCCCTGTGTGAGTTCACTCGAGGGACAGTGCTTGATCCATGCATATATGCACTGGAATGTCCATCTGTCCATACATGCATCCATGCACTGGAATGTCCATCTGTCCATACATGCATCCATGCACTGGCAGTGTGCATCTCAGCAGCAGATTATGGTCTAGAGGCAGACAAATGAGACCTGTGGTGTTTTTGCAGCTGCTTTCTATGAATGGTTTGAGAGTGTAGGAATCTACATCTGCTTTTTAAACTCTTGTTATTTTATTTGTGGCTCTTTCTGAGATCTTATGAGCTCTGCATGATATAGTGAGAAGCAGCTCAAAGAGCCTAACTGAATCTTGCCTTTTTTTCCTTTTCTCCCCCGCTCTTTCTTTCATTTTAAGAAAGAAAGTCCTCTGTAGCTGTTCCTTCTAAATTCTAAAGTCTATTACCACTAAGGATAATTGGTACACGGTTGCCACAGAGTTAGCTCTGTGGCCCCAAATAACAGATGCACAAAGTATGAGTGATGTTCTAGGATCCCACGAGAGCCTAACCTTTCATAATCTCAAGTGTGAGTGAAGACGTGGCAAGATCAGAACTCAGTGCCAGCAGATACAGAGATAGTGAAAACCCCATTTCCACACTTTCCGATTTAGCCTCTTTGGGAGTGTGGCTCTGGGCTGGCCTGGCAAAAATACCTCCTGGCTTCTATCTACACACAGCTAAATGCTTCATTGTGTGGTCTGGCTCCTGCTGAACTGCAGTTAGAACTGTGGATGAAACTCTGTAAGCTTGAGGCTGCACGATTGAATCTGATAAAAGCAGTTATTGATGGGTTTCACTTTTCTCCATTAGGTCCCCAGTACTGTGGGATCTGTAATTCCCACTCCCTTGGGTGGAGTCTTCTGCTCTGTTTACTCACCATTCAAGTTCTGGCTTTAATTTGTTATGCATGTTCAGTTTCCTTTAAAGGACACTTCTGTAAAATACTCTATATCCCCAAGAATGGATCTCAAACAACATAGTTACAAGCAAAGTGGAAATTTTGCAAGATCATTTGGAAAGTTGAGTAACCCATTTTGGAAAGGTTAGTGTGGGTGTCAACCAGACAGTAGAATTCAATGTACCTGTGACTTGATGGTGTTAAACTGTTCAATTAAAAAAAAAAAAAACAACATGCAACGAGAACCAGGATTCTTAGACTTGTAAGTGGTGCCCCAGGCTTGATGCACTCATGATATAACTTAACACGAACCATATGCCTGAGATTTGTGCCCTGCAGAGCAACAGTTCTTCATGAAGGAGAGACCTGACGTTTGCTCTCACTTGCCCTGGTGTACCATTACAATGTTTAGGGACATTTTGGGGTATCACTACTGATAGATGCGGATGGTGGTGGGCTGTAAGAGGAACTTAGTGAATAGAGTCCTGGGATTTTTTTTTTTTTTTTTAACATCGTATAGCACACAGAACCATCCTCTTCCAGGATCCTTACCTGGGCCCAAATGTCACTGCAATCATGTTGAGAAATCCCAGTCCAGAGATTATTAGGAAGTAGTCTTGATTGTTGCTGTTAATGTGTTTTTTATGTTTGGTAGGAGAGGAGGTTTGCACTGAAAGAAAACTTTCATGTAGATACACATTTCTGTGTTATTCTGAGTCAAGTAAAACCTTAGTAAAATCTATGAATGATGATAATTCTATCAAAAGTGACAATCATGGGTTAAGGATAGATTATCTGCTCATGTCTTGGTGTCTAGGCTGTGCATCATTTGAGCAAGTTAAGAGTAGATTGCTCATGTCTTGTCTTGACTTCGAGGCTGTTTATCACTTGACTCAATTGAGAGTAGATTGCTCCTGTCTTGTCTTTTAGGTTATATTTCACTTGTTGACTGGAGAGATCTTGTTCCAGAAAATATTCACCTTATATTAGTGCATTAACATTAAACAGAGACTGCAGGGGAGCTATTGGATTCTAAATTGTTTTGACAATAGTTGTACTGAATGCCTCTGTCTATAGGTGGCATGGTATTATGATTAAGCAGGCACTTAGGAGCTAAACAGTTTAAAAATCACCTTGTTGGCTATTTACTTGAAGACTAACATACAAGGACTCTTACATCAACACTTTCTTCGTATGCACTGGCCCCCACAAGTCTCTGCTTCACACAGTGTTTTAGTTTTTCTTATGGTTTGGCTATGAGATATGTCCCACAGGCTTATGTTGAACACTTGTCCCCCAGCTGGTGATGCTGTTGTGGGAGGTTGTAGCATCTTTTGCTCATGGGACCTAGCTGGCATATCATGAGTAATCTTGAGGGCCATAGGCCGTCTGTGATTCTTCCCTGAGCCCTCTGTATTTTGGTTTGTGGGAATGTAAGCAAGTTGTGCCATAATCCTCCACTACTACATACAGCACCACACTCAGCCATGCCTCATGCCATGCTGGACTGTCTTCCTCTGAACTGTGAGCCAAAATCAATCTTTCCTCTCTTAACTTACTTCATATCAAGTATTTGGTCGCAGCAATGAGAAAAGCAATACAGCCCGCCATCTCCATTTACAGCCCCTATAAACTCTCTTAATGGTTAAATTTTGATCCTTTGGTTTTCTGTTCAAAACCCTCAAGTCTTGCAGCACTGCTTAGCTGAAGAAACCCGATTCCCATTGTAATCTTTCTGTGTTTGTCCTAATTCATCTTTCAAGCACGTGATTTCTCTACCTTTTATGCGTCTCCTTCCCCAGCCTGAACCGTCTGCCGTCTCCTAGCTCTTCTGCACCCTCTTGTATAGGAATTTATCTTGTTCCCTTTGCAAGGAAGCTCCATGTGTCGATCTGTGTTACCTTTGGTATGATCTAGCCACCTTCAGCTTGTATCTTGCTCACCCTCTATTCTGAAGACAGTAGCCACATAGAAGAAACTCTTGGCTTTGGTTTCAAACTCCGTGTTCCTTGGTAAGAGTTCCATGACAATGATGCTGTGATTACTGTCCGGGGTAGGCAGATCTTGGTTCAAAGGGCACTTAGATGAACTTAAGACTTGAACTTTTCTCCTTAACTACAGGAGGGCCAGGTTCAGGAGGTCTTCTGCTCTAGGATATATTTCCCCTTGGTCACAGGACAGGATGACTCATGACTTCTGACTCCTGTTGCAATTCTATATGCCTGCTACAGGGCTAATACTGATCATGATGAGCAAGCCATTCTAAGTGCCCAAGCACAGTGTCCCACATGTGGCAGTAAGAAATAAGTGCTGTTCATAGTCTCACTTCATGAACGAGGAATGGAAACTACAAAGAGATGCAATCACTTCCTCAAAGTCACAAATCAGAGTAGATGCAAAGAGTCACAATCTTGAGGTGAACACTCACTTTATTTCTTTCATTAAAACTCCACTCTTTGCTGGAGATCTACTGTGCATCCTGGAGAATCCAACCCAGAGCTTCTTTGGTGAGAGGGGAGATGGCGAAAGCCCCAGGCTCTTCAGCAATCTGGGGCTATGCAGTGGTACAGCCAAGGTTTTACCACTTTAATAAGTAAGCTTACCACGTTTCCCTTGCTTCAATACAGCCTGACGCCATAAGGAAGACAGATACGTCTCAGGTTTTTAATAATTAAGATGTGTAAGCTAGCAGCAGTTTCTGCAGATGTTTTCAATTTTGATGACCAATTGCATTTGCAGATGGAAGTTCTTTTTGTGGGGTTGAAGCACATTTTACTGTGGCTAAATTCACAGTGATTCATTAGGGTGGTGGAAAGCTGAGATATACATCTTTTTCCTGTGACCAGTAATAAACAGATGACAGATTTTTAGTTTAATTTTTGTTGAAATATATATATATAAAATTGATAATTTTAACTGTTTTAAAGTGTACAGTTCATTCACAATGTGATATAACCATTAGCACTATGAAACATTTGTAAAATTTTTTATTACCTCCAAAGAAAACCTACGTTCTTTAAGTAGTTACTACCTTTTACTTTTTCTAAGCTCTGGAAGCCATTAGTCTCCTCTGCGTGGTAGATATGCCTGTTCCGTACTGTCCTCATCATTCATGTGGCCTTGGCATCTGGCATCCTTCTGCATGACTCTGACAGTGAAATGCCTTAAGCATTTCATTCCTTCTTGTGGTTAACTAATACCTCACCGTATGGAAATACTAGCTTTCCTTTATCATTTGCTAGCTATCTTCTTGTCCTTTTCTATGGTAAACAGTTTGCTATGAATATTAATATGTATACTTTTGTTTTGTGCTCTCTTGGGCGTGTTCCCAGGGCCGGATTTTGTGAGTGGCTTGGTAATTCATGTTTGGTTTGTTAAGGAGCCACAAGATTGTTTTCCATAATGGATGGTCTCACTTCACAGTCTCACCAGTGCTGTATGAGGGCTCCAATTTCGTTTTGTTTTTTGCTACATTGTAATTTTTTGTTTATTTGATTATAACTGTTCTAATGCATGAGAAATGGCATACTGTGTGGTTTTTATTTGCCTTTCTCTAAGGACTAATGACATTAAACACTTTTTGATATGCTTGTTGGTATTTTAATATCTCTTTGAAGTGCTTGGGGGACGATCTGAGCACTTTACAAATCAGACCGTAACGTTTGGGTGGCTGATTTGTGTAAGTTCTTTCTGTATTCTGAATCTGAGACCTCATTACATATCGATTTGTACATTTTTAACATTTGGGGATTTTTTATTAAAAAAAAAAAAAAAACTCTTACATTGCCCTTTGACAACAAAGTTTTAAGGGTTTTGAACAAACATATTTTCCAATGAACACACTTTTCTTTCTTTGTGCTTTTTGCGGTCATATTCATGTTATCTATTCTCAAATTCAAGTTAATAAAGATTTTATTTATGTACTGTTATTACTTTATGATTACTACATTAAACTAAAAGCTGAAATATAAAAATTTAGCTCTTAACTCAGGCTTAGCTTCATTTAGAGTCGATTTTGACCATAGGGTCTAACTCTTTAGCATCTAGTCATTCTCCCAGTTCTTTTCTCCTTGACTAGTCTTGGCAAGCACTTACTTCTGGTGTGAAATTCTGTGTTGATCTACATCATGTTTTTATGCCAATATGTTGGCTCTTTTGATTACTGTAGTTTTGTGGAGTTGGGAGAAAACACTCCTTTTGGTTTTTGCTTTCTTTCATTGACTAGATCAGTCTCTTTTCAGATTCCGGTCTCCTTTCTTTGTTATGTTGTATGTTGTGTGGACACAGAACTGTCAATATTTGTCTGTAAGAGATCTCCAGAATGAATGGGAAGGCCTGAGTTTGTGATTACTGAGTTACTCACTGATACCATGCATTTTTTTTTTTAAATTTAAAATCAGATACTGTAGGAGCTTTAGGAACATACAACACAGTACACATCTTTTCCCATGTGCATCAGTGTAACCACATTGCTATTTTTCTAACTTACATTCTTTTCATAGTGGTAGATGAGACATAGGATATATATCCTTAAAAAAAACAAATAGGACTTACAACATAGAATTATGAGTTTTTACTTGGATCCGGGATACATGAAAGAAGAACAGCTACGAGATGCCAGCAATGATGTATTGAGGGACTGTCAGAGGGTACCAAGTCATTAAGCGTATAATAAGCACTGGCAGGAGTCAGGTAGCAGGCCTTCCCACACTGGGTTATTCCAATCCAGAACTGGTGACTGCGTCATACTTTTCTCCTGCTGTTTCCTCTCTGAACATCACCCTGTTTGAAATGTCTGGTGGAGTCTCTCACCACCTGTAGGTGACCTTGCTCACACCCCTCCCCAAGCCTCATTCCCAAATAAAAGGATCTCCATCTTTGTGTTGATTTCTTCTTCTGACATACAGCCTGTAGAAATACATGACTGCCACACTGCTGCCACTTCTGATTTTTCTCTACTTATTCACTTCGTTGCTAGTAAGAATATAGTGATCTCTCACTGTTAAGTTCCCAGTCGCCTAACTGAATCAGTGAATGAAATGCTACCAGTTGAGATTTGTCATCAAGAGTGGGGTAAACTGAGCTGAAAAATAAAACAGTACTACTGTCTTTAGTAGTAATTAAGAATCCTCTTTAAGGATGATGACTATGGGAACGCTTGCACTGGTGCTTTTTCAGCATGCACGGAACGTTAGGATGCATTTCCAGCACCACACATGCCGAGTGCCATAGTACAGGCCGAAAATCTCAGCATTTCAGAGGTAGAAACAGGAAGATCAGAAACTCAGGGTCATTCTCAGCGACATACTGTAGAAGGCCATCCTGAGGTATAAAAGAGACCCTGATTAAAAAAACAAACAAAATGAAACAAAATGAAAAGCAACAAACAAACAAAAAAACAAAGCAGTAAAAGAAATATCAAGGTTAATATAGACATACTAGACTATAGGAATCAATTTATAAAAAACTACAAGGGATGGTGGGGGGAGGTTGGCACCTTTAGGAGTGAATGTAGGTTAGAAACTTTGTACTTTTATGGAGTGGGAAGGTTGCTGAAGGCAACAGCAAAAATATAAAATAACAGACATGATAAGAGAAAACTGCTCAAGAGAAGACTTGTAGTGTTCAGAACTCATCTGGAATTAAAGACCTAATTGTATTGTTGAAGTAAACATTAGTAGAAGTGAAACAATTGAAAACTACCTTAAAAGTCTCTGGTTTTTATACTTTTCCAGTTGTCTTGCTCATTTGATCCTATCTCTCCAATGATAGAATATCAGCTCTATATTTTCCTTTTCCATTCCTTTATCAATTTACAGGTTCAGGTGCACCATTAATAATATGACTCATGCCTGGTTAATAATGTATGATGCTAATGCCTTGTTAATACTGATGATGTCATGTTGGCTCACAACTTGCAAACCTTTCCCTCCAGCCACTGAATTCTTTGCCTGCACCGTCACAGTTGCCACACTGGATGCTGATGACTTGGTTAAGAATTCCCACAGTTCTCCATACTGCAGTTTGACAAACACAGTAGGTGCTGCAGTGGGTTGGCCGAATGAGTTTCCCGTCAAACTGAGCACATCTGAGAAAGTCAGGAGGCACAGCCTTCCGTTTCCTATCCTGCATCTTACTCAAGCCCAGAAAACTTTGGAAGTAGCAATGTGAGGAAATGAAACTTTAATTCTGAAACCCAACCTTATGTAGAAAATAATTGTGTACAAAGTAAAAGACCCTTTAAAAGAAGTTTATAGACGTTTATTCTATATTTGCTAACTTTTACTGATCTACAGAGCATGTCAGTGATGACTAAGACTAATGCATAGTCTCTGAAATGCGGAAACAATTCATAGATGAAGACTGGCTATTTAATTTATTTTGATATGGTCATATTCCCAAGGCAGAAATTGCCCTCCTGTTGTCTCTTGGGTAATTATTAGACTGCCTATAGATTGTGTCTTCGTATTAACTACTGATGCTTGCCAACTTAACATACTCTTTGCTCTCTCAAGCACTGGGCAGGTTTGGCTCAACATCCCATCCTGATTTCCTTTAAATAGTTTGTATTTCTTGATAATGATACTGCTTGTGTTCTCATTAAATGGAAATTTCTTGTGACAAGTGTATGCAAATTTATTACAATTGATCTTTAATCACTTCTCTAAAGTAGCTTTTCCAGAACGGAATATATGCAAAAATCAAAGAACTCATAGCCAACCAAATTACTCAGTTGTTGAGAATATTCAAGAAAGTCAGTTCTATAGAGAGAGGTTTGCATCTGAGACTGGTAATGGGATGAAGTTAGTTTTTTTTTTGGAAACAGAGACAGGGCAAGATTTTCATGTTATAGGGGAATGGTTGCTCAAAGGAAATGATACTAAACATGTTTTTCAGGAAACAGTTTATATTATTGATTTAATGAATTATATTTTGTTTTTTTTTTCTTAATGAGATTCTATATGTAATCTTATATCAACTAGAAGGAGGTGTAGGCAAGCATTAGATGTGTTTCTGATTTTGCAAAACATTGATTTTGCAATTGAATAGCAGTATCTGATCCTGAGAAATGACACTTCCTTCTTTGCTCTCAGTCTTCACATTCTTTTCTAGTATACCTAGATACTTTTGGGGATATGAGTGTCTTGTCTGTTCTGTAATTTTAAAGCCATATTGTCATTACTGGTCCATAGGGAAAACCCAAGGCAATAAGCAGTATCTAACTAACTCGCCAAGATTTAGATTACAGGTTCAATTTGCTCACCTACACATTGATTTGAAAAAAATAAACAATGCATTGAATACATCCAGGGTCAGCAGAAGGACAATGTGGTTCTTGCTTGCTACTTCTATTTCAGTACAGTAGACAGGTGTTACATATGCAGTGACCCTGTGTGTTAAATGCTGGGGACAAAAAGAACTGAAGATAAAGGGACTTCTTTTATATGTTTTATATGTTGTGGATAGCCTGGCCTTGTATTTTAATGTTAATTCCACTTTCCTGGGAGGGGCTGCAGAGGAGGAGTGAGTCAGGTCACAGGTGACTATTGAACCTTCTGCCCACCCTAATTTGTAAAATAAAGGCTAGAGCCAGTGATTGGGCAGAGAAGGGGAGGTGGAGAAATAAAAGTTGGTGGAGAGAGAGAATCATGGAGGAGGAAGACAATGGAGGAGGAAGATGACGGAGGAGAAGATGACAGAGGAGCAGGAGTGGAAGGACAAATGCATGACTTGGAAAACCTGCAAGTTATAAGGGTCTCATAGCTGGGGAACAGAGTAGTATAGTGGTGAATCTGCCAATCTAGGCATGCAGCTTATATTCATAATTATTGAGTTGTATTTTCCTTGACCAGTCATATTTGGTTGGAGATTTACAGCAGCACAGTGACCCTGTGTGTTAAATGCTGGGGACAAAAAGAACTGAAGATAAAGGGACTTCTTTTATATGAAGAAGTGAAGGGAGTCGGCCTCTCTGAGTCAGTGCCCTGGACTTACGGAGAGGACGTTGAAGGGAAGCAGATTGGAAGCCTGACAGTGCAGTAAGCACTCTGAATAACGAAGAACTGAAGTGTAAGAGTTCAGATGTGAGGGCTCGTGTAGCTGGATAATTTGAGGCTGGGCGTTCAGAGCTGTGGTATCTGCAGGATGGGACATCTGACATCTGTTCATGTGTGGAGAGCCCAACTTGTTGTCTTTTCACCTGGTGCTGCTAGGATGCCTTGGTAGGGACCATGATCTTCTCTGAGCCAATGGGAGAACGTTTCCCAGATGGGCAGGTCCGACTAAGAGGCTGAGACTCGCCCCTCACACCCTCAGGTCTCACTTTTGACCTTCAGTGTTCTCTCTAGAAAATTGTAACAGTGACAGAAGTGTGGTTTCCTCAAAGAAAGCTGCTGAACACTTGGCAATTAGCATAGCGGCCGGTATGTGGTAGACGCAGAATACACAGTTTCTCCGGTTCATCCAAACATCCGTGGAGTTTGGATCCACTTTGGAGTGGAGCTTGGCGCCTTCCTTTCTGTAAAACCCGTCATGTTCAGAAATGCACTGCCCATCTGTCTGTGGTCTGGCTTTTGTTTTGGCTTACTATAAAGTCTCATAAAAGACGAAAGGGAATATTTTTTTAAATCTTCCTTTCCACTGTTTTCTATTAGGTGGTGGAAAAAAAAATCCTAGTTCTTCGCCTCTTGGGATCTTATAAAGAATCTGAATGCTTGAGCAGATGCAGGAAGTTCTGAGGCAGGCACTTTAAATGCTTGGTCATGCATGTCTCGATTGCCTTTCTGTACACCTTTGCAGGCTGGAGCTGCATTATCTATTACAGACCCTTCTGTATCTTTGTAAGCTGGGAAGTCTAATCTAGTCTCCTCATCTCATCATCCGTGGGGGTTTTTCTCTAGAGACAAGAGCTCTCTTTAAATGTTAACAGTTTTGTTGGTCCATTTGAAGCTTGGAAAGTATGCACAGCAGAATTTTGCATATATAATTGAT
Source organism: Mastomys natalensis (assembly GCA_021653895.1). Taxonomy (NCBI): domain Eukaryota; kingdom Metazoa; phylum Chordata; class Mammalia; order Rodentia; family Muridae; genus Mastomys; species Mastomys natalensis. The sequence continues at coordinate 383,941 of JAJTUV010000822.1, forward strand.
GAGGGCTGGTCTCTTGCACTTTGGCACAGTTTTGTGTGCCTGTCACTCAGCACTTACATTAAGACTTATGGAAAGGGTTTTTCAGCTGTTTCTTGTTCATTTTCTCTCTCTCTCTCTCTCTCTCTCTCTCTCTCTCTCTCTCTCTCTTCTCTCCCTCCCTCCCTCTCTCTATCCATCTATCTATCTATCTGTCTATCTAAGTCTCTGTTTTCAGGGACAAATAGTACCAGGAGTTAATCACACAGATCTTTCTGCTTTATGGCTTCAGCTAAACACTACGAGGTTTCCAACACCAAGAGGAGAATTCAGTGTAGTCTCTTTCTCATCACAATAAATTTATTTGCTTATAATGTTACCACATTTTCCAAACTCTGGCTGAAAAATCTGCTCCTTGGCATGCACATTGACATTATATATTATATGGTGATAATTTAAGATGTTTATCAAGATAAGAAAAAAATGGAATTACGTGCTAAATGAAATATCTGGTTAAAATATGGAGACTTCACAAACTTGCTCCCAAACACCTTTTCCAACTATCTAACAGATAACCAAGTGCAAGAAAACAGTTAAAGAAATTTACTAATGGATTTCTCACTTTGACCTTGGACAATCAATTGACTTAAAGTCTCTAAGCCTGAATCTGCACAGTTGTAAAAAGAGGAATGGTGTTTGTCTTCTTGAAAGCCAATGTTTTGGCTTAACAAACACAGGTCAATAAATCCCAATAAATCCCCATCAGCACACTAAAGGACAGAAACAGTATGGTTTAACTCAAGCGTAGAAGGACCTTGCATAACAAAGGGTGTCTTGCTCACCATGTTGGTCAATAGCTAACACTAATAAGGTCACAGGGTTTTGCTTCCCGCCCCCAAGATCAGGAACTAATTGGAGACCTCATTTTTAATCCAACAGAGTACTGGGAATTTTAGGCAGAGCAGTTGGAGATGGAAGAGAAATCAGAGGACGTATCTCAAATTCTCACTGTTTGCAGATGACATTATCTTAGCTACAGAAATCTCATTCTACCGCTGCAAAATACTGGCCCCTTCCCCCCAAAACCCCTAAACTCAGCAGGACAGATAAATGTATTTAGCGAATTGCAAAGTGAAAGTATTTTGGTGATTGCGGGCCAAGGAGTGTCAGAAAACACCACGCAACAGACATCACACAGAGATTTATTGGGTAAACTCTGTGTGTGTGTGTGTGGGGTGGGGGAGGCACAAAGTGACTAGCCCTGAGCAGGAGTGGAAACAGCAGCAAACCAGGTCCAAATGGCTGGCTTTACTGGGGGGGGTATGGAGCATGCGCATAAGGAAAGTACAGCCTCCAGGGGTTGGGCACAAAATGGCTACCTCTGAGCTGGAATGGAAACAGCAGCTGGATGAAACAGGTTGGGATGCGGGCTTTATTGGGGGCATATGAAGCATGAGCATAGGGAAAACACAGAAACTTGCAACAGTGGAAATGCGTTGCATTGTCTGTTAGTGGTGATGGGGCTGTGTGGGCGGAGTCATTGAAGGCCGAGTGGTGGAAGCCAGAGCCACTGGTTCTGGAGTTTGGGCAGTTCTTAGTTGACTAACACAGAGTACAAAATCAACTAACAAAGATCAAGAGTGTTGCTTTCTTTTTTGTTGTTGTTGTTTTTGTTTTTTTTTGTTTTTTGCTTTTGTTTTTCGAGACAGCGTTTCTCTGTATAGCCCTGGCTGTCCTGGAACTCACTCTGTAGACTAGGCTGGCCTCGAACTCAGAAATCCACCTGCCTCTGCCTCCCAAGTGCTGGGATTAAAAGCGTGCACAATCACTGCTTCTAACAATAGTGGATTATGTGTTTTAAAACTCAAGAAAGCAAGTCTTATTTATAACGGCTATGAGAGAAAACCCTACAAATAAATTTAACATAAGTAGTATGAGATCATTATACAAAATAATCAAAGATCATTGAAAGAAATTTAAAAAGTAGGACATTTTGAGTTCATGCTTTAGAAAAAGAAGTAGTATTGTTAAAATGTTCACTCTACCCAGAGTTATCTACATATTCAAGGCAATCTCCATCAAAACACAAATGACATTCATTTTAGGATTATAACAAAACAATCTTAATATTTATTATAGAGCCATAGCAACAACATCAACAGAACTGAAATAGCCAAACCCATCTTGACCAAAAGGAACAAAGCAGGAGACGTTCTACAATACCTGATTTCAAAATACAAAGCTATGGTAATCAGAACAGCATGGTATTTACATACAAACAGATGCACAGCCTAGTGGAACAGAACAGAGCCTGGAAAGAAACCCACACTTCTCTAGCTAAGTGACTTCCAACAAGACTGAAAACACGCCCTGGAGAAAGAGCAGACTTTTCAAGAAACAGGATTGAAAAAAGTGGACATTCCCATGTGGAAGGCTGAAGCTGGAAGTCCAGTTACAGAAGTCAGCAGGCAATGGAGATGAAAGACTCACTTGAAAGCTGAAACTGTGAAAGTCCTTGAAAAAGACATAAGGGAAACACTCCAGGAGAGTAGAGTGGGAAAGGTTGTTTCCAGACAGGACCCCAGGAGCACAGGAGAAGCAGAAGGAGACATATGCTCAACAGGTACACAAAAAAGTGTTCTCCATTACTATCAGGGAAGCACAAATCAAAACCCCACACTGGGTACAACGGTGGCTATTATCAAAATATTAAGAAGTAACAAGCACTATCAGAATATAGGGGAGAGGGGAGCCTTAAACTGTTAGCAGGAATGTTAGTGTAGACAGATGGAAAATAACAGAGATTCTGCAAAAACAAACAAAGAAATAAAAGCTAGACTACTACATGATCCATCCATTCCACCTCAGTGAAACCGACATGTTGAGCAGACATGTGCCCTCCCACACTCTGTGGCATTGTTCACAGTAGGCAAGACATATAAACAACATACATGCTCATTAACTGATGAATAGATTGAAAATGTGGTACATATATACCATGCAATGCCATTTGGGCACGAAAAAGAGTGAAATTCAGTCAAATATAGCAGAATGGTTGGAGTTGAAGGTAGTTATTTCCAGGGAAAGAAGCCAAGTACAGAAAGACAAATAGCCCATGAATTTCACTCATAACGTGGAGCATAAAACACTTGATTTAAAAAGCTTTTGAACACAATCGTAACCGGAGGTTACCCTCCAAGGGCACTAAGTTATAGGTCACTAAGGGCACTAAATTATAGACAGCAGTGACCAGCTTCTGTTTGCTAGTGCCTAACCTGCTGACTGTAGACAACAATACTCATTAAAAAGAAAACGAAAAGGAGCCTGAATGTTTTCATCATAAAGATCTGATAAATTATTAAGAGACAGATCTTTTTAACCTGATAAATATCATATAATGAATAAATGTATCAAAATGGTACCTCATATGTGTACATATAATTTTTGTGTTTTTATGTGCTGATTAAACACATATAAAATTTAAAAACAAAGTTAATTCTTACAAGAACAATATAAAGTAAAACCTGGAATAGGGCAGGGCACGTCTTCATATTCTCTCTCTCTCTCTCTCTCTCTCTCTCTCTCTCTCTCACACACACACACACACACACACACACACACACACACACAAAGAACTAGCAAAACAGAGAGGTCAAATGAGCATTGATCTATAAATATTATCACAGTAGTTAAACATGGAGGCACTGCTAAATTTATTTAAAGGTTACTAAGAATACAAAACAACCCATAATTAATCTAAAATAAAATTGTCCGTTAGAAAATTCTTTAGGAAAGTTAGATTTAAAAAAATTCATGAAGGCATGGCAGCGTCTGTGAGAAAGCATTTGAGTTCTGCAGTTTACTTGATGATGTTGTGGGACCTATGGCCTGGCGGATTATTTATCATCAGGAGCACCTTAGGAGTAACTACGAATTCAGAATTTCCTTTCTTTGGATTGCTGTGGATTATGTGGGGGCTTCAATCTGCTTAGGGGAGCTGTGATCCACAGAAACAGAAATGTTTCAGGTTGCAATAGAATTTATGATTCTGGGGCATGGCTCCATGTCTTTGCTTTCTATTCTGGATTTTTCTTACATGGCTGGTTTGGTGGGTGTTTCCTCCTCCTCCTCCTCCTCCTCCTCCTCCTCCTCCTCCTCCTCCTCCTCCTCCTCCTCCTCCTCCCTCCTCTTCTTCTTCTTCTTCTTCTTCTTCTTCTTCTTCTTCCTTTTCTTCCTCCTCCATCCATTCAAAGTTTTTATTTTGTCAAAGGACACACTCTTCAAAATAAAGAGACTCTTCTTTGGTCTTTTGAATGAAAAACTCTGCTCTTGCCACACTAAAAACTATGAAAACAAATAGACAAGCAAGGGAAGCTGTCTGAAGTCAGGAGGAAGGCATGGGATACATACTTTGTGTTTGTTAATGGGACTCTGCTGGGCAGCTGCATGGACCAATGAGATTGGAGAGTATGAAGAGACAAAATTCAGAAGTAGCACAAATTTACTTACAGAGAATCCAGACCAGACCAGTCACAGTTTTGTTAATCTCTGGCAGATAAGTGCAATTACTCTGTCATTAGTGGTTACAAATGACTTATGATACACGGGAGGTAAGAAACAACTTCCTTCTGTCCTGTTGAGTTCTAGTCTGATGGTTTGTGTAGCACAGACAGAGGGAGGAGAGACCAGGAGTCATGGTCACTCCTGAGATTCTCCCAACCAGGCTCCACACCGATGCTCCCAAGGTGGCAACTCTGCTGGGCCTTCTGTGTCCCTCATACCGAGCACAGTGTGTGAAGCCAACATGTTTGGCCCAATTGACTGCTTCTATCTCCATCTTGCATGGCCACAGCCAGAGTGTTGGATCTGAAGCAACTCTGATCACTCCTTCCCGTCCTTCATCTCCCTGCGCCCACTTCCTCCACTTGGGTGTATGTTACTGCCCTTTCCTGGGAGTCATTGGCTTCAGCATTTCAGCCTCCATTTTCCTGGCTGGGTTTCCTGTGCTGCCTTCCATTTTAAATACACAAGCATAAAGAAAGACCAAGATACCTTAGATTTTGGAGCACAGATTCTGCTCCCATAAACAGAAGGTAATCACAGGAGATCCACAGAAGAAAAAAATGAATATAACCATAAACACAAGTGTGTAATTTATCAGTTTCTTGCAAACTCATCTGATGCTTTTTCATTTGTACATCCTTACTGTTACCATCAGGTTTGCTAAGAGGAACTATGTTTCCATTCACACACACACACACACACACACACACACACACACACACACACACAGTTGTGCCATTAGCACCAAGTGTATAGCTCCCAGTAAATATTTGTTAAAATGAGAACAAATAATCAGAGAGGTTGAGTGGAATCATATGGTTATAAAATAAAAAAACCTTTTCAAGAAAAGTGTGGAAGAATTAAAGTTTGATTAATTCTAATAGGTAGAGGAAGGACAGAGACTCGAGTAGGATCTGAAAAGAACTTAGAGACAGATGTGTAGTGGAATTGAAGAGATGGAGACTTCATGGAACCTTTGATGCCAGGATGGACAGGGCAGACAAGAGCAGACAGATATGGGCTTTTCTCTCAAACATGTGTTAAGTCACTTCTACCTGTCAGATCACCTGGCAGAACTTCTGCCTCCCACATGGTCTCATCACCTCAGGGCAGAGCCCACTTCTGAAGCAGGGCTGGAGCTATGCAAAGATCAAGGACTGGTGTAAGGAACCAGACCCTGAGTCCTTTTCTGGTTAAAGTTGATTTCAAAGTTTTCATTCATGGAAATGTACTCAGAGTACTCCTGATTTTTCTAAAGGAACTGCTTCTGCTATTCATTACATGGCTTTTCCATATGAGATTCTTGACTAACTGGCCAGAAAAGGGGTGTGATTTAAAAAATACAACTCATCCATATATTCAAAGGATAATAGAGTTTATGGTGTTATTACTGAGGGTCGTTAGCATTGGTGAGGCTTGTACTGCTGTCGAAGGTATGAAGAAGGATAAGAAGGGGTGAGTTCCCCCGACTTTGATTCCAACAGGTGGAGGTAATGGCAGTAGGGTATCTTGAGTTGGAAGAATGGGCTGCCCTGTGTCTCTGAGGGTTTTCATTCTGAATAATCATTGAGTAAGCATGCTGATACTGCGTGTGTCTGCCCTGCTGGGATTGTTATCTTGGGTTTATGCACTGTGAATCCAACACTCACTTGGCATCACTTCTCTACAGTTATGAAGGCCTAGAAGTGGTTTGTGGTGTTTTGGAAAGACAAGATTTCCCAGAAAAAATAGCGGAGAAGTTTCTTAGACTTGGAAAGTACCAGCTATGCAGTTTTTAAAAACAAAAGTCTGGTTTCAAGTGAATCCTGCTCATTGTAGCTGATCTGGAAGATGGCTGGTGTTCTACCACATGCTTTGGACCATTTGAACCTTGTCCTGTAAAGGGTCATGTTGAACTATTAATTATGCTGCCCAAGTCAGAGAAAACAAGATCTCACTTTACATATTCTTTCCCTTTCTCCAAGCAAGCTGGAGCACTGGGTGGGGCAGTGTGAAAATCTATAGACTCAAATCCACAAATATGCAAAACATCTTTATGTACTTAGAAATAAACATCAAAATGTAAACAAAATGGGAGAGGATAACAAATGTGACCAAGGTGTGTTATTACCAATGCACATAGTATGAATAGAAATGGAAGACAGGAATTCTTAGATCTCTACAGTGAGTGGTTAACAGGCACTGGCAGGAAAAATATTTAAAAGAAGAAACACAAATGAACAATATGGGATTATAAACACTGGGAAGGCAGAGGCAGGGGGATTTCAACTTAAAGGCTGATCTGGGTTACAAAGGAAGACTTTAAAAAAGAGGAAGAAGGAAGAAGGAAGGAAAGAGAAGTAGGAGAGGAAAAAAGGAAAGAAGGAAAAGGTAAGAGAAAGGAAGGGAGGGAGGGAGGAAGGAAGAAAAGAAGGAAAGGGTAAGAGGCAGGCAGCAGACAAGTCAAAACTACTTTGGTAATTTTGTATATTAAATAAATAAAATGAAATTTAAGGCATGGATAAAGTTCTATTTTTTATCTAAACTTAAACAGTCCTAGTATATGGGAGTGATAAAATAAAATTTACTGCACTTTCGAAAGATGAGTTGATAACTTGACCCGTAGTCATGGCCCATCCTTGGTCTCATACTCTTGTGCTCTGGAAATATGTTCCAAAATAAGTCATATTTAAAGAAAAAAAAAGGTCAGGAAAACACCTATGCATGTCTTCTGTGATGTTATTTGATGTGGGAGGGAGACAAGTCTAGTCAGTATGTTTTATTTTATTAATTATTTATTTTTTTCATTAATTATTTATTAATTATTTATTTAATTCATTAAACGTTTTGCTTTTTGCACGAGGTGTCTTGATTGTATGTACTGCTCCCAGCTCTTTCCAGAACTGCCCTCATTGGTTTCTCTGCATTTCTTTAATGATTTCTCCTTACATCCCTGGCGAGGATTCTATGTTCCCTGGCAGATCCCCCTCCAGGTACAGGATAGTGTTCGTGTTCTTGGAATGACGACATATTTGAAAGGACCAGTGGACATCAGATTCTGAGATGACCATGATAATAATAGAATAAAGCAATGTGAAGAATTCTGGGGCCTTTCTTGTTTTCCTTCTGTTTATCTACATTTATTTTTTCAAAGCTAACGATCCCAGCCTGAATATTTCCACCTCCCTCCCCACAACCAGCTGCAACTCTCCTGCCCTGGATTTGTTCTGTGTTTTCATTTCTGATGGGGTGTCCTTTGCTCCAGTAGCAACTCTTGAAAGGCTAACATCTATTTGTTTATAAATTTTCTCATTTGTTTAGCAACTTAATTGCCTGCTGGAGAGGCTATTTTAGATCGTGGTAAGTCTTAATACCATTTGCAAGTTTAACCCACACATGCAAATAAATTTGACTAAATTTGGTAAAAATGACTGGGTTTCAATCTGTTGGCATTTTTGCATCTTTGGCTGTTAGAATCAGTTCTGAATAAAGAGTAAGAATTCCTAGCTTATATAAGAATTCAAGTGGGTTTTAAACTCTCTTAAAAATCTTTAACAGAAATAAATGAAGGCTATCTTTGCACTTTTACCTACCTAACAGTTTATTTTATTTTTGGAATTTAATTCATCAAGCATTTTCTAGAATACTTGGGTTTATCACAGATATAAAGGGTGAAAAGCAAATGTCTTCTTTTGTCTTGAATTCAGTAAATTGAACACGTTGTTATGTGGTGTTATGAACAAATGGCAGCCTTAGATTGAGCACACATTAACTTGAACTATGCAATGTGAGTTATTTTAGGCTGTTTGCAATGTACAACAATGGCAACCAGTATGACTAATGGTTTTCTTAATCTCAATGACTTCCCTCTACAAATCTAATATTGCCATCCCAGTTGAGACAGACTTTGTTTATTAACTTCTGGGAGCCCATCTAGCTAATAATGGGCTTCCAGGACTATCTGGATAGGCCATATACCATGCTGTAGGGTGACAATTTTCTTCTCAGGGGATGATTTACCTGTTTTGAAAACTCAGGAGCAAAGGAAAGCTGTGAAGAATACTGGGAAGGCCTTTGTTTTGCCAAAGATCAGCCTTTCTCAGTCTTTGTACCATTTGAACAGGTCAAAAATTGAACAGGAATGCTCCACTGCTCCATCCAGGTTACAAGGGCTCGCCGAAGCCCTGTAGGATGCCAGCATCAGTTTGGGAAGGGATATAACTATGCAAGGACAGTGCCAGAGTCTGTGGCATTGAGGGTGAAGTCTATCTGCGAAAATCTCTCGAATAAGTAACACATTTCCAACAACAATGAATTAATTTCACAAATATTTATGAAGCTCTGCTGTAGGTCAGACACTGGGTTAAGCTCTGCATCCAAGATGGATCAGTAAACACAGTATTCATTCGTCTTGGCCTCCTGAAATAGAACACTTAAGTGACACATATTTGGCGTTAAATATAAAGCCCTTCGTAATTATCTCCAATTTGTTTCGCTTACTGCTGTTGGATCAAACTCTGTAAGACTGGAATCTGATTACGTCACTCCCCTTGCTTAAAAACCCTGAGTGACATTACCATTGCCTAATGAGCAAAGAGCAGATTCCTTAGTCCAGCTCTGTGCTCTGACCTTAGATTTGGTTTCCTGTCTTTCCTACTCATGTGTCTTTGATTGTAGCCAAACAAGAGGGCAGCATTCAGTGACCTCCCCAACCAGCTTGTGCTTCCAGGCCTTTGTTGTTCAGCTCACATGCCCTCTACTTGTACTCTTCTCTACCCCACTTGTCCTTTGGTCTTCTTCCTTAGATGTCATTGCCCCCTCAAGCACAGTGTGCTGCTTTTAAGGACAGGATCTCCGTATGAACCCCAACGTTCTTGTGAAGCACTAGAGTCAGGTAGAATTGTATCTAAGACACTGTGAAGACATCTGGAGTGCTTGTCTCCAGATAGTTGAAACTGGGATTAGGATTAGGTCACCATTTTCACATCTGCCCATTTACATCCACATGTTTACATAAAACATTTTCCAGAGTTATTTTCTACTTGTAAAGCAGAAAATAACAGAAGTGCAATCAAAGCTATGACCTCTGCATTAGACTGAACCCCAACTGACAGGATTCCTCTACAAGTCCTTTCTGGGATAAGCAAGAACACCAGCCTCTGTAGCCATCATTTCTGCTCTACAAGGCCAGGTTAGCAATATTGGTTTCTCTGGGTCTAGTCAATGAATCCTGAGGGCTCCTAGACGTAGGCTATAGTTTCTATCATTTCTCTTGTCTTTGCTTTCTTAGCTTTGCCTCAGGGATTTGGTCTGACAAGTGTCTCCACTTCTGTCATTGACCCACTAGCAATGTTGACGGTCCCATTTTTAAAGCTGAGATGCACTATTATTCTGAGTATGTGATTTCGAGCCTACAAAGGTAACCCAAGAGTATGGTGGCCTCATCCTTTAGAACCCAGTCATCCATTTACTGCAGTGACCAACTTGAGGTGGCACTGTCCTGTGCTAGGATGAGTTTCTTCATTTAAATGACAGTTTCCAACCTGAGCTGGGGCTACTGTTACTATTCTTAATGGATTCATCTTGAAAATTGTATTCAACACATTTCTTTGCATTGTTTTGTCTTAAACCTTGAAACACGTAAAGTTTTTAATTCAGCTGGCACTTACTGAGTACACGGTGTGCCTCAGACTCTAGGCTGGACTGAGAATGTTCCATTAGACGTTTCCAGCACCATAAGGCTATCCCCATTAGTCCTCTGTTGTAGATGAGTGAACCCAGGATCTAAACGTTATCTTGTCCAAGGTGACCAGACTACTAAATAGTGTCGCTGGGATTGAAAGTCCAGGTCTTTTTCATTGGACCACAGAGCTCTCATTCCTTTTCTTGTTTCCTGGGGCTCCCTAGTGTGGACGCTACCACAATCTACCAGACTTTACAATCCCACAGCAACATTTGGCATTGCTTAAAGCTGGCGTCTGATGATTAACTGAGAGGCTGTTCCTAACACTACCACAGTGTCAGTGAATGTCTTTAAGATTTGTGAGACCTGAATGCTAAAAGGCACCTCTCTGAGCATGCTGGTGCTTAACCCTCCTTCCTAACTCCAAGTGCAGAGGGGGAAAAAAAGCGTACTTTTTACAACTTAATTTTCTAAGTGACTCAGACGTCTTTGGGGGCTTCTTATTTTGTCTGTTTTCTTGAGCCCTCTAAGGACTAACCTGCTGGAGAATGATGGTGATTGTTTCCAGATGTTGAGCTTTGATTGCAAGTAGAGTAAGAACAGCCAAGCAGCGGTGGGGCTGGCCTTGCTGAATGGAAAATATTCAGACACCACCAGGGAGCCCTGCCAAGCCTCTTGCAATGTTTTATTTGTATTGATATGTGCTTGGCTCAGCCAACTCAGCCTGATGTTTTGAGGCTGATTAGAATGACTAGGCAAAAGAACTTGGGTGTTCTCTCTTTTCTCTATGTTCCCTTAGTATCGAACAGATTAATTATAAAATCAATTATGCATTTTGGTAAGAGATTGAAAAACAATGAGACTTTTAGAAATATATTAAGTATCTTAAATTGAGTAAATCAAAAGAAAAATGAAAAACTAAAAAGAAATTCTGAGTGTTGAGAGAATTTTTCTCTTCTTAAAGACCTCATGTAACTTGAAGAAACCATAGATTCACAACAAAATCATATTGATTTGAAATTTTCATCTTTTGCTTTGAAAAACACAGTTCACTAGTTTCTGTTATATTATGGAAATTCCTGGCTCTCACAAAGGATATTCTTGAATTTCTTGCAGCAGTAACTGTTCAGCAGGTCTTCCCATCTCTCTGAGTTTCTAAGGAGGAGGGGATCCTTTGAGCTCTCAAAGTTTCCCTTGCCATAATAATTTTCATTCTTACCAAAAGTGTTCAAAGACCTTTTATCCATACCCTCATCAATACACACTGTTTTCATCCTTTTGTAGCCATTCTGGCTACAGTGAGATGATATTTTATTGTGTTTTTTTTCTTTTAGCAATTTTGGGGTTTATTAAGACAGTCATAGATTTAAGTGCAGGGAGAGAGAGAGAGAGAGAGAGAGAGAGAGAGAGAGAGAGAGAGAGAGACTGACTTAGTGAGAATTACACAGCAAAGATGATGTGGGTGGTATTCTTAAAAGAGTCATGAAACATTGTCTAATTGCTAATTGACACTGTGAAGTGTCTTAAAAGTAGATCTGACTTTGGAGGCTTCTGAAGTGAGGTTGCTAAGAGAGGGATTTCTAATCTCCTCTTTTGTCCTTGTCTTCCCCTTTCCTTTGCCCCCTCCTCTGTCTCCTCTTCTCTTTCTTTTCTGTGGTAATAAATGAACTCAAGCTGGTTGCTAGGGGTACTGGAGAGAGTTAGAGTCTGATGAAACATAGGTCACAGGAGCCCAAGGGACTCTTCTGCACCGGGTCACAAGAAGTTGAAGCCTCTATGTTGACTGTAAGCAAGGCTCCTGATCTTGTTTGTGAGTCTCAGAAAGTCACAAGTTTACAGTTGGGAAAAGAATAAGGTTATACCCAACGGTCACACATATTTAGATCTTAAGCATAGTTCAATGCCTCTTTTATGTGTTTACTTGAAAAAAAGTCTAGAAAGAGTTAATATTTTCTTTATGTACAGTCCTCAAAGCAAATTTTGTTAATTGTATGAAAATCCTCACCTGTCAACTGCTGAGAGGTTTTAATCTGAGTCTTGGATGAGCTATTTCTTTATTATTAATATTCAACTAATATCCTTTCTATATCCAATTCACTTCCTCTTGTTTAATACTGCCTCGGTTTCCCTCCCTGCGACTTGGATACAGTCTTAGGGAGTGTGGAGACCGAAAGTCATTTCCCACTGCTGAGCAAAGACAAAGGTTCTGCCTGTGTGAGAATCCAAAGTCTTGGTCTGTCTGACCTAAGGGGGCAGCAGAGAGTCTCAATGTGGAAACTGAGTCAGCATTTGGTAGGAATCTGACAAAGAGGGTGTCATTACCTGAGGGCATCAAACTATATAAATAATAAGCAGGCAGTAGTTTTTATGACTAATTTTAAGATTCGTCCCCAAAATACTAGTCTTTTTCTACAATGGTGTACCTAAGAACTATTGGAATTTGACAGAGGCGGAATTTGACAGAGATCTGAGAATGTAAATCTTGGAGGAGTGAGGACAGGCACATTGCCCCATTTGTCAGGTCTACATAGAAGGACATTTTATCTTGTTAATGGCGGATTTCTCCTACTGCAAGGACAGCCATTATCAGATGTTTATCCTCGATATAATAACTTCTGCATATAGCAATGGAACCCTTCGAATCTATCTCTATCTCTATCTCTATCTCTATCTCTATCTCTATCTCTATCTCTATCTCTATCTCTATCTCTATCTCTATCTCTATCTCTCTGTCTCTCTGTCTCTCTGTCTCTATCTCTCTATCTCTCTCTTATCTATCTATAAAATTATACCAATGGTTATACACTGAGTATGTAAGTAAAGACCAGATGAGTTCCAAAACTTAACTTAGGGGTGGCACAGACTGAAAGGACTGAGTGACTGAGATTGTTAACTGTGTGTGATACTGAGAGCTCCTCAGAGAAATGATAATGAAGCAATTTAAGTCATAAAGTAAGGCTGTAGCTATTGGTAGATTTATAAACGGGAAGTAGGTTTATAAGCAAGAGTTTAGGTGTCCTTGTTTCCCTTGTTTGAAGGGTTTTAAACTCTTTTTAAAAACACTTCATAGGTATGAGGGATCTTACCCCCAGGATTTCCTTTTTAACTTTTTTGAAGCAGGATCTCATATAACCAGCCGGCCTCCAGCTCTTTGTGTAGTTAAAAATGATTTAGAACTTCTGCTTCTGCTTTCTGCCTCTGCCTTCCAAATGCTGGTCATGACCACATCCAGCTTTGTGAGCTGCTTAGGGACGAACCCAGGCCTTCACGAATGCTAGGCAAGTGTTCTATCATTGGAACCACATTCCCAGAATCCATTCCTGATGTTCCAGGGGCAACAGTGCTTCAGAAATCATCCTGGATAAGTCCATAAGAATGTCAGCAGCAGCAGAGGCAGGAGATATAGCTCCACAAGTCTGCCTGTAGCAGTCTGGCCCCTTTCAGAAAACTTCCTCCAGGTGAAGCTGGGATCCTTGGGTTTGTGACAGAAAAGAACTTCAGGACCCCAGTGTGGTAATAATTTGCATTATTGTGATAGTGAAGTCAACCATGTATCATACATAATTCACATGTACATTTTATAGTATTTAGTTTAGGACAGAAATATTAATTTCATCGACAATTTGTCTTTGGGGTGAAAACAATTTCTATGTCTATGAAGAGATCCATCGGATATTACCTGTAGTGACTGGTGCAGCTCTAATTTGTTACCCATTACTCAACCTTTCCTTAACCCTGCCTTTATTGCCCCTAGTCTTCATAGCTAATGGTATAGATTCAACTAAGACATTAACATTTTAATGAGGTTCTATGTGATAGTACACACATTTGGTGACTTTGTTTTAAATGTCTGTCATATTTCACTGAACAGTCTCCTGTTTCCATGATGTGGCAGATCACCGGATTTCATGCTTTTTATGTCCAAATAGTATTTACTTATACATGGGCACTATATTTTCTTTATCTGGTCATGACTTCATGAACAGTCAATCTTTCTTGGCCAATGCGAGTAACGTGAATGAAAGCAGGAGCAATGACAGTGCTCCATTAGCTTGCTATTTTGCTTCCTTCCCATAAATATCAAGCAGTAGAATTGTCAGATCATGTGGCAGTTTTATTTTTAATATTTGAGGGGTTTCCACACAGTTTTCCACAATGCATATACTTATTTCCATTTTTTTCCCAATAGTATATAACAAAGCAACAGTGGACATGCCAAACTAGATGAGGACTCAACCCCACACAAAGAACTGTAGGCAACTATGGAATGTGGAGAGCAGGGGAAAAAGGGACGAGCACACTAACTGGGTATCCAAGACCAAATGGTTAGCCCTGAAAACAGGCACACAAGGAACTTTATGGAGCATGTTGTATAGGAATATATATGCCTATACATAAATGTATATAAAAACAATGAAAAGAAGAGGACTCTTTCAATGACTTTGAGAGAGAACAGGGAAGTGAACATGGGAGGGCTATAAGGGAGGAAAGGAAGGGAGAAATGATGTAACTATATCATATTCTAACAAAAAATTAAGGAAAAATATATCACCCAATCTCCATTTGCTTTGGGGACACATTCGCTAACCAGTTGCAGTGTGTTTTCTGTGTGTGTCTTAGTTTGTAAAAGCACAATAGAGAACAGCCTGTGTTTGCAGGCAGTCTGTTTGCATTTAGCAGTTTTGTAGAGGAAATTCCTCCTGAGCTTTGCCAGTTTTATTCCTATATTTCTATTCCATGAGAAAAAAATTAGAAGAGAGGTGTTGTGGATAGCTTCGGCCTTGTATTTTGATGCTAATTTCATTTTCCTGGGAGGGGCTGCAGAGAAGGAGTGAATCAGTACACAGGGGAATTCTAGTGAACCTTCTGCCCACTTTAATTTGTAAAATAAAGGCTAGAGTCAGTGATTGGGCAGTAGAAGAGGAGGTGGAAAAATAAAGGTTTCTGGGAAAAAGAGAGAGACGACAGAGGTGGACTATGGAGGAGCAAGATGAAGGAGGAGCAAGAGGTGGAAGGACAAGCGAGTGGCTTGGAAAACTGCAAGTTATAAGGGATCTCATAGCTGGGGAAGAGAGTAGTATAGTGGTGAATCTGCCCAATCTAGGTGTGCAGCTTATATTCATAATTATTGAGTTGTGTTTTCTTTGACCAGTCCTATTTGAGTTGGAGAATTACCTCAACAGAGAGGAAGAAACTGTGCTACCAATCAAAACATCTAATTGTCAGGGTGATGTTTCTGTCACTCCTCGGCCACTTACAGTCTTAATGTTTGGAAAATAATTCTGTGTATCTTTATAGAAGCTGGAGATTGTTCATTTGTTTTACTTTGTTGGAATGGTGGTTAGAAAATCCCACCTTTTGGGATTTCATTTGAAAGACATTTGGTCCCATCAATAAATATCTCCTTAGAAGTAACACGACAAATGGAAGCAATGAACCACAAGACTGAGGTGAATTACTGAACAGACTGCTTCATGCCTCAGTTTACTCATCTGTAAAATAATAAAATAAATCTGTGCCTTTCAGAACTGTGATGAGATATCCATGCATACATTAGGTCAGAGAAAGCCTCTTAAAATGTGGAGAATATTTGTCTTTCTTTGTGTATGTGCACTTGTCTGAGTATCCGCACGTCCTCAGCTATCATGTTTTGCATAGAGTTTCTTTGTAATTTTCTTTGCATATACAAGGCCAGCTGGCTTGAAAACTTCTTAGAATTCTGTTGCTTCCACCTTCTTTCTCCCCATACAGTTGGGACCACAAACATGTGATATTATAGTCAGATTAACATGAGTCCTAGGAATTTGAACTCAGTTATACGTGCATGCAAATGCTTAGGGGTAAGCTTTCTTCTTGGCCTAAGTTAGAGAATATTTAAGACATAATAAGAAAGTTGTTACATAGGTTATATTTTTGTAGCTGTGTGTTTGTGTTCATGTACTTGCACATGTACATATTCATGTGTAGATCAGAGGTCTACCCTGGGTGTCATTTTTCATGAGCCGTCTAGTTAGCCTTTTGCTTCTGTTTTTGAAGCAGAATTGAGAGCTGGAACTCTCTGGCTAGATAAGAATGGGCATACAGCAAACCCTAGGGATCTGCCTGTCTATACCTCTGTAGCACAGACACTACGTGATTACTGGATAAATTGGCATTGTTCTAGAGGAACTGCGGCACTTTTTATATCGTTGGAAATACTGACAGCTTTCTACAAACACATATGTAGGTATCATCAACACATTGTTTTGGGGGTGTCAAAAGACATCTCTAGGTCTAGATCATAAGCCAAGGGATGCACCCTTCTGTAGATGGTCCTCAATCCACGTGGGAAGTAACTTCCATGACATCCTCATTCCCAGCTCTTCACAATGATAGTCATTTGGTTGGTAGTCACTGGCTCACCTCTTATCACTTAAGATGGTGAAGATGATGACTGCATAAAAACCAATGTGTGAAAACATGGCAGCAGCTTGCCATTTTCCTGTGGGGCAGTTAGCTTTGAAAATCTTGTTTTGGAAGTATCTGCATTCTGCTTCTCACCGCAAGTAGGAGGCACAGCTGGAAGGTTCATAGACACAATGGGGTATGAAAACATGAAACAGAAGATAAAAATACTAACAGTGTAGATTCTTGTAGAGTATCAATCTCTTACCATGTGGCTAACTTGGAACTGAGGTCCCTGATACTTCCAAGCATCTCACAAAAGATGAAAATTTAGAGTGCAGTCTCTATTATATGCATATAGCTTTCATGTGCACATAAAGCTGTGTCAGTGTACAAAATACAACTCTATCTTCAACCAGAATAATAAAGTTTATCCTATAGCCAAATATGAATGACCATTGGGAATACAGATATTTAGGTTGCTTCGAACACCACGTTCCACTGAGGTAACAGTTTTATGAAGTATTTATAGTAACAATGAAAAAGGTAATAAATCAAAATGTTTTCAAATACATTGGTGGGTGTAGCAGCTAGGCAGGTAGCAGCGAAGTGGAAAACCTCTGCTACAGGTCTCAAATGCTGTCTCATAACATTCTTAGCTTTTTGTGGAAAGCAGGGTTCTGTTAGTATATTCAAAGAATTACCTGGTAATCCCAAGATGGTAGGTCTCCATACATTAGGTGCGCAGTACATGATTACTAAGGGAGTAAGAAAACTCAGAAACTTTGGCTGTGGACCTGCAACATGTAACTACTCCTGATTGCTGAAGTTCTAAGAGACAATCAATCACCTTTGTAGAATGCTTGGTGTGGACAAGACTTCTTCAGGAACGTTGGTTAACAATTGCAAATTGTGGGTTACATTCTAAGTGAGTGACCATTCATTTGTTCAATCAACTAAACCTAAGTTATATTAGCTTATGCCTGTGTACCTTTAGTTTAGAGTTTCAAAAACGAACAATATTTTAAAATTATTGAATAAGTTCAATAAATGTCCATGTTTTCTGTAGTAGCACTACAGACAGTTAAAGCCAACTGGAATGGCCAAAGGAATAAGCAGATTCTAACAACTGTTCTGTCGAAAGTGGCACCTCTGTTGATTCTGCTATCTGATCCCAGACAGAATTAAATGGATTTACAAATTTTCCAAAATAAACACAGACTGAAAAATAAAATCACCTCCAGGCTTAGTAAAAGCCAAAGTTGTTCAGCTTAATAGGTAATTGTTTTGGAAATTTGTGTTTCTAAACTGGGGAGTGGGTGGGGAGAATGCAAACGCCATCCCAACCATAGCTAATTAAAAACAGTTGTCAAAGAATGAGCTGATTTTGGCAAAATGAAGTGAATTGCAACACTTGAGAGGGCTGGGGGGAACTCAGACATCTGAAGAAGCGTATAGTTCTCTATTTTGTTAGCAAGTCACTTTAGCCAGAAAGCTGTACAAAGGACGTTGTACACTGATGCTTATTATTGTTGACACAAGTAGATTGCCAGTCTCTTAATTCAACCATGTTCTCTGAAAATCGAACAAAAACCCAAACTAACCAACTGACAAAAAGTTGAAGTCCAAGCGTGGTTACTTTGCAAGCACTGTCATTTTCCACCAAAGAGCGGTCTATCCAATTAGGTATAATTACTTATTTTTTTTCATCAATTAAATTAATTTTGCTGACATGGTAATAGTTCTGACAAGAGGAGGGGTAGTTGTCTAATAGACTATTAAAGCCTTTCTGGAGAACAGTTGGATAATACTATCAAAATCCTTGATGTCGATGGTGTGGTGGTTCGTATCTATAATTCCTGCCCTTGGAGACTGAGGTAGGCAGTTCAAGGTCAGCCTAGGCTACTAAGACCTGTATCATTAAAACAACAACAACTTAATGCAGCCATATATATCTTTTACCTCAGGGGTTTCACTTAGCGGGATTATCCAAAGGAAATAATCAGAGATTCAGACAAAAATTGTCAACTCTATATCATTTAATAAGGAAATAGTCTTTTAATAAGATGTATTTGTAAGGAAAATAGTTTGCCACCAGATTCTAGAAAAAAATATATGTATACAGAAAGATATACAATGAGATTCTGAAAACAATTGCAGAGACCTGACCAGAAAGAGTACACAGAGAAAATATTATTTAAATAAAAGAAAGATGAATATATAGTCCAGGGAGGAGGTTATGAATTACAATAAGAGAGATAACATTGAAAACAGCTTGTACTGCCTTTTGTCTTTTATAACAACTCTGTGTTGGGGTTTGGAGCTGGGGCAGAAGACCTTTCTGAGTAGACTTAAAGTTATGAATTCATCTGTGCAGTTATTGAACATATTCTTGTGCGTGTGTGTGGTGTTGTATGTATTTTAAATATTCACACTTGTGCATATGAGTATGTCGAGGCAAGAGATGGATATTATCTTCCTCAGTTGCTTCTCTACCTTAATTTTTTAATAGAATTTTTATTGATTTTGGAGGAATTTCACATCATGAACCTGAGCACACTCACTTTCCAGTCATCCCAGTTCCCTCCCCTCCCCTAGAAGAGAAGAAAAGAAAGAAGAAAAAGGAAGAGGAGGAGGAGGAAAAGAGGAAGAAGAGGAAGAAGAAGAAGAAGAGAAGAAAAAAGTTCAACTTGTGTTCCCCATATACTCATTAGAGTATGGTCGAACTGGTGGTGGCCAGTCCCTTAAAGAAAAGTGAGTCCTTCCCCACCTGTCCCCTGCCAGAAGCCATCAATTGTGGAGAACTACACTTCAGCATTCTTTCACAATGTTTAAGAGTTCTCTTTGATGGCTTTCTGTCTAGGCTGTTACCTTTGTTGGTGAGTGGGGTGGGGAGGGGGTAGAGGTTGTCACAGAAGCCTTCTATGTCCCTTTTTCTCAACAGTGAGCCTACAGTCATTGACGTGACTGCAAAAGTAGCTTTCTTTGCTTTTTACAGTCTGCAGAAGCATGACTCATGGACTTACATATGGTCTCTGGTCACAGTATGGACCACAGACACCCACATGGTCTTTGGTGTCAGGACAAGCTACAGACCTCAGCATGGTCTCTGGTGGCAGTACAGACCACAGACGGCAACACGACCCTCTGCCACTTCATGGGCCATGGACACTGTCATAATCCTCAGTGAAAGCACAGGCCACTCACAGCAACATGGCCTGAAGCAGCACAGCACGTGGACATCAACATGGCTTTAGGCTGCAGCCCAGACTACAATCATCTGCACGGCCTTTGTTGGTAACATGGGTCATGAATATCAACACAGATTTGAACATCAGTAGGAGCATGGACTTCACCTTAATCTTTAAAGAATGGTTTATTATTATTATTTGTGTATGTATGTGTGTGTGTGTGTGTGTGTGTGTATGTTTATGTGCCCCATGTGTGTTCAGGATCTGATAGAGACCAGAAGAGGATTCCCTGGAACTACAGTTACAGACGATTGTGAGTAGCCATATGGGTGCTGGAAACTGAACCTGAAGTTCTTTGGAAGAACAGTAAATGCTCTTAATTACTGAGCCCTCAGGCTAGCTCCTCTACCTTAAGTTTTGAGACAGACAGTTCTCACTGAACCTGGAGTTTATTTATTTGATGTGGCTGGATGTTCAACGGGCTTCAGGCATGTGCCTGCTTCCACTTACTTAGAACAGGGGCTACATATGTCTACCACCACATCTTTCATTTTTACATGGGTGCTGAGGACCTGGCTGAGGTTAGCATGCTTGTGTGGCAAGTACCTCACTGATGAATTGTCTGCCCTGTCCTGGGCACTGGGACAGCTCAGTGAAAACAACCAAATGATGGATTAGACATAGAATATGCTTTAAGTATTATATTTATTTCTCTATCTAGTGTGTATGTGTAGATGCACATAGGCATGCAAGTGCCATAGCATGCAAGTAGAAGTTAGACAACAAGTTTATGATGTTGGTTTATTTCTTTCTACCTTTTAGGTGGGCTCTGGAGATTGAATTCAGGTCACCAGCCTTGTGTAGCAAATGTCTTTACCCACTGAGGCACCACACCAGCCCTACAATACTCTGATAAATGAAAATTCTCCAGTGATTAGCCTACTGTAAGGGACATTATATCAATGTTTCATTTCATTTTGATTTTTTTAACATTAAGTCATTTTTTAAGTATATATTATGTCATTGCTGTAGTTGGTGATGTGATAGTTGAGGCTAAGTATTTAGTGTTTCTGGCTGTCAACCTGTCAACAATTTCAACCTTGTTACTTGCTGTTGGTTTTTTTTTTTTTTTTTCAATGCACATTGTCAAAATTATCCATGTTACATGCAATCTATGTGAAATGGCAATCTATCTTTTAAGATACCAGTTTTAATTGTTCCAGTGATTGACTGTGACCTAACAATGGCATGAGGGATTTCCACACAGTAAGCTGGGTATTTCAGTATTCAAGGCCATGTTGGAGGTTTGCTCTGTGCTTCCCAGGGTGAGAGTCACTTTTTTTTTTTTTAAACTCTAGTGTCTTTTCTCTGTGTTCCATTTGGAGACTTGTGGTAGGCAGCAGTGATATCTCAACCAGACATCTTATTAAGAGTAACAATAAAACACATATTTCACAACCTTCCACATTAGCGTGCCCAAGAAGCTTAGCATCACCACTGAAAGTTTCTCAGATACGTTCCTATGATACATTGGGATGTCTCTAAATTCTACTTACAACACAAAATGATGCTGTGCTTTAAAAAAGACAAGAAGTAGTTTACTTGGGAGGAAGTATGAATAACCAAGGTATGGTAATATGGATTCAATTACTCTGAATGAAATGCTCTCAAGTGGGAGAATTTATAAGAACTTTTATATTCTAACAATAAAGTAAGAAAATAAGTATTCATCTACCACCATTTGTGTCCCAGTAGATAAACTCCTGCAGAATGGGGATATGTTGTGTTAATTATTTAAATTGGCCTCTGGCTCAGGCCGACTAGCTAAACTGCAGTGGCTCTGCCTAGCCCAGCCGCCATGTTTCTTGGCCAGAGGCCATGTGCGTGCTGTAGCTAGAAATGGCCAACTAGAAACACCAGCCCTGCCACCCACCAGATGTCAGCATGGGAGATGGCTCAATCTCCCATGCTGTCTTTGCAATGCTGGGCATTACCCTGGCCATCCCACCATCCACACAGGCTCAGTAGAAAGATGAGACTCTAATGCTTAAAGATTAATCAAAGGCTTATATATTTGATAATGATCAGTAACAAGATGCCCATACAATCAGAAGTGTAACCCAATACCCAAACTAGATATACCAACTACCTTTGACTGCTACAGACACATGAACATCCACCTCCATCTCTTCTCTCTCATTCTCCTCTCCTGTCTCCTAGCTCCTCCTCTTCCTTTTCCTCCTCTCCTCCTTACTCCTCCTCTTCCTCTCCTAACTCCTCCCACCTTAGCTCCTCCTACAGGGATATCTTTCTATTAGTTTCTTCCTTTCTTTTTTCTTTGTTATCTTCCACCATTCTCAGCTTTAGGGCTGGTGGAAGTTAATGGTCTGCTAAGCTGAGCAATGCATTCCTAGGCATTTACCTAGTTGTCATGAGAATGTTAGGTCAGATTCAAAGGTTAATAGTAACTGGCTATTTTCCCAAAAGGTCTAAACTGGCCCTGGATGATTTGGCCCTTTACCTGCGACATTCCATTGGCTAATAGTCACAGTGTTCTTCTCATACAAGGTCAGACAGCCTGCAAGGTTTTAGTAGCGATGAGGTTTGTTGAGTTGAATAGTTCCCTCTATTGGTCAATCATCACCATCTCTGCAGTGCAATAGCTAAGTTTTGGAGGTTCATTCCAGGAATCTTGTAAACAAGAGGTTGAGGGAGGTAATCTTTAGGAGAGGCAAATGGCCTTTAAGGAAGAAGTATTTGGATTATAGTAATGGTATTGCCATTATCATCTGGGTAGAAGGAACTGTAAGAATGTGATGGGACTTTGCAGATCCCTGCAGGCATGATGCTGCTGGCTCTGTGAGCTGCATATGAAACAATCTTCAGATGATTTTGTTGGTCACCATGGTGATAAGGCTTTAAGGGGTAGAGGTGAGCACAGCGAAGTTCATTCTGTTCACTGATGTCTATTCTAGATACTGTGCAGGCTGTAAAGCTGTGAGTATCACACGGTAGGAAACTCAGCCAGATTTACAGGCAAATGTTTGTTAGGATAGGCAGTGATGAAACTTTGTGAAAATCTATCTTGCATTTAAAGAGAGAGAACTTTTGCTGGATCTCTTAGACAACTTAATACACCATGATCATTTAAGACCATGTATTTAAATTGCTGTCCTACTGTGTGATCAATCAGCTCATGTCTGCCTTTAAGGGAACATTGTAACAAGCAACCTTACTTGTCTTGAATTTATCATGGACAGAGCTTTTACAACCTTAGCTAATGCATACCTTCAATCTTTATGTTTTAGAGTGCAAATACCTCTTTCATTAAATATATAATGATTAAAGTCCCCAGCTCCTTTTAAATTTTATTTGTATATCTTTAATCTAATCTTAATTTATATATTCTTCCATGCTCATGATCAAGAGTAAGGTATTAGTGTGGTATGGTCATCATTTGCTGAAAACAGCTGATAGGTAGGAAACAAACATCTACTACAAATACTGAAAGCAACCTGTGGATATAACTTAACATATGCTTTTTGTTTTTCTGGATGCTTTGGATTTAGTCTGGGTCAGTAAAGTTACTTTGTCCCTTGTGAGACTCTGCTAAAGATATCTGTAGAGAATATCCCTCATCCCTTTCTAATGACATGTTTTCTGTGCTGTTCATTAAATACAGAACAAAGCCCTTGCCTAGGGATACACATAGGGACAGCCAGCTATTAGACAGAAACACACAACAGTTTACAGATAGACTAGTAACCATAAACTATTGATCAGTGGAAGACACAAGGAGAAAAGTTGAGAATTAAAATTTGGGTTTGCAGGAAAAAGACATTGGGATGGGTATGGCCCTCATGCCTCACTGGACAACGACAGGAGGACTGGAGCCATTATAAGATCCCCTTCAATTATTGGAGGTCAGGCCTCTATCCCCACCTTTGCAAGATTAGAATCGTCACGGCCTTTCTATACTTAGAGAAGGGAGGAGATGTCAGGGGCAGCCCTGCTTATACACTGAAGGCCTAAAATCAGTCATAGGCCTAAAATCAGCAATAGGCCTGATATACATACATGCTAACACAAAGTCTTGGGTCTCTGTGGAAAAACATTGAAACAGATGGCTATAAGCTATTGTAAACAGGCAGCTTTTGTGGAAATTTACCAGCCTGAGTAGTCATAGATCTTGTAAATAGGTAGCCTCAGAGACAGTACCAACTTAGATAAGGACAAGTGAATCATAGGCAGAGTCATAGTGACCTGTCCCCTTAACCTTCACCCAGCTGATACCCTGTTCTGAAAGGTATCTGTACTCCCCCTGAACATCTATGCTCCGATGTCATCCCCTTCCCCATATCCTGCCTTTTTGTGTTTATAACCCCTGTGTGAATAAGTAAATTACGATTTGATTTAAATAATTAAATAAATTTTTTTAAAAAATTGGGTTTGCTCTTG
Source organism: Mastomys natalensis (assembly GCA_021653895.1). Taxonomy (NCBI): domain Eukaryota; kingdom Metazoa; phylum Chordata; class Mammalia; order Rodentia; family Muridae; genus Mastomys; species Mastomys natalensis. Next base: position 408,175 of record JAJTUV010000822.1, read on the forward strand.
GTCAGATTAATTCAAAAGGGAGTTTGTATTTTTTGCTTCTTAATATAATATCCACACACATTGGTGTCTCTTAAGTTATCTTTAATCTATTAACTGATGCAAGGATAGGCTATAAGGTATCAGGAAACACAGGGAGCTGCAATAAAATGCCCACTGCATACATGCATACAATACAGCATCATCAACAAAATCAATAGGAAAAGTTATTCAGTTAGACAAATCCTGTCAATATTCTTCATTTTCTTTCCATTCCTTGGGATGTAAGAGTTTGGTTATGCAATTTAGATACTCCCTAAAGAGAGTTCATTTGGGCGATTTAAAAAAGCTAAAATTTAGCATTTTTCTTTAATTTAAGTATAAATTAAATGACAGGATTATCTCTTAAGGTGCTATAATATTCTTTTGTTTTCTTGTGATAAGATTTTACTTTGTATTCCTGGATAGCCTGGAACTCACTATGTAGACCAGAATGGCTGGGAACTCACTATGTAGACCAGGCTGGCCTGAAACTCATAGAGATCCACCTGCCTCTATCTCCTGAGTGCTGAGATTGGAGTCATGTAGTAACATACCTAGCAAACTCTAATATTCTTGAACATGAAGACTCAATTCAAATAGTGTAGAAGGTTTGTTAAGCAAATATTCGTGACAGCAGTACAACTAATGCAAAAAAAGCACTGGCATCATCATTGTAGTTTAACTAAAATCATTGAGTTCAGCATTGCGCTTATTATTTAAAACATATTTTAAGACACATTTCAAATATCTCAGAAACTTCTAAGAGCCTTATTTAAAATTTTAAGACTACACTAATTATATTTTAAAAGAATGTGGTTAATAGGAAACTTGTGGTTTTTGATTGTCAGTGTCATCAAATCCAAATTTTCTGAAATCAAGTAAGCTGTGCCTTCAGGAGGAGTTGGTAAGCAGTTGAGATAGTAACTGTGAATCTAAGAGTTTCTCCCTGCAAGATCTGCAGCATAGAGAATGGTAAGCAGCGTCAACTAGTTAGTACTGTCCTTCCCACTGAAGCTGAGAGTCTTCCAGATAGTATCTCTTCCTGTAGAGGAAGCCATCTTCTTTAGCTCATGTGTATTTAGGTCTTAATGTGGAAAGTTTGTAGGGTATTGTTAAGTTTATCTGTTCTGTAGGCAGTATGCAGCGTCCCCAGGCAGTGTGTTATGATCCTTGCTTTGAGTTGTGATTCTGTATAATTTTGACAGGCAATAGGCAACAGATACAAAGTTTAAGAAAGGAAAATGTCCATCAAAACAAAGAGGAGCAAAACTTTCCTCATTTTAGAGACCGTGATTCAATAGGCCACATTTGAGGGTTGAAATTCCATCTCCTGTTGTTTCCCATGGCTGGTCCAAGGTAAACACTTTACTCATGCAGCAGATAGACCCAAATCATAGAACCTTGACAACGAAGAATGACCCAAAGCTTCCTTTCCATTGTCTTTTGATATGTCGCTCTAAGATTGTAGTTTAACTCGTAAGAAAATCAATTCAGAAATATCAGGCATTCCCTTCCATGGGGAACACAAAACTAGGTAAATGATGAGTTAAATCTCTCTACTTCCCTAAATATTCTCGTGGAAGGGTGCTGTTGTCATGAGCTATAAAACAACTTGGGGAACAGAGGACAAGGTCTCCCATACAATTTCTCTTTTCTTGAAATGTTTTTCTTATTTCAGTGGTGGCATCCCTCTGCTGAGGACTGTAAACTTCTACATGGATCCATGGGTCTTGTGTTTGGGCTGGCCTACATGCAACTTAGACAAGTAGAACCAAGACTGATTCTTTTTACAGTGTCTAGGGTTTACCATCTTCATTTTATGGAACATGAATGGTCTCAAGATACTGAATGTTCACATTTTATATGTATATTCTTGGATCAGCTGGTGAAATCCTTTCTGATTCAGGAGCAAGGCTATTTTGGGGATTTTCCCTGTGAAGTTGTAGTCATCCTGGGAAGAGTCCCCCCAAGACCTCCACAAGGCAATTAATTAATTACCTAGTATACCTTTTGTAATTATGGAAATCAAATGCCTCTGGTTTTGGGGGCCTTTATATCAGATATTCACAAACTTCTTAAGTAAAATGAGCAAGATTACAAGAAACAGGAGAATATGAAGAAAAATTTAAAAGGGCAAAGTTAGATGAAGAAGTATCTGACAACTTCCCCCCCCCAAAAAAAAAAAAAAAAAACCAATGGTAACAGACAAATTCAGACAAATGTTTTGAAAGAACACAATAGCCAAATACCAACAATAAAACAGAGGGATGTCAACCAAAGCAGAAGCTTCCAAAAGAACTCACCAGCATCCTCCAGAAGAGACAACAAGGCTGGAGGGTACAAGGGGCTCACACTGATGATTCTCAATTGTGATTTCTCTCATTAAAATTAACTGTCTGTGGGTTCCACTTTGGGTGCCAAAATTTTCAATGAAAAATAACAACTCAGCTTTAAAGAAATTAAGAGTTTATCCCAAGGCAAATAAATGTAGGTTCAGCAAATGGAAAAATACACCATTCCAACTGTCCTCAGTCATAACGTGCTGTTCAGACAAGGTCAGGCTAATGTGTAGAGAAGTCTTTTCAGAGAATTTCAGCTTCAGAGCACCAGTGTGTTCCTTTATTGCTGATCAGTTGTTGAGCCTCTATGTTTGCAGTGTAAAAGCTGGCAGCAGAGGTGCCTGATGGTAACAGCAAAATTATATTTATTGCAATAATTACAATATGTTGAAGAGAAGTGAACAATGACCACTCACATTCACATTTTTTCTTGTTAGTTTACCAAATTAATTTATTATGGACAAAGAGACAGATATAAAGGCTTAGAAAGGATTTTAGAATGCCAAGAAAGTGAAAGTGTACAAGAGAAATAAAAATGGAATTATATTCTTAAGTAAGTTCTAGTTTCTGGTATTGTTGGCTTCAGTAAAGCATGGATATTGCTCTACTTTAGTTTATATCTCAAATGTATCACTACATTGTGGTTTCTATATGCTACTGTATACATTTAATGATTCTTGAGTTTTGATTAATGTGTCCTAGTAATTCAGTAACTCTTTAGACAGCTGAATGAAGGCTGAAACAATACATTGCAGAACCTTGTTCACGGGCAGTGACAATCCTCCTTTGAAATGTTACTAGCATGTGTGAAATCTCAAAATTTATACTGAAATCTCAGTATAAAATTAGAGGACACAGGTTGCAAACATGAGTTAGAAGCTGATATTGATTTGGGTAAATAAAAATACTCATGAATACCAAGGTAACTCTTAGTTACCTTAGAAAGAAGTGGGCATCCTATGCTCACAACTTGCACACTTCTAAAGTAGAAGTTTAGATTTGGGATGCAAATATAATATATATATATATATATATATATATATATATATATATATATATAGTCTTTACAAGTATGACTTGATAGTTTTGACTTGGGAGAGTATAAAAAAAGGCTTGTTTTAAGTAGTAGAGGGTCAGGGCCTTAGACTCCTGTGTTCCAAGAGCTGGCTCTATATGACAGAAGAAGTCTGAAAAGACAGAGAACAGTTGCTCCTTTTGGCTCAGGAAATCAAGTGCCCAGTACAGAAAGTTCAGTGCACCTGAGAGACATGAAGAGAAGTTGCCTGGCTGTTCACCCTAATGTTCTGATTCCACAGTGTTCTCCAGAGGACATGCTTGTTTATATTATGAGTTAGTGACTAAGAATTCAGGGTTACATGAAACAAAAACAACCAGAATAACAGCAATTAAAAAACAAAAGGCATTTCATTAGTGTTTTACCAGCTCCTTGTAGGAAAACTCTAGTTTGTTGGCCAGGGAAGAATTCCTTTGTTTCCTCTCTGGGCATTTTCTTCAGTTTCTAACTAACCAAACTGTTCTTGTGACTCTTGTCTTGGCATTCAGAAAATGGGATTGTGGGTAGTCATCTATCTTTCCCAACACAGAAAACAAAAGGGAGTAATGAAATCGTTACTGGAAGCAGAGAAAACAAAGAAGGGCCTGAGGGAGACGAGCATCCTCGACTTTCTTTATGAGACATAGTGATTTTTAGACTAGGTCTTTTGTTACCCCTGATGACTTGGCCCTTCCACCCAAAAAGAATCTGTTGGAATGTGAGATAGCTAAGTTCATTTGTCTTTAGCCTTTACAATAAGACTTGATGATTTTTATTTGTAAGGGTAAACAGGCATGCCCTTAGAGTATTGAGATCCCAGAGTTTGTTGTAAATGTGATGATCAGAGTTCAGTAAGACAAAAAGATGTCAATATCAGATGAGAGAAGTCCTCTTTTGAGTCATTGGTGAGTGCTGTCCAAGAAACTCTAAGCATACAGTCTATGGCTGTTGTTCTTGCTTATCCCCCAGAGGTGGAGGTCGTTCCATATTTCTGAAGGCACTTAGAGCTTCAGAAACAGGGCCCAGAGGCCACTGATCTAGAGATGAATTGAATGCCTTATCCCTGTGGGCTAGCTTTCATAGTACCAAAAGACATCATGTAAGCTTCCAAAGGAGAGAGGCAGCCAGCAGTCCCACCCAACTCTACATCCTACCAGCTGCATCAATGACCATCATGGATCAGTGACCATCATGGACCAGAAGCTTATGGGTACAACAGTGGTATGTAAACCTTGGCAGTAGCCAATGGCTTACTAATTGGACTTATGATCCTCTCAACAAGCAAGATACCACACCCAGTACTGGAAGCTTCACTCACTAATCAGTGCTAGTGAAATCATAGTTATTGGAGAAGAATCTACACCTACTACTTTACGAAACCAGCATAATCCCTAAAACAATCTATCAATAATTGTTCTTATACCCACAGAGAACTGTAGTCTTCACACCTCACCCAATGAATTTTTCTTTTCAACAGAGAACACTACAGAAAACTGCAATCAATCAAAAAGCAAAGTTGTGGAGCCCAGTATCAATAGGTACATCTACGAAATACCCCCATATCCAAGGTTCAGGGAATACTGTAGAAGTGAGGAGGTAAGTAGAGATTGAAAGAGCCAGAGATTGGGGACTTTTCTATGAGAGTGTGTCTCCTAGTAACATTAGAAGCTACACCTCTGAGATATCACTGACATGAGTGCCCAAAAATGAGGTGAACAAGAAAAACATCAACAGACGTGCCAAACTGCACAAGAAAAAGTCCATGGGGCCTCAACCTTACACAAAGAACTACAGTCAACTGAGTAAAGCTGAGAGCAGGAGAGGTGGCCCTCCCAAAGGAAAAACACACCAAATGGTTGTCGAGGCCAAATGGCCAGCCCTGGAAACATGCATACAAATAGCATTATATGGACTCAACAGGTTATATTTGGGAATATATATGTATATTCAAATAAATATGTATGTATAACAGCAATTGATTAAAAAAGAGGTCACAAATTTGAAGGAGAGTGAGGAGGAGTATATGGGAGGGAGAAAAGGGAAGGAAGAAATACTGTAACTAGAATATAATTTCAAAAATAGTAACAACATAAACAACAATAAAAGACCAGTTTAAGAACTAAATATTTAGCTCATGTGCACATAAGGGACTTAACACATGTGTACGCTACAGGTGTTTTACTTAATCTCTTTGACTCTACAATACTCCCCGAATTGCTGTAGGATGATTATGAGCATTAATGTGGATAAAATAGGTAGTGTCTGTAATATTAAAGTCTCATGATGTCTCTCTAAGATCCAGTGAGGTTAAAATGACCCCAGCGGTGTCAAACAGCTACTAAATACCCAGCTAGGATTGACCCCAAAGCCTTCATTTCTAATGTCTTTGGTGACCATGAAGCATGTGTGGATGGATAAAACTATCAATTCCAAGCAAAAATGTGCTATTTTTAAAGTATGTTCTCAGAAAAATTACAGTTACTTGGAAGAGAGTAATTTATACCTCCTCTTTCCTGAGGTTCAACACTTTGTAGATTTCCAAGTGTCCTCCTTGCAAGCCAAATGCTTACAGGCAGCTGCATCCCACTGACAGAATACTTCTGAATCTATTTGTGAAGACTAAATTCAAGAAAGCTTGATTTATTGAACTTTGTGTGAACAGACAAATATGATATTTTGTGGGGAGATTTTTATGATGTTGTTGTAATTTATTTTCTCTAAGGCTTCATACGTTGACTGCTTTAGATAGTCTGTGGGTCAGATACAATGGTATGCGAGTGTAATTTAATTTCTATAAAGACGTCAGCACTGTGGACTTTAGTCCTAGCATTTATTTATAACATTTATGGATGCAGAAATATGTCTGAGTATGAGGTAAAATAAAAGTAATAAAACAGAAGGCAGAAGGTATGGAGTGGAGCCCTATTCAAGTTGGTGCAGAAAGAATATTTTCTGAGGAAGGGTATTATAGGATGAAGTGTTAACATACGAGCAGAAATAAAGAGCTCTCTTCAACTAAACCATCTCAGTAAAATATTAAATTTGTTGTATATCTCAGAGACAAAGGATCTTTCCCACATGATAAAAGATGTTCTAGCTATTCAGGAAAGAAGGTGAAAAAGAATTTTGGTGTTATGTCACATGTTAACATTGTAAATCCAATTGGGTGCGTGCGTGTGTGTGTGTGTGTGTGTGTGTGTGTGTGTTTTGTACACATACATGTATGTATACACATGTGGAGACCTATATTGTTCTTTAGAAACTGTCCACTTTATTATTTGAGACAAGGCCTTTCATTGGCTTGGAGCTCTCAAAGTAGGCAAAGCTGGCTGCCAGCGGTCCCCAGCACTGGGATTATAAGCAAATGCCACCACACCCAACCTTTCTTTCCCTTTACATAGGAGCTAGGAGATTGAACTCAGAGCCTCATGTGTGCAAGTCCTTTATGACCTCAGCTATGTTTCCAGTCCAGGGGTCATACATGTGAAGGTGCCGTGCTAGGAGCAAGGGAAGGAAGAGTGGAGAGGAAGGATGCCACAAATACTTTAATTAGATTCCTTGACAGGATCTTATGGTGCAGAATGGATGGTCAAGTAATTGCTTTCTGTTGTTTTGGGTTTATCCCTTTTTGTAACAATGTGGTACATGACCCCTGTAGTGGGAGATATTTAAATCTTCAACCCAAATAGGATCGGTCAATGAAAACACAACTCAGTAATTATAAATATATTCTGTAAGCCTAGATTGGGCAAATACCCCTACACTACTCTGTTCCCCATCTATGAGACGCTTATAACTTGAGGATTTTCCAGACTCTGCATCTGTCCTTCTACCTCCTGCTTCCCAGTCGTCCTCTCCTTCATCGTCTTCCTCCTCCATTATCTTCCTCCAGTCCTCCCCTGCTGCTCTCTTCCACCAATCTTTATTTCTCCACCTCCCCTACTTCTCCCCAACCACTGGCTCCAGCCTTTATTTTACAAATTAAGATGGGCAGAAAGTTCACTGGAATTCACCTGTGTAATGACTCACACCTCCTCTGCAGCCCTTCACAGGAAAGGGAAATTAGTATTAAAATACAAGGGCGGGGCTATCCACAAGAGACTCCTGCTATGCTCATGGTTTAATCTTTGCCTGTGCTCAACAGGCAGCCTTTAGGAGCTTGAAAGTTTCATGCTAAATTATCCCTTTAAGTATATGTATTTTGAAGAAAGAAGGAAATAAACTGACAATGGAACCGAGGAGCAGTGGATCATCCAGCAAATTAGTCCAGTGTCGACCTCCTTAGGACTAGGAAGACCCAGCACACACTGTATTTGTAATTGGAAGCACAACCAGATGCTTTTATGTTTTAATTAATTAAAAACAGAAATTACATTTTGTTTATATGTTTTGTGTAAAAGTCTGTGTGTGAATGTGTCTCTGGGTGTATCTGTATGTTTATGTGTATCTGTATGTGTGTGTGTTTGTGTGTGCCTGTGCCACAGTGTACCTATGCTCTTAGGGGAGAGCTTGCAAGAGCTACCATTGGATCCAGGGGATTTACTTACACCGTCAGGCTTAGAAGCAGGTACCTTTACCTAACAAGACATCCTTCTGGTTAATGTCTTTAGTAACTTTGAAGTAGACAAGTGAAAAATAGGAAACAGCTTTAAATAAACTCAAGAAAAAAAATATTTTCTTGTTTCTAGGAAAAGACTTTGAAAGATTATTGAAGTACATTAGGCAGTTTTCAAAGGTTTCCCATGGATAGTAAATGAAAATTTAATTGTCTGTATTTAAAAAAATAAAAAACATATGACTCATATTTCAAATAAATATACATGACTTAAAATTAAATTTAAAAAAAAAGCATTTGGCAAAATTTACTTGAGGTTTGGTAAAGTAAAAAACGTGTTTCGGGTTTGGTGCAGCCACAGATATTTGAAAAAAATATCCTGAAATAATAATCAAATCACAAATATGTGCACATTTGGCTACTCTGTGGACACTTGACTGTGATGATGTTTGGGGATGGATCACTTATTTTCTTCCACTAAGAAAAATAAATCTACTTCTGACAAATTCAAAGAAGATCATACTTACATTTTCCAGTGAATTCCTATAATTTATAAACCCAATAATTTAACAGGCATGCTGCTGCTTGCTTTTAAGAGGGCAGGGGCACACTATTCTTACGATTATGGTATTCAGAAATTGGCTTCTGCCACAGCCCATTTTTCCTCTGAAAGTTTGATGATAATTGAAGGGGGCATCTCATCTATCTTTGCATCTTCCTGTGTCTCAGTCCTCGCCTGTTTTTGAGTTTCACGAAATAAGCAGATCCTGGGTTATGTTGGGAACAGCAAAGCCTAGCTGCCTTCCATTCGAGAGCTTCCATTTTTCATCATAATCCAGAGCTCCTCTCCAGGTGCCAGCACCACACTGTTGCCTGTGCCACATGCTGCCCCCAGTCTTTACAGTCTCTGCTATCTTAGAGCCTCCAACACAGCTTCCCATCACTGTTTACCTTGTGGACCACACTAGCAAGAAGAGCACTAGAAATGTCTTGAATTACCTATGATACGAGATTTTAGTTGGAACATTCCTTGACAATGATATTCTGACTTTTTTTTGGAATAGGCAACGGGATTTGACTCAAACCATAGCAGGAAGAGAATGCCAGGGTATTGCATGGTGCCCAAGAACTTGCAAACGTTCATTGCAATGAGTCATTGGTCTGGTTTGAAGCCTTTGGCTTCTTCTATACCATGAATACTGGAACGTCACTGGGACTCCTCTCAGATACCCTGTTGTTGCCCTGTGATATGAAGATCTTGGAGCTTTGGATTTGCATGACTGGCCCCTTCATGTGTTCTAGCAGTTCATAGATGGGGTAGATGTTGGAATGAGCCAACTCAAAGCCCTAGATATGGGCCTGGGTGGTAGCTGAGTTGGTTAGCTCACCGTCTCATATACACACACCACCAAAGCAAACTCAACAGCATTGCCTGGACTAGGTCACCCAATGATGCAACCAGCGAGGTGTAGGGCCAGCTCCCCAGCTCTCCCTGGGGATGGCTTACCCAAACCCTCTCCACTAGGACTGCTCTACTGTGCTGCCCGGTAAGCTGCAGCTGGTGAGGGGTTGGGCCAGCTCTCCTGCTCCCATAACCCTAGGGCCAGCTCTCTCACTGATGCAAGTGGTAAAAGGAACACTATGTTTCTAATGTAGACTTTATCACAGGAAGGTAGGAGATGGATAAAGAGGTCAGAGGTTGCCAGGAGCCTCCCGGCCCAGGGAGGGTAGTGGCAGGGGCACAGATTAGGACTCTGGTGATGGCTTTAAAGTCTGAGGGTCTCAAGACTTTCTGGCTCTCTGACCTGTATTGAAATGCTGATGATAACTTTTAAAAAGTCCTAAAAACTTCTGAGGGTAAAAGACTGCAGGCTTAGGTGATTAACACCTGTAGCCTAACAGCAAAGGATTAGGCAATGTGGCCTTTGTTCTATCTCAGCAGGAACTGCTGGGCTCTAACTTATGCCTGCTAGTCTGAGGTCACAGGAAGAAAAGACACTTAGAGAAGTGATTATAGAGTTTATTACTAAGTGTAAAACGTTTCCTATGAGAACTATCTAAGGGAAAAGCAAAAAGGTCCTAAATGGGGAAAAGGAAAAAATTCTAACAAGGGAAACATTCTAAGGGAAAAAATTCGAGGCAGGGGAAAAGGAAGGGAAGGGACGAACAACTACTACTACTACTGACTACTGTTTCTTTGTCTTTGTCTTCAGAACTTATACATCTTTCAGAGTACATGATTACATGTTACAAAGTTCATCACAAGTTCACATCAAAAATCAAATCATAAATCGAAATAGAAGTTTACAACACAGAATGTTTACATGCATATCCATTAGGAGTAATTATCTGGCTAAACATCCATCACCTGTCTAACTCCACAGGTTCATTGAAGGTTTAAAACTATAAGAAATTAGTGGTTTTGTATAGATAAACCCAGGCAATATTTTATCTTCTGTCCTAGCACCTATAATAAATCGTGAGTTCCCTTTTAGGACCTTTGGTTAATTGTTTTACAACCTCTTGGAATGTGCTCTGAGCAGGAGAAAGTCTGGTTACTATCTAAGGGCAATTAACTGATGACACTTGGGAGACTGGCAGAGTTCTCATTGCAGTTTTGACTATCAGTAAGGGATCTAATATCAGTCCCACTATAAAAGAGTTTAATAATCATTGATATAATTTTAGGAATTATTATAGGATCATCATTAAGACTTAAGAAGTCATCTATTTGACTATATAGCATCACTACAAGACAGTACATCTTCGTGGATCTGCAGAGATCTGCTCCAAAGGGGTGTGCTATTGCTTAGTAATTGTTATATTTGTTTAATAATAATAATAATAATAATAATAATAGGAAAAGCATAATAATGGCAGGAATCTTTCCTAAAATAAGTCCCTATAGCCTTGCTGAATAAGGACGTACTTGTTGCAAATTATATAATAATCCAAGGCAAGCAGTTTCAGGATGATCACCTGCTAATTATTAGCTTGCCCCATTATGGTCCTGATAAGAGATAAATAGCTGTACTTTTAATGTCACACTTGTGGGTAATTTTACAGAATACATAAAAACAAACAACCGAACAAACAAACCAAAAATTTCATTAAAGATTTGTATAAGTTGTCATTTTTCTCCTCTGAATATGCTAATTTTCTTTTTTTTTTAGTTGTCTTTCACTTTTTTTTATTGGATATTTTATTTATTTACAATACAGATGTCATTCTCTTTCCCCATTTCCCTTCCCTAGAACCCCCTATCCCATCCCCCTTCTCCTTTTGCTTTTATATCAATTTAATTACTTGCATGTATTAAGGTCAGATCTAGGTTGAACGTCTAGCAATACAATAGATGCAAATAGGCAAGGAACAAGCAAGACAATAAACATAAATCGTCAAAGAACAAGCAAGGCATTAAACCCAATTACATGAACACTCCCGTGATCACTGTTTCTAAGGGCTTATCAGGATGACCAAAATATCTGAGCCTAGTTCCCTGTCCTAGCCCAAAGTCATTTTCATGTCTGAAGCCTACTTCCTTGTGTTAGCCTAAAATTTAGATTCCTGCCTGAAATTACTTCTTTGTTCTAGTCTAATATTTAGATTCCTACCTGAAATTACTTCTTTGTTCTAGCCTAATGTCAGATTCTTGCCTGAAGACTACTTCCTTATCCTTGGCCAATGTCATATTCCTACCAAGCAGCCTATTTCCTTGTCCTTGGCCCATATCAGATTCTTGCCAAGCAGTCATAATGACTCTCTGCCTCTCCTCCTTTTTTATTTCATTAACAAGACTGAGTCTATCTTAGGCCAAGAATACCTTCCTTATCTGTCGTGGAATATGCATTATCCAAAGCAATGTACTTATGTCTTACGTTGGTAAGGTTCTGTGCAGAATCTTACCCATCCTTGGCTTGCTAGCCTGTTAATTGAATAACTCTGTATAGGGGTCCATTTTCAGGTTCAAGTCATGTACTTTGGCTGCCAACATTGATGTTGTTAAAGACAAGCTTTAACATGATGGACAGGAATGAAAGTATTCCCAGGACAAAAAGGGCTAGCCTGATCAAGCTATATATGCCATTCTTGAAGCTTGACCAAAATAGAAATACTGACTTCAGGCCATAGGTAATTCTATGTTGGAAAAGTATTGACTGTTCATTAATTTAAAAGCAATTTTTGCCTTGAATGAGCCTGGAGTTCATTTAGGGAGACTTACATTAGAAATACAACACTTTATGTGTCATATACAGTTTTGGAAATACCACCAGGGACTATGGTGCTGGGAATGATGGAAAAATGAAATGATCTTCATGACCAGTGAGGCTACAGAGAATGTATGAGGATCCTTTAAAGGAAAGAGAGACAAACAAAGGAAACTTCAGGCCAAATAAATATGATCCTAAGTAAGATTTTACAAGACAGAAGTGTGAATAACCCAGAACCAGCAGCTACTGGGAGTAATTTATGTTCTCTTCTACTTCTCCTGGAATCATCTCTATTATCAATATTATTCCCTATACCAGTGGTTCTCAACTTTCTTAATGTTGCAACCGTAATATAGTTCCTCATGTTGTGATGACTACCACCCACAAAATTATTTTCATTGCTATCTCATAACAGTAATTTCGCTATGGCTATGAATCATTGTGTAAACATAATATAAATATCTGTGTTTTCTCTGATGGCATTAGGTAGCCCCAAAGGGGGTCTTGATCCACAAGTTGAGAAATATTGTCCTATACCCACAGAGGCTGACATTACATGTTTGATAATGGCATCCTATCTTTTCAGTTGACTCTTCTGTTCTCTTAGATAATTGCATTTATTTTCTTTATATTTTTGGCATCCTTTTACAGATGCCTGCCCCCATCCCCTGTTCTTTATGTTATTAAGACATAGTATTCTACAGAAACTGCCTTAAGTTCCTTCATGTGCCCTCATTTGCATGTGATCATGCGCATCCACTGTCTACCAGAGAAGTCTATGTCTATGGACCCTAATGTAATTTCTTCCCTTGTATACGACTTTACTTCTCTTCTGTTGTACTTCAACTACTTCAAGTTCTTTTCCCTTCTTTCCTGACAGGTTCATCTCCAATAGCACTAAGATGGACCCCATTCCCTGCTTCTCCCACCTAAAAATATTCCTGTCTGTGATTCTACTTTGTTTTGACTATGGCTCCATTCCTCACTCTCATGTAGAAGGAGATCGTCTGAAATACTTGCATCAACTTGTGACTCTTGTTGTTCTTTGTTTCCTGATCAATCGGCTTTTATTCTTGTCAATTGACTCCAATTGCTTCTGTTAAGGTGACTGCCATGCTGCCAGATAAAATAGTCATTTAAAAATAGTTTACTGGACATATTGCAAAAGACCAGTGAGGTAGACAGTGGCTAGAGTACTGCCAGCAATGAATGGTTATTCCTTTGTCCTCATCTTTCTTATTAGTACTGCTTTACCCAGTAGATCACTTTAATTCTGAAGTTTTTCCCATCAATGATGTCACACTTACCAGGTTTCCCCTTCACCAGCTACTTTAAGACTCTTTTGGTTGTTTCTTCCATATACTTGTAATATCTTAACACCAGGGAGCTGAGTGGTTTGGTCCTTGGACCATGTTTTTAACTAGACTCGTTGCCATGGAGATCCAATTCAATTTCATAAATTCAGGCACCTGCTAGTCTACTCATTTAAGGTATATTTCCTATATCAATGTGTTATTTTACAAAATGGCTTGAAAATATATTATTTAGAGAGTTCATTATATCTGATGTAAATATTGATAAATATGAGTTGATATCTGTAAATATCCTCTCTGCGTTCCTTTCATTTTTCCTCTTTTTAGGATTAATTATGCATTTAAAATTATCATTATACTTATTATAATCACTTGTCAGGTTTGTTATCCATTATTTTACTATAGGGTTAGTGATTATACAACCCTACACTTCCTTTTTTGAAGTCTAATATGATTTCATCTGTTACTTGATGAATCTTATGGAACTTCAGCTTTATAGATTCACTTCCTTCTATTCATGATGCGATTTCAGTCAAACATTTTAACTCTGTTTTTTCTTAATGTTCAAAGAAATTATTAATGTTCAGCAGGACCTGAGGTAATTTATATGTAGTCATGTCTTCCTTCCTTCCTTCCTTCTTTCCTTCCTTCCTTCCTTCCTTCCTTCCTTCCTTCCTTCCTTCCTTCCTTCTCTTTCTTTCTTCTTTCTTTCTTTCATGTATGTGAGTATTCTATCTGCATGTACACTTGCATGACAGAAAGAGGGCATCAGATTATGTAATAGATGATTGTGAGCTACCATTCGGTTTCTGGAAATTGAACTCGGGACCTCTGAAAGAGTAGCCAGTACTCTTAATCAATGAGCCACAGTTCTAGTCCCATGTAATTACTCGTAATTGTTGTTCATTCCTTTCTTCTTAAAAAGTTTTCTTGTTGTAGGTTATTTGATCACACAATGAACTCCAAGACTGTGTTATTTACTGAAAAACAAAATAAAACAAAACAACAACAACAAAAAAACCAACCTACATTTTAATTGTGGTGTGTTTCAACCCTTAGCATACACCTTTAATTTGAGGGGGCAGTTTTACTTGGATACTTATAAAGAAATAGGTTGTAGAGAGAGAGAGAGAGAAAGAAGAGAGAGAGAGAGAGAGAGAGAGAGAGAGAGAGAGAAAGAGAGAGAGAGAGAGAGAGAGAGAACAAATTAGACATGGGTGAAGACAGAACAAGCCAGAGAATGAGAAGGAGCCAGATTTGAACAGATTGCTAGGGTTCCTTTGAGGGCAAGCAGAGCAATTTAGGAGAAACCAAGAGAAGCCAGATTGAATCTGTTAGTGTGGAGAAGAGTTTTGAACCAGAACAGCTGAGTTGACCAGCCAGCAAGAGTTCAGAAAGTTCAAGAAAGGGTGAGCTTATTCAATAGTAAGTCTTAGAGGCAGAAAAACATTTTAGGCCTAGATTAGATTGTATGGAGGCTAGAACCTTTCAGGTCTAGGGCTAAGTTAGCCAACAGAGGCAGTAAGCCTTGGAGATGACAATTATCTCTGACAAAAAAAAGTTTCTGTCTGAATTTATTTTTTTCTTATATGTGTCTATCTCTGTGTGTATGTGTACATGAGTGCAGGGGCTGAGAACAGACAGGTATCTAATACTCTGGAGCTAAAATTAGAGGCAGTTATCAGTTGGGTGCTGGGAACAGCTCTTGGATCCCCTGAAAGAGCAGGAAGCTCTCTTATTTACTGTATATAAAATTTTTCACAGTTTCACTTCTCACAAGATTATCTATATTTCCATGAGTGATTTTTCGTCAGTCTTGATAAGGACTGAGCGGTTTAATACACATCGACATTTGAAGTACACATTTGCAGGAACCAACACAGGCACATTAACTGTTTTTCAGGATACTATGTCAGTGTCAGGTACTAAGCATTTCAAACAAAGTCTCTAATTTAAGTTCTACAATAATCATGCCACCTAGGAGTTTCATAGATCTTATTTTAATTTATAGCCAAGAAGTATCACTAAGAAGCCTAATGGTGTTTGCAATGTCCCAGAGCATAGAGACTGTGCAGCTAGGCAACCAAATAACCCTATTAAAAAATGGAGTAAGGAGCTAAATAAAGAATTCTCAACTGAGGAAATGCGAATGGCCGAGAAGCACCTAAAGAAATGTTCAGCATCCTTGGTCATCAGGGAAATGCAAATCAAAACAACCCTGAGATTCCACTTCACACCAGTCAGAATGGCTAAAATAAAAAACTCAGGTGATAGCAGATGCTGGCAAGGATGTGGAGAAAGAGGAACACTCCTCCATTGTTGGTGGGATTGCAAGATGGTGCAACCACTATGGAAAACAGTCTGGCGGTTCCTCAGAAAATTGGACATATCACTACCTGAGGACCCAGCTATACCACTCCTGGGTATATATCCAGAAGATGCTCTAACACATAACAAGGACATATGCTCCACTATGTTCATAGCAGCATTATTTATAATAGCCAGAAACTGGAAAGAACCCAGATGCCCTTCAACAGAGGAATGGATACAAAAAATGTGGTACATTTATACAATGGAATATTACTCAGCTATTAAAAACAATGAATTTGATAAATTCTTATATAAATGGATGGAACTAGAAAATATCACCCTGAGTGAAGTAACCCAATCACAAAAGAACATACATGATATTCACTCACTGATTATTGGATTTTAGCCCAGAAGCCTGAAATACCCAAGATTCAACTCACAGACCACATAAAGCTCATGAAGAATGATGACCAAGTAGGGGGGCTTCAGTCCTTCTTAGAAGGAGTAACAAAATACTCAAGGGTGCAAATATGGAGACACAGTGCAGGACAGAAACTGAAGGAGAGACAGACAATTCCACCTGGATATCCATCCTATGTGCAGTCACCAAAGGTAGAGGTTGATGTGGATGTCAGGATGTACATGCTGACAGGAGCCTGATATAGCTGTCTCCTTAGAGGTCTGCAAGAGTCTGACATACTCAGAGGCAGATGCTCACAGCTAACCATTAAACTGATCATGGGGTTCCCAATGGAGAAGATAGAGTGAAGGCTGAAGGAGTTGAGAGGATTCGAGACACCATGAGGAAAGCAACAATCCCAACCAACCAGAGCCCCCAGGGTCTAAACCACCAGCCTGGGAGCGCTTAGGGAGGGACCCATGGCTCCAGCTATATATGCAAGGGAGCTATATATAAGTGGGAGAAGAGATCCTTGGTCCCATGAAGGCTGGATGTCGTGGGGGGGGGATACTCGAGGGTGGGGAGGTGAGGTACGGGGGAGGGTGGGTGGGGGTACACCAACGTGGAGGCAGGAGGAGGGGGGAAGGGATAGTGAGTTCCTGGGAGGGAGGTGGGGAAATGGGGTAAGGAGAGAACATCTGAAATGTAAAAAAATTTTCCAATTAAAAAAAAAAAAAAGAAATCTAACAAGGAAAAAAAAAATCATCCTTATGATTCAGTTTCAGGAATCCCTGCTAGGTCCCAGGCTGTTTAACTGCTTTGTGACTGTGCTGTTCTTTGTACCTTGAGTGTTTCGAAAACCTTTGTTTTGCGATTTAAGGTGTAGAGCTTGCTTTCACAATCGGAGAAAATCTTGTGTGCTCAGCATTGTTGTCTAAGGTCTCCTTAACCACAACACGTCTAAGGTCCATTTACACTCAACTATTACTGTGTTACCCGATTTTGAAATTGATCTTGAGATGCTTTTTTTCCTTTCTTTTTTTAAAAAAAAAAATGGTTCTACTGACCCTTTCTTTATCTGGATAAAACATACACATACTGGGAAGGTGCATGCAGTATGGTTCGCCCTTAGGTTTCATGAATGTCTTGCAACAGTGCTTTCGAGCTACACAGCTCTCTACATCACAGCAGGTCTGTTCCACATGCTTGATGACTGAATAAATGACAGAGGTTACAGCTGTACCAGGATGTTTACATCACACCCTGGACTTTCCATCCAATGATATCATATAAGACTGAATTGATAAGGCGGAGTTGAATGTTTGTATTCTGCGAATGTATCTTAGGTGATATTGCTGATTCCCTCACATGGAATCTAATGTCATTAAAAACAATAGCTTATTCTCCTGACTCTCAGAACACATGTCATTAGACTCTTGTTTGGAACACTATTAGATCAAGTGTTATTATCTTGGCTCACCATTACAATAAATTTAGTTAATTGAATTGCTTATATATAACTCAGAAAGAGACACAGATCCCAAGCTGTGTGTATCACCACATTATCTTCTTGAGGAAAACCACATATTGTAGACAGGTACCTGTTTTTGGTAACTATATTAAAATTAGTTTCTTAAAATATCTTTGTGTGGAGATAACCAGTAGGCTACCTACAGACCTTCTCGTCTCCTTCTGTTCTTCCAGATCCAGACTTTTAGTTTCATCCCCAGGTCTGCAGCAGAATACATGTGACAACCTTCCTTCCTTGGATTTCTCAGATCTTTCCTTCTAACCCTCCTCCCCTGACTTGTTGTTGCTTTGCACAAGATCCCAACCCCAGCAGGTAGCCCCTGCTAACTCAAAGGCTACTCCTCTCACACAGCGAGTAGGCTGAAGGCAGACTTATATCTTTTCTACTGCCCCAGAGATCCACCCACCCCCCACAGCCTAGTCTCATCCCCAACTCTGTACCAGGAAACCCATTTCAGTCTCCTTTCTTTCTTTGTCCTCATACCCATTGGGCATAACGTTCTTCTCCTCCAACCTTCCTTCTCAAAACCCATAATCCAAGCTTCCAAAAAGCAGGCTTTACTGGAAACACACCAGCTAAACTGAACATGAACACAGATAAGCTAACTGAACCCCACCACTTCCTCCTCCCTTCCAGATCCATCCCTAAGACTCATTCCTAGTGCTGCATCAGAACACCAGTGCTGTCTGTGGTCAGTCATTGATTTGATCAACCCACCTGTTGTGTAGGTCAACTGTCGATCGACCCCTGCGTTTTATAGATCAGCTATCCACCAACTCACAAGCTCTATAGGTCAGTCATTTGTCCACATACATTTTTACCTGTAGCTTGAACAATGAACTTAACTTTCAGATAGGAAAACCAAGGCAACCCACTTATAATTTTTGTATCTCTTCCTAAAATAGCATGTAACTCAAAGGAAGAACTTCCTCTGTTTTCTTCTGAAGTTCTTTCAGGGGCAGTGGATGAGTTATCTACCTTGGCATTTGACAAAGAAGTACTGGTGAGGTCAGGGCCAATCAGGAGAGAAGCCGTGGCATTGCCACATTCAGCTCAGGTTGGGCACACTAAAGTTCAGTTTGGCTCCTATGGTTGCCTACACTTTCTGTCTTTGCTGTCTTTCCTTCTAGACTCTTTAAGTAGTTCCAGAAGGTTTTTGCTTGTTGGGTCTGGAGAATGGATTAAGATCATGAAGTAACCCTCTTCTTTCACTGCATTTTCTTATAATAAGCATTCTAAATTTACATTGATTAAAATATTCTTGGCTTGATTTCTTTACAGGACTTAGGAAAGTCCCTGATAACTTACCTTTAAGTGATGTTATTCACACCCATGAGTTAAATGTCATTTATTATTAATGACTCTTGTACTCACATCCACATCTAGAATATTCTCTGTTCTCCAAGCATCATCCAGCTTTCCTACTTGATATTCTATTTGGATCTCCCATAAAGTGAACTTATAGTTGGGGTGACAAGCAGCTTAATTTTGAAAGGAGTGATTTGAGATTCCCATGAGCTACCTTGTAATCACAGTAGAAGGAAGGAAGGAAGGAAGGAAGCCTGGGGTGGGGATCAAAATTTATGTCATTTAGCAAGAGACAGGGAGAAGTGAATATGGGAGGTTGTTCAGACATACACTGAGACAGGAAGAACAACAAAACCAAGTGGCCAGTCTGTTTTGGAAGGTAGAGGTGACCATTCATACTGCTGGGCACAGCAGCAAGGTAAAAACTGCAGAAGTGACCATTTCATTTGATGGACAAGCAGTTTCAATATCATGATGGTATAGCAACCAGGTTATACATGGTTGTATAACAAATTGTTACATTAGTAGAAAGTACCGAATAATCTATACCATACACTTTCACTTTGTATGAACAAACAAGAACAAACAAACATTCTGTATGAATGCATGAATATGTGTGTACAAATACATCAAGAGGGTGTGGATGGGTATAAACCAAGTTGTCCACACTGGAGACCTCACTGAAAGTCCCCAGAGTTTACATTTCTTCATTAGGTGTTATGAATCTACTATTATCTAAATCTATCATTTAATGAAAATAATAAAAGTGTTGAATAAAGGGATGAAAGGCACAGATGTAATGTCATGAGTGTGAGCTGTTTTGTTTAGTTCTCTGTTGGGAAGAGGAACAGGGATCAAAGGCACACCTCACTGAGTGACTGAGAGCTTGCGGATAACTGGACAGAGCCAGAGACATAATACAACAGGGAAGAAAATAATTTCAGAATCAAAATTGGGGAAAATGTTTATATTCCTTAAAAATAAATATTTGTTTATTTTTATTTATTTATTCATTGGGATGGTTTGAATTTAAAAGGTCCCCATAGGCCCATAGGGAGTGGCACTATTGGAAGGTGTGGCTTTGTTGGAGTGGGTGTGGCTTTGTGGGAGGAAGTGTGTCACTGGGGTGGGCTTTGAGGTTTCATGAGCTCAAGCCAGGCCCAGTCTATTTCATATTCTTCCTACTGCCTGATCTGGATGTACAACTCTCAGCTACTCTCTAGCACCATGTCTGCCTGCAGGCTGCCATGCCTCCTGCCATGATGATAATGAACTAAACCTCTGAAACTGTAAGCCAGCTCCAATGAAATGTTTTTCTTTGTAAGAGTTGCTGTTGTCGGGGTGTCTCTTCACAGTGATAGAAACCCTAACTAAATTTACTTTACCCCATGCTGCCCACATGTGTGTGAGTGTGGGGTCATCTATAGGCCATTGACAATCTATCATTGACCATGTAGCAAAGGAAAGTGGCGACTCCTCCCCAAGTTGCCATCATTTGCCGATAGCTCTGCTTCTAGGGCTGGATCTTGGGAGCTGGGGTCACACATCACACGTTTTGTAAACAACTCTTTTTTTTTCTGTGACTATACATGATAAAGGCCACTTTTTAGTGTGGCCTTAGAATGTTTACTATACATTCAGTGTTCCACAGTGCAAGTGAACTGCAACTTAAGTAATCATCATGCTAGCTTCAGGCTTAAAGCTGACAGGAACACCATTATGATTATTATTATTTTTTTTTTTTACTTTTTCCTTGTGATAAATTATCTGATATGGACATGAAGGATTAGAGTATAAATATTTATAAGCTTTTGGGGTTATATTAAGTGGTCTAAAATTTTTCTTTTTATTCTAAGTTTCTATAAACTCTTAAATACTTGTGACAATTACCTTGTAGAAGGCTTTATAACAAATTATAAAGATAGTTCTTTCTAAATGTATTACTAACCGGCATATGGGAAATTCAGTCTTCTACAGTAATATGATATTCAGGGACAAGGAATGTGAACTTTTCTTCCAATCATTGTAATTCATTAAATAAGGCTGGGTAATTATTAAATAACTTTTACATTTTTAATGTTCCTATGTGTTTCTTATTCTTATTTTCTTATTCATAATGGCACATACATCTGCCTGGACAAATGGGCTGATTTGTGGTCGATGCCAACTTAAATCTACACTTGTTCTGTATATAACTATCAAGCTATAGTAATTTTTAGTTTTTAATTGGTTATCGTGCACTTAGATATTTTCATGTAAACATATCATTTACAGATAATGTTTTTTCTTCCTTTCCAATATCTACATCTTATTTTTTTCCTCTTTTACCTCGTTGGCTAGCTCCTCTAGAACACTATTGAGTTGTATTTTTCACCATGGGAACCTTTATGTTGTTACGAGTTGTAGTGTAGATGTTCTCAGGCTGTAGTGCAGATGTTCTCAGGCTGTAGTGCAGACGTTCTCAGGCTGTAGTGCAGATGTTTTCAGGCTGTAGTGCAGATGTTCTCAGGCTGTAGTGCAGATGTTTTCAGGGCTGTAGTACAGATGTTCTCAGGCTGAAGTGCAGATGTTCTCAGGCTGTAGTACAGATGTTCTCAGGCTGTAGTGCACATGTTCTCAGGCTGTAGTGCAGATGTTCTCAGGGTGTAGTACAGATGTTTTCAGGGCTGTAGTGCAGATGTTCTCAGGCTGTAGTGCAGATGTTCTCAGGCTGTAGTGCAGATGTTCTCAGGCTGTAGTGCAGATGTTCTCAGGGTGTAGTACAGATGTTTTCAGACTGTAGTGTAGATTTTTCAGACTGTAGTGCAGATGTTCTCAGGCTGTAGTGCAGATGTTCTCAGGCTGTAGTGCAGATGTTCTCAGGCTGTAGTGCAGATGTTTTCAGACTGTCGTGTAGATGTTCTCAGGCTGTAGTGCACATGTTCTCAGGCTGTAGTGCAGATGTTTTCAGGCTGTAGTACAGATGTTTTCAGGGCTGTAGTGCAGATATTCTCAGGCTGTAGTGCAGATGTTCTCAGGCTGTAGTGCAGATGTTTTCAGACTGTAGTGTAGATGTTCTCAGGCTGTAGTGCAGATGTTCTCAGGCTGTAGTACAGATGTTTTCAGGGCTGTAGTGCAGATATTCTCAGGCTGTAGTGCAGATGTTCTCAGGCTGTAGTGCAGATGTTTTCAGACTGTAGTGTAGATGTTCTCAGGCTGTAGTGCAGATGTTCTCAGGCTGTAGTGCACATGTTCTCAGGCTGTAGTGCAGATGTTTTCAGGGCTGTAGTACAGATGTTTTCAGGCTGTAGTGCAGATATTCTCAGGCTGTAGTGCAGATGTTCTCAGGCTGTAGTGCAGATGTTTTCAGACTGTAGTGTAGATGTTCTCAGGCTGTAGTGCAGATGTTCTCAGGCTGTAGTACAGATGTTTTCAGGCTGTAGTGCAGATATTCTCAGGCTGTAGTGCAGATGTTCTCAGGCTGTAGTGCAGATGTTTTCAGACTGTAGTGTAGATGTTCTCAGGCTGTAGTGCAGATGTTCTCAGCTGTAGTGCAGATGTTCTCAGGCTGTAGTGCAGATGTTCTCAGGCTGTAGTGCAGATGTTTTCAGACTGTAGTGCAGATGTTTTCAGACTGTAGTGTAGATGTTCTCAGGCTGTAGTGCAGATGTTCTCAGGCTGTAGTGCAGATGTTTTCAGACTGTAGTGTAGATGTTCTCAGGCTGTAGTGCAGATGTTCTCAGGCTGTAGTGCACATGTTCTCAGGCTGTAGTGCAGATGTTCTCAGGCTGTAGTGCAGATGTTCTCAGGCTGTAGTGCAGATGTTCTCAGGCTGTAGTGCAGATGTTCTCAGGCTGTAGTGCAGATGTTTTCAGACTGTAGTGCAGATGTTTTCAGACTGTAGTGTAGATGTTCTCAGGCTGTAGTGCAGATGTTCTCAGGCTGTAGTGCAGATGTTTTCAGACTGTAGTGTAGATGTTCTCAGGCTGTAGTGCACATGTTCTCAGGCTGTAGTGCACATGTTCTCAGGCTGTAGTGCAGATGTTTTCAGACTGTAGTGTAGATGTTCTCAGGCTGTAGTGCAGATGTTCTCAGGCTGTAGTGCAGATGTTCTCAGGCTGTAGTGCAGATGTTCTCAGGCTGCAGTGCACATGTTCTCAGACTGTAGTACAGATGTTCTGAGGGTGTAGTGCAGCACTTTCTAGAACACTATTGAGTTGTATTTTTCACCATGGGAACCTTTATGTTGTTACGAGTTTATGTTGTTACGAAAAAACAATGGACACTGGTTCCCAGAGAGGACAATAGGTTTCATAGTCAAAGAAGCCTGGGAAATAGTACAGTAAATTCCCCTTTGGGAGATTAACAAAACAAACATATTACCATATTAAAGCCACTGAGAAATCCTTTAGCAATAAGAAATGTATTTAATTTGCTATTAAACTTGTTTGTTCTGGAGAAGATTATCTTTTATAAACACACCAGTGGACATTTTGCCCTATAATAAAGTTTGATTGCCTCTGTTTTCTCATCTCACCTGGAGTACTCTGTTTGCTGTTGGTTTCTGAGAAGTCTTTTATTTTCTTGAATCAATCATGATAAGGAAGTGGAGTATTGTTTTAAGTTCAGGAATGGGTACTAGACTCTATGAAATGCTTTTGCAGATTTATAAAAAGAATGTTTTTTCCCTCTGTAAAATATTGTCCTATTAGTGGTCAATCATTCCTCATGTGGTATAGACAATGAGTTTTTGGAATCTTTACTGATGGTTCTAATACCAGCCCTGATGTATGTCTTCTGTATGAAAGCTGACAGTTTAACCCTGGCTGGCTCTGTCTCCTGTTTATAAAATGACGTGAGGCAGTAGTTACTTAGGAAAGTACTGTAGTGTTGGGTACAGTGTTGGACAACTGCCTGCACCCAGAAAATGGCAGGTAGGTAGGGGTATCTCTTGTTTATTGCTGAATGCTGATAGTGACTGATGGTAAGTAAGATCCTTGTGACATTTAGAATGGTATATATAAGTTCGACCACCCTTTTTGTGGGTTCACCTAAATTAATTTATGTAAGATGATGTCTTACTTTGTAGCTTAGGATGGTCTAGAACTTATTACATGGATTTTTAGTTTAGTCTGTGCCTGTGGTTGTGAATACTCATAATTATTCATATTGTTTTTCTATTCATTATTTGCTCTTACTCAGAGCTGTTAGATATTTTTTTTTCCAGTTGACACTAGAACAGATTTTAATGCCATTTGCAATTCCTAGGAATGTTACACTTTCAGCTTATTAGCTTTGTGTCTTTCTATAAATTTTTTCTGACCTGTTTTACTTATTCTAATATCTCCTTACAGTCATTAGTTTTTTTTTTTTTTTCAGATTTTGTTTTTATTTATTTATGTGTGTGTGTGCGTGTATGTATGTGTACATGTGTGTGAAGTGACTGCATGCCTTGCAGAGGCCAGAAGAAGGTGTTAGATCCTCCAGACATTGTAGCAGCTGTGAACCACTCAGGTTGGTGTTGACACATGAGCTCTGGTCCTCTGTTAAGAATAAATGATCCTAACCACTGAGCAATCTCCAGCCTTGACGTTTCCCCATTTTGACAATCTGTTTGGAATTACAGTCTTTCAATCTCATACCGCGTGACTACATTTTTACGTTTAAGTTGTGTGTCAATATTATTCTCATTTTAAAATGCTATAATTTCAGCATTTTCATTTAGCTTGAATTATTTAAAAGAGGGTTTTATTTACTTTTAAATTGTTTTAAAAATAAAATGTGATCACATAATTTCTCCCTTCCTCTCCCTCTCCCACGTCCTTCACATCACTTCCTGTTAAGTTCATCACCTAGAGCATGGGTCTTAAATTTGGTCAGGGGTACTGGCTGGCTGCTGATGGTGTAGAGAAAAAGTGGGAGGTGATTGGTGATTGACATGGGAATGCTCAGTTCACAAATGGACTCTAGGAAAACAGACAGATTCACGTTGTTAGGCTGCTGGAAAAGAGGCCCAGGATTCAAATGGGAAATTGGGAACGTTGATGTTGTTTCCGTTGCTCGCATGCATTTGATTATAGCTGAGTAACAGGTTGAGCATTAGGGGCGGAGGGTGCAGTGACCATTGAGATGCTTTGCTCCCTTCAACACAATACTGTGTTTTCCTCTCTTTGGCCCCTGACAGGACAGTCTGGGCATGATGTGCCATGAGACCAAACCAATCTAGACACATTAAGCCAGTTGTATGGACTTGTGTCTAGACTGTCCTGTCAGAAGCCTGGTCTATGATTTTGATCAAGGCATTAGTCAAGCAGACCCACTCAGTTGAGAGCAGAAAGATTGCGTGCTGGTCATTTTCAAGAGGTCATCAAGGTTCCCACCGGCTTAGAGAATTCCTGGGACAAAGGAGCAACTTTGTCATGGATCAGCAGCAAAAACTCAGGTGCTGCTCAGCTGCTGAAGTTTAGCAGCATCTGTCAGTCCAGGCGGAGGCCAAGACTGCATTCTTATGGAATAATAAAGGCACAAGAATTTTTTTCATTCTTCCTTGCATTGCTCTGCATAAAGGCACTAGGCTCTCTGGCATTTACAAATGGCAACTATTCTCAGAACAACAAGCTGAAATATGGAGTTGACCAGGCTTAAAAACCAACAAAAAACAAAATTACAAGTGGAATATAAATGTGTAAGTATTACTATGTTCATGCAGTAATTTGATCTTGAATGTGTACATATATCTTTGTTGTTAAAGTTGAATATGTATTCAATTATATGCAAATGTATCTCTTTGTTGTTTTATACACACACATGTGGCAGTGACATTGGTAATTTTTAGTAAAAATGTTGATAAAGTTGGTAATTATTAGTAAACACACACATACCTAAATGTACATATACACCTATATCTTATATCTTCTATATAATGCTTACATGCAAATTCCTAAGGTGTTTTTTTTTTATTTGTTAGTTTGCTTAGTAGGAAATCGTACATGGAAACTCTGGGAAAGAGTTCAGGACCAACACCAAGTATGTATCTCTTGGCTAATGTAGACTCATGGAAAACTGTGCTAAAAATTAAAAGGTCTGGAAAAACATCAGAGCAATGCAAGGAAGAATGTAAAAAATTTCAGATTTATTTAATAAGAGACTTTATGATTTTTCACTGATCAGAAGAAAGAACACATTGTATTATAATGATTCCTGGATCAATCTAGTGCTGAAGGAAGTTCTCAAGAACGCAGGAATGGAAGCAGACAACGCCTTTGGATACCCCCCCCCCTTGAATTTCATTGAAATGTCAAGACATGTGAATCACTGGGATTTTAACAATGCAGACGGACATGATAGTTTATACTCACACTCCGTGCGCGTACTTAACTGATACAATAAAGAAATCAGATGGATTATATAAATGGGTAAGCAGTGTATTAAGATTAACTTTCATCATTTCAAAATTACCTAGAAAATAGAGTCGGTCACCTTGGAAATATTCACTCACTATTCCACATAAAAACACTAGCGAATACCATCTAGACAGGACCGTGGGTGCTTTGTCTTAGCATTCTGCTTGAGCTAAGTGGGTGCACTGAGAACACACATGGGTCTCTTCCTAGGTGAGACACCAGAGGACTGAGGATGCTGTAGACAGACTAGTACATGCCCTGTCGCTCTCAGAGAAAGAGAAGATTGTGTTGAGTACGTAGGAGTTAGGGCTGGGTTGCTGGTGGACTCACTTCAGATCCAATGATACATATGAACTTGCTTTTGAGAACCAGTGTTTTCAGGCACAGTAAATGCTCCCCTCTTCAGATAAGCAATTAGGTCTCTTACTTGTTGGGCAAGTAAGTAACTGAATCCCAAGCTTGTGCTCTGAGGCTTACCTCATCAGGTGGTGTTATAAATTATGAGTTTAAGACTCAGAGGGATTTGTGTTTGAATTCAAATCCCTATCTCAATTCTGTTCTCAATGGAATAGGCCCACTTGGTTACTTGCCTTAATCAGAATGATAAACCAAGCCACCCACAGTCCTGTCTACATGGTATTCACTAATGTTTTTATGTGGGATAGTGAGTGAATATTTCCAAGGCAACTGACTTCATTTTCCAGGTAGTTTTAAAATGATGAAAGTTAATCTTAGCACACTGTTTACCCACTTACACAATCCATCCGATTTCTTCATTTTATCGGTAAAGTATGCACACAAAATGTGTGTATAAATTGTTGGGTCCTTCTGCATTACCGTGTGACCTTGGGCAAGTTATCCCTTTTTAGGCCTTGTTTTCTTCATCTGAGAATAGAAATGATAAAATCACTCTCTTGGAAGGCTATGAGAGACTGCAGAGTGCAACAGTCCTGACCAGTCCTTTTAGATTCTTCTATTGCCTAGTAGACATTCACCTAAGCCCAACCCCACCTAGACCCATCATCCACTCAAGCTGCTCTTGCCGACTCTATCAATGTCTCGTGTTTTGTGAGTTTCTCATTGTCCTCTGTCTCTGTTGTACTCAACATTTTAGTTTCTTTTTTCTCTTCTCTTGTAAAGCAATCTCCTTTATTCCTATGGCTTTGTCTGTGTGCTAGATGTCTCCCAGCCTGATCAATATCTACTTAGGCCCCTCCCTTAACCTCCAGATTCAGAGGTCCAGTTGCCTGCCTGGCATGCTATTGGGGTGTTCTCAGAGACATTCCAAACTTACTGAGTCCAGAGCAGATGTCCCCATGTCCCTGTAACTCATTCTCAAGCCTGCTTTCTTATCTGCACTATGGTCTGTCCAGTTATTAAACCTAGAAACCTGGCATTATTATTTTCTTGTTTCTTCACTGCCTTATAATTCTTTTCACTTTTTTTATTGCTACGCTGTTATCTTTCATCCTGATTTTTTTCAGACACTTCTAATATGAGGTGGGATACTCCGGTGCCTGCATTTTACCCCACATGCTAGATTTTAATGAAACTTTCTTTCCTTATTCAAGTTTAAATAAAGCTTACAGGCGTTAAAAAGCAAGCAAACACTACATATTTTTTAAACCTAGTTTGGGACATCATGTTTGCAATGCAGAGGAGTTTAGTAAAATACATTCGAAGTATCTGTGGATTCCTTATGTCTGTACAAACCACACCCAGCACATCTAGTTTCTTTCCTTTTCAGAGGACTAAACACAATCCTTAGTGTGTCCCAAGCCTAGAGTTCTTTGACATTTCTAGGACAGTGGAAGACAAAACAACCACTTTTTATGATGCTGTTCCTTTGTGCCCGCTAGCCTTCTCTCAATCAACTGTCATTTTCCTGACCACATGACTCATCAGACGCAGAATAGCGCCAGCCCCTTTTGTAAGGTATGGCTTATCTCTGACCCCCATCTCTGCTCAGTGCTCCTAGGAAGATGGCGGGAATCACAGAGGCTGGCTCTTGCTTCACTACTCATGACACCCACACTATCTACGCAAAGCCTCATGCCACACCAGGAATAAATTTGTTCTCTGTCCATCTTCGAAACTAGAAAACTGTTTCTAATCAAGCAGGTATCCTTCTAACTTTTCTGATTTCAGCTAAGGTATTGTGAATCCATTATGTGATAGACAGAAATCCCAGTTATGATGTCTTTTCAGCATGAAGTATATACACTGAAAATCAATCATATAATGTGACAAGTTATCTCAAAGTTATCATTATCCAATTTGAGAAACAGAATAAGAGCATTTGAGTGATGCTGTGAAGGGAACAGCTACCAACCTGGAGGATGAGCAGTCTTTCACAAGTCACTTAGAAGAGTGCAAAGAAAACGAGATTTGGGCAATGTCTTAGTAGGGTTTCTATTGATGTGAGGAGATACTATGACCACAGCAACTCTTATAAAATAAAACAGTTAGGGTCTGCTTACAGTTTAAGAGGATTATCCCATGATCATCATGGCTGGATGTATAACAGTGTGCAGGCACATGAGTTTTACACTTTGATCCATGGGCAGCACAGCAGAAGGAGATGGTGGTGTCACACTGGGCAGAGCTTGAGCATAGGAGACCTCAAAGCCTACTCCCACAGTGACACACTTCCTCCAACAAGGCCACACTTCCTAATAGTGCCACTCTCTATAGGCCAAGCATTCAAACACATGAGTCTATGAGGGTCATACCTATTCAAACCACCACAAGCAAGAAAACCCAGGTCTGAATTTCGACTCATGACTTGCTTCCCAGTGGTTTTTGATAACACAATTGATGTTTTAAAAAAATGATAGTACATAGACTGCAAAATGTCTCAGTTTGCTTACAACAAGAGCAATAACCTCTGCTCTGGTTGCCCTTACCCTTCTTAGGGTGCAGAATGACACTTCCTGTCACTGTAACAGTGCGCCAGAGAGCCAGAGCATATGGTTTAAGAAGTTCTGACATGTCTAGGCTTTGTGTTAATGGATGGATAGTGTTTTCTTACAGTTACTATTTTCCAGTTTTTTAATTAATAACTTTCAACTGACATTGCATTTGTACATATTTATGATTTATAGTATGATCATATATGTGAACAATATCTCTTGATCAAATCAGGGTAGTCTATTTTTATCACCTTGGAAATATGGTTTATTCTTACTTTAATCTATCTTGTCTCTGTCTCTCTGCCTTACTCTGTGTGTTTCTCTCTACTTGTCTGTTTGTCTCTTTATCTACCCCACCCTACTGTGTATGTATGCATGTGTGCTTGTGTGTGCGTGCATGCCTGAGTGCATGTGTACCTTGGCTGTCCATCCTTGCATTCTACCTTGTCTGAGGCAGCATATCTTTTTCTGTGTACACTAATCTAGCTGGCCTATGCTTTGGCTGGGATTCTGCTATATCTTTGTCCCATCTTCCCTCAGGAGCAAAGAATGAAGAGGTATACTCTCATTCATCCCAGGATATAAGTTCTGGAAATCATATTTCAGGTCCCCACACTCGTAGAGCAAGCACTTTGCTTCCTGAGCAGCCTCTCTAGCTTACACCTGTAAGCATTGCTTGGGAAACCTTGGGGCTCTTTTGTGCATTATTGTGACATACACCACATTTACCTTACTTTCAATAAAGCTCAAGACCAGTTCCTCTGTCTACATGAATTGCTGATGGTCATCTCATATTCTCTCTTTCCTCTCTCCCTTCAGTGACATCATGAGATATTTGCCTTGCTATGTGTTGCTTACTGCATAGAAAATAGAGTCTCTGGGCCAGGGATGTTGCTGCAAGATGATAGGATTCTTATATATGGCTGGTGATAGTCTGTTTTGTTTTCTATTTTATTTTAAATTTAAAAACAGACTTAGTTACTTTATTTTCTGGGTATGAGTGTTTTGCCTGAATGAATGTTTGTACACTACAGGCATGCTTGATGCCCGTAGAATTTAG
This sequence comes from Mastomys natalensis, assembly GCA_021653895.1. Lineage (NCBI taxonomy): Eukaryota > Metazoa > Chordata > Mammalia > Rodentia > Muridae > Mastomys > Mastomys natalensis. Next base: position 438,568 of record JAJTUV010000822.1, read on the forward strand.
AAGAGGGTGTGATATCCCTGGGGATTGGAGAGTTACAGGCAGATGGGAGCTACCCTGTGGTTCTGGGAACTGAATCTGGGTCCTCTGCAAGAAGAGAAAACACTCTTAACTGCCAATCCACCTCTCCAGCCCTAGTAGTCTGCCGTGTGTATATATTGAATATATATCTTTATCCATTTGCCTGATGGTTGAAATCTGTGTTGACTCTGTGTCTTGGTTCTTGTGAAATATTCTTTGTTATACATGGGGAATTCATGTATTTCTTTAACATACTGATTTTATTTCCTTTGATGGATGCAGAGCAGTGGATTGTTCGCTAGACTGTACAATAATTTTACTATCAGGTTTCTTTTGAGGAATAGCCATACCGTTTCCCCTAATATGTATGCTCTACATTTCTCTCAGTAGTGCATGAAAGTATCCCTTTCTATGCATCCATAGTAGCCTTTATTATTACCTTCTGTCTTTTTAGTGACTTTTTGTGCTACTAGGATGAACATAGATCTGTGCACACCAGGACAATGCTATGCTACTAAGATACAGCCCCTGCCTCTATTTAGGGTCCTTTTGTAATAAATGAGATGACATCATTCCCATGGTGATAATGAGAATTATTCATTTGCTTTTTGGCTGTTTGTAGGATTTTAAAAAATAGTTTTTTGTAACTTTTGAGGTCTTGGGTTCCATATATACTGTTGGCCAAATAGATTTCACTCGTTGCATTTTTCTGGCTGTCTCTTTAGTTGTGATTGTTTTCTTTGCTATGAAGAACTGCCTGAGTTTGGTTGGTCCCTGGGCCCATATATTAAGCAGCTAATGTAGTTCATGTTGTGGACTAGGAGGTGGTAGGATATATAAGAGGTGCGGCCTAGTCGAGGACATTTTAGGGGACAGTGCCTCTGAAGGGGATGGTGGAAACCTGGGTTTCTCTTCATTTTGCTTCCAAAGTCATGAGGCAAAGTTTTTGTCCTTCCATGCTTTCTGTGGTGATCTGTTTTTCTCTCCATGAGCCTAAAGACATAGGACCCTTGAGCCGCGAATTGAAACCTACTCAACCTTTCCTCTTCAAAATCTCATTGACTCAGGTATTCATTTCAGTGAAGAACAGAGAATAGCACACTTTTTGTTTGTTTATTTTTGCTTATGCTTTTGGGGTCTTAGTTATGTAAAAAAAAAAAAATCTTAGCTTGTACCACATCTTGAACAATTTTCATTATGGCTTGACTTTCTTTACTTCCCTCTCCATCCTTCTTTGTATCTTCCCTCCCTCCCTCCCTCCCTCCCTCCCTCCCTCCCCCTCCCTCCCTCCCTCCCTCCCTCCCTCCCTCCCCTCTTCCCTCCCTCCTTATGTACCTTTCTTCTTGCATCTTCCATCGCCTCTTCCTTCCTCTTTTCTTTTCTTAAATCTTTGTGGACCTTTGATATTTTGGATTGTCTTATGCTACACTATGAGATAGAGGGAGTACAGTTTAATCTTCTGAGCTATGGGTATCTAATTTACTGAAGATGGTATCTTTTATTCATTGTACACTTGTAGCATTTTTTTCTAGACTCAGCTGGTTGTAGATGCTTGAATTGACATTGGTATTTGTTCCATTGGGTGTTGGTCTATGTGTCTGGTATTTTACAGATATCATTTTTTTTTTTTTTGCAACTAAAGCTTTTTAGTGATTTTTGAAGTGAGGTAATATGATGTCTTCTGGTTTGTCCTCTTTGCTCAAGGCTGCTCTGGCTGTGAAGAATGTTCTGTGGTTTGCTGCTTCTGTGAAGGCTATCACTGATGTTTTGATAGAGACCGAATTGTGGTGATGGCAGTGTAGATCACTTTGGGCATTTGAAAATGCTAACATGATTCTTTCAATCCATGGACATAGATGTCTTTTCATCTTCTTGGTGTTCTCTTCAATGTCAGCCACTTCCTCTTAGTAATGTCTTTGCTGTGTCCAGTAGGTCCTGGCAAAGGCACTTCTACTTTTATTTGTTTGATAATTAAAAGTTTCCTAATTTCTTCTCTTGTCAGAGTTTCAGAAGTTGCTTAATTTTCTTGTGTTTGTATAATTTCATCAGTTTTCCTTATTTATTTCTAGTTTTATTCCATTGTGGTTGGAAAAGATGCTTGGTGTGATTTCAGCTTTTAAAAAAATTTTGAGACAATTTTGTGACCCAATCTTACTGAGGCCAGCCTCATGGTCCTTCTGCAGGTCTCAAATTCTGGGATTGCAGGGTTGATCAAAGCATGTGCCATCATATCTAACTTAAAGTAAACCTTGGATTATCTGTCCAAGAGTCCACACATATTGGCTGCTATAGACTCAGCTTGTGATTTCTTACTTTGCTACGTGAAGTCACTGTTCTTGGACAGTTTGTGGGGTATGTTGGTAAACATAGCTGTTTATTCCTTGAGGAATTAGGTACTTGTCCCCATCCACATCCTTTGGGTTTGTGCCTCTAATTCTAGTGAAACTCTGGTCACTTCAGCTGAATTAGTACCAGATAGTACTGTGTAAGAAAGTTTGGCTATATGTCTGTGACTGGTGTGTTGTCAAATGTTTATACTGGAGGGGACACCAAACAAGAATCAGTCCTAAAGCTGTGGTTGGTAATCATGTTCAAAATGAACTTAGGGTTCTTAAAAGATTTACTTACCCCTGTGAACCTGCACCAGGGCAGCTCACAGGTCTCACCCATAGTTATCAGTCTGTGATCAAGTGCTGTAGGAAGCTGTCTACTTCTGTGCCTCAATGAAGGAGGGACTGGATTTACATCCCCGTATCATGACTTGGTATCCAGCTCTTTTTCTTTCCCCAAGTAGACATTGCTCTGTTTGCTGTGATTCCTGAGGCTGGAGCGTGGTAAGGTGGGCAGTCAGTACCTTAGTCGATAAAGCTGACAGTAAGCTTGGTTGCTTCTGTGTCTCACTGGCTTTAGGAACCTGCATAATCCTGGGTATGTGCCCCAGGCCTATTCCACAGCTGGGGGTGTGCAGAGTGAAACATGAGACTTTCCTACTGTGACACCGGTCTTTCCTTGGTGCTGTGGCAGGTCCAGACACTGTTTACAAACACTAGCCAGGGGACACAGTGTCCCTAGATTCTTACTGATTCCAGGTTTTACTGTAGTAAATGTGACACCACTGAGTTCCAAGACTGAGTCCTGGTCTAACTTTTCCATCCTACCCCCTGCAGGTGATGGTTCTGTCCCTGGTGTTTGGTCCTGCCTAAAGCTGTGTATGGGTGCTATAAACAGTGGCTTGCTCACCTGGCTGATGAGAAGCTGGGGCAGGGGTGGGTTGGGGTGGGGTGGAGCTAAGCCCCACCCACCTCTGGTCCTCAGCATGGCTTGCTAGGTACAGGTTGTAAATTTAAATCCTGGACTCACTTCCTTCTCTCCCTAGCTGGGGATGTTCCCAATCAACCTGCTAGTGCATTGGGTTGGGGGAACGGCCATGTGAGTAACTCTTCCTATCTCTTCTTGCATCACTCTTCCTCATAATGCTAAAACCATGTCCTGGGATCCCTCATCTAGTTTCTGAGGCTCCTGTGGAGATACTTTGGTGTGTATATAACTTCAACTTGAAGTTTCTGTGGAGAGATGATTGGTGGAAGGTCTTACCCAGCTTCCATCTTGCCCCGTGTTGCCAATGCTGCCAGTTTAAACTTCTACGTCTTTCATGGCAACTGCTGAGAAGCTGGGTTTTATAGCTTCAAAAAAGAACATTTAAAGCCGGGCGGTGGTGGCGCACGCCTTTAATCCCAGCACTTGGGAGGCAGAGGCAGGCGGATTTCTGAGTTCGAGGCCAGCCTGGTCTACAGAGTGAGTTCCAGGACAGCCCGGGCTACACAGAGAAACCCTGTCTCCAAAAAAAAAAAAAAAAAAAAAAAAAAAAAAGAACATTTAATTGAAATCATACATAGTTTTAGGATTTTCTTTTGATAAAAAAATGCCTATTTATTTTTAGATGAAACCTTTTTATTTTTCCCTTTTTAAAAAAATAAGGAAAATGATAGTACTAGTCAAGCATTTATCTGGAATCTTCTGGCTAGCTAGTTTGAAGTATTTTAATACTTGCTTCTTTTCTGCAAGAATGTGTATAACAGGAACAAGGGCATCCCAGGCCAGGCTGGCCCTGGACAGGCTTCTGCCTATAGCTGCTGGGAACAGCTTGACTGAGGTGTTTGCATTCCAGGCCAGGCTAGCTGTCTTACTTAAGGTTTTATTGCTGTGAACAGACACCATGACCAAGGCAACTCTTATAAGGACAACATTTAATTGAGGCTGGCTTACAGGTTCAGAGGTTCAGTCCATTATCATCAAGGTGGGAAGCATGACAGCATCCAGGCAGGCATGGTGCAGGCAGAGCTGAGAGTTCTACATCTTCATCTGAAGGCTGCTAGTGGAAGACTCTCTCCCAGGCAGCTATGATGAGGGTCTTGAAGCCCACACCCACAGTGACACACCTATTCCAACAAGGCCACACCTACTCCAACAAGGCCTCACCTTCTGAGAGTGCTACTCCTTGGGCCGAGCATATACAAACCATCACACTAGCCCTGCACAGGCTTCTGCCTATAGTTGCTGGGAACAGCTTGACTGAGGTGTTTGCCTTGTTCCTCCTGCAGTGCGGCTTTATACATCACCCATTTTCTGGGAGAGATCTAGAATGGAAGTTTCAGCTCTATTACGTTACCTTATACCTCACGGAAATGCCACGATGAGTTTGTAGTGTGACGAATCATACAGTGTGTCGGCACACTCACATTAAGAAAACGCTGCTAGGCAGGGTAACAGCACTGCCACAGCAAATGGTAGCAAAAGGTCTTTGACATTGACTGTCGCTTAGCTTTTACAAGACATTGAATTCATTTAGGCCATTGGGTGTTACCGGTAGCTCGGCTGATCGATTCATCTCGAGCTTGTTTTAGCCTACGTTGTGCCTTTCCCAGTCACACAAACTTGCTTACACAAAAATGCAAAGCCTATTTTTTTTATTAATAACTTCCAGTTTTTATTTTTATCATAAGGAAATATTTCAAGTCAAATTTTTATTAGCCAAACATAATGGTTAAACGTAAAAATAATCAAATGGTACTATTAAGTAGCAGTAGCACATTGTTATATTTTATTATATGTTAAGAAACTTGACCAAATACATTTAACGTTTTGATGTTCTTTTATAATACCAACCAAAAAACCATTTTAAAACTATCTTAAAAATAGTCTGCTATTTAAACAAATATTGTTAGGCATAATCAAATTAACGGAGTCTTCTTTCATAGTTTAAGAAGGGCTAATCAATTTAGGAGTAAAGGATAAGAAAAGAACATGTATATAATTTTTAATTTACATTTTTATATAATGTGCCAAGTATTTGACTCCCAAAAGAAATATTACACATTTCATATTAATATCTATCTTAAAATCCCTTTTAAATTTATAAAAAGGGCCTCTAGGAGAAACCAAGGCCTTCAGTTTATAAGAGATTATAAAATAAAATGTTTTCTAGATTGAACTGCACACTTCAACTTTTTATTCATACAAGTATTCAATCATATTGAAATTCCCCAAACTATTATTTGGAAACATTGCTTTTGTTTCACCAACGCTGTTAAATAGTCCTTTCTGTTTAACTACACTCCTGTCGACTCCAGAGAAAATACATGAGATATATATTTTAGAAGCTCACACTGTACAGAGAGAAATGTTACAGCTCTATCCATATATGGTCATTACATAAGCTATTAACATTGTCATCCTTGTGGTTCTGAGGAACACTTGCTTTCTTAGTGGTAATGAAGCTGCCACTCACAGTTGAACTTCTCTTCACTGGGACAGATTACTCGAGAGCACAAGTTTTGTCCTTCAGATAGCTTGATGACCTCAAGCTATTCCATACAAAGGGAACAGGAAGGACAATATATTTAACTGGAGTGTATGTGTGTGTGTGTGTGTGTGTGTGTGTGTGTCAATAGCAGATATTGTTGATAGAAGTGACAGTGTACATTTATTGAACAACATGTGCAAAATTTACTCCTCATGCAAGGAAGGTAGAAATGACATTCAAGATATTTCACCATCTGATAGGTGTGGGTGAAGGCCGGTAGACCTAGATTCAGGTTACAAAGCTGGATCAGAGTCATGGAGAATCTGAAGGTCAAAGCTTTGGCACCTATTGCATATTAGGGGTGGAAGTGTGACCTATGATAGTAGTGGAAGGAACCTGAGTGAAGTGTGAGTGTGTGTGTGTGTGTGTGTGTGTGAGTGCATGAGTGTTCAAATGTGTGTATGCGCATGTACCTGTGTGCATGCATACTTGCTCATACATGTTTAGCTTCCAATCTTCTGTAATGAAAACATTTCATTGTTCTAAATACCAGATCTCAAATATTGAGATTTCTCATGTTGAGAAATACAAATGCTAAAGGGAATACTTCATTATCCTCACAAATCATAAGGAAGAGGATTGAGGCTCAAATATAGTTTGCTATTGTGAAATGCAACCTTAGAGAGATGTACTCTGCTTTAGTAGTGCAGGGATCTGAGTAGATGGAACATTCATAGGTTTTAAATGTCTTGCTGCTTGTTTGTCTATTTCAAGTGATGTAAATAATTCAGTTGTTGAGCCAATTTCTAAAAGCCATGAAACAGAATTACAACAGGACTTGTCTAAGGCGTATGTATTATGATTTTTTTTTTTATTTTAGTTTGCAAAAGTCTGGAGCACTATGTAGTTAGACATTTTCTGTGGAAACAGATTTAAAACTGAAAAAAGATTATAGAAGTGTTAATAAAATAAAAATGTGAAAAAGTCATGATTATATATAGAATATATACATGTATAAACTGTCTATTAATCCATCCATCCATTTAGCCATGTTTTTGTAACAGTGGGATTGAATCTTGGGCCTCGTTTGTATTAATCAAGGGGCTTGACCACCAAGTTTGTTCATAGAATTCAGTGGTGAGTTCTGGAAAAGTATTACATTTTTGAAACAGGACCCCATTAAGTTGCTTAAGCTGTCTGTAATGTTGTCATTTTACTTTTGCCTTAGCTTCCTTAACAGCTGGATTACAGATGTGTACCACTGTGTTCAACTATACATCTAGTTCATAAAAGTATATTTATATGAAAAATAAACAAAATTACAAGGTGAGAAAGTCTTATCAGTATATAAAAACTGTTATAGATCATAAAATAAAGATTAGCCCTTCGTAATTTGACTTGTTATGCTAGGTCTTTAACTCTTAATATTTCTTTAGTATGTTTTTTGTACTTTGATCCTTACTATGGTTTAACTAGGAATGAGTATTGAGTTGTTGTGCGTGATGTCAAAGTTGGGTCAAGGGTTATGTAGTGTCGCATTCATTCATTCATTCCTCAGGAACGAAGACGGCAGTGTAGTCTTTACAATAATTTTAAGACACTGAGCTTATGGTAATTTGTTGTAGAGGAGAATGTGGAAACACTGAAAATTGCTACCAGCATTGAGCAGCCATCTGCTGTATTAGTGAAAGGAAGGGCAGTAGCTGGTTGCTATTCTGTACAGTGTTAGACCTGTGGGGAGGGGTCACTGACGTTAAATGCAGGGTCAGAACAGACATGTTGGAGACTGAGGTTTTCAAGAAGATGTGAAGTTGATGCAAGAGTTAGCTATGTCTGTGGAGCAAGGAACAGTTTAGGCAGTTCCAAGCCAGAACCTCCCTGGTGTATTCAAGAAAATACAATGGAGTAGAAAACAAAAAACAAAGTGAAGGCAAGAGAAAATATATTAGAGCCATCATTGCTGCCACAGTCATTTCTAAGTCTTCACTTAGCAAGAAGAAATGATTTTTACCTCATCTAGAACTAATTTTCTGGTTATCTTGTCATTTTAGTAAAATAGCTTTCAACAAACAGAGCTCTCAACGGAGCAAGGTGGGTATATTCGTTGTTCATTTAAAAACATGATCGGCATAGAAGGAAGAGACCAGCAGGCAGATGGCTTCCATGATTTTCAAAGCTACTTTAGCTTTTATTTTTAATTAAAAGATATTAGTTGTAGAAATTTGCAGTGTGTAGTGGGCTACTGTAGCACATGAACATGGTGTGCATTGATTTTGTCAAGTGATTAGCATTTCTGTCATTTCATCATTTGTTTATTTTTGTATTGAAAACGTTCAGGACCTTTTACAACACGGGATATAGAGCAAATAAATCTTTGTGACCATAGTCACTGTACTGTGTTACATATTATAATAGAACAAGCCGATGGGTAAAGTATTTTTCTCATAGATTTGGAGTGTAAATACACAAGAAACCAACTGGAAGCTGACTAAGTTTTCCCCAATAAATGCTCTTTTAGTTTTAATAAAATCAATAGTTTTCAAGTCGGAATTTGATAACTTTGTTGAAATAATTTCTTTTCTTTTTTTTTTTTTTTAGCATACAGTTTTGGGTGATAGGACTCCCGTTTGGTATCATCTACATGTGGATTTGATGAGTTTGAAATTATGACTGATCCTTTGTGTGAGACCAGGATATCAAAAATAGTGCCTGAGTTTGGGTTGGCCTGGCATGCTTTTCTGGAGCAGATGCCCTGGAAAGGGGAAGTCACAGCACACAGCGGCTGGAGCCAGCCCAGTGCTGGCCCAGCATTTAATTTGTATTCCAAGTATCTTGGGCCTTTCAACTACAGTGGGGTTTACCCAATGTGTTTTCCATCCACACCCTGGATGTGATTAAATTCTAAAATCACCTGCAGATGTGGTATAATTGTGAGTTCAACTTCACTTTCTTCTTCTCGTGTTGTATTTGGATTATGTTTATCATGCTCATTCTATCGATGATATCTTGCTCATTTAAAATTTGGCAAAAACAATCTATGCAAACTCCAGAAACTGTGTGGAATTATTCTATCTAGAATTTTGTTCAAGCTAAATAGACAAATATTTGTTGGCTTCATGAATAGACTAGTGTTAGAATTAGCTGGGGGACAGGATGGGGTTGTATCCCTGCCTTTCCTAGCTGGGTAGGGGTGGGACTGTATTCCTTTGCTGGGGGCAGGGTGGGGTTGTATCGCCACCTTTCCTGGCTCCTGTAAACTTTTACCTTTCATAGCTTGCTGAATCTGGTCTGATATGAAATGAAGGCATTTCAGTGTCCTATAGAGTCAGCAAAGGGAGCTGGAAAACACCTCCTACACAGGGTGCCTGTGTGAGCTCTAGTTTCTGTAAGTCTACTCAACTGAGTCTTCTGTTACCTAGCTCATCTGCTGTGGACAATCAGGCTCTCCTTCCGGATTCTTTTCTACACCAAATTTCCTTGTGAGTCTGGTGATCTGTTGGAGTGCTGTGTCATTTGGATCCCTAGCTCCTTACAGGGTATAAAGGAGAAGGATTTTCTTACAGTAGCCTAAGAACAGGATTGGAGGAATGTGTTAGTATTCATCAGAGAAACATAAAAGTGTTAGTTGTCTCTCTATATCTACATACCTCTAATGGTGTACATGTGCAGACATAAGTTTCTATGAATACAATGATTCTTTATTGTAAAGAAGACGGTTACTGGATAGGACTTAAAGTATAGGCAAGATTTACATGTAGAGAGCCGAGGTGAGTGTATTTAAGGAGGAAGAGTGGAAGATTTGAGAAAGTCTAGGGTGTGTTTGGAAGGCAGACAGGTTTGTATGCAGGTAAAGAGAAAGGAGAAAGATGAACCCTAAGATGGTGGATGTCTTGTAAACTACAGAGAGCAAATGCTTACTGACAGTTAATTAGAAATTATTGAAGACATTAACCCCAAATTTTAATTTTAGGAAGATGTTTGTTTTGCTTAATTCATGTAGATTAATTAATCAACACCATGTGATATGATATGAAGTGGGAAGAAAGAGGAATTAGGCTGGGGGTGATCAACTTAAAGAAGGCCCTGATCTTGGGCAACTGGAATTACTCCAAGGTTAGGAGACAGATGCAAGAAGTCCTTCACAGCTACTGTTGGGGTTTAGATCTCAAAAGTCCCTGAAAGTCCCATTGCAGAAGTCTTATTCAAGAGTCCATGACCTCATTAGGAGATGGTGGCACCCATTGCAGACAGAGTTAAGATAAGGATGATTATGATATGCCTTTCAAAGAGCTATTGAAATTCCAGATTCCCCCTCTTCCTTCTCATTGCTTCCTGGCCATCATAAGGTGAACACTGTACGACCATGCACTCTCTACCATGATGTAGTACCTCACCACAGCCCAAACAACATGAAATTTATCCTGAACTGGAGCCCCTGAAACTGGAGCCAAAGTAAACCTTTCCCCAAGTTGACTGTTTCTGGTATTTTGTTATAGCAATAGAAAACCAACTGACTTAACAGAGTAACAACAAAACAGCTAGAATCAGTTGGCCTTGAGAACCTAGTTTGAAAGTAATTGGGCTGTAGAAGGAAGGAATCTATAAAGGTTAATTATATGCACCAACTTATATTTTTGTATGAGGTTAATTTTTTAGTTTCTGACATTTAGGAAAAGAAGACTATGCTCAATCCAAACCATGGAAAAATGTAAATAGAACACTAGAATCAGCCTCCTCCAGTGAGAGAATTCTCCTGGAGATTGTCCTCAGGTTGGAGCTCGACTATCTTCCAGTGTATCTGTCTATTGCACTTCAATTAGGAGGACATCACTGGAGCTTTTGGGACTGCAGTCTGTTAGTCTTTCATCTTCCTTAGGTGAGCACACCAACTCCTTAACTTGTTTTTCCTTATTGTGCACACAAACACACACACACACACACAAACACACACACACACACACACACACACACACACCACATGCTTTGTTGGCTTTGTTTCTCTAGAGAGCCTTACTAGAAAGTCTTATGGATAGTTGTAGCTTATCTATCTCTCTTTCCTTCTTAACAGTTTCCATGTTGCTCTCTGGGATGCAGATAAGACATCTGTAACTCAGAGGGGTCAGGTGACTTATGCAAGATGGACCAGGTATGCAGTGCCTGAGAGGAGGTATTGGTGATGACTGATACACTGACCTGCTGCTAATGTTAGCAAATGATGGCCATGTCGGGGAGCTGTATCTGTTTAAACCATTAACCATGGCAGAGATATTGCAAGGGAGTAGATATGGGGAGAGGAATTCTGGAAGCAGACATTTCTGCATGATGATTATCCAGGAAGAGAAAAGATTTGACCTTAGGTCTCAGGTATACCATTGGACATTAGTTTGCATGGTTAACCTTTTCATAAATGATGTCCTTTTATTATCACAGAAATCATACTCAGACACTAGGATTTTGCTTTTACACATTTAAGAAAAAGATTTATTTTTGATTAAGTGTATATGAGTGTTGTGTGTACATGTGGTCATGTGCAAGTGAGTGCAGGCATCCAAGGAGACCAGAGGTGAGAGGTTCCAACTGCATGGAGCTGGAGTTACAGGTGCTTATGAGCACTGAACACTGTGCTTTTGGTTTTCAGCTTGAAGTTTCCCAACAGGAGCTCATGTCATTCTTGTCAGAGGAAGGCCTCCTTAAGGAATCATACTTTGCTATAGGTGGATATGGGCATTTGGAAGATTTGAGAATCAGCTGAAAAATTCAGGCTGAAAATGACTTTTCTCTCCATATTTTCTCAAGCTTATCCTTTGGATGAATCAAGAGGAACTTCCTTGGTTTTTCATCTATTTACTCTATAGTAAAGCTTCAAGCTTAGAAGCCCCACAAAGGTCCTTGTGTTAAAGGTGTGGTACCCAGACTGTGAAGCTACTGTGAAGCAGTGGAACATTTAGAAGAGGCCTAATGGGAAGGAAGTCGGGCCATTGGAGTGGCACTCAGTTGATGAAATTAAAATGCCATGTTACTGTCTTGAGTTTACTGTGCATCCTTATGTGCAATGCCAATTTAAATACAAATGGAACTCTTCACTTGGTTTGAAAACCATCAGAATTTTGCAACATTCTATTCTGTGGCATTTTATTCAATTGTGACTCTAAGTGGTTAGAGGAGAAAGACTCAAGACAGGATCACAGTGTTTAGGAGGAAGACTAACGAACCCTATAGGCACAGAGCCCAACAGTCAGCACTTGGAATGTAGGGATACTTAAGGGACCAGCACTGATCCTCACAAGCAGCTAAGGTTCCTGCTTAGTAGTTTGAGGTGCATCTGTGCCTTGTTGAGCCCAATGGCTCCTGGGGTCCCCTTCTCAGCACAGCAAGAGATAGGCTTTCCTATCCCAAAGCCCCTACGCATTCTTCTTTCTCCCTTCTCAAGTATGCCCAGTAACTGCTTCTATCCTTCCCTGGGGAAGAGTTTGGTTTCAAGCTGGTTTGCATTAATGCCAATGGAAGGAAGAAATATCCTCTAGTCCACTCTAACCTAAGTGCTGGGTGAGAAGCTGTTTCAGGGAGACCCTTCTTGGGGAAGTTCCAGGTTCCTGGCCCATGCTCTACTCTATTGATCTCTTAGAGTTTACTTACAACATATAAACTTAATAATAATAATAATAATAATAATAATAATAATAATAAAGACGTCAGGATGGGAGCTGTCCAGTGTTGACTTGAAACATAGCAACCATTTGACCTCATGTTCAATGAGACTGTGTGGGTTGATTGTCAAGAATATAATAAAATTAAGCAATGACTCTAATACCCAATAAAGGATTGTATTTGTTTTCTAGAGCTGCGTAACCAAGTACCACAAACCGAATACATAACATAAGGTGGAGCTAGGATGCAGCTCAATCAGTATGATGCTCACCTAACATATACAAGGCTCTGAATTTGTTCTTAGCACTGTACAAGAGTCCACACCTGAAACCCCAGACTTGAGACATGAAACACAGGGATCAGAAGCCCAAGATTATCTTCAGCTCCATGGTGAGTTTAGGGAAAGATAAAACTGTAGTGTTTCATATGGTTGTAGGCCTGGTGGTGATAACTGTGAGGTCAGGTTCTCTGAGAGCTGTAGGGGAACCCATCCCCTGCCATTTGCCTGTCTGCTGCTTGCCTGGTGATCCCGGGCAGTCCTGTCTCTGTAGCTGTATCAATTCAGGTTCTACCTTGATTTTCACATGTGTGGGGAAACCTCTGTGGTACACCGTCACAGGTTATCTGTGCATAAAGACCTCAGTCATATTGGTCGAGAAGTTGTATGCTAGCATGGCCTAGTTGTAGCTATATCTGCAATAACTCTTGCCAGAACTGCAGTAACAATGCCCTTCCTCATTGTCTTTAGTTGCATCTGCCTCTTCTCTGACCTTCCCATGCAGCTAATGGTATGGTATACTATTAGCAGCCAGTAGTATGGCTGCCATGAAGAAAATTGACCAAATTCATTTTTTTTTCTTTTTCACAAATGTAAATGTAGGTATGTAACCTAAGGAAATTACCATATGTCTTCTTGATTTCTTCCTTGTAATAAAGAAAAGACACAACATGACTATCCATGCTACAGACTTGTTATAAGGATCAAATTAAGTAGTTTAAAGATATCTAGAGCTCTGTCTGGGGTAGGTGTTGATATATCTTTATATAACATCATGTGATTTTACTAGTTCTTCATTTACAACTGAAATACATTCTCAATTTCCCCAAACAACTCCTTAGAGTCTCAGTAAACAGAGGATAATAATAATTATTGTTTATAATAATTAAACAAATGTTGGACAGAATTCTTTATTGCCAACAATTAACAGACATAATCAATCTTCTAGAAAGTAGCTAATGATCTATGGGACCATCAGAATTCTAGTCCCATTGGTTCATACTATCCTGGATGCTCTCTTACCAGCTCTGTCCTACTTAACCTAGACTTGAGTGTTCTTCCCAGTCCATTCAGTTACTTTTCCCCAAATCCTTACCTCTTTTCCTTACCCTTTCAAGTCTTTGCTTCATTCCACATCCTTAGATTCTGAGATCTGTAGGACTTCATACAGGATTCTCTCTATCTTTTACAACCTTGCCCCAATCACTCAGACAATAACTGACTCCCAGTTATTCTTCAGGAATCTGTACTGCACATGAAAGATTGATGTCTATTTTGTAGGCCGTCAATCTGCTGTCATTGTATGATTGGCAGCTTTAGACACTACAGTAGGTCTCAGGAACAAATGAATAAATGAGTTAATGAAGTGACTTAAACCAGATGTATGATCCCAAACACAAAGACATCGAGTAACGTAGCTTCTCAAACAGCAGGAACATGAGGAGAAAACCAGGTGTGTCTGACCACAGACTGGTACTCTTCCCAAGTCTTCACGCAACCCTGGCTTTAATAAAAACATAAAGCAGTGTCCTTTATATCCAAGATTGCTGCTGAGAACTAAACCAGAAGGACAGATGTCTGCATTGTTTTGGTTTGAGTGCAGAAGGTTTTGCAATACCTAATCCACATTCTTTCACAATATCTCAGACCATCCATGTCATTTTTTTGTTGCTGTTAACTATTTATGGTGACAATGTAAAAAGGCTAGCAGATAAGAAGAAAGGAAAGTTGAGAAGAAGTCAGATAGAACGGTGTGACGGAGGGCCAGGGAGACTGTGCCACAGTAAAAGCCCTCATCACCAAGTCTGATGGTCTGAGTGTGATTCCCGTGAGCCACCCTGTAGGAGGAAAGAACCTACTCCCCCAGATTGTCCTTTGACTTTCTCGTGCATGCTGTGACATGCTTACTCTCGTGGACCACACTCCCTCCCACACGCACACAAAACAACCAAATGAGTGTAGTTTAAAAATAAATATATTTTAAAAGAAAGAAGGATATTTTGGATTACCTGTCCTATGCCGAGCTTGTGGCATAGGACACTCACTCAGGAATGGCAGCCTGGGTTGTTTTCATTCTCATACAGAGGGGAGATGGGGCAGATAGCGGAGCGAGCAGAACTGTTTGCTCTGCTGCAGAACAACTCTGGGCACGGAGAGAAAAGCAACACTCACTCATCCAGTGTTAAATCATAGCACTCATTTAATAAAGTCAGAACAGTAGTGATTTCTTTTCCAAGGAACTACACAAATTGCTTTACTTTTCCAACCTTCTTTCTATCTATTACTGGGATTACTTCTTTAGAATCCAATTCCTCATCAAGTCACAGTCCAGCCGAATGTTCTTAAAAGTCCTAAACACCAGCCATGCCTTCAGCTTCCAACCCCTACTGCTTCACTCAGAGGAGGAGCCCACTGAAGACCCCATTTAACCTCCCAACTATGCTTCCTCCTCCACAGCTGGGACTTGGATCCTAGCGGCTCACTCCAGAGACCCGGATTTCTGTTGTTCACACTGCCCTCTATGTGCTACTTGGACACACAGCTCTAGGAAGCTAACACACCTTTTATTAGGTAGTAAGTCTCTTAGTTAATTTTATTACATTTTTATAATTTACTACTCACAAATGTAGTATATGTTACTTTTAACATATCAAGTATTCACAGAATAAAATGAAAAGACTAAAGTTGTAATTTTCAAAATAACCAAATTAGAAGCATGTTTCCTCCATTAATCTCAGTGGCAAATTCCAATAAACCTTTGGAGGGAGTTTAATTAAAATGCCAGACCTCAATTTCCAACATCCCTCCTTGATTTTTATGGAGTATTTTTTCTTTCAATTTCAATGTCATGGAGTGTGCACATTTTCTGTCTAAATTGACCCATGTCTAATCCTGAGCAATGATTGCTAAGTATGCCCATACAGTGCGTTCCTCTCTTGTCTCCTTGAGTGGAGACAAAGCTAGCATCAACTTTGTCTCCATTTCATAAAAAGAGAATGCTGGTTATCTGAAACCCAATCACATGCATACTGCAGAAGCACATTCATCTCCTAGTAGGACCCACACAATACAGGGCCCCATGCTTGCTCACACAGCATTTATTTATATGTGTCTCCTAGAAACGGTACTGGCAGAGAGATAATCCTCACTGAATCTGTTGAATGGATGTGTCTACAGATGACTTTATAGGAGAATCAACTTCTCACGTGCAGCAGTAAAACCAAACTTAACTATATTTTAGAAAGGTTGGTCAGCCTCTTGACCTCTCCTCTTATGTTTTGGTCTGACAGCTTTTCTTTCTGTGGATTAATCAGTTTTGTCACACTGTCTTTGGGGAATATGAATTGGGAGTCAGGTTAGGGTGGCACATAGCCTGGGAGCCACACTGAACCTTGTTCATTGTTCACTCTTTGAGAGCAGCTTGCCTTGCTAACATCAATGTGTCTAGTTTGTCTGAACTATGTTGTGGTTAAGGAATGAGGTTCTAAATGAGGAATTCCAAAACAGGTGCAGAATAGATTGAAAATATGATGCAATTTATGTAGTACTTTGGAAAAGAAATCACTATTGCCTTGATTTCATTAAGTGCATTTGACATTGAATGAGCGAGCATATTTTCTCGTTCCATACCCAATGTCACAGCACTGGTGTGAGATGCCCCTGTCTCCAAGCTGCAGAGATCCAAAATCAAAATCCCGTCTCTAGAATTTATTACTTCAAAGGTGTGGTGACTGTTGTCATGTGGTCATCAGTGAGAACAGGGGAATGACAGAGAAGATCCCCGTAGAGGGCCATTTCCACGAGAGAAACACGAGGAAAACCATCAACTCACCGAACTGCAGCTAAGGACTGTTAATCATTAAAGGAAAGAGTGGCACTCTGTGTCACATTTTCAGTGTGGCTTGTGACAGGGTTGTTTTTTGGATGCTAGCCATCCATGTACTACATTTTTCTACTAATCAAAACATTCAACTCTCTGACCATACCCCAGTCACAGTTTAAACATGCTACGATAATATCAACTTAAAAATTCTCTATCTCTACCACAGGGGGAAAATGTGCCATTGGACTTCTCTCTACAGTTAATGGCTAATTTATTTTATCTCGCTTTTGCACTTTATGATCCCTTTCGATATTCAGGAATTTGGAAGCACCTTCTGGTTCTGGAATGGAGAAACAGATTCATTTCAGTGTGGCCATGTTTCTTCACGCAGCTATGCAACGACGTTTTGCTAGGTTCACAAGGGAAATTAAGAGCGGTAATAGGGTCACACAAGTGTTGGGTTGGAAATGGCATGTTCACAGGTATGGGGAGTTGTGTTATTAGCTAAAACCAATTACAGCGCAAAAGGACTCACACTGTACAAATTCACACAACACTCTACATTTAACAAGCTCAAATAACAACTCAAGGAACAAAGAGTGTGTCTTTACTCGAACATACTTTTTTTTTTTTTTTTTTTTACAAAATCTGTAAGGTGTACATCCTTTGTTGTGGATGTCACAAGGAATTCTCTCATGGACTTCGACGCTCCCAAAAGGTCTCGAATCCCAGGCTAGCAGGTGCTCAGCTCACACTTCCCCATATACTCATCCAGTGACAGTGGAGCCTACGCTGTTCTGCTTACAGCGGTTGGGCAGAACTTTTATTTACTCCCTGTGGACGTTTGCTAGAAGTTCTCTTTCAAACTGGCAGACCTTTACCCCAATTTCTGCATCCCTTTTTGGTTGGACTTGGAATGAATTCATTCTCCATAAGCTGTATCCGACAACCCCACACACCATGGTCTAAACATGCTTCGGCTCTCCTCATGTCTGTCCTGCAGCTTCGGAAATGACCTCTTTCATTTGGAAACGAGTTTAAAGCAAAACTTTCCGTAGTTGTCTGGTGGCTGAAAGCGTTGTCTTCTGCTGCTCGGTGGCCAAAGCATCAGAGGACGGTGCTGCAGCCTCACCCTGTGCGGGTTGAGAAAGTGGGCGGGGAGGAGAGAGACAAGGAAGGGGCGGAGGTCACCCAGCCCTCCACCCTGCAGAGGCTGGGAGCATCTCTAGGTGCTCTGGAGTCCAGAACACAATAGGTCCTACCGGTGATCCAGTGCTCAGAAGAGTCCTAGGAGGCGCGAGCGGTGGAACCTGAGGTTGTGGCTCGCCGGGCTGGTTGCGCCATGGAACACGGGGCTCAGCGCTCTTCTGCTCCGGACACAGCCACTCGGTGGCCCAGGATGCCGAGGTAACAGCAACCCTGTGGCTTCATTCCCATGGCCGGATTCCCACGGTCGCTGGATTTTCCAGCCGAATCCAGGGTTATTAAACTCCTGTGCAGGGGTTCCGCTGGAGAGCACTATAGGCTGAGATCGGCAGGGATTTTGGACTCAATTCGTGGTGTACTATTGGGAAAGAAGGGTTTGGGGGTTTCGCTGTATGGATGGGGCTCAGTAGCAAGGATTCCCTCCCGCCCCAGGAGAGAAGCAGGCACACAGGGCTACTACCCCTTTCTTTCCCCGAGATTCCCTGCTGGCGGCACTTCATGGTCCTTACCCGGCTGCCGCAGACCTTTGGCGCCCCCAGGGTGGGAGGGAAAAGAACTCTCT
Organism: Mastomys natalensis; assembly: GCA_021653895.1. NCBI lineage: Eukaryota > Metazoa > Chordata > Mammalia > Rodentia > Muridae > Mastomys > Mastomys natalensis. The sequence goes on from JAJTUV010000822.1 coordinate 456,905, forward strand.
GGAGTTTGAGGAATTGCACAAAGTTTCAGCAAGTTGGTTAGGTTTAGAGGCAATGTTGCAAGCTGAGGCTCCTTGGGGTCTGTGCTTTGCAACTGGCTAAAGTGGAATTGTGATTAAGACAGAGGGGACAGCCAGCCTCTCCCTCTAGGCACCTAAAGCCACTGCGCTGTCAAATCCCCAGCCTCCCGGAAAGCTGCTTTGGGAAAACAATCTAATTATCTAGTGGCAGGTGACTGTGGTCCTTAAGCTAGCCCTGACATAGGACTCACAACTTTAGGGGCAACAAAACCAAATAGCAAACAGTACAGTACTTCTTACTGGAGGTTACACGACAGCATGTTTCAGGACAAGGAATTGAGGGGGAGCTGCTTTCTCCCTTCTTTGTCTTGCGAAGGGATTTCTGCTCCCCCCACCCCCTCACCCCGTGAAAGAAGGCTACATCTACATCGGAACTCAGCCTCAACACTCTTCCACGAGTCAAAGTGTGACTGAGGTGTGTGTGTGTGTGTGTGTGTGTGTGTGTGTGTGTGTGTGTGAGAGAGAGAGAGAGAGAGAGAGAGAGAGAGAGAGAGAGAGAGAGATAGAGAGAGAGAGATTGATTCTTTGTGTTGCCCTTTCATAATCTCGGTTTTATGACCAGCAGGTGGGTCACCACTTGGGTCAATGTCCCACAGAGAAAAGAACAAGATCTTAAAGGATTAGCTATTTAAATGGATTGTCATGCTTTAAAACCCTCATTGGACTGAAAGCTAATCTTGTTAGTGCTTTAGTAAGGCCTCTAATGGAATGATTCAAGATGTCAAGGACACATCAAGAGGGCTTTTTGTTTGTTTTGTTTTGTCAGAGATTTCTCTTTCTAGGAAAGGGAGCTGACAGGTGTCAGTTTGGGTGTCACTTTGTCTTGAAAGAGAAAAACGGAACCAGGGAGCAGATGCATGCTGGTGTCAGAGAGTTCTGCAACCTGACTTATGATAGGCTGGGCAAATCCATCCCGTCCCAAGGTGCTGAGGCCCTTGGTTCTAAATGTCAGATGACTTGTAACTGGGTCTTTATAATTCCTGTCCTGTATGCTGCAGATGTCTGCGCTTCGAGACTGCACAGTTGTGACAGAGAGATGACTTGAGGGGACAGCGTTTATCTCCACAACAATGTCCATGAACAGTTCCAAACAGCCGGTGTCTCCTGCAGCTGGACTCATCGCAAACACCACCTGCCAGACGGAGAATCGTCTCTCTGTGTTTTTCTCAATCATCTTCATGACAGTGGGCATCTTATCCAACAGCCTGGCCATCGCCATTCTCATGAAGGCATACCAGAGATTTAGACAGAAGTCAAAAGCTTCCTTCCTGCTCCTGGCTAGTGGCCTGGTGATCACAGACTTCTTTGGCCACCTCATCAATGGAGGGATAGCTGTCTTTGTATACGCTTCTGATAAAGACTGGATCCGCTTCGATCAGTCAAACATCCTGTGCAGTATTTTTGGAATCTCCATGGTCTTTTCTGGCTTGTGCCCACTTTTTCTAGGCAGTGCCATGGCCATTGAGAGGTGTATCGGGGTCACCAATCCTATATTCCATTCTACAAAAATCACATCTAGACATGTGAAAATGATACTGGGTGGCGTGTGCATGTTTGCTGTTTTTGTGGCTTTGTTGCCCATCCTTGGACACAGAGATTATCAAATCCAAGCATCCAGAACCTGGTGTTTCTACAACACGGAGCACATCGAAGACTGGGAAGACAGGTTTTATCTCTTGTTCTTTTCTTTCCTTGGACTCTTAGCTCTTGGTGTTTCCTTCTTGTGCAACGCTGTCACAGGAGTCACGCTCTTAAGAGTGAAGTTTAGAAGTCAACACCACAGGCAAGGCAGGTCTCACCACCTGGAGATGGTTATTCAGCTCCTGGCCATAATGTGTGTCTCCTGTGTCTGCTGGAGTCCCTTTCTGGTAAGATCCTACAGTGTTGGTGGATTCTCCTCTCTGGGGTTTATCTATGTTCTGTGCAAAGTTTGTTGCCATCATCAGGGTTTCTGGTCTAGAATGTCAATCCTTCAAATGCTAAAATTGACTTCAGTGCTCAGCTCTGGCTTAGAGGTAAGTTGTGTTTGATCCCCAGGTTTATTTTTTCCATAGGCCCCAGTGAAAAGTAATGTGTTTCTAACAAGTGTAGCCACACTCTTTCCTGCTTCCATGTGGGACAGGGTCAAGTAACACTAGCGGTAGTTTCAACCCACTGGATGTTATCTTCTAAAAGATTGGTAGAATGGTTGGCTATGATAGACCATCCGGCCAGGTAGGCTTTCATAGAAAGTGAGACAGATTTTCATTCGCAGACGGAGGAGAACAGTTGTGGGGTTGTTCTTAATGTAATGACAAAGTCACAGCTTGCCAACTCTGGAGATAAGTTGAGGTAACGGAGAGCTGAGCCAGCCCTGTGAGTAACGAACACAAGGCATCACAAGTTCAGTGAGCCCAAAGCAATGCGGACATTGTGAGGAGATGTATGACTGGCAAGGGGATCAGACCTCATCAGACATTCATGAGAGTACAACTTTCATTCCTTTAAATGCTCTGTAGTCAGCAGGCACCTATGATAGCCTGGTATTTAATCTGGAACTAAGGGAATTTTTGTAACAGAAGTGAAGTATTCATATTCTCTTCCACATAGAAGGAAAAACCTTCTGGAAAAACCATGGAAGCCATGGCCCCAGCTGATTCACCAAATTCACTTTATGACGAGAGTAATGATAATATGCTATTAAAGAGAAGAGCCACCCTTCTCTAGGAGGAAGGGAGAGCGTCAAGTGGGCTCAACCTTTGCTGCAGAGGTAGGGAAGCAGGCTGGCATCCAGAGATGAGCATCCAGGTTGGACGGAGGTGGAAATGAGGCAGGACGAGAAGCAGGGAGGAGGTAGAGGCGGTGCTAGCTACGGCAGTCACTGAGGAGGTCAGCTGCAGGTCTGTGAGTAATGTCCTCTTCTGAATCCCTAGCATAGCTGTTGGCTGTTCAAGAGTGGTAGGTGGCCTGCATAGCTCCCATACACAGCACAGGTGATCTTGACGTGAGAAAGGTTGTGAGCATGGCTCATGCTCCGGAGCCAAGGGAAAAGAGGCCTTTGTTTTATAAAAGGACATTTTATAAAAAAAATAATAAATACTCATTTGCTTTCATCTTATAGCTTTACAATTTTAATTTAGTTTCTTAAAGTGTTAAATCATTTAAAAAATTGTACACATGCTTTCCTTGGGCTGGTCAGGTATAAGAATCCACATAAGAGGGCTGAGGCTCTGCGAGACAGTTAGGCTTTGGGAAGGCGTGTGCTGTCAGTTTATGGTGGATGAAGGCTGAAGTCTGATTCGTCCTTAGTAGTGTAACGTTTTAGTTGAAGGACAGAAATCAGGTCTAACATCTTGAATTACATCAGCGTTCATGTTGAGTGGTTTAATTTAAATTTATGATGCTTGGCATGAGGAATGTCTTAAGTTTTAAAACTAATGTGGTTTTTCAAAGTACAAACCAGGGTATTGTGTCATTGATACCTCTGCAGCCGTGGAGGTAGAATGAAGAGAGCGAGGTGAGACTGTTAGGGAAACTTTGAGCATGAAGGGTGAAGGTCATAGCTCAGAAGGACCCTGCAACAAGTGCGTCAGAGGAGGGACCATGATCCAGACAGCAACGGTGGTCATTGGGGCGTTTGTTGATCTGTTCTTATCACCTTGAGCACTTGAGCACTTAGCTCAGACTTTTGACTTTGAGGGACTGGAGTGAAAGATTAGCTCCTGTAAGACCACAGAGGAGTGGAATCCTAGATTCTTGCCGTGAATATGTGGAATTTACATTCTCTCTCCTTTTTTTTTTTTGCTGAAATTTTGGTTTCTTTTATTGATTACATAAATGATAGGATGTAATTTATATTTCAAATAACTTTTGATGCTATTCATTTTTGAGATCTTTTCCTTTCCTCCTCCTCCTCCTCTTTTTCCTCCTCTTCCTCTACTTCCTTCTCTTTTTTCTCTTCTTTGCCCCCTCCTTCTGAGTGACATACAAAGTAGCAGATTTTCCTGGGGCATTTTCTTTACTTTCTCTTTAGGAATTATTGGCATACTTATGTGTCACTTATGTTATACTTCTGAAGTGCCTTTCAGTGTGTAAATTCCTCCTGTGTTGAGTGCACAGGCGACTTAACTGTGTTTAAGTACACAGGTGCCTCTCAATTAGTTGATATTATGAGTTGTTTCAACATGGTATTTCATTTCACGGAGGAAGAAAATGAAATTTGCTTTTCTCAGGAATTGAGATTTAGGAGTTAAGAATAACTATTGCATTTGTTTGAACTATAACTTACTAGTAACACTTAGGTTTTTTTCATATCTGTATTTCATAGTTGTAAATACGATTAACTCAGATAAATTCTCTCAATTAAAATTTCAGCTGACAAATGTAAGAACCTGCATTAGGATTTTAGCTTAGAGTCCCATATAGAAACAAGCTCACTCCAAACTCTGAGAGCCAAACAACTATCAAATGGTCTTCCGAGCTACGTTTATCTGGAACTCACCAGGTGGAGTAGGCTGTCCTTGAACATCCGGTGATCTTCTTGCCCTGAAACTGAATGCATGTCCACTAAGGCTAGCTTCAAGTAACAATCTTTGTTCTGCCTTTATATATATAATGATACCCTATAATGCTCCTTTTCATAGAATGTATAACTTTAAAAGGAGTTTGCTGTAACTGCTTTGCATACTTCTCTAATTTGGTAGGGCAATAATTCTTGTTGACTGGTTAATTGAAACCTAAGTAGGATGAATGTCAAGAGATTGGAAATGATTGACCAGAATGGATTCTGAATTTTGAAAATGAGTTAAACAAATACTGAAACCAAATGGTAAATTTTAATGTTTCCCAGGTCAGCACCTGTAGAGTAACAGAACGTTGAAATTCAGCTATTTCTCTGTAGAAGGCTAGGTGTTTGTTTTATAATCTCTTTAGAAACGGGCAATTTTTTTTTTTATTTTTTTTTTAAAGTGAAAGAGACTTGATTTTCAATAACATAAGTCATTCCATTTAATATTTATAGTGCATAGTTATGTATGAAAGCATACAAAGGAAAGCATTAAAAAAACACCCAAGGATGGGAGTGCATAGGTAATGAAGCCAGCCTTTGTGTCTCCAGCAGGCTCAGAGGTAGCACAAGAGAGTATCCATCTGGTAACACTGTAAGTCATGCAAAATTGAGTCAAGGCATGGCAGAAAGGTGGTGTTAGCACAAGTTATAATTCCCTGGGTACAAAACCTAGACATATTCTTTGGGTTTCAAACAACAAAACAAAACAAAACAAACAAAACAAAACAAAACAAACAACAATCAAAACAAAAAACCCAACTAACCAACCAACCAACCAACCAACCAACCAACCAAAAACCGTAAATGAATGGCCTACTTTTATGTTCTAGTTTGTTCAGAAACAGGCAATTTTAAATGAAGGAAAACATAAAGTATCTGAGGGACAAAATTATTTCCTATGTAATGAAGTTTACCGAGAAATGTGTTTTATTTTTGTATATGTAGAATCAAAATTTGTTTTTTCACAGGCTGTAACTCTTGTGCAAATCTTTCTAGTCATCTTTGTAGTTAAATATTTAGTCTCTAGGGTGATTATCAGATACAGATCAATTGGATGTTAGGTTAACTTTGACTGAAATTGCTAAGGTACCAGCTGTTACAGAGTGAGTAGCCATGATGAGGATGGAGGGCTCTATCCTGTGGCTGTTAGGTCAAGACTGTTCTCGTTGGGAGGCTGATGCTTGTCGTCATTTAAAAGCACTCAATAGAATCTCTGTATAACTGTGCCCTTGTTTAAGCACTAAAGGTTGGTAGATGGATACACATCTGTATGTATTAGATGAAAAGAATACATGAAAATCCATAAACATGTATTTTGTTCTGGACAAAATGTCAAACATTTCTAATTTTTTGACATTTTGTGTACATGACAGTAAACCGATACAATGTGTCTAAATCTGTGCAGGTAACATGCATTTGTGTGTGTAAATGGTATATATATGTAATGTATGTTCTTTACATTTTTACTTATTTTATTATTATGTACATGCATATGTATGTATGTGCATGTGTGTGTGTTAATTTTGCCATGTAGACACAAATACCCTTTGAGGCCATTTTTGGAGCTGGAGTTACAAATTGTTGTGAGCAGTCTTACATACATATGTTGAGAATTGAACTCATGTTCTTCGGAAGATAAGCAAGTACCCTTAAATACTAAGTCATCTCTCCAGTGCCATATGCATTTATGTACATATAAACTATACATTTGTATCTATGCATATATGTGCCCATAGAGAGATTACACACACTTATTAAATTATTTACAAAATTAAAGATATTAACAAATACACCCTTAGGTCTGACCATGTCAAATAAGAGGGATTCCATTGAAATTAAGAGGAAAGTGAACTCTCCCTGTGTTATTTCACCATATCCTGGAAAAAGGTGGATTGCTGCTGACTTCTGTTGTCTCAATTGCTTTCCATCCTAAATGTCAGGGTATCATTGTTTGGAATATGGGAGTCATAGTGTAGGCCCCTGACAGGATCTATGACTCCAGGGTTCCACTTCTGTAAAACTACTCAACAACTCAGACACACACCATTGGCAGGTCCTTAAGGTGATAGTGTGCTAGCAAAGTTTGAATTATGCAAGTGAGGGCAGCCTTCTCACACTGGATAGGCGTACAATAGATGACTAAGATCATCTTCAGTGGGAGGCACAGAAGTGGACCTGAAATCTCTAGGGCACAGTCCTACCCACCCCCCCAACCTCCAGCCTTGGCATGTTTTTGCCTCTGACATTCCTGTAGCTCTCATACTGTTTTCTTGTTGCTCAAATATTACCCCGTCTTAATATTCTACACTGTCTTAAAAATTATCATTTCACAACTTCTCTCTTCTATTCCTCTGCTTTATTTCCCTCAAAGCACTCAGAAGTATGTGATATTTCTTAGTTTGTCTGCTAGTTGCTTGGATTTTGCCTTTTGAATGAAAGCTACAAAGAAGTAGGGGATCTTGTTTATTGCTATAGCCTCAGCTTCTAGACCAGTGTTGGACCTGGCGTTGGTTTCTAAAGTAGGTGGCAGCCGAATATCATGCAAAAGAATGCTTGATGCATGACTGTATTGTCTCATCTTGCATTCTGTATGTGGCCTGGTTGGTTTTGGACCTCCAATTCATGATTGGAATTGGAGGAGAAAAACTTCCGTTTGGAAGTTCCCAAGTAACAGAGCCTGCAAGAACCCTGGCCATTCTGAAGCTTGAATCTGAGTTAAAATTTAGGACCTTGTCAGAACTATAGACAAACCAGGCTTGGAATTTTATTTTTGTACTATTACAATAATCTATTTATGTGTCGTTTCCTCAGTGAGCCTCAGTGGTTCTTGATGTTGTGTACTATGACATTTGTGTTTTGGTTTCTAAACATCGGGGAGGGGGCATTAATCAACATGCATTAACAAGCACTGAGTGGGAAGTTTTGAGGCAAAGGAAAATACTAAGCAATAAAAATGTATTATAATATGTCCCCATAGTTTCTACATTATCTCTCTCTTTACAAACACCCCCATAACATGTGTGGGAGTCTTGTCAGGGAGTGAAGAGGAGAAAATTACTTTGAATAAAGAGTTCCAGATGTTGCATGGTCAGTGCCATAACATGAAATCTTTACTCTAAATGTTGAAATTTGTCTAAGATTGACCTTGTAATGTCATGTCTCTACTGGCCAATTGGATCAATATGTGTGGTATACATATCTATCTATCTATCTTCTATCTATCTATCTATCTATCTATCTATCTCCATCTATCTATCTATCTATTATCTATCTATCTATCTTCTATCTATCTATCATTCCTTCCTTCCTTCCTTCCTTCCTCCTTCTTCCTTCCTTCCCCTCTCTCTCTCTTCTCTCTCTCTCTTTCTTTTTCTTCTTTCTTTTTCTTTCTTTCTTTCTTTCTTTCTTTCTTTCTTCTCTACTTACCTACCTAACTTCCTACTATATCTTGATTTATATATTTTTCGAGGCAGGTATTAACTATTCCACCTGGCCTTGAACTCATCATGCAGCCAAAGATGACTTCCAACTTTTGTCTCTACTTCCTGAGTTCTAGGAGGCCAGGTGTAGGCTCCCACACCTGATTCACACAGTGCTGGAGATGGACTCTAAGGCATTGTGTGTGCTAAACGAGCACTGTGTCAATGGGCTTATGTTTCCAGCTCTTGGTTTTCAGAGAAAGATTAGAAATCACTTCTCAGAATAACCAGACAGACTATTTTTTTTGTGGATGTGGAAGCATCCCATAGAGGCACCCCCTTTGGATGAGTCTTGCTGGGGAATAGTTCCTTCAGCTGAGGGTAGCTGTTTTGCCCACCATTGTGACATGTCTCTGTCTGTGGTCATTCTATAGAGTAATAAATAAACATGAGACTGAAAAACTCTGCTCCTTGTCTCATTTGGGATATATCCTCAAGGTGCTTCTTGCTTCCAGGTTTGCTGAGGTATCTGCATAGGGCTTCCCTCACGTTTTCTTGACAGCTTGGCCTCTGCCTGGTACTGCTACCTGCACAGTGCCACACTTTGGAAAGTGTTCAGTGTACAGACCTCCAGTTCAAAGCTAACTCCCTGTAGAGTTTGTTTTGGGAGAGAGATTCGTAACTGCTCGTGCCTTACCTATATGTCAAGCACATTGCATGCAGATTGAAATAGGACCAGGTAAACATGTTGCCCGCTGCATATGAACTGAACTTGATTGAGAAGAGTAACATTTTTCCTCATGGAAAAATCTGTCCAATGAAGGTCGGTTAGTTAAAGAAAAGACACTGCTAGGCTGAGAAATTACCCCAAAATGAATTTCTTAAGATGAGCATGGTGGTCTGGACAATTTTTTTTTTTTTTTTAAGTTTTAAGTTCATTCATTGTTGGCAAAACAAAATTTCTTGTTTTCAAGAAGACAGACATAAAAATGCCCAAAGATGTCATAGACATGGAGACAACACTTAGAAAACATTGCTCGAACCATTCAAGTAAAAACAAATCACAAACATGTGCATTATAGTTTTACTCTCATGGGTGTTAAAGTCCTCTGATTTACTGTGTGGGATTTTTATTAAGCCTCCGTCCATTTAAGATATAATTCGAGATGTGAGTGCTTCCAGGTTTCCCTGGATTTCCCACACGGAAGTTCATGCGCTTGGACTGATGTGATCAGGAGGTATATGAAACGCAGTCACATCTGTGTTTGGTTTGGAAGGTGTTAACAGTCACACTGATTTGTCCTGGCATAGCTATATTGTTTATCTGTGTTCGGGAAGGAATGGGGGAAATTTGTCTTTTGATTCTTGCAAACATATCTTTCAGAGCTGGTGCAAACTTGTCCCTCTGTGTGTTCTCTGACCTCTGTGTGTCTCTCTCTGTGTGTCTCTCTCTTATGAGAGTGTCAATGCTGCAGCAGACTGGATGCAGTTGTGGTTTATACAGAGAGGGAGGCAGTTTCCTCCCTCTCCCCCTTGCTATTGAATCCCCAAATAAAAACCAGAGGGAGTGGGGCCGTGCCGTGACGCTGCCGAGATGCCGCGCCATGGCACCGCGCCGTGACGCCGATGGAGACAGAGACAATGGAATTTGTAGCAGGAATCAGCCTAGCTTTTTGAGCATTGTTGCAAATCAAGCACACCCTTGAGAACAGTTATTCAGAGCACATGCTGGGAGCAGGGTTGTCACCCGCAGCACAGCATCTCAGCTGTGAACTTGGAGTTACCTTAAGCTAATTTTGTACATATGAGAACTGCTTGCAATAATTATATTTATTCAGAGGTATTATTGAGTTAAATAATTTCACTTTCCTAAAAACTGTAGCAGAGAAACCAGCACACAATAGACATACAACATACAAAACCTCTGTACAACCATTGCCGTGATTTCTTCTCACCATCCTGATTAAATTTATCATGTTTAGTTCAGATGTATTTTTGTGTTTCCTCCATCATCATCAAGATGGGCTGGCTGATTCAGAGAAACAGGGTAGAAGCTTCGAGTTTCAGAAAACTTTTTTTTTTTTGGACATTTTTACTTGTTTCTGGTCCTTATTACAGATTCTCATCAGAAGTAGATGGTGCCTGCTAATCATTTGTATCTTGCTCCAGTTTGAATACTGTTTCTTATACAGTAGGTAATAAATCAAGTAAAATTAGCAAAAAATCATTGGGATTATCACAAGGCACCATACTTGGGGCTGTGAGTGGGGTCAGGAGCAAACAAGCTCCTTTCCCAGAGAGAGAGAAAAGCTCAGATGACATACCGGGTATAAGGCTTTTGCTCGTGAAGAGGTGAGTGCAGTGGGGTAGAGCTTGCTTGCCAGCCCTCTTACTTCCACCTTTGGCCGTGTGATTGGAGTGATTTATTCACATACAAAGTGGGTATCTCAATAGCACCCACTTTATAGGTCTGTGGCAAAAAACTGGATAGAGTAATGTGTGAAAAAGCACTTAAAGTTGTGTTGTGTCTGATGTACATTAGTGTCATGTGTTTTCAGTTATTAAGCTATTGTTGTTGCTAGGACTATTAAATGGCAATGCTGCCGTATAGTAATTTTGTCTATGAGGTCATCAAAAGGACTTTAAATGTACCTAGCTAATGAAGTGAGTGTTCCAGAAGGAGTTGTCCCTTCCTCTGTGGAGGCTCACTGGTACTGATTTCCTGATTTGACAAATTCCCACTGGGTACTTGTCATGTGGCAGGTACTGTTATATTCCTGAGAATATCATTCACTATGATTCAATTGTTCATAAAGTTTATGGTTACAGGCAAGGGTCCTTGAAGAAATTAAAAAAGATGTGTGTCAGAGGTTGAAGTAAAGTAACAGCAGGTATTCTGCTGTGGGTGTTTGAGGATGAGGTCACCTTTGACAGTTCATACAGTGGAAAAGTGTCCAGAGAACATCGTTTACAAAGAAAAGTTGGCATGTGAACCCAAACTCAAGGTTGTCACAACATTAGAATACAGTAGATAGAGGAGAATTAATACTATTTTATTGAAAATAGATTCTTCTCTCATCCTTACCACAGCTTCTCCTCCTTCCATTCCTCCCGGCATGAGTGTTTACTGAATTAATATTTAGAGTTTTGGTTTTTCAAGTAATGAACAAACACTAGAACAATTAAATCAGATAATAAATATTGAATGATTAAATCAATATTTCATAAATCGTTGGATAAGTGACGTGACTCAGGATGTAGAAGACGCATTAGATTTTTGGCGAGAAAGACACTGCAAAGTCTCTATGCTTTCTAAGCATGCAGATTAAAAACATTTTGGAAAAGACTAAACATAGAAAACTAATTTAGATTTCTATGAATTTTGATAATAGAAATAGTGAAACTAAAAAATTGCCTGACCTTTCATTTATTCATTCATCAAGTTCTCCATTGGCTAGTTCTTTGCTGACGGGAGACCTGGATGTGTCCCACGTAGAGGGAAGAGAGCACAAAATGAGAAGCAATCTCGGAGAATAATTGCCACGATCTCTCAGAATCAAACCTCCTAGCTCCTTCACAGGCTGTGCTAGCAAGTGACTAGAGCTCTTGTCTAGTATGCAGAAGGTCACAGGTTCAACCTCCCAGCCCTGAAAAAATACTTATGCTTGTTTGTAATGATAATAATTTCTAATCCACGACTATAATCTGTCCAATAAATGAAACTGTTACTTACAAATCCATTTTTAATGAGGGATGGACATAACAATTTCTATTTTCCTGGATCTGCTCGGAACAAGTCAGCAGGTTAACCTCTCACTGGCAGTGAAGTCCCAGGTGGAGCACAAACACACATGACTGAGGACCAATCACAAGTTGTAGCATCTACAGCAGCAGTGACTAGCTGCTGTTACTACCACATGGTCATCATTGTGCTTTCCACAGTCATGTCACAGCTCAGGACAAGCAGAGAGGAAGCAAGTTAGAAATGAGTGCATGGCTGCGAGGTGGAGGGCAGGGGTGGGGCTGGAGAGCAGACGCGGCTGTGAGGACTGAGGAAGGCTGGCGAGTGTGGGGCACGGTCTTCTGAGAAATTCCATTGGTAAGCGAGGCCTTCCTCCACGTCAACAGATGACATCTTCTCACTGAGGAACATTTAATTTTAAATATTTCATCCTTTTAAGATACATAAAAAATTGTGAAGAACAGAGTAGCTATGAGTTAGGGTCAAATTTCCTAAAGTCCTCTCCCCAAGCACTATCCTGTTAGCACTCTGGATACTGCCTTCTACTCAGCCAGCATGAGCGTGTATTATTTCAGGTCTTTGATTAATGCACTAAAAGATTCTTTGTTCCTTCACTTTTGTGCAAGGCATGCATAAGTGGGTTTTTCAAGAATTTTTGGGTATCAAGGAACAGATAATTCTGATGTTTAAAAAATCAGAAAAATCAGTGGTATGAAAAAAATTGTTGTTTTTTTTTTTTTTTTTTTTTTTTTTCGAGACAGGGTTTCTCTGTGTAGTCCGGGCTGTCCTGGAACTCACTCTGTAGACCAGGCTGGCCTCGAACTCAGAAATCCGCCTGCCTCTGCCTCCCAAGTGCTGGGATTTTTAATGTCTATTGCCATTTAATTTAGTTCTTCACTTTGTAGAGAGAAAACTGGTCAATTTCTTCTGTGGTTAATGTCTTTTGCTTGATTTGTAGGTGGTGGTTTTCTAAGAATAAGGTGATGTGACAATATTTACCTCACTTCCTTATCTATATCACCTATGTCTATACTTACGTCCATATCTTTAGTTTAATCTCTATGTATGGATCTATATACACAACATATCCTGCTTAGATTATAGGCACTTGTAGCCAGGCCTGCCTGTTTTCTGCAGTTTGGGCCTCATGTTTCCAGAAAAAGCACTCTTAGTGCTACTTACTCCCCAGACTCTGTGTTTATGTATTAAATACATTTATAGTTCGATTTGGTTTGATTTAAACGTTAATAATCTGAGTTTTATTTTCAATAGATAGCTACTTGTCTCCAAATTACTAGTTATTACTTTAAATTTCAACCTTTCTGATATATGGAATTCTTATATAGTACATGCTTGGACCTTTTGAACCTATCAGTCAATCCTATCTATCTATCTATCTATCTATCTATCTATCTATCTATCTATCTATCTATCTATCTGAGACAAGGTCTTCCTTTGTAGCTCTGGCTATCCTGGAATTCTCTGTGTAGACCAGACTGGCCTTGAACTCACAGAGATCCACATACCATTGCTTCCCAAGTGCTAGAATTAAAAGTATGTGCCATGGTGCTCAGCTATTTATCCATCACATGTATCTTTTTATTCTTTTCTTCACAAAATTTTACACAAATTGTCTGAGGAAATTTGGTGTCCTGTTTTTATTGTACTGGTTGTATTTTGAAATTTGGTAATAATAGTTTCTTGTGAGGTATATTTGGAAACAGCATGGGTTAGATGAGAAACCTGTCTTTGTAAGTCCTACTTCAGCCAGGGTTGCTTGGTACACAGCTTTGTTTCATTCTGGCCCTTGTTAGCCTGTGTGGCAGTTATGACTGCCTTTATATACCAGTGACAGCCTGGGACTGGGTTACTGTTCCCCTCAGAGTGCCAGGGCTTACTCTACACTGCAGAGCTGTTTTATGGTTTGTGTGGTCCCCTCTGGGCCTTCTCCACTCTCTGCTATTCCTTTGGCAAGGCTGGTAGCCATATAAGGTACCACTAATTGGTCATGTTGATGGAATCAGGGCAAGAAGAATGAATCACTTGCTTAAACCAGAGAGGTTATTGTTTCTCAAAACTTGTATTTCTTACAATATTATGTATAAACAATAAAAGCTGGTTTTATAATGTCAAATTAATTTAATATGTGATTTTTTTTTGCCACTGCAGTTATTTTGTCTGTAAGATGTTGGAATAAACAGCATAACCACATTGCACTGAGTCAATTTTCAGGCAGCCCTGAGCTGTCTTTGTATGTGTGTATAGACACTCCTGCAATGTATCTTTCAAGCAAAACAGGTCAAGATTTTCTTCCTCTTTTCTCTTGCTTTCAGTGTGTTTTAGTTGGCTTTTGAGGGTGGGAGCAAGACAGCAAAATAGGAAGAGAAACTCCTGATTCCCGTGTGACTGTAGCTTTCTGAGCCATTCTGCAGCCTGGACCCAAGCAGCTACTTTACTCAAGTCAGAGAAGTGTGAAGGTAAAGTAGACAGCGGTCAGAGAGTGGGAGTGTGTAGATAAATTCAGTTTTAAAAGTTGATTTTAAAGAGCTCCCAGAACCTGGTACTGACCACAGTGTTCCCTGGTACCTGGAACTGCCGCAATTCTTCTTGTGGTCTTGTCAAGGTTTGGATTCTGTATTGCTCAAGACCCGTGTATTAGTAAGAAACTTCTGAGAATTTCCCTCCTGTGTAGCATACCCTAAGGGTTTGCTCAAATAAGAAATGTTCTTTTTCAGAAAGGGTTGAATAGAATTGCTAATAGGAGGAAAAAAAAAGTAACTGTGAAGACGTCCACATTCCTCATTCCCTAGTGTATTACTTCTTTTCGTAATTGCGACTAAGAGATCGACAGACAGCTCCATCATTCCAATGAATGGTGGATTCATCTCTGATGTAGTGTAGTATCATATGCTTATAACTATGTATTTTGTATTTTTGAGAACATACTTTAATCACAACACTTCTCTCTTCCCTACGTTTTCACCACCGATAGCTTCCACACTATTCCAGTATGTGGTCCTTTCTCTGCATCCATGACTCCATCTCAGCCCTTTGCCCTTCTTTGCCAAGGTTGGTGTACAGTGTGGATAATTAGATCATACCAATGAAATTAGGGCAAGAATAAGAGAACCACCTTAAACCAGAGAAGCCATATCTGTCCATGAATGAGAAAAGTGCTCGCCCTAACAAATATTTAAAAAACAAAAATACTAAAGCTCTTCTAAACATTGATAGGTCCTGGCACTTTGATAGGGTGTATGGTGGTTCTTTCCCCGCATCTGAAAGCCTGAAGACAGCTAAGACTGACTGACTCTTTCTTATTTCAAGGGAATATAAGTAGCCACTGTGCCAATGATGAAAGAAGTCCAAACAATCCTGACTGTGTGGCAGGGAGCAGAGGGCTTTCACACTTAGAGAAGACTGATGCGTGAGCACAGTGTCAAGGCCAACTTGTCAAAAGTGTTTCTGGGTGTGAAGGAAGACGGTGATCTATGCAGGGGTGAAATCTCTGTGCACTCTTGGCGTTTACCTAATTACTCAGGTCTGATCTGTCTCCCCAAGATAAACATTTACAACACAAAGCCAGTCTGCATATTCAGATGAGACTGGTATTCTGCACTATTGATCTAGGAAACCGTCTTAGGCATGGCTGAAACAGTGGGCAGATAACAAGTTTGACATGCATTGCTTGTCTCAAACACCTCCCTTGATTTAGAATGACATTAGGAGACAGGCATCCTTTTGTGCTCATGAGGATGGATCAGCTTTCTCTTGGACGTTTGGGTTTGAAACGGAGGCTGAAATAAACAGCTCACCAGAGACTATTCATCCGTTAAACAGTGTAAGGAGACAGGAAGAAATCACGTAGAAAGCACGCTTCGTTTTGGTATAGAGCACAGTCCTAGCATGCAAGAACTCTTTAGGAATTTCTCTGTTGCCATCTCAGTCCTTATAGGACCAAAGCACTCTTCCATGGGAAGCCACTGGGCACTGTACGAAAGGAGACTCTGGGTCTCTCGGGCTACTGTCCTGGGAAAGGGTGACTTTAGAACAGGCAATCAGTTCATATTAAGTATTTTCAATGCTAGTTGTTGAATAATATTTTTCCTTGTAGAATTTAAAAAAAAACCACATCTTTCATTGAAAAAATCCAGACTTGTATAGGTCCACGTGAAAAAAACACAAGGAGATCCAAATGTCTATGTGTCTGGTGAAAATCATTCTAAGAATATATTCGAAGGCAAAGGGAGGAGGTTCAGGAGTTCAGGGTCAGCCTCAGCTACAAATTGAGTTCAAGGCCAGCCTGGGCTATGTGAGATTGTGACTGAAAACCAAATCAAACTAAACCAAGTCATACCAAACAAACAAGCAATTAGCAACAAAATAATATATTACTATAGTATATTAAACCAGGTGAATTATTGACTTGAATTGCAATCTTGAAATTCTTAATTTGCCTTTCATTTCTTTCCCTGTATTCTCTATGAAACCCATGCTGATTTATTCTAACTTACATTTATCTCACTTTGGACAAAACAGATCAAATTTGATGTGTTCAGAGTGTGTTTGTTTTGTGACTGGCTATCTTTCAAGTTAGTAGAAACTCCCCAGTGGCATGGCCGATGTCACCTGTTTCTATTCTGCTTCCTTTAGTCCCTCTTACATGGCTTGGAAAAGTCTAAGGAAAATACAACTCATCTTTTAGGATCCTTTAATCTCCAAGACAATTAGTGAAGGAAATAACATCCCTACGGCAATGGTTATTAAGTGTTCAGGATGTCACATAAAGGTTTTGTTTGAAAATATTATGTTTTGAAAGATGCTGTAACTTTTTGAAATATAATTATAAAACTGTCATTGTGGTGGTTGTTTCACTTTAAAGTTGGTTTTGTTTTAAGAAATCAGAATTAATGACTTAAGACAAGTCCTGCCTGTTTATCTTCTACAGTGTACACAGACAAGCAGGTTTGAAGTACTTGTAGGTTTCACCCTGTTGAATCTCACAGTGTTTCCTTGTATTTGTCCTCAGATACAGAAAACATTAATGAATATAAATATTAGAGGCAGGCTTAACCCAAAGAATGTAACAGTTTACAGTTTAGCATTGTGAGTTAGTACTCAACACAATTAACCACTCATTGTGTCTGAAATAATGGTTAAAAATAAAATATCCCCAGACATAAGAAAATAGTATTCCAACACAAGGAAAATACAAAGACTTTGATTTGACCATGGTTTGTGGAGAAAAATAAATGTGATTAGAAGGAGTATTCATTTTGTATCATATTGTTATGAATTGTAGGCTTGACTATAGGGTTGTCTGAACAAATGTACTAAAAATTTCACTTAAAATATTTTTAAAAAGTAATTTTTTCTCTTCTTTATAGAGCAGGGCACTTCCTAGTCTCCAGTCTTCCCCTCCCCCATCTAAACTGACCTCTAATTTACCTGAATAAGTCTAAAAATTCCAAATTTAGAACCAGATTGCCTGTTAGTTGGCAATGAATATTAAAATCACTCTTGATTTTGTAAGGAAACAGTTTGGCCTCTGAGAAACATCTTTATTCCTGTCATTGAAAGGTAAAAGCCCCACACAGAGGTTTCAAGTCCCCTCCAAGTGTTCACAGCAGCCGCAGACCTGTCAGGCTTTGATTCAAACCAGAGGGAGCTGCATGGAGCCAGCTGTAGCTGTAGCACTTTGATTACAACCAAGCAAACCTTTGTCTTGATGTCTTCATCTCACCTTGAACGGATTCCTTATTGGTCCAAGTGTCTTGCAATGTGTGATGGTTTTGCAATCAGAGTAGCAGGGCTTACACTCATGTCCTAGACATGTTTGTAGAGGGAGGACACCATAGGTCTTAGTATGTGTATGAGAGCTATGCACATCCATGTGTGTACATGAGGAAGCCAGAGGATGGAAGCTGAGCTATCTTCATCTTCTTCCCTTGAGGCAGGATTTCTCACTGAACCTGGCAACAGGATAGTGTCCAGTGAGACCTCAATGATCCTTCTGTGTTCCCCTTCCACAGTGCTGGGTTTGTAGGCACGAGGACAACACCCAGCTCTTCCTGTAATTCCTGCGATCTGAGCTCAGGTTCTTATGCTCTCACCCCTACCTCATGCTGCTTTGTGTGTGTGTGTGTGTGTGCATGTGTGTGTAGCACACATGTGCTTGCATGTATGTCTACATACACACATGCATACAGTGCCCCTTGGATGCTAGAACACAGCACTGGGTCTCCTGGAGCTGGAGTTACACACAGTTATGAATGATCCGACATGGGTTCTGGGAACTGAATCTGCAATAGCAGTACTTGCTCTTAGCTGCTGAGACATCTCTCCAGTTCCAAGTTCTCGAGTTTTCAATCGATCCATGTCGCTCTGCCTTGGCCAGCAATTAAGACACGACACGGTCGGATCCTTCTCAGTCAGCTTTATTCCAGGAACGACTCTTGACTTAGGGATCGGGGAACTGGAGGGGGCCTATGGATGGGGACCTATGGCCGGGGACCCTCAGCAGCAGAAATGAGCTGCTTATATAACTGCCCAAGGTGGGCTGGTGACGTGTTCTCTCAGGATAGGTTAAGCTGCCAATACCTCATTAGCATAAGCCCGCTGGGAGGGGCACGAGGCTGTACGATGCACAAAGGACTTGTTTACCAGTTTAGCTGAGCTGGCCACTCTGGAAGCCAGCTGCTTACATTGTCAGGTGCTAGTCATACGACTTTGCAACTGTAAACACGGCTGCCTACAGATCCAAAGATAAGGCCTTAGTGAAAATTTACTATTTTTTTTTTAAATAAATCAGTGAAAACACTTTGAATATATGATATGCTTAGAAATATTCATTCATTTGTTCAATAATATTTTTTTAAAGCATTTCACTTATCAGATAACATTTGTTCAAGCTTGCTAGGACTGTGGTGATAGATGCTCTGAGTAGCTATTTCTCTGTGAAGGTTAGTCTCTTCTTAGGTGTAAGTTGCAGAGGATGAAGAGAGGGCAGAGAATATGTAAGCACACGGATTATCAGGAAGGTTTTCAAATTGTGGTTACCCTGAGTGGGGGTGGGGATGGGGTGTTTTAGTTCAGATGTCTTCATGTCTACAGGAATACAGATGTGAATGACCCTGGGGTTTCCTAGGAAATCTTAGACTATTTCTGAAGAGACAAAGAAAGATGGTGCTACCAAAATTACCCTTGGCACATTCTGGCTTGAGAGACCTCTGGTTTCTGAGTAGATTGCTTCATTCCAGCTACTGCACCTGACATGAAAAGACTTGTATTAATTCCCAGGGAAACTGGAAGCACTGCACTTCCTCCTTTGGTTTTATATTCCCCTACCACACATCTGTCAGATACTCACTGTGTGCAGAGAGATCTCAACTGTATGATGACTGTCGGAGAACATCTCTGTCAGTGCCGACTCCACGCTTAAGAATTCATACAGTCGATTTCAATGAGAGGATGAAGCTGATCTCCTTGTCCATGGTTGAACCTCTTCATCCGTGAAGTGAGTTTCTATTGCCCAATGCATGCTGCATAATTTGCTTACTATCAACTTTGAGCATAATAACCACATAACTTTGACTAATCATTAAGAATCTCTGTTTGATTCAGGTTTGAGGGTACATGGATACCAATAGAAAAGGGGCAAATGAGTTTTTACATTGACCTCATAAATATCCAATAAAAGATGTTACGTGATCCTCATGATGATTATGGCCGTGGTCGTACTTTATCCTCCAGTAAAATTCAGTGGCAAATGAAAAATACTGACCAAATACCTACAAGACGTTTCCCATATGTGACATGGGCCTATAAATATGACTAAAATAAGATCTTAACCTCAAAGGAATGTGTACTTTATTTATGGAGGTGTGGGCAGAACTAGCTGTTACAAAAGACCCATGAAATCCATGGTTTTTCAAGGAACTCACTTCTGAGAATCATATCTACAGGCAATAGATACTGAGTTCTTGGCCAAAGCCCTTGAAATTGGGCTCATATCCCTCTGTTTTATGAAATGAGTTCTTCCCTTACCTTCTGAGTTTCATTGTTGATTCGTGAACCTTCTTTTCCTGCATGGGTTAAATGACCCCCATAATTTCCTCACACATTTATTCTCCACAAATGTAGCAGGTCATCAGATGCTCCCACCCTAGCCTAGTTCTCTTTTTAATATGCATATGCTTACTGAGCTGGACTCTTCTCTGAGGTGTCAACAGACTTCATTACTTTTCTGGATTCAGACTTTTGGGGTTTAGGATTAGAAAGGTTTTGAATCTCATACTGGCCACTGGTCAACCCAGTCAGGGGAATCTGGATGCTAATCCACTTCATCTTCTGTATTGAAAAGTTTACCTGAACCTAGAGCGTCATCTCTATTTATTTTCTCTTGCTTGTTGCTAAAGAAACCATGTTGTCTTGAAGCGAGTCCATTTTGTGGTATTATTTGCATAGCCTCTCAAGGATATAATACCTTCCACATAACTTCAGAGGAAAGGCTTGGCATTCTGATGTTGCAAACAATACCACAAGACCTGGCAACATGATAGAAAGAATAACAGAATTAATATAATGGAAAAAAAGGTAGAAGAACTGGGGGCCTAGGTTTATAGAGTCATGCAAGAAAGAATATTTCCGATATTTGCTGACATCTCCAGGTCAGGAAGAGAGTCATTAGTGGTCTGGAGTGACAACAGTGAGTGATGGGCATAGGTTGGTGACTGTACACTTCAGAATTGTAAATGATTATAAAACACATACAAAGGTGTCTCTACTGCCTGTCTTGAGTGTGTTCACAATTTAAAAGTAATTTGACACCGAGAGTTCTTTTGCATGTTTATTTACATAGCTCAACTGTGGTGAACTGTGTCAAGGTCTTGGCGAAGGACGTTGGGTCTTTAACCACTGTCTTGATTACTCCTTGGGGCCTGAGAATAAACTTCTAGGAGAGCCTTTTAACATTGCCATTTTCCAGGCTGGTGTTGAGCAAGGTTTCCAGGGCTTATATTTTGGGACAATCGAGCTTGTGCAGGCAAAAGCATCTGAGCTGTGGTTTTGACCCCATCCCTTTAGGCAGGATAGGAAGGCCATCCTGCTGGTTGCTTTCTGGTCACATCATCTTGCTGCCTTTCTTAATTTCTCCTCCTCTAGAGCTGTAGATCCATACCTTCTGTGATAGATCTTTTCGTCCCTGCAACCTCTAATATGAGGTATCTTAACCTTTGTGTTGTAATCGTGCTATTGGCTATGGGAAAATTATTAAATGAGAGAAAAATCCATGTGTGTGTGTGTGTGTGTTGTGTGTGTGTGTTTGTGTGTGTGTGTGTTGCATGTGTGTGTGAGTGTGTGCATGTGTGTGTGAGTATGTGCATGTGTGTGTGTGAGTGTGTGCATGTGTGTGTGTGAGTATGTGCATGTGTATGTGAGTGTGTGCATGTATGTGTGGTGTGTGCATGTGTGTGTGGTGTATGAATGTATTTAGGTGCATGTAGATATGTATTCACCTGTTCGTGGAGGCCAGAGGTCAACTCAGATGTCATCCCTTAGATTCCATCCACCTTGTTTTTAAGATAAAATCTCTCACATTTATAAGCTGACTAGACAGCAAACCCACAAACCCACTCGTCTCCTCCAGAGGGCTTGGAGGGCCAGTGTGGGCTACCATGCTCAAGCTCTATGAGAGTTCTGGGGATCAAATTAGGTTATCATGCTAACATGGCAAACATTTCAGCAGCCATCTCCCTAGACCTGTACTCCAGAAACTGTTTACAATGACAGTAGAAGTCCAGTGTTTATCTCTCCCGTGACTTCCAGGAGGAAAACATAACAATCGGTTAACAACTGTAGAGTGTAATGCTCTCGCTCATCCTTGTCATCTCCACAGGGCTCAGCTTCTGCTCCATTAATCTCTTGTCTTAACTTACTTGTGCTGACATTCTAAGTAATTTGAATATTGGGCTGGAGAGATGGCTCAGTGGTTAAGATCACTGACTGCTCTTCCAGAGGTCTTGAGTTCAATTCCCAGCAACCACATGGTGGCTCACAACCATCTGTAATGGGATCCGGTGCCATTCACACTGTCTTCTGGTGTGTCTGAAGACAACGATAGTGTACTCATGTACAACAAATAAATAAATCTTTAAAAAAATATGACCACTGATGAGATACGTTGTAACGAACAAAGTGAGTGATATATACTCATCGAAAACATTAAAAATTTAAGAAATTAAAAATTTAAATCCTTTAATTTCTTTCTTGTGGCTGTTGTTGGGACTGGAGAGATTGCTCACTAGTTAACTTCTCTTGAGCATGCTTGATCTTCTAAGAACTGAAGTTTGGTTCCTAGTCTCCAGTTGTCCAGCTCCCATCTGCCTATAACTCTAGCCTGGAGATCTAAGTTCTCTTTTGGCCTCTGTAGGCACTCACATGCTTGTGTACATACACATAGACAGACAGAAGGACAGATAGATACTCATAGACATAAAAATAATATTAAGAGATATTGTTCTTTGATTAGTCTCTGGATTATTACTGTTATAAATAATATTTTTAATGGGATTTTATTTTTATTATAGGACATTGATAGTGTTGCTAGTATAGAGTATGGAGAAGTGTCTGATTTTTTTTAAGTTGGCAATTGTTATGATTTGGATATTGAATGCTATCTTGCCCTGGATAAAGGTCTGCCAACGAAGGCTTGGTCCTCAGGTTTGCCTGTTAGAGGGTGGGGCCTAGTGGGAGTTCTTTTTGTTATTGCTGGTATGCACTTTGGCAGGTTAGTTTTTGTGGGATACTTTGTTAGTTCCTTGAAAGAGTGTACAAAGCCTGACACAGGCAGCTTACTGTCTTCTCTGCACTCTGGTTTGAGATGGACTCATTCACTTACTGCTACCTGGACACTGCCTCTGCTGTGTGTCCTGGGGACTCTGCAGCCAAAACCCAGACACTGAAGCCTTATGATGCTGTTTGGGTGGGGTGTGTTCCTCTGTTCCTCTCCATATGATTGCCTGGAGGCACGGCCTCTCACTGAACTGTTTGCTGTTTCTGCTAGGTTTATCAGTTTGTGAGCTTTCAGGAACGGCTGGTCACTGACCCTGCTCCCATGCTACAGTTACAGGCATGAGTGGCCACACCCAGCTTTTTATGTGGATGTTCAGAGTTGAACTTAGGTCCTCACAGGTGCAGAACAACTGTGCTCTTACCTGCTACGCCATTTTCTTAACCCCTGATGCCGTTTTTACAGTTTCCATAAAGAACACTGCTATACTTTGGATCGTTCATGTACTGCAAAGGCCTGTTTATTGAAGGCTTGGTCCATGGAAAAAGCTGTGAGGGACGGTGGCTAGTAGAAGAACATTAGATAATTGTAGGCATGTCTTTGAGAGGCTATTAGAACCCTCTCCACCTCTGTTCCTCTTGCTCCTGGCTGTCTTAGGTGAACCATTTTTTCTACTATAGGATTCTACCATGATCTGATGTGTCATCAATGGCCAAAAGTCTTGGTATATAATAACCATGGACTGAAGCCTGTGACCCATGACCAGATTGTACCACCAACCATAGACTTAGATACTTCATAGAACTAGACTGAGGGTGGCATTCTATGGCCAAATATTTTACACTATATAGTCTGTGCACATATACATTTACATACCTATCTATATCTATACATATTAATAGGAATTGGTATTTAAAGTGCTGAAAATTACATGGGCAAAGGCAAATTTGATTAAAGATTCAAGTCAACAAGTTGTAATCTAGAAAATACTAGTGTCCATGTTGAGTTAAAAGTAAAGAAGAGAAATTTCAACTTGCTACTCTGAAGAAAATTAAAGCACAGATGCAGTGCATGGTGACACCTCCCTGAAATCCTAGCACTGGAAAGAAGAAACGAGAGTTGAGACAAAAGGAAATTCAAGGCCAGCTTTGGCTACATAGTGAATTTGAGGTCAGCCTTGGCTACCTGAAACCTTGAGTAAAACTAGCCAAAGAGCAAAATCAAAATATAACTATATGACCCTAAAGTGGTTAGTTCAGATTCTAAGAACCAGTAAGTTACATTGTCTTATCACTGTTGTCCATTAAGCAGATGGACTAAAAATTTATGATAAATAAAGTTGTTTACATTGATCTGACTGACTGAGAGCAAGGGCTGATTCCTGAACAGAAGCCTGTGTGAATTTTGTTTTTGACTATACTTCAGCTATGTTTTCAAGTCAGGCAGACCTCATTTCTTCTCCTGACCCAGCTGTTGAGATCCATTGTTCCATTTTCTTGTCTGGAAAGAGGATATAAAAATATTCAGCAAGTTGTGGAGGTACTTGTGGTCTATTAGCTTAGGATAGCTTTTTCAAATCCTGAGTTTCTCTGAAATTTATGGATGTCTTTTGTTTTTAAAAGGACACCCGGTTCATTAAGAGTTCCCGTCAAATGACGAATGATTGTGCTGGAGCTTAGAAAGGCTTTGGGCAATCTTTTCACACTACTGTAATAACAAACCACTGGGGCAATTGGAAATTTCTCTCTCTGGAAAAACATTCTGTGTTTCAGGACAGATGGTTTACTGAAACACCTTATTGGTACCGTCTGCTTTTGCTATAACAGGCGTGTTGTAAACAGTCAAATAAAGTAGGCTTTGCTCATGAAACTATGGCTTTCTAATTCTGTGACCAACTTCCAGCTAGTCATTTTCATCGTAATTCATACACATGATCCTTGTGATTACTCTGGTTAAGCCATAAATGATAAACACTTCTTGATTAGGATGAAAATATCTATGTCTATATTTAGAATATAAACATTTTTTTTTTATATTAACTGTGGGTTTAACAGCAGTCATCATGACTGGAAACCAGAATTCATAGAGCTGTAAAACGCACAGTTAAAAGTAAAATGCCTCAGACTGTGGTTGCATATAGACCAGCTCTCTTCTTCTGCCTATTGAGTTTTTACTGTCGTCATTGCAAAGACAGAAAGGATGGAGCGAGGATTATAATTAGAATAATGACTGCTTTGATTAAATAATAAAAAACAAGGTCCAACAATAACAATGTGAGGACGAGAGGAAGGAGACTACCAAAATGAAAACCACGCCATTTGTCATAGGAGGGTATAAAGACACTTAAAAGAAGGGATGGCCACACCTTTAGTTACAGCACTCAGGATGCAGAGGCAAAGCCAAGAGGCTATCTTGGTCTACATAGCAGGTTTTAGGCCAACCAGAAAAGCATAATGAGGCCCTGTCTCAAACAAAGAAGAGATGCTGGCATTGCCTGTGCTAACAATTCATTTTATTTTTTTATTAGTTCATAGTTTATACAAATTACTCTTTCATTCCAAACCAGATTCTAATCTTGTATCATTTTGACAACTGTATTTCTTTCTGTCTTAAAAAAGATTTATTTGTGTGTGTCTCTCTCTGAGTATGTCTGTATGAATGTGTGAGTGTGTGCACATGTGTATGTACATGTACCTGTGTCTACATACATGAGGTCAGAGGAGGCCACCAGAGCCCTTGGAGCTGGGGGTACAGGAACTTGTGGGATGTCTGGCTGAGACTGCATAGCAAGCACTCTTATCCACTGGTCGGTCTCTCCAGTCCTGACATCTGTGTTCTAACAGATGCCTTGGTTATGAGGTGCTCAGCCCTTCTGGTCAGTTAGTAAAGTCTGTGGTAATGGGCACAGGAGATTGAGAACAAAACATCTACGAATGACTTTTCTAGCTTTAAGAAAAGGTCCTGGTGACAGTGGAAGATTATCTGGGCGACAGTAGGAGATAGATCTATGTGGACAGAAACACCATGCTTGAAACATGAGCTCTGCCAGTGCCAAGGAGGCCAGTTCATCACAACTTATGTACCAATTCACATCCATCAAATCCCAATTCTTGTTTGTTTTTTTGTTTTTGTTTTTTTGAGACGGTTTCTCTGTATAGCCTGGCTGTCCTGGAACTCACTCTGTAGACTAGGCTGGCCTCGAACTCAGAAATCCACCAGCCTCTGCCTCCCAAGTGCTGGGATTAAAGGCATGCGCCACCACTGCCTGGCCTCCAACTTTTTCAAATTTTAGTTATTTATGTGTATGTGTGCATCTGTGTCAATGTGTGGGTTTGTATAGGTGCATTCCCACTGACATGAGAAGAGTGTGTCAGATCTTCTGGACCTAGAGTTAAAGGTGATTGTGAGCTACTTATGTGGTATCTTAGTCAGGGTTTCTATTCCTGCACAAATATCATGACCAAGAAGCAAGTTGGGGAGGAAAGGGTTTATTCAGCTTACACTTCCACATTGCTGTTCACCACCAAAGGAAGTCAGGACTGGAACTCAAGCAGGTCAGGAAGCAGGAGCTGATGCAGAGACCATGGAGGGATGTTACTTACTGGCTTGCTTTCTTATAGAACCCAGGACTACCAGCCCAGGAATGGGCACCACCTACAATGGGCCCTCCCACCCTTGATCACTAATTGAGAAAATGCCTTACAGCTGGATCTAATCAAGGCATTTCCTCAAGGGAGGCTCCTTTCTCTGTGATAACTCCAGTTGTGTCAAGTTGACACACAAAAACATCTAGTACATGTGGGGACTAGGAATCAGACTCAGGTCCTCTGCAAGAGCAGCAAGTACTCTTAAGTGCTGAGTCTCCTGTCTAGTCCTCTGTCATATTTTAGTTGGTAACCTTGAACAAGTTAACACTTCAGGACTTAGTGTCAGCATCTTAGAATAGGGATAACACTTCTTTCATGCTTGGAAACAGGTTTAAGTAGATAGTGTGAGACCTATGAAGCAGAGTGAGTAGTCAGCTGACTTCTGTATTACTGCCTATCCATCGTCTCTCTAATAACAGTAACACAGCAGGCCGGTAGACTTGGATAACATAGCAGGCAGGTAGACTTGGGCTTCTGATTCACCTTGGGCACTTTCGAGCCATCATAATCTGATCAGGGTAACAAGTCTGGTTTTACTTTATTTTTTAGTTTCATTTATTTATTTATTTGCCTCACATCATAATCCAGGACCTCTCAGGATTTTAGGATAATTGAACAAGTTAAGGTATATCTTATCCCTTTTATGAGGAAGTTCACTGTTCATTTCACACATTATTTTCTTAGCTGGTATAAAGGTATCAAAATGCATATAGAACTTTTTGACTTGGGATTGTTATATTGCAAAAGGAGTATGTCACTGTAGTAAGGAAGAATGTCACTGTGGTAAAGGGAGGGTGTCACTGCAGTAAGGGAGGG
The DNA here is from genome assembly GCA_021653895.1 of Mastomys natalensis. Classification (NCBI taxonomy): domain Eukaryota; kingdom Metazoa; phylum Chordata; class Mammalia; order Rodentia; family Muridae; genus Mastomys; species Mastomys natalensis. The sequence goes on from JAJTUV010000822.1 coordinate 483,942, forward strand.
TGTCACTGCAGTAAGGGAGGGTGTCACTGCAGTAAGGAAGGGTGTCACTGTAGTAAGGAAGAATGTCACTGTGGTAAAGGGAAGGTGTCACTGCAGTAAGGGAGGTTATCACTGCAGTAAGGGAGGGTGTCACTGCAGTAAGGGAGGGTGTCACTATAGTAAGGAAGAATGTCACTGTGGTAAAGGGAAGGTGTCACTGCAGTAAGGGAGGTTGTCACTGCAGTAAGGGAGGTTGTCACTGCAGTAAGGGAGGTTGTCACTGCAGTAAGGGAGGGTGTCACTGCAGTAAGGGAGGGTGTCACTGCAGTAAGGGAGGGTGTCACTGCAGTAAGGGAGGGTGTCACTGCAGTAAGGGAGGGTGTCACTGCAGTAAGGGAGGGTGTCACTGTAGTAAGGGAGGGTATCACTGCAGTAAGGGAGGGTGTCACTGCAGTAGGGAGGGTGTCACTGCAGTAAGGGAGGGTGTCACTGTGGTAAAGGGAGGGTGTCACTGTGGTAAAGGGAGGGTGTCACTGTGGTAAAGGGAGGGTTTCACTTCAGTAAGGGAGGGTGTCACTGCAGTAAGGGAGGGTGTCACTGCAGTAAGGGAGGGTGTCACTGCAGTAAGGAAGAATGTCACTGTGGTAAAGGGAGGGTGTCACTGCAGTAAGGGAGGGTGTCACTGTGGTAAAGGGAGGGTGTCACTGCAGTAAGGAAGAATGTCACTGTGGTAAAGGGAGGGTGTCACTGCAGTAAGGGAGGGTGTCACTGTGGTAAGGGAGGGTGTCACTGCAGTAAGGGAGGGTGTCACTGTAATACAGGAGGATACTCATGAACACACACACAAGCACAGCCACATGTGCACGCACTCGCACACACAGAGACACAGTCATGCACAGTAACACACACAGTCACCTCTTTGTCCCTTTTCCTCTTGTCATATATTCATTTTTTCTCTGAATCACTCATCAAATACAAAATCATAATTCAAGGGTTTTAACAAATAAAATAATTGAGATATAAAAATTATACAATTTAAGCAGGGAAAAATCTTCACAATGAAGAACATTTATCATGCCAGAGTCTGCAGTTTTTAGGTTTATTTTATAGTTTTGAATTTATATAATATATATTAATTCACACACACATACACACACACACATATATATATACACATATATATGTATATATATGTATAGACATATATATTTCTAGAGTTGCATAGTAAGAATTGTTCCCTTGCAGGTTTTTGTCACAATCATCCTACTTTTTTGAGTGAAAGTCTCAGTGCGTTGCTTAGACTGGCCTTGAACTCAGTGCAGAGCAGGTTCTGGCTTCTGCCTTCTGGGGGCTGAGCTTGTCGATATGCATTGCAACCCTCTTGTTACTGATTTTGTCTGCAAGAATAGGATCATTATGTAGAGTTAAATCACCACAAATATGTTTAATTTCCAAAACACCCTTTAAACGTCAACTCCTCTAAATACTATGAGCTCTAGTGGAGTCTTCCACGAAGTGCTGGAAAGAAACTTTTATTGTATTCAAAGCTGGGGTGTCACATCCTCGTCACCATGGGCCTTCTGGATTTCAGTGTAAACTTAAAGATCACCCTTGGGTGACAAAGTTATGAATGATGATAGTTTGAAAACTAGCTAAGTAATACTTATAGCTAAGTAATTCCCTGTGAGCCTGACCAGTCTTTCCTTACACGACAGGAAAAGAATGGTCCGCTTGGAGTAAGATACTATGAAATCAGGCACAATGAAAACACCTGTGTCTCAGTTACGTTTCCGTTGCTGTGGTAAAAGCAAGTTGGAGAAGAGAGGGTTTGTTTCACTTACTTTCCCATGTCTCAGTTCATCACTGAAGGAAGTCAGGGCAGGAATTCAGAGGAGAGCAACCGGGAGGCAGGAGATGATTTGGAGGCCATGGAGGGGTGCTGCTTACTGGCTTGCTCCACATGGCTTGTTCAGCCTGCTTTCTTACAGAACCCAGAACCACCAGCCAGGGATGACACCACCCACCATGAGCTGGGCCCTTCCTCATCAATTACTAATTAAGGAAATGTCTTACCGGTGGATTTTGTGGAGGAATTTCTCGGTTGAGATTCCCTCCTTTCAGGTGACTCTAGCTTGTGTCAAGTTGACATAAAATTAGCCTGCATAACCTGCTTCTGTGACTGGATAAGCACTCTGTATTTGTATAACACCGATGCACATGAGAAGGGCTGTTGTTACTATTACACAAGGCTCTGGGTATCTAAGAACAGGTGTCTCTCCAGGAATGGCTTCATTACATTTTCACTGAAGGCACTTTCAAATGTTGTGCCAGGGAAAAAATGATTCTATATTTGAATGACGCTAAATTCAAAACTGCTCAAATAACGGGGGGGGGAAGGGGGGAATTCTTTTATATCATAGTGCTGGGGTCTAAACCAGGGTCTTGTAATTAGTATGCAAGCATTTAACCACTGAGCTACACCTCCAGCCCTTTAAAATGAATTAAGCCTAAGCAACGGAAGTGCTAATACACTACAAAATTGTAAAGACATGTATTTTCATGATGAAGTTTATAAATAGCCTCCTTGTAGCAACTTCGATGCCCTTACTGTGCTCCATGCAGTATTATGACTGCATCATGTTGGTTTGTCTACTTAGAGACATCATACATCCAGACTCACACCACAGAAACTGATTGTCTGACCGTAAGCTGGGATTGGAACATAGCTAAGAACCAGTCAGAGGATCACATGCATTTTTGAGATGACACTATTTTAGTGCGATGATTTCTTAGATCATGAAGCTAGATTAATCATTTACTAGCCAGGATTTTCCTAAAGCTTTGCTTCAGCATCATTGTCATCTTGCACAACGCCTGGACAGCGGACAGAGAAATTCGCTCACTGCTGGATTACTGTGTTTCTTGAAAGCTCAAAGGGACAGAAGCATAAACACTCTTCTTGAGTTTCCCATTAATATTTGTTTTTGCTCTTCTGGTTTTGAGACAGGGTTTTACCACACAGCTCAGACTTGCTTATGATGAAGCCCACGCTGCTCTCAAACCTCAGATCCTCTTACAAAGTCTTTCAAATGCTGGGCTTGTGTGCCATTATGTCTAGCACTGCTTGACTTGTCAATGGCCAGTGGAGCTTCGACTTAGGTCAACATGCACACAGACAGAGTGTGTGCTGCTTTAATAATTCTTTAGTAAAAATTCAGCTAACATGGATTCTGTTGTTGATAACTAAAGTTGCAGATTTATTACTATTATGACCTTCGAAAACAATTTTATTTTATAGCCTGGATGGAACAAAAAAATATTATTATGTCATTTTTTCGCTCTTTTTTCTTTTTTTTGGTTTTTTCAAGACAGGTTTCTCTGTGTAGCCCTGGCTATTGGGAACTCACTCTGTAGACCAGGTGGCCTTGAACTCAGAAATCCACCTGCCTCTGCCTCCCAAGTGCTGGGATTAAAGGCGTGCGCCACCACCGCCCGGCTATTTCGCTTTTTGAAACTGGACATGCATGTGACCTCTCCTCATGTATTTATTAACACTACTGTGAGCATCTGAGAGATTACAGATGTAAATAATGGATTATTTTCAAAGATCATGCAAACATTTTGTACCATCTACTTTTTATTGAAATTTCCAATCACTGAAAAAGGGGGATGACATCTTTTGAGCACAGTGCTTGCTAGACTGGAGTTTATGACCCTAACATCTAAGTAAATGCCAGATGGCGTGGTGGTCTCCCTGTTACTCCAGCACTTGGGAGGCAAAGATGGGATCCCTAAAGCCGCTTGGCTAGCTTGACCAGCTGAATTGATGAGCTCAATACATCTTAGAAGACATCCAATGTCACCTTTGGACAATATCAATGTACCCTAAAACATGCAAATGTATATATACAGCCACACAGAATACACAGTCACACAGAGACAAAGAAACACACACACACACACACACACACACACACAACGTAACATTGCAAGATCCAAGGAAGATATTTTAGAAAACACAGTGTACCTTTCTATATTTCTTTATAATAGGCTACTTGGTGCATCTGTCCACCACAGTACCTGTCTCCTGTTCTGTCTCCTGGGACAGTACTTGATCAACAGGTGGCTGTGAACAGATATTCAGTCATCTGCTAAAGGATCCCAGGTCTAGATTCTCTTTAGAACAGGAAGCCAGTTCCCAGCCATTCAAAACTCTCCCCATTACCCTTTGCTTGAAGCAGTTGTTCCAAGGCCTGGATCATTAATTAGTCAGACATCAACAAAAAAGCTTTCTGTAATGTAAGTCTGAGCGGGCCTGTCAGAGCATAGTTTCCAGACTTGTGAAGAGTCTGTCGTCAGAGGTCAGGGAACATGACTACAGATGGTGCTCACCTGCCCAGCTTGCAGGAGCTCCTCAACTTAACCTCAGCTCCCTGACACCTGCCAGCTGTGTCAGAGACCAGCTTTCCAGACAATTCTGGGCATCTTCAAAACCACCTTACTTATACACTAAAACAGTGTGTGATGTCACTAAAAAATTAGCAAGTTATACAAAAGACAAAGAAAAATCAATCAGAATTCTATTATCCAGAGTCAACCAATAAAGCATTGGTGACCACCACTATGTACACAATAATTGCAATAATAAAATGCACAAAAGAACAGTCTCTTTTTCTGAATTGGGGGCACATAAAATACCATTTAGTGAGTTGCTTCCTTTAAGCTAACATTAAGTCCCAAGTGCGATTCCTGTGTATAGTTCCACTTTGTGAAATGAACATGATTTATTTATCCTTTTGTTGGACATGGTAGTTGCTCTTAAACCATCAGAAATGCACTAATATCAATAACATCCCAATTGATGTTTTCTTTTACAGAAATATACCTATATTTTCTGTTGATGGCTAACTAATTAATGAACTGGACCTGGAGCGACTGCTTCAGGCAAAGGGTAAAGGGAGATTTCTGAATGGCTGGGCACTGGCTTCCTGTTCTAGAGAGAATCGAGACCTGGGATCCTTCAGCAGATGACTGAATATCTGTCTACAGCCACCTGTTGATCAAAGTACTGTCGCAGGAGACAGGAGAATCAGAGAGGCACTGTCATGTAACTGAGACACTTTACATGTGCATATCTCAGCACAAGACAGGCTCTTTGATACAATTGCATGGAGCACGTTTGTTCCCAGATTTACAGGGCTGAGCTATGAGATACCAGAGGCATAATTCATTTACTAATAGAAAGGAAACGTTTTTTATACTCGTAAGGCATTATAAATACTTACTCATTCACCCTTGAACCAAAACTAATACATAAAGTTCTCACAGGCAGATAATAGATTCCACAGTGTCTGCTTTGTTCTACCCGTGTCTTCAGTGCCTAGCACGTTGCCTAGAGAGGAGGTAAATGAATGTTTGATTGGCTAAGACAAAATGTAAAAGTGCAGATACTCATTCCAATCACCAGACAAGTCTTGGTTCCACACCTTTGAGGACTGGGGTCTGTACATTTCTTCAATCTTTTTGCTAATTAGGGGAAGCGGTAATGTGAATGTGCATCTGACCCAGGTACTAGTGTAGGATACACTATTTTCATTTGATACATCATTTTTCTGGAAAATGAGCCATTTCCCAAGGGATCTACTCAGGCTGCAAGATCCTGTTTTTTGTGGGTGCTATCAAGCCAACCTGGAATCTTCCATTAGCTTATGGGCTACAGAAACACTTAGATACTTTTAGTGCCTCAAAATATTGAACCCTTTGTGAGGATTGGGCAGACGTTTCTCTAATAATAAGTTGTGCTTTGACATACAACCTTGAGGAATAAAAATGTGAGTGAATTTATGAAGTACATTTTAAGTGTAGGCTTTGTACTTGGTAATAGAAATAAAAATATACTCAAAAGTGCATAGATGAGTACAGGATTGTCATGAGCACGACAATAATTTATACTCTACTAGAGGCTGAGTAGACGTGGGTAGGGACTGTAACAATCTATAGTCTACTAGGGGCTGAGTAGATGTGGATGGGGACAAGGACCACCACAGAAGAAACAGCTGCACATCCATTGTGATGGAGACAATGAAATCACATGAAGATGAGACCATTCTTAGAGTTTGTAGAATGGGTGGGAATTAGTGGGGAGAGAAGTCAGGTAGTGGGTTTTAAAGAAGAACAGTTTAGGCTGGTAATCAGAAAGGTGCCACATCTCTGGGACAAGCAAGGTCTCACCAGTAGTGGGAGCAGAGAGTCTGTGACTGAGATAAGAAGTTGTAAGAGGCAAATTTAGGTGATTTAATGCAGCAGCCACTGCGGAATGTGCTGTATAGACAGTAAACATTTTGTTGAGGGAGCCCCGTCCTTTAGCCATCGATGCCACTGGTATGAATAAAGACAGTTTTTATTTTTCTGACAATAGTCTTGATTTTAATTTTTGGAAAGGGGACTTTCAGGCTTTGTTATATTATATTTTAATCCATATGGTACAATGGTCCAAACATCTTTTTAATTTTTTTGAATCATCTTTGATTGATGTATTTATTACTTATTTTGATAGCCAGGATGTTTCCACTTTTCTCCCACTTGCACCTTTTTGTGTGGTGGTCGGAGCTGGATTGGCCATTTGCTTTACTTTAACTTAGAGTGGCAAGAATTTACAGAACCAGATGATCGTTACAATGATGCCTGCAGGAAATAGCCACAGAACACCAAAATAGACATTGATATGATTAAGCCACAGTTGGAATGGGGACTCATGTCTATAAAGCCTTTGGAATGTTCCGTGCATCCTCCTGGGAATGTTAGCTGAGTAAAGACACAGAGGAATAATGTGGCACTGCAGGGACCAAGTGAAAATGTGGGAAACGTCTCAGCTACCAGGGGAAGTTCTAACGTTCTTTCTGCCCCTCTCTATGCACTCAGACTGCCCACGAAGCCATGATCCTTTTAGAATGTGTGTATTATAGTGCCTGGCAAAGTTCATTGTTCAAAAGTCCTCTCAAGCTTATGAATAATTTATTTGCTTAAATATGCTTTCATTTTTCTATTGAATAGTACTAATGTGTATTTGCTTTAAAATTTTTACTCCCAGAGGTACAAGGCTAGTTGCTGATATCAATGTTTATTTCTCCTCTAGTCTGTACACAGTGGAATATCATTTTTCTAGTTTTTATGTCAATGTGAATTAAAATATTCTATGGCCTGCATCCATGATTTATGCCATTATTCATTTATATCCACCAGTATTTTGCAAAATGGCAGCATTTTGTGAGATGTGATACAAAGGTCATGTTGCATTTGTAGTCAACTTGAAAAAAACTATGGGAATGAAGATATGTCTGTGATCAACCACTTTCCCTATTTTGTTTGTTTTCTAGGTAACAATGGCCAACATTGCAATAAATGGAAATAATTCCCGGTGACCTGTGAAACAACACTCTTTGCTCTCCGAATGGCAACGTGGAATCAGATCTTAGACCCCTGGGTCTACATTCTGCTACGGAAGGCTGTCCTTAGGAACCTGTATAAGCTTGCCAGTCGCTGCTGTGGAGTGGACATCATCAGCTTCCACATCTGGGAACTCAGCTCCATCAAGAACTCCTTAAAGGTTGCTGCTATTTCTGAGTTGCCAGCTGCAGAGAAGGAGAGTCAGCAAGCATCTAGTGAAGCTGGACTGTAAGTCAATGCCGGGGTTAGAAGAAAGCTATGGAAACTTCTGGAACATCTCAGCTGATCAGACTCAGCGCAACTGGAACATTTGGACCTCTGTGTAGTTCGGGAGTACACTGGTCAGACACAGCTTCTGAATGTCGTTATGCTGGCTGCTGCATGGTTGTGTATTTTCATTTGTTTGTGTCAACAGGAGATAAACAGAGACAATGTGGTGGAGTTGAGTAGAACACACATTTGAGTTTATCTATGTGACTTATGTTCTTGGAATAAATGAATTTGTTGAGGCCCAGCGCCTTTATTTTTCCAAGACACCTTAATGCTTAATGACATTGCCATTTGAGGATCCCTAACTTACAGACAAAGCTTAAAGTAACACAAGACTTTTTGTGTTTTGCGTGTGTGGTTTTGCTCTGTCTACCATCCCCACGTGTCCTCAATCATTATCTGCGTGACCATGACATCTGAGACTCATGGTGACTTTGATGGCCACTATGTAGGCTGCTCCGCCTGACATTGTGAGGCTGGTGAGGACAATCATTCTTGTCACAACTCACAGGTGTGATTGTTTGCATTTGTTGCTATGAAGGTCAGTTATTGTTTCCAGGCTGTTATCCTCCTATAAAGTCATAGGTTCTCAGTGTCTAAGTAATCTCCCTTTCTTCTGGAAATTGTAGAGAAATGTAGGCTTTATCTTAGCACAGATTCAGCCCATGATAGCATATCATAAGCCCTATTATGGATGATGCAAACATTGAAATCCTATGTATACATGTCAAGAACATGGCAAACATTGCTTTACCTGAGCTGTGGTTTCTGTGTCAGAGAATAAAAGAAAAACAATCAAGACACATTCAAAGTCTGTTTGCAGCTATTGTATTTCTGCCTTACACACACAGGCATAAGGAAGTTCTGTTAACAACAATTTGAACCACACTTCCAAAAGCCTATGTTATCAGTGAGAACTGGAAAGATCTGAAATTAGCTAGGAATTGGGATTCATTGTTACAGTTAACCCGAGGCTAAGCGACAAGACTGTTGCCAAGTTTCCCAGTCTTAATTCACACTTCTCCTTTGTTTATTTGTATAATTTAACACAAAGATAATCAATTTCAGTAATCATTCTAAACAGGTCCATCAGTGACTAGGGTTAGTGGTTATATTTTATAAAGAAATGTATTTTCATATTTAAATTTTTTTCCTTGCTTTCATCAAGTTTGGCTTCATTTAAAAATTATTTCTATTTTTTTGCAATGTATATGGGTGTTTTACCTGAATGTATTTCCATGCATCATGTACCTTCCTGGAACCTACTGAAACCAGAAAAGGGCATCAGATCCCCTGGGACTGAAGTTATAGATGGTTGTAAGTTACCCTGTGGGTACTAGGAATTGAACCCAGGTTCTCTGGAAGAGCAACTGTAGAGGAATTTTAATCCAACAACCTTGTGAATTCAATAGACTTAAAATAGTAACTCCAACATGGTTTCTCTGGCAAGAGTTCACATCTGAAGACCTAGGTCTATATGATTTAGATGGAATGCAGACATGCCCTGGACTGTAGTACAATCTGGCTGTAATACAGACACCCTTAGTACGAACCTTTAATCCCTAACAAGCAAGGTAAAATTAGTCTGTAGAAGGAAGTACCCACTTTTGAAAGCAATGCCCAATTGAGGGGCAGACAGAGTGATGAATCAGAAAGTTTTGACAGAATGAGTTAGAGAAAGGATATGCCCAACTCACATAAGAACAGCACAGGAAAGAGTGTATACTGAGGAGGAGGAGGAAGAGGAGAAGGAAGAGAAGAAGAAGAAGGAGAAGGAGGAGGAGGAGGAAGAAGAAGAGGAAGAGAGAGAGAGGAAGGAGGAGGAGGAGGAGGGGGAGGGGGAGGAAGAAGAAGAAGAAGAAGAAGAAGAAGAAGAAGAAGAAGAAGAGAAGAAGAAGAAGAAGAAGAAGGAGGAGGTCAACAACAAAGGCTGTGGTGTGTGTTTATGGCAGTTTTGTCAGGACAGTTTTACATAGATTGGCTGTAGAGAGAACAAGCTGGATACAGGTGAAGACAGAGCAAACCAAAGAATGAGAAGGAGCCAGGAGAGTAGAACTTATTGCCAAAGTTAGTATGAGGCCAAGCAACCAATCAGGCAGAAGTGGAGAGAAGTCAGATTGAATCAGTCAGCTTAGAAGATTAGATTGTTTGGAGATTAGAAGCTTTTAGGTCTAGGCCTAGGAATAATTAGAACAGAGAAAGAAATGCTCTGGGCTCAGCCTAAACTGTGTATTCACTCGGCTTGAGTACAGCTTTCATCTCATCCCTTCACCTGCGGAAATGAAAGCATTGTTTTCAAGTACCCACTGTTCTTAACTGCTGAGCCACCTTTCCAAATTGTTTTTATCTGTAAAAATAATTTTAGATTCTAGGAACTCTGTGAATTCAATAGACTCAAAGGAATATCTTAAAAAACTTCAGCTTTGGATTAGTAGTTTATATTATATTTGATTACTGCTTTTGGTAAATTCTCATAAGTAAATTAAAAGGAGCAAATAGCCTTGTTGAAGACTTATAGAAAATTATTTGTAGCGATTTGAAAGGAATACACACTATTATGTGATAATCTTAACTTAAAGACAAGTGATCAATCACACAACTGATTCTTATGTAGAGAATATGTCAGAGAATAGACAGCAATTTTTGGTGTAAATTGAGCATGCAGTTGTAAAGAGTGTGCACAATTTAAATTTAAGCTGACAGCTTCATGTTGGTTATTGTGATGTATATATGTATACATATATGCATGTGTGTTCCTATGTGAATGCATGCAAGTGTTTCTGATATATGTGTATATGTATGTGCATTTATATGTATAATGCATATGATTGTAAAAAGCGTTGCAGTTTATCATTGCTGTTATATTACATAAATGTTATCATTTTTAATTTCAAGAGTACTCAAAGCTCAGAAAAACTTTCGGACAGTTCACTTACTTTCCAAGCAGATTTATTTCCCACAGCAATAAGATGTTGGCATCTCAAAAACTGAGGCACGAAGAACCAAATCTCTGTCTTCCCTAATTATAGTTGGTAAAACTCTGCAATTATCATTGCCATGCATTTCAACTGAGGAAAGGCACTGAGAAGGAACTTGTTTCAAGTCTCCAGTTCTCCTCACTGTGAGCCTCTGATATGGACACAATTGTTCCTCTACTGCTGTGAGGTCTACAATGAGAGCATCTTGTAGCATCATTCTGTGATGAAGGCAAGGCTCTGGGAAGTGCCAAGGAGCTTATTCAGTGCATATGCTGTAAGATTTATCTATACTACCTAAGTATACTTTTAGGGCAAAATAACTAATCTTATGATGAGGATAACCCACAGTGTAAATATAAAAAATTGAAAAAGTTTCATATTATACCTGACTCTAAATTTCTGTTTGTTATAGTGTCTGTTGTATATAGTTTACTGTGCAGTGAGCAATAGAGGATGTGTTTGCTGATAACTTCCATAGACCTGAGTGAAAGTATGTTTTTTTCTTATTCATTAAAATAAATAGTACAAGTCATCCCAACAAGCTCACTAATGTGAGTGTTTAAGCTCTGTTTTGACATTTATAGTCTTTTGTATGAGGTAAACTATTGTCCACACAACTTTACATATTTTCCAAATATTGGGTTTCTAGAGAATTGCAATCTTAATAAGCAAACAAACACTAAACACTAAACCTTTTTGGATTCTTTGTAAGTCTTTTATGAAAATGAGATAAAATATCACATTTTTCAAGAATTGCATATACAGAAAGAATACTGAATTTTAATTAGCTATGGGTATGATCCCCAAACAAGACACTTAGTAGTGGGTTTAATGAGGGAATAGAAATATTCTAAAGACAGGATGCTGCTTATAATTGACTGTGAAGCAGAGAATTTCTAGATGTCAACACGCACATAAATGGATATATCTGTTATGTAATAGTTTTCTTTTCTCACATTCAGACTTAAAAGGCAATCCTGCCTTGTTTTTGTGCCTAGTGTGAAGTTAGGACATGAATAAAGGCACTCACTAAACATGTAGAACGAGATGGTGTAGACAGTCACTTGCTTGCTTCACTGTGTACCACCAAGAGCTACACATGAACTGTTTTCTACGGTCAGAATATAAAGACTGAAAGTGTACATTTTCTTAATTCTTCACGTGGTTGTCAGAAGAATTTACCACCTGGTAAATAGTATTGGACTTAAGTCATTCCTGACATATTTCAGTCGGAGAGGAAGTGAGTATTTTTTTGTTAAATAAATAAATGCACTTTGTGTTCTTCGTACTTGTAGTAGAAGAGTAAATGATAAAGATAATATATATACTGATACTTGCATTAGGATGCACTGCATGTTATTAAAAGTTTTGGCTAGCTTGAAACTTTCAGTGTTTTTATGATCAGCGTAGATGAATATTTACCATGAGAGGGTAGCTTTAGAAAGTCATAGAAAGGTGGGACTCTCGAAGGGGAATTTTCACTTATGTTTGTTGTCGGGAGGGAAGAACTTCAATTTGCTTCTCATGCTTTTGCTTCTCCTTCCTTGCCCACTCTCCTGTGACCTTTGTGATTCTCTTATCTGAACTTCACTTTCCCTAGGCACGCTATAGTTCAGATCTCACTGGTTCTAAAATCTGGTAGGGTAGGAACAGTCAAGTAGTCTACAGGCTTCCATCACGTCAAACAGCCTCAAATGTCAGAGCTGTAATCCTCACAATGCCTGTGGCTCCTGTCTAGTCAGCAATTTGGTCATTGGGCTCAGAGAACTCAAACATGAATTAGCCACCATTACACGCTGCGGTTCTTTCCAGAGGGAAGAGAGTGCGGAGCATCTAACAGGCTGTTAAGGCCTTGATTGGAGGGATGATCTTCACTCAGCCATCTCCAGATAAAGCACTCGATGCAGCTGTGTGGTCTCAATGGGGACAGGTAAGGATGGGATAAAACATCCATCCTACAGCTCAGAAATGACTGGTAGGCAACGCCAATGATTCCAATGTAGATAAAATAAATCACTCTTAGCTTCTTAAAAGCACCAAACAAAACCTACTTAACTATTTGTTTGATTCTTGTTTCTTAGTTTAGGCACGAATGATATCTAGGAATCCTTATTTGTAAGTATTGAGAAACCTGTTACCTCTACGGGAAGAAAATTGCTTAAATTACGGTACATTCATCTTATGTAATGGTATCTAAATGTAAAAAAAAAGTCACCTCTCTCTCTCTCTTATTCGTTTATATTCTTCAAAGAATGTCCAACTCGAGATTGCCATTAGGCCTTTTGTTTTTTCCAACAAGGGTGTGTGCATGTGTGTGCAAATCCATGTTTGTGTGGGTAACACGTGTGGACCCATTTGTATGGAGGTCCAAGACTGATGTCAGGAGACTTCTTGCTCCCTCTCCACCTTATTCACTCAAGCAGGGTCTCCCAGTTGAACTCAGGGATCACCAATTCAGTTAGTTGGCTAGTTTGTTCAGAGAATTCCCTGTCTTCATCATGCAAGGCAAGAATTACAGGGAGCCACCATGGCTGCCTGGCCTTTACATGAGTTCGAGGAATCCTAACTCTGAGGATCCTACTAACAAAGAAATTACAATACATGATATCTAGAGAATCACAATTCAGTTTATAGCAGCAGAACAGACAGTGACATTAATATGAAGCTACAGTGACTGACACATAGGGACTGAGTCTCAAACGTTGGGGTGAATCACTTAGGCATGGGTATTTACGAAATCAGGTTGCTGTGACCAGCTACCCTGACTGATTTGCTATGTCTGGGGTTGTAGGGGTGGGGAATTTATTTGCAATGGGATTTCAGATGAGGGCATCAGGCAATGTTAGTGTGAAGGGTACACTCTGGAAAATGCTGACCTAATCCCACTTGAGCATGTGGTTAACCAGACATATGTTGTGGCATGAAATGCACAAAGAACAAAGAAGCTTTGTAAAAATGCAAAATCTCACCATCATTTTTCATACTGGATAGTTCCTACCCAGCCTGAGATTTCCCTAACCCTAAGCAAATTGAATAGGAAAAAATGCAGAAAGAACATAGACAAGAAGTTGTATAAAACAACCCCAAAAGGCAGTGAAACGAAGGTAGCTGGTATCTAGTCTCTTACTAGCTTCCAAAAGATTGTTAAGAAAATAGACAAAATTTCTCCACTAGTCTCTTAGAATATTGTTTGGAGTTTGATTCTGTAGCTCAACTTTTTTTCCTCTGGTGTCTCTCTCCATTCCTTTCTTCTTGAAAGAATTCGAGGCCATTTGGATTGATTTTATGTTTCCTCTCTACAATTCCAATGTTTATAGTATTTCTATTCTTCTTTGATCTTGGTATTTTCCACTTTGGTTTGAGTCTAGTTGGTTTTAAAATCACTTCCGACTATAGAAAAAAAAACTTTTTACTTTGTGCTGGCTTTCTAGATGAACACTGAGTATTTATTTCCAAATAAGATGAGAGGGTAATACTTTTGTTCTATGGCAAGTAAATTATTACAATGGATTCTACAAAATGGAATCAAAATGGCATCAGTGGATGAAAACAAAATAAGAATAAATTGACAATCAAATCTCGTCCTGAAGGGATTTATTTACTAAAGTTTTAATATAATATAAATGGTATTCTTAAGGAAATAAAAACACCAACAAAAAAAGACCAACTGAAAAACAGAAATAATATTAGCAACAATAACAAAGCAATTCAACACACACACACACACACACACACACACACACACACACACACAACACAGAATCTATAGACTTGTCTCCCTTGCAATTGCTCACTGCTTTTAAGCTTGGGGAGAGGCCTTGTGAACCCTGTCACTTTTGAGCTTCCTGAGGTAGGTAAGTTGTTTGAGTTTTCTTCTTCTTTGTAAGGGAAGTGTTTCAGTTCTGAGAAAATAGGCAGGCAGCAGTAGTGGAATTTATTCAACAATACTAAGCAGTTCTCCACTCTCTCTGCATGAACTGTTACAAAGCAACTCCAGGACTGTATTAAGAAGCAATCGCCTACTCAGCTTTCCCAGGAGAACATCTTGTATTTCAATGATACCTCAACTCTAAGTTCTGTTTCCCCATCTCCCACTGACCCGCCAAACACAGGCTGATTTATTTTAATTAGTGCTGCATCCTGTTTGCTTATTGTTCAGGCTGATAGTCCTTGGCATCCTGCTGTTGCTGAAGTCTCTGAGCAAATATTGCTGGCTGGTTCCTAATTATGTCAAATTCTTTCCCAGTGTCTAAATATTGGTTTATCTGTGTCATATTGGAGTGAAATTAGTCATGTGCTTCTTGGGGTAATTATTACTTCTTGGATCAGGTCAGAGAAAGCAAGGAGCCTGTAGTATCTCATAGTAACTAAAATAAAAACCAACAACTGGCCTATGTTAAACAGACAAAGGCACCAACGTGAAAGAATTCACAACCAAAGTTGAAGAATGAAAGACATATACAGTATATATTATATAATATACAATAATATAATGCACTATATATATTGTACATTGATACAGATGATTGAACAAATAAATGGTTGGTGGAGGGGGGTGAGAGGAAATAAATGATTATTACATAATAAAGTGAGTCTCCAATTTATGAATAGACATAAGGGACTTTCTAGTGTTTTTATGTTTTTCATCTTGATACTTTTATGAATATCTGAGGGCTGCATTGTTACATAACAAACCCCCTAAGTATTGATATAGTTCTATGCACTAGACACTCTAGCAATAATTTGACCTCTTCATTTTACTTTAACTTAGTCAGTGATGACAGAATGCAATCTCTCTATCTCTATATGCCTATCTACATCTATCTATCATCTATCTATCTATCTATCTATTATCTATCTATCTAATATATAATTATATAACTATATTATTATATATATTATATATAATATACAACTATATATTATAACTATATATTATATATGTATATACACATATGTAAATACACACATACACACACACACACACATACAACAAACATACTACAATATATATATATAATATATATATATCATAATATATGTACCTGAGATAATTGGTTAGATTCTAGGAAGCTCTGAAAAACTTACCTTAAAACTTAAAATAAAACATTACTAAGTAATATCAGCAACAGTGATATGAACTGAACACTAGCATTTCTCTAAATTCAGATGCTAAAACTCCAATCCCTACTGTAGTGAAAATGGAGGTAGGGACTTTGTTGATATCTAGTTACATGGGCGGTGATCAGGGTGGAGCCCCAAGAGTGGGATTACTACTTATGTAAGAAGAGACAAGAGAGGGGTTTGTGTCTTCTGTGTGAAGAGTTAAGGAGAAGCTAGCCACCTTCAAATACGGATGCAGACCTTCAGCAGACACAGGATGGGCCGGCACCTTAATATCAGTCTATCAGTTCTCAGAAGTGTAAGAAGTGAATTCTTGTTGTTTATGCCACACGGTCCGTGGGCATATAGAACGGAGACCTTAACAGATTAAGATCAACAGTCTGAAAACAAGGAAGCAGTACAAGACCTGCTACTGAGAAAGCAAAGTGAATAATTTCCTGAGAGCTTCGAGCTAGAGGACTGGCTCAGGTTCTTGGTTAGTCAGCCAGGACCCACGTGAATCACAGCTATATGAGTAGTCAGCAGAAAGGGACTTGCTGAGAAAAGAGTTAATCGTCTAGTTTCCTCTTAAACTTTCCACCATCTGTTCTATAACGTATCTATGTAGACGGACTCCATTCCTGGCTGAAAAGGAAGGCTAGGCGCAGGGAGAAGTGGAAATCAGTTGTCCAGTGGACTGGCCAAGTCTGGAATCAGAGAGAAACAACTGTGCATTATATATTACTCGTAAAAGCAATAGTTCAACTGGGAATCTGTATATCTGACTTTCTAAAACTTACCCCCTTTTTCAGAAAAAAAAAAAAAGAATGAAAGGAAAGAAAAGGCCTAGGTCACTGAGCTAGAAGATAGAACTAGAAGAAAGTATAGAAAATTATGATGGATTGTTTAAGAACTCTAGTCTCATGAAACAAAACAAAAATTTGTGTGGATAATTTAAACATTCAGTTGGGAATAAAGATTATCATTCTTACAAATGTAATTAAATAAAAACAACCAAACAGGCTGTAGAGGCAGGTACAGAGATGCAAAGACGGAGTCTGAGGCATGAGTTAACGGGCAAGGATGACTGGTACTCTGCTGGCTTAGAGACGAGAAATGGATGGCACAGTGAAGAGGTCTGCTCATTAAATTTAAGCTGCTTTAATATAATTGCTAGCTTCTTTAAGAGACACAAAAGCACACTGATCAAATTTACGAGTATTATTGGTTATAATCTCTATTTCAGTAACTCGAGGAAAAGCTTACAGAGTTCGTGGGTCTGCAGAGGACGGTGGGGATGTTCTTGTAAATGGGGACGGGTGGGGAAGCACAGATCTCTCTGTTCTCACTGTATCTACATGGAAAAATCTACAACATTTCTTAGGATTTAGAGATGGGATTAGCAATGTCATGAACTGCAAGATCTACAGATAAACACCAATCTCTGTATCACTAACGAATGACTAGAGTTAGAAATTTTTAAAAAGCCCACAAAAATCTCACTTCAAAATGGTATCAACAAAATGACCCTTTTACATAGAAATGTAACAAAATATATACAGGATCTATATGCTGAAATTGATAACTATTAATGAAAGATATTTTTAAAAATTTTATAATTTTTATTTTTTTGCATCTATTATCTATTTTTTAAATTTATTTAATTATTTAAATCACATCATAATTTACTTATTCACACAGGGTTATAAACACAAAGAGGCAGGATGTGGGAAAGCGGATGACACCGGAGCATAGGTGTTCAGGGGAGTACAGATACCTTTCAGACAGGGTATCAGCTGGGTGTAGGTTCAGGGGACAGGTCACTATGACTCTGCCTATGATTCACTTGTCTTTATCTAAGTTGGTACTGTCTGCCGAGGCTGCCTATTTATAAGATCTATGACTACTCAGGCTCGTAAATTTCCACAGAAGCTGCCTGTTTATAATAGCTTATAGCCTGCTGTTTCAGTGTTTTTCCACAGAAACCCAAGACTTTGTGTTAGCATGTACGTATGTCAGGCCTATTGCTGACTTTAGGCCTATGGCTGATTTTAGGCCTTCAGTGTATACACAGGGCTGCCCCTGGCATCTTCTCCCTTCTCTAAGTATAGAAGGGCCTTGGCGATTCTAATCTTGCGAAGGTGGGGATAGAGGCCTGACCTCCAATAATTGAAGGGGATCTTGTTATGGCTCAGGTCCTCCTATCATTGTCCAGAGAGGCATGAGGGCCATACCCATCCCGATGTCTTTTTCCTGGAGAGGGGATACTTTTGACATCAACCCCTATGCAGTCAGGCTTGTCCCTCAGGGGACCCAGAGAGATATTTTTAACTTTTATTTATATTCCCTTGCAGTGCTTAGCCTCGCAGCCTAAGCAAGAATTCAGATCGCCAGTCAGAGGGGGTTCTCTGCTTGGTCTAGGGGTGGAAGTTTCCTCTTTTAGATTGGGTGGAGATAGGTTTTGGGAACACCCTGGATAGAGTAACAACCTCATCTTGAGTCTCGTGGTCCTCCATAGCTAACTTACGCTGATGTATCCAAATAGGTTTTGCTACCAAATTATCTATCTGTTGTATCACAAAGTTAGTCAGCCTATTTAAGGCCCAGGATCAAAAGAAATCAGCAAAAATAACAGAATTAATGGTCCCAAGATGGGAGGAAGTAGGGTTGACAACCATGAAGAGGTTGAAAACTAATCCTTGTACCAGCTCTCATCTTTCTCTTTCTCTCTCTGTCTTTTCTCGGGGCCTTCTCTGACCTTTTTCATGTTCTCTTTAACCATTCTTGTCTTATCTATGTAAGGGCAACATTCTTCTTGAAGGGCTGTACACAGTCAAGAGCTGTACACAGTCTTTTCTATTGTAAAAGAGTAACTCAAGTCCAATAAAGTCCTTTGCAATTTTTGGAGATCATTTCAGACAGTGAAACGAGGGAATTTCTTCAGATTAGTGATGTCAATCTCTAGCTATTTGGTGTCCTTGTCAATGGCCCATCAAAGGTCTGAGTAGTATAAGTCCAGAGGCCAGCATCAGGATTAGAACTTCTACCAGCAGACATCATGGGTGTTTCATTTTTACCTGGAAAGGAAAAAGAAAAAGAAGGGAATTCTCAGGGAGATTCTCTTCCTTGGAGGTCAATTGTTATTCATTTATTTATAGTTGGGCCTGCTTAGTGGGGAGTATCTATTTATTTCATTAATCTTTTTGGCAGCCATTAAGCTGTGCCTTCTGTGGTATCAAACAGGCATATCAATCCTTGGCCCCATATGAGAACTGGGTCCGGGGCATTCCATTTAAGGGTAAAAGGGTCCTTCCCCATAGCTCTGACATATTTTTTATTGGTCTCAGTGATGCCAGAGGCAGTCAGCAGCAGATTTGCCATGAGTTTTCAGTTTTAGAGAGTTAAAAGTAAACAAAGCATGATGGAGAGTGTTTCAGGAGACTCCTTCTGGGGGGAAACAGTTCCCCCTCTTTTATTTTTAAAACACATTTTTCAGAGTTCTTGTAAGATCTGGGCAGAAGCGCCAGCAGCCGCTTCTTCCACACTCAGAGAGTCATAAAGACACTATTTAAAGAAATATAAATCTACATTAATAATCTCTTTTATCATAGGACTGTTATAGAACAGCCAACAACTCATCAGTCTATATAAATATCAATTAATAATAGCTTCTACTTTTTGTAAAATTACTCCTCTTTTGTCAATTAATTGTTGAGGGAGATTAGGATTTACATCTCTCTCAAGAATATTAAACAGAGACTTAAATTCTTTTGTGGAGAGCTTAAAATAAGATCTTAGCCAATTAATGAAAGATATTTTAAGAAATACAAATCAGTCAGAAATTTTATGGATTGGAAGACTCAGCATTAAGCTGCCAGTTTTTCTCAATTTCAACTTGCGATTCATAATCCCAATGAATGTCTCAGCAAGGCAAGCTATTTTGTGGATAGTCATAGCTGAATAGTCAAAGAAAGTCAAAGAGTAGTAGAGAATTTCTGAAAAGGATGGTTGAAGAAGTCATCTGATCTTTGGCTTTTCCTTGACAATGAAGGAAGGCACAGTGTACAATTGGAAGAACAGATACTTGGAGAAGGTCAGATTCATGGGTGTGAGACATGTCTCACAGTAACACAAGGCCCTGAACTCAGATGCAGATTGTGTTTGATTTAATGTTTTGAGGTCGGTATTAAACTTCTAATAATTTTGGGCATAGAACATTGTATTTACGTTTTTTTTTTTTTTTTACTTGGGCCCTACATATAACATGTCTTGCATGCAATAGACATATAGTTAATTTGATGTCTAATTAATATGAAAAGACTGGCATTCAACACCACATGCAAGAAAAAGCCTCAACACATATGTCAGACTATATAAAAATTAACCCTCTACATGAGAAATTTCCATGTAAAATACAACGCTGTGAGACTCAGAAAAGAAGCATAGCAGAAACCTACAGTTGTCTTTGTTTTGATAAAGAGCTTTGGATATAATGTCACAAGCATAATTCACCAAAGAAAGAACAAGAAGCCAGACTTCATTTAAATAAAATAATTTTCTTAGTTAAAGCACACTGCTCAGCAAATAAAAGACAAGTAACTTGAAAGTATTTGCAAATCAAATATCTGATGAAGATCTGGTGTCCAGTAAGTCTTAACACTAAACAACAAGGAAACAAACGTGCTTAAATATGGTGGTGCATACACAAGGGGGGCACTGTGAAGAGTAAGTCTTAAATGTTTCTTATTTTAGAAAAAAAACAAACCAAACCAATCAAAGCCTGTCGCCACTTGTATACTCTGTAGCATTTTGCACATGTTGGATTTATACTGCAAGATGTTTGCTATATTCCTACTCTGCCGCTTATACTTTATACATGAAAGTGATTTTTATTTCTGTTGCAAGAGTAAAATGAGAATACTGGCTTGCTGGGTTTTCCATAAGACAATTTCAATGCTGGGGACTTAAAAGAGAAACTCATTTCTAACAGTTCTAGAAACTGTTTAACTACAGGATCAAAATATCGGCAAGTATGGTTCTTCATAAGGCCTGTCTCATTGTTTTGCTGACAGTTGGCCTATGCCCGTGATCTCGCACCATTCTTCCTCGTGTCTGTGTTCCCCTATATGTTACCAGTCAGAACTGGATTAGGGTTCATCTCCACAACAAATTTTAACTTATTTACCTCTTTTTTTTTTTAAATTACTTTTTTACTTATTATTTTTTTATTGGGTATTTCAGTTATTTACATTTCAAATGTTATCCCCTTTCCCGGTTTCCCTTCCGGAAACCTCTTATTCTATCCCCCCCTCCCCCTGCTTCTATGAGGGTGCTCCCCCCACCCACCCACTCACTCCTTGCATTCTCCTACACTAGGGCATCAAAATTCACAGGACCAAAGGCCTCTTCTCCATTGATGTCAGACAAGGTCATCCTCTGCTACATATGCAGCTGGAGCCATGGGTCCCTCCATGTGTACTCTTTGGTTGGTGATTTAGTCCCTGGGAGCTCTGGTGGTTCTGGTTGGTTGATATTGCTGTTCTTCCTATGGGGTTGCAAACCCCTTCAGCTCCTTCAGTCCTTTCTCTAACTCCTCCATTGGGGACCCCATGCTCAGTCCAATGGTTGGCTGCGAGCATCTGCCTCTGTATTTGTCAAGCTCTCTAGAGCCTCTCAGGAGACAGCTATATCAGGCTCCTGTCAGCAACCACTTCTTGGCATCTGAAATAGTGTCTGGGTTTGGTGTCTGCATATGGAATGTATCCCCAGGTGGGACAGTCTCTGAATGGCCTTTCCTTCAGTCTCTGCTCTGTACTTTGTCCCCATATTTCCTTTAAACAGGAACAATTCTGGGTTAAAAATTTGGAGATGAGTAGGAGGCCCCATCCCCAACCGGGGCCGTGCCTAACCTCTGGATATGGTCTCTAAAGCTCTCCCTCCCTTTTTGGGCATTTCAGCTAATCTCATCCTTGTTGGATCCTGAGAGCCTCTTGCTTTCCTGGCATCTGGAACTTGCTGGTTGCTACCCCCAGTTTCCCATCACCCCATCATCCATTACTACACACTTCTGTTCAAATTCTTGACCCTCTGTATATCATCCCTGTCTTCTCCATACCTGATCCGGGCACCCCTTTTCCCCTCCCCCTCTCTTCCTCTGGAGTCCCCCCCACCCTCTACCTTCTGTGAATATTTTGTTCCCCTTCTAAGAAAGACTGAAACATCCACATTTTGGTCTTCCTTCTTCTTGAGCTTAGGGTCTGTGAATTGTATCTTGGGTATTCTGAACCTTTGGGCTAATATCCACTTATCAGTGAGTGCATACAGTGTGTGTTCTTTTGTGACTGGGTCATCTCACTCAGGATTTTATTTTCTAATTCCATCCTTTGCCTAAGAATTTCACAAATTCATTGTTTTTAATAGCAGAGTAGTACTCTATTGTGTAAATAAACCACATTTTCTGTATCTATTCCTCTGTTGAAGGACATCTGGGTTCCTTCTAGCTTCTGGCTATTATAAATAAGGCTGCTATGAACATAGTGGAACATGTGTCCTTGTTATATGTTGGAGCATCTTTTGGTATATGCCCAGAAGTGGCATAGATGGGTCCTCAGGTAATGTTATGTCCAATTTTCTGAGGAACTTCCAACTGATTTCCACAGAGGTTGTACCAGCTTGCAATCCAACCACAATGGAGGAGTGTTCCTTTTTCTCCACATCCTCATCAGCATCTATCATCTGAGTTTTTGATCCTAGCCATTCTGATTGGCATGAGGTGGAATCTCAGGTTGTTACTTATTTACCTCTTTAAAGACCTTTTCCAAATGTAGCCATTTTTGGAGGTGGAGGGGGATAGGACATCGATGTGTAAGTTTTGGGAAGAAGAGTCACACTTTGGTTATAGCCATACGTGTGTTATATTTAAAATGGCAGTTAGGAAGAAATGGTAGAATTTTCCTCCATTAAGCCTTCTTCACAGCCACCCCAGCTATGCATGACATCATGTGTATTTTTCTGGACCTTGGAAGGGATGATGCACAGTGTACATGCTCATGAGGCCCCCATTTGTACTGAGCATGAGAGAATCCTACACTTCCAGATGCTTGCAACTAAGAATGGAGACAGTGTTCCATTGAGTGGAATGTAGACGGAAACCATTTGTACTTCTTTGGGCTGGCTAGAAAATCTCTTGTATTATTACATTTAATTTTTTTCTTTTCTAAGGGAAGGGTAATATATATCAGCCAGAGTAATTCATGAAGCCATATACTGAAGACTATGCAAACTGCCTTAGCCTTGGACTGGGAATGACTACAAGCAACAGGCTAACACCAGCCCTCCACACTCCTGCCAATCTGTACTGACGTTTTCACAAAACAAAAATTATACTTGTTTTGATTTTGATTTAACCAATAAGATTTCAACTAATTTTTTTCACATATTTGGATAATGGTTTTTCTTCCTTTAACTCCTTCTAGATCCTCCCCACCTATTTACCACCCAACTCCAAGAAACACACACATACACACACACACACACACACACAGAGCGAGAGAGAGAGACAGGAGAGAAGAGAGAGAGAGAGAAAGAGAGAGAGAGAGAGGAGAGAGAGAGACAGCCCACAAAAACACCAAAATGGAACCATTATATACAAGCAGACAATGAGTAAGACAAAAAATGTCCAAAGCAATATGAGAGAAGAACTCTACAAAAATAGCATTGAGTAGCATTGAGTTCATTTTGTGTTGCCCATCACTGCTGGGCAGGGGGCCTGCCCTGAATTGTGGTTAATATACTAGTGAGACTCCATTGGAGAAAACTTTTTTTTTTTTTCCTTTGCAAATAGCTCACAACTAGGAGATAGCTTGCTTGGTTAGGGTCATGTCTATTTTACCTCTCAGAACTGAGGTTCTGTCTGGCCTGAACCTGTGCACCTGGGAAGCAATCTTGGTGAGTGTGTTGCGTGCGCCAGTCCTACTGTTTCCTTAGAGTCATCCATCCCCTTGAACTGTTAACAAGCTTTCTGCCAAGAACAAGGATAGGCCATGGATCTAGGGGAAATCAAATATACTGTTCTGCTGAAGAAGCAGCATTACCATTACTCTCAATGACATTCTACCACACCTATAGATGACTGTCTTGCTCGGCCATCACTGGAGAAACTTCCCCCTGTGCAGATGAACACTAATACCTACAACACAAGTGGACAATGTGCAGAGTGAGGAATTTTGGAAAACTCAGTCCCAAATGGGGTCTTATCAGCTCTCTCCTCTCTGTTCAGGAAGCTATTCGGAAGGAAGTGGAGAGCTTTGAGGGGTTTCCTTTGTTTGTTTGTTTGTTTGTGTTTTTTTTTTTTTTAAAGCATTTGTTCACCGGACTGTGATCAGGTTAACCGAAGCTTTTTAATAAACAATTTCTAACGAGTGTAAAACCTCCAGTTCATTAGTAAAGCATGAACTTCAAGTGTGTAAAACATTTGGTGGTGATTTTGGGAGTTGTTTTAACTCAAAATTTAAAACCAGAAGAGTTTTATAAAGTTGTTCCTTGATATAAAATATCATCATTCAGGGCAGTGCCTTATGGGATGAACAACGAGCAGAACTGTTATTCTGTTTTAGAGAAGAGGGAACTGAGATGCTTCCCATTGCTGGAAAGGAGCTGCTGTGACGTCACAGGCTGGGCCAGTGAGCTCCTGTTGTCCTTTTGCTCACTGCACCATGCTGTGGTCCAGGGGTTGGTGAAGCACTTGAGCTGCTGACAAATCAACAGCTGCTCCCTTGCAAACCACTAAAACTCTTAGGTGTCCTTTGCAAGAAGAGACAATGGCAATAACTCAAATCCTGTCATTAACCATTTTATGCAAAGCATCCTAAATTCAAATTGCATTCCACTGATTCATTATACATGCGGAATTGTGGCATTTAGTTTGAAGTTCAATATTTGAAAAGAAAAAATAAAAAAGCTTTCCTCCAGAAAGCATGACTTTCAATCTATCTTTTACCACTAGTTGACTTAGACTTGCTCTATACATTCAAATTAGCAGCTGGCATATCAGAGACATGCGGGTAACAGACATTTATAACATTCCTGTTAAAATATTGAATGCCGACTTCTCTCTAATTTGCATAGAATAATTAATGTGGATACAAAGTATCACAAGTAACATGGTACACTGTTAACTTTCCTTTTTTTTTTTTATTGGAAATTTTATTTACATTTCAGATGTTCTCTCCTTACCCCATTTCCCCCCCTCCCTCCCAGGAACTAACTATCCCTTCCCCCTCCTCCTGCCTCCACGTTGGTGTACCCCCACCCACCCTCCCCCATACCTCACCTCCCCACCCTCGAATATCCCCCCCCACGATGTCCAGCCTTCATGGGACCAAGGATCTCTTCTCCCACTTATATATAGCTCCCTTGCATATACAGCTGGAGCCATGGGTCCCTCCCTAAGCACTCCCAGGCTGGTGGTTTAGACCCTGGGGGCTCTGGTTGGTTGGGATTGTTGCTTTCCTCATGGGTGTCTCAAATCCTCTCAACTCCTTCAGCCTTCACTCTATCTTCTCTATTGGGAACCCCATGATCAGTTTAATGGTTAGCTGTGAGCATCTGCCTCTGAGTATGTCAGACTCTTGCAGACCTCTAAGAGACAGCTATATCAGGCTCCTGTCAGCATGTACATCCTGACATCCACATCAACCTCTACCTTTGGTGACTGCACATAGGATGGATACCCAGGTGGAATGGTCTGTAGACGGTCCCTCCTTCAGTTTCTGTCCTGCACTGTGTCTCCATATTTGCTCCCTTGAGTATTTTGTTACTCCTTCTAAGAAGGACTGAAGCCCCCCCTACTTGGTCGTCATTCTTCATGAGCTTTATGTGGTCTTTGAGTTGAATCTTGGTTATTTCAGGCTTCTGGGCTAAAATCCAATATTTATTTAAGGAGGTAGTGAGCTGTCTCAGTCTGTAACATGGATTCCAAGCAAACATGAAGAACTGAGTTAGAGTCTCACATAAAAAACTGCACACACACACCACACACACAGACACACAGAGAGATACACACACACAAGATACACATACAACACACACACACACACACACACACACAACACACACCACGGCGGCAAAGTTTGTCTATAATCTCAATGCTGGAAAGGTAGAGACTAGAGTATCCTTGGGGATTGCTGGCCACACAACATAGCCAAATCAGTAAATTGCAGATTTAGCAAGAAACCCCATTCCAGAAAATCAGATGGAGATGACTGGGGAAAGCATTACACAAACTTATTGGGTCCTAGTGCTGTGGTGCCTACTGTTTTAGGTATTGAGCATCTTTTTATAAAAATCAATCATTCCAGTTTTTTTTTTAATTTATTAATTAATTTATTTTAAACTCCAGATTTTATTCCCTCTTGGTCTACCCTCTGACTGTTCCACATCCCATACCTCCTCCCTGCCCCCTTGTCTCCACGAGGATGTTCCCACCCCCACCCCACCAGACCTCTAAACTCTCTGGGGCCTCCAGTCTCTTGAGGGTTAGGTGCATCATCTCTGACTGAACCCAGACCTGGCAGTCCTCTGCTTTATATGTGTTGTATGCCTCATATCAGCTGGTGTATGCTGCCTGGTTGGTGTTCTAGTGTCTGAGAGATCTCAGGGGCCAGGTTAATTGAGACTGCTGGTCCTCCTACAGGGTCTCCCTCCTCCTCAGCTTCTTCAAGCCTTTCTTTCCCTAATTCAGCCACAGGGTCAGCACATTCTGTCCATTGGTAGGGTGCAAATATCTGCATCTGACTCTTTTAGCTGCTTGTTGGGTCTTCTGAGTGCAATCATGAGAGGTCCCTTTTGTGAGCGCTCCATAACCTCAGTTATAGATAGTGTCAGGCCTTGGGACCTCCGCTTGAGCTGGATCCCACTTTGGACCTGTCATTGATCCTTCTTTTACTCAGGCTCCTCTCCATTTCCATCCCTGCAGTTCTTTCAGACAGGAACAATTCTGCATCAATTTTTGACTGTGGGATGGCTACCTCCTCTCTCACTTGATGCCCTGTCTTCCTGTTGGACGTGGGCTCCATAACTTCACTCTCCCTATTGTCAGCATTTTATCTAAGGTCCCTCACTTTCAGTTTTGAGAGTCTCTCACCTCCCAGGTCTCTGGTGCATTCAGGAGGGTCCCTTCAACCTCCTACCTCCAGAGGTTGTCTGTTTTCACTCTTTCTGCTGGCCCTCAGGGCTTCAGTCCTTTTCCTTCACCCAATACCAGGTCATGTTCACCTCTTCCCTTCCACCCCCATATACTTTCCCTCCCTGGTCCCTTCCTCCCTCCCCATTTGTGATTGCTTCCTTCTCTCTCTTAAGTGGGACTGAAGCATCCTCATTTGGACTCTTCAGCTTGTTGATCTTTTTGAGTTCTGTGGACTGTATCTTGGGTATTCTGTACTTTTTAATTGGCTAATATCCACTTATTAGTGAGTGCATACCATGCATGTCCTTTTGGGTCTGAATTACCTCACTCAGGATGTATTTTCTAGTTCCATTCGTTTGCCTGCAAAACTCAGGATGTCCCCATTCTTAATAGCTGAGTAGTATTCCATTGTGTAGATGAACCATATTTTCTGTATCCACTCTTCTGTCGTGGGACACCTGGGTTGTTTTCAGCTTCTGACTATCACAAACAAGACCACTATGAACATAGTGGAACATGTGCCCTTGTGGCATGGTAGGGCATCTTTTGGATATATTCCCAAGAGTGGTATTGCTGGGTCTTCAGGTAGATCTATTTCCAATTTTTTGAGGAAATTCCAGTTTTTAAGGAACAACCTGAATGTCTTCCTGTGAGCAATCAATTGTAACGCCACAGAAGAAGTCTGAGCACATTGTCTCTACATTGATTTTTGCAACAATACCAAACACATGATTTATATTTTGTAATAGAATATCTTAGGGGACATCACACCATGCATTTAAGTTTGGATGCAGAACTCCCATGAAACACTTCACTGCTGTGTAGGTTAGTTTTTGTCACCTTGACACAAAATAGGGTCCACCTGAGACCAGAGAAACTCAGTTGAGAAAATGGCCCCATCATCTTGGCCTGTAAGCAAGCCTGTGTACCATTTTCTTGATTAATGATTGATATGGGATGTCCCACCTCACTGTGGGTGGTGCCACCCATGGGCACCGCCTGTGTTGTATAAGGAAGCAAGCTGAGTCAGCCATGAAGAGCAAGCCTTCCAAGTAAGCAGCTCTTCCATGACCTCTGCATAGTCTGTGTCCAAGCTCTTGCCTTGGCTTCCCTGATGATGGACTTTCCTCCTCATGTTGGTTTTGGTCATGGAGTTTATCATAGCAGATGAAAACTTCAGCCTTTGGGACAATAAATCTCCTCAGGCATAAAGTAATTTTGTCTTTGGGAATCAGAAGTGTTAAAGATCTCTAATTGTTTGAAGCTAATGTATTTTCTTCATAAAGTTGAAGTGGTGGGAAAAAATGGGTGAATCAATTTACGTGTAAGTAGAAATGAAAACACTAGGAGGGGTTCTTTTACTAAACAAACTGAGAAATAGACTTCCTGGTTTCACTGATCTGGTCTATATCAGAGGCAGTCTTTTCTCCAGAAAAGAGAAAGGAGTACGTGCGTGTGTGCATGTGCGTGTGTGTGTGTGTGTAGTGGTAGAAGGCTCTGGACATGAAGATTCTGCTTTGGGTTTACTAAACTTTCCTATCAAGTGACTGTCAGATGCTTAGTCTCTCTTTCTTCCAGGAATTCTTGCCTGCCCATGCCACATCTGAGTCAGTGAATGCTATGAACTTGCACAGAGGCCAGAGGGTGGAGAATCATTGTAAATCAATGTTGTCACTGGGGCTAGGAACAATGAGAATAAATGGTAGATGACTGATAGTAGACACCGCTGCAGAAGAGAAAGGATTTTATATGCCTTTAGGACTCCACAGCAGCATGTGACTACATAGTTCAAAATCTGAATACAGAGCTACGTGTTATAAAAGCAAATTAAGTTGAAATTATCTTGAAAAAAATTTAAAGCAAGAATTACATCTAGAATCCCATGTTTCTTGTTTTTGTTTTTGATGTGGATGAGCAAAAGCTAGTACTGGCCACAAAATTATAGAGGGCTTGGAGATCTCAATTAGGGTGAGACACACTCATTTGGTGAGGGGATTCAGGAAGGACAAGGGTATTAAGTCTTCATCTGACCGATGACTCCTTCCAATTTTGAAGTCTGTTCTTGGTGTCAACATATAATCAAATGTACATATATTCTCACTGCCTCCAGGTGATTTATATGCAGATGGTTTTCTAGGATTTGATTGAGGAAATTACCTTTCTTCTAAGAATAGCATTCATAGTGACAACCATCAAGGTCTATTTTATTTATTAAGTAACAATCAGATTTAATATTAAAATCATTGCTCTTATTTTTAGCCAGTACTGTCCCAGTGATTTTGAAGTGATTGGTTTTGTTGCTGTTGAATGTGTGGTATCACATCAGTGCTTCGCATTTATCAATAGACTATGGTCTCTCATTCCAGTTAACACTGAACTACAAGAAGGGAGAACAAATACAAGACCA
Source organism: Mastomys natalensis (assembly GCA_021653895.1). Lineage (NCBI taxonomy): Eukaryota > Metazoa > Chordata > Mammalia > Rodentia > Muridae > Mastomys > Mastomys natalensis. The sequence continues at coordinate 513,310 of JAJTUV010000822.1, forward strand.
CCGTATTTTTTCAGTTTAGATGTCGTATAATAATGTTTAGAGCAATGTGTGACATTTGCTGGTAAGTACCTTAAAGGATTGATAGTTGTCATGCTCTCTCAGAAATGCCAAAAGGACTAATGTGAAAGGGAGAGTCTGACACAATTTCCACACTGTCCCATTGTTATGAAAAGTTCTGGTTGTATGGGGGGGGGATAACTTCCATGACAAAATGAAATGGAAAATGAAAAAAGTATAACTTAGAAAATAGACAAAATAGAATAACCCAAGAATCCATACATCTTGGAAACTAGGTGAGTACATGTGGTGGTTTGAATGAGAAATGCCTCCTTAGGCTCAAATATTTGAACATTTGGTTCCCCATTGGAGGTACTGTAGGGGAAGTTATGGAACCTTTAAAAAATGGAGCCTTGCTGGAGAACTCTGTCCCTGCAGATTGACTTTGAGAGTTTTCATTCTTAGCCTATTTTGAGTTTACTTTGTTTTGTGTATGTAGTTGAAGATGTGGTCTCTCATCTTCCTGCTGTGGTTGTCAGCTGCCACACCCTCCCCACTATGGACTCTCCCTCTGGAATCATAAGCCAGAATAAATTCGTCCTTTGGTATATAGCTTTTGGTCATGGTATTTTATCACAGAGGCAAAAAGTAACAGTGCATAGTTGAGAAAAGGGGAAGAAACCAATATAATTGATAATGAAAAACTACATACAATAGCACATATGTATTTTTTTAATTAATAAAATATTACCTCCAATTTCATGGCAATATAAAAAACTTCATAAAGTTATTTCTATTCATCCTAGTTCCATATTTTAGCCTACATTAAATTGACAATATTTAATTAGTATTTTATAATCACACATGCTGAATTTCAGAATCTGGAATCTCTTAATTTTGTCAAAACACTTATGAGTCTCCTTTAGTTGCTTTATTCAACCCCTTTTCCTTAATTATATGATTTTATCTGATTTTATTTATCATATTATATATATATATATATATATATATAATATATATATATAATATATATATATATATATATATAATATGCAGTCTAATAGCCATTAAGATAGAGATAATTTAGAGTTTCACTGTCATCACTCAATGATACACTTATTCTGTAACATAAAATCATAAGCATAATTTTATTTGGGTTTTCAGCTTTCTGAAAGTATATTCCGCTTGGTGAGTGCATGTGGTGGTTTGAATGGGAAACGGTCCCCCTTAGGCTCAAATATTTGAACATTTGAAAGTGGTCTCAGGGGGATAGGCTGGGTGAAATAAAGTTTCCCCATGATAAGGACGTGTATGCATCATTTGAAGTCAGCTCCACTAAGACCATCTATAGGGACAGGAGGGCCATCACACCCTAGCATTTTCCATGAAGTCATCAGGCAGAAAGACTCAGCAGTGGAACAGAGCATTTGTAGAGGGTTTGTCTTTTTCCATCAGTAGAAACAGCATGTCTTGGTGACTGATTCCCACATACCATGCCCTTCAAAACGGATGTTTCAGTCTACTGATCACCAGGTATAAACTGTAACATAATATCATCTCTAGAGAAACACTTGTCCTACCTTCCCTTTAAACAAATATTTGCTGAACTCATTGCAATGCATGTTATTTTAAAAGCCACAGATTAAAACTGTATTAATTGTTACACTGTGTATTAATTGTTACACAATGCAACAGGAAAGCCTAGATTGGCTATAATTAATTAGAAAATACCCGATAGTCTTTAGCCTTAATGAATTTGTACTTAGGTTTCTCAAAGCATTTGAAACTCAATGATTAGTATACGAATACCTCTTTCTTTGATTTATTCAATTAGAAGTATATTATTCAAACTCCTTGGAGCTAGTTTTTCACATATAAATTGGAATAATTTATATTTGCTGTTATTAAAATGACCCTCCTTTCCTTCTGGTGACCCCTAAAGTGTTTTGTGTAGCAAAATTTATTCTAGCAGAAAATGAGAACAGAGACCATAGGGAAAGCTCAGCCTGTGCACAGAGAGGTATCTATTCAAAGGTGCACAGGTGTGAACACATTCAGTGCTACGGATACTGTAACACTGCTGCTCAGGGGGATACAATGGAAGTTTTAAAAGTCTGTTGGGACTTAGGCCTTAATAAGTATTGCCTCCTCCCAAACAACAGAGGGTCCCCAGACCAGTTTACAAAGGAAAATGACATCAGCTTCTCAAGAGCCAGCAAAATGGCTCAATGGGTAAAGGTGCTTGCTGCCAAGTCTGAAGACAGAGTTTTATTCTACACAATTTGGTTATGATTCCTTATGAAATCTAAGCAAGGACTTAAAGTCAACTTAATAACCAATAAAATCCAATGAAAAATTCATGAAACTGTGAGAGTTCAACCTCTGAATTTAAAATTTGAAATGAAAAGGAATCTGTTCTATAATTAGTGAAGTGGATTGGTCTTGTCTATGATGACTATATAAAAGAAGAAATTTATATTAATGTTTTGAAAAATCATAATGAGCTGTGGAGAATAAATTCATTAGTTCATAGATATATTCAATTTTTTTTTATGGAGTGGTGAGTATCAAACCTAGGATCATGCATGCTAAGCAAACAATATCAACAGAACAAAGCTCATCCATATACTGAAACAATAAGTAAAATTTAGTCAAAATATCAAATAACTATAATACTTGCTATATTATGAAAATATTAATAATCTAAAGAGTATGAATGCCTTTAAACAGAATTCTAAAACACCATGACCTTTCATTAATTGATTATGTTGTTGAAGTAAAAGTAAGCTTTAAGATTATACAGTGTTGAAATGTATGGTCTATATTTAAAACTGGATTTTCCTGGATATATTCCTCATCATTATTTCTCGATATGGAACTGAGTGAGAGCTGGAAATTATCTTAGTGACTAAGGTCTGAGGAATCTAGACCGGGAAGGAAGCTTACTTAACTGAACCTCCTTGTGTCTACCTGAGAGTCAGGGTCTCAAAGGATGCTATGAGGGGGACCTGCGAGAGGTCCTGTCAGGTGGCTGCTGGGAGGTGCTCTGCAGACATCATGAATCCATCACAAATCCATTATTTTTGATTTTGCCATTCTTTCAATGCAGGCAAGTGTGGGGGTCAGTGGGCATTTTAGGACTTGGTTCTCTTATAGACTTCAACTAATGAATTCAGATTAGATCCTGGGATGTCAACGAATGTAAGTCCCTCTACTCAATAAGCCATCTCATCGGCTTCTATTATTCTGTGTGTGTATGTTTATCAAACAATGTTTATCTGGAGGAACCTGAATGCTTTTCACTAATTCCAAGAACTAAATGATTTCATGTCCATTTTTCCAAAAAAAAAAAAAAAAAAGGACATGTGTATATATGTATATATATGTGTGTGTATGCACATTATGTAGCAGAAGAAATTATTTAAAACCTCCAAATTTGTTGCTGTAAAATCTCCTACCCGAAGGAGACCAGTAAAGGAAAACAAACTCAATAATTCTGGTATAAATTTCATGCCTAGATTGGGCAGATTTACCACTACACTACTCTAGTCCCCAGCTTTGAGATCCCTTATAACTTGCGGTTTATCCAGGCCGAGTGCTTGTCCTCCCAGCTCTGGCTCTTCGGTTGACTTCCTTCTGCTTCAACTTCCTTCTGCTTCTACCTCTGCCTCTGCTTCTGCCTCTTATATCGAATTCCTCTCACTCTCTCCTCCCCTAAGCCTTTTTCTCAGCCTCCCTTCTACTGCCCAATCACTGGCTCTAGCCTTTATTTTACAGGTTTTAATTGGACAGAAGGTTCACAAGATGTCACTGATGTACAGATTCAATCATCCTCTGCAGCCCCTCCCAGGAAAGTGAAACTAGGATCAAAATACAAGGCTGAGACTATCCACAAAAAAAAAAAAAAAAAAGGACATGTGTATATATGCATATATATATATATATTGTGGTGTGTGTGTGTGTGTGTGTGTGTGCATATATATATATGTGTGTGTGTGTGCACATATGTGTACATATGTATGTATATGAGTTATTTAATAGGAATTATATCTTCTCTTTTCCCAACTCCTGTTGAAATCTTCACCTGCAAGGTGAGGGTATTAGGAGACGGGCCTTTGGGAAAGGCTAAGCAATTGACTAAGGTCCTTGTGATCAAAGTTCACGAATGTCCAAAAGAGGCCAGAAGGAATCCTCAATTTAAGGTCCTTGAGAAAACAGCTGCTGCTGAGGACAGCAGCTAGCAAATCTGAAGGTGCTTTGACCTTGGATTTCTCAGTCTCCAGAAATAAGTTCCTGTGGCTCATAAGCTGTTGAGTCTATATGTTCTGTTACATCAGCTGAAGAGTTGGAGTGACTAAGACACGGAAGTGAATGTTTGCAACCCTGGCTGCTCATGTGCTATCCCATGATCCTCTCTCTGCCTTTGTTTCTGCCTCTGAGTCCAGCTCCCTTCTCCTCCTGCTTCTCCCTGCTGTCCCTTTTCATATTTTGACAGAAATTAACATGTGGATCTTTGTACTTTTCATTATAGGAGAATATGAAGTCGTGTGGGGCATGAGACTGGAGTGGTGTCTAGTTGCCTTCCACCGACTCTTTCTAGTTCCCAAACTGGTTTGGTGATAAAGATTTGACTCGACTTCAGAGATTAGTAGAGAAAACAAATATAAAAAGAGGCAAACATTGGTCATCTACCATTAAAGCTTAAGGATCTGTCTGCATGTGCATGTGTGTGTGTTCTCTCTCCTCTCCTCCTCTCTCTCTCTCTCTCTCTCTCTCCTCTCTGGTTTGGCTTTGAAAGTTTATATTTTGTATTTATTTTTTAGTTTCTGTAACTGCATTTATTTTTCTTTTCTTTTTTTAATTGGTTATTTTATTTATTTACATTTCAAATGTTGTCCCCCTTCCTGGTTTTCCCTCCACAAACCCCTTATCACATCCCTCCTCCCCCTGCCTCTTAAGGGTGCTCCCCCTCTTACCCACACACATCTCATCTCACTGCCCTGTTATTCCCCTACACTGGGGCATCGAGCCTCCACAGGACCAAGGCCTCCCCTCCCCTTGATGCTAGATAGTGCCTTTCTCTGCTACATATGCAGCTGAGACCATGGATCCTTCCATGTGTTCTCTTGGTAATTTAATCTCTGAGAGTTCTGGGGGGGGTGGGAGGTCTGGTTAGTTAATATTGTTGTTCTTCCTATGGGGTTGCCATCCCCTTCAGCTCCTTCAGGTTTTCCCTCAACTCCTCCATTGGGGTCCCTGTGCTCAGTCCAATGGTTGGCTATGAGCATCCACATCTGTATTGGTCAGGTGCTCGCAGAGCCTTTCAGGAGAGAGCTATACCAGGCTCCTGTCTGCAAGTGTTTCTTGGCATCAGCAATAGTGTCTGGGTTTGGTGTCTGCAGTTGGGATGGATCTGTAGTTTAAAACTAATTGTTTATTCCTGCTGTTCTGAGACAGTCTCGCTATGCAGTCTTGGTAGGCTTTGAACTCCCTGTATGGATCAGGCTGGCTTATTTTTCTACCTACCCTGGCCCCCAGTGTGAGTGTCAACACAGTAGGGCTGTGCCACCACATATGGCCACTTCTTGATTTTTTTTTAAATATTTTATTGGATATTTTATTTATTGACAATAAAGATGTCATTCCCTTTCCCCATTTCCCCTCCCTAGAACCCCCTATCCCATCCCCTCTCCTCCTTTTTGAATTTATATAATTTTAATTACATGCATGTATTAAGGTCAGTTCTAGGTTGAGGGTCTAGCAATACAGTGGATGCAAATAGTCAAGGAACAAGCAAGACAATAAATACAAATAGTCAAAGAACAAGCAAAAAGGGAGAATTATGTCCCTGTAGACCACAAATTTATTTAAATCATGTTCTTTTTATTTTAAATTTTTTTTTAAAAAAAATGGATGCCAAGGAACTTTCTGCTGAGTGGCTATGGCACTCTACAACTAGGTATACTTATACATAGGTAAAAGGGAAGGATCCCTTTACTGGTATATGGCATGATTCTGATCAGGTATTTAATATGGGGAAGAGGGAATGTTTGTGTTTTTTCTGCAGGATGCTGAAGGAGCTTAGTGGCCACCAGAGCAATGGGTGAGACATGCTGATGCCAGGACAAAGAATGATGCTGACCTGTGAGCTTGCTGAGTGTCCTGACAATGGTGACCGGGAAGCTTTATTGGACATATGTTCCTGACCCACCTTTGCTTACCTATATCCCTGATGGGACAAGCTGCCTTGCCTCAAGTTTTTAGACCTTGTGGAACAGAAAAAGAGAAGTTATAATGACTCTTGTATTTTTCTTAAATGTGACCAGTTATTCAGACTCAATCATGGACTGGTCTAGAAATCAATCCAATATTGGAAATAACAGTCTTCATTTGAAAGTCTGGTTCTGGACATTTTCAGAGACATATATGGAAGTTACTGCAGTTCTCTATGATGTTATGTTAGCAAGAGATAAAGTTGGGACAGGATCTGGATTTCAAACAGATGATAGCACATGTGTTAAGGCTCTTTCAATTGTCAAGTTAAAAATACTTTTGTTTCTTCTACAGTATTTAATGTAAGTTGCATTGATTGTTGCTGTTTTTTAATGGTGCTCATTTTGTTTACGTATCCTCTGCACTGTGAATGCGTTTTATGGAATTATTAGCTATGGTTCAGGAGTTTAAAGTAGATAAGAAGCAATCTCCAGCCCTTGATTTGTGGTCATCTCTGGGGACTGAAATGAGATGGACAGAGTTGGGCAGAAGTGAAGCATTTCTGTGCTGAAAGCAGGGGTCTGGGGGATGTAGTCGTGAGTAGAGGGGTGCACTTCTACCTTTGGGACAGGCTGGCATTTTCACAAAGCAGCTCATTGGGTCTGGAAGAGAGAAAGATGAGACACCAGGAGAGAGAGAGATCTTCCCACAGGGAACTTCAGCTACCCAACCTCTGCTAACACCCGAACTTGTATGTTCAACACACTTCTTGATCTCTCTGATAAATCTCATTTGTCTTCAGTTTCCCTTTGATTCATAAAATGGTTCATAATATATAATTAGTTTCTTCAACAAAAATTTAGTCTGTTTTTTTTCCGTTCCAGTCCCATATACAAATCATGGTCACGTTTTTGCTTTATGTCCAAAGTATGTTTTGTGAGTTTTCACCCTTACCCTCATGACCCTTGACCAACCCATCACAGCCCACTTGAATGGCCACCTACTTTTGCCAACCTCCTACTGTTGACCCACCTTCTTCCACAGCCAGAGTGATGCCTTTAACAGAACAACCACCTATGTAATTCATCCAAGTGGAATTAAACACAAATTCCCTGATGTGGCCTGTATGCCCCATCTGGTCTGGGTTTACTGTTTTCCTGCCCCTCTGTCTACATTAGATGCTCTCCGTATCACTTTCTTCACTCTTGCTTGTTGCCACCTCAGAAATTGATTGCTTTCCCCTTAAACTTTTTCTTGGCTTATTTCCATAATAATGCTCCTGATTACATTGAACAATCTTACCCAAAGTATTATTTCTCATTATAACCATACAGCAAAATAAGCTTGCTTTTACTGCTGAAACAGACCCTGTTTGCTATGTGAAATTATCATTTTATTCTGCTATTGAAAATAAAGTTTCCTGAGAGCCAGACTGTCATAATCAACCCTGTCCACTCCATCTCTTATTAAGAGGCCCGTACACCATGCTGTCACTTCTTATTTTTTTGGTGAGTTGGTGAAAGAACTAACAAGCTTAAGTTGAAAGTTGTGATCCTCACTTCATCAAATTAGTTGAAACCAGGTTTTGGCCAAATTTGGATGAATTCTCTTTGACAGCAGATTTTACTAGACCTAAAAGCAGTTAATGTTGCAGAGATGGCAAGTGTACATTGCAGGAAAACAAAAGTGTTCTAAAATATATTTGGACAAAGTGGGGAAAAGTACATCTGCATTACACCTGTTTAAATTTAGGTTTCTCTTTGAATGCATTGTTCACCAAGTTAAACTGACAAATGCTGTTGGAGTTTTCTTGTGTACTAGTAATGTTATAAGGTAGAAAACACACAGTTTATTTGTAGCATAACTCAAGACCTGAGCTTAGTAAGAGTCAGGGTAAAACTGTTGTGATAGGTAGGAGTTATCTAACATTAAAGAAAATTAATAAAGATTAGCAGTGCAGCCTTTATAAATGGTTGACATGTGGCAACACTTAGTGACTAGCACCCATCTGTTTTTCTATCAGGTCAAGAATAGTCTGAAGTGTAATGTAAGCAGTGAAAATACTTCCCTTGCTTTGTACTCTGTCAACAACAGAGCCATTGGATTCTAAGAGTCAGAGCAAAGATAGAGGCCGTAAATTACAAATGGGAGATTTTAGTATTAAACTAAGATGATCCTTCTAGCAATAAGAAACGGGTTCCTGAGAAATATGTATGTTTCATATGTCAGTACATGTTACATGGCCACCTGTGTGGTAATTGATGGGAAGTTGTTCTATGTAGGTTCTATCACATAGATGACAGTTTCAGCAGAGTGGCTTTGTCAGGTTGTCAGTCATCATAGGTAGTGGAGTGTAGCAAGGGAACCCCCTTGTGGCAAGACTGCATTCCTCTCAAGTAAAAACTAGAGAAGTCTGATGGTTCTAGTTACACCAGGTATACATGAACTGTGAGTTAATTGACCATATTCATTCACTCAGTATGATCCTGGTTGGTCGTGGTGGCTTTTCTTTTATCTCCTTTGAGGAAGAGTTTATTGATGTATAACACACTGAAAAGCACGAGTCCCAGTCGTACAGATCAGTGAGTTGCTGTGAATTGGTTATACCCATGTAACTAGAGCCTTCATCAAGAATCAGAATGTCACTAGGATTTGGACTATCCTCTGATTCCTACCACAGCCACTCCCTCAAAAGGACAGGCACTGATCTGGTCATTAAACCCAGAGGTAGGCTTTAAGTGACAGTAACGTGTCACATGTATTTTTCTAGACATGTTTGTGAGATTTGTTTGTGTACATCGTCTGTAGTTCACTTATTCTTACTGCTCTACAGTATTCCATTTTGTGAACACAAAAATATTTCTTTCATCGATAATAGGTAATTTTTGTGTTTTCCAGTTTGTGGTTCTTTCACAATTTCATGCATAAACACTGTGAATTTTAGTTTGTCTCTTCCCTCTCGTTTCCCTCTTACACCTACCAACATCTCTCCACTGTAGATGTCTTTATATTTACTAGCTTTGGTTTTTAGTGTCCCACAGAGTATAATCAGGGCAGTCTGTGTGATCCTGACTTCAGAGCTAACCACCAGAGCCTGGTGGATTCACAGTAGTTACACAACTGTATACCATAGTACCCCTCTCCAGAGGGGTACAGCTCTATGTGATATGGCCACAGGAGTCCTTCCCCATGCCCTCTATAGACAGCTGTTAGGAAGGCCTGAATTCTGTAGATCTATTGCTAATATGCACAGCTGCTGGGAGTTCTTGGCCTCCACGGACATTTTGTGCATGTCCTGTGATGAATATGTAAATTAATATGCATGAGAAGGAATAGAATTTCTGGCTCATTATGGGAGTATATATTCAACTGACATTATCATGGCCCACCTGTTCACAATACTCACACACATTTATACTTTAAGAGCAACATCACGCTAGATTCTATCCAAAACTTATCTAGCCCTTCTTTTAAATGATCATCATCGTTGTTGACTGTTTCAGTTAGCATGCCAGTCCTGGGTTTCATGTTGACATTTTCATAATATGTTCCATTATGCTTCATTTTTAATCACCTGCCAATAGTCCTTGTGATATATATATATATATATATAATTATATACAATATAATTGTGTGTGTGTGTGTGTGTGTAATTATTCTACTTCATTGGTACTCACCTGCCAATTTTCCTTCTCTGTATTCTTCCTTCCAACTTGCTGATTCCTTCTCCCCGGTCTTCATACATGTCACATATACTACTCTGTCCTTCTCTTCTTCCCTCCCATTAGATCTCATGTCCCCCTTGGTAGTACCTTTTTTAGTTCTTATGTTGCACATATGTATGTGTATGGATTTAAATGTAGACCCTACCTATGAGGGAAAACATGCTATATTTGTCTTTCAGAGTCTGGCTTATTTTGCTTAACACGATGTCCCCCAGTTCCATTCATTCCCTATAAATGCCATACTTTTATCCTCCAGGTAAGGCTCTGCTGCGTATATGACCACATTTTCTTCATCACTCCTCTGTTACTAGACCTGTAGGTGGGTTCCATGTCTTGGCTCTTGTGCATTGTGTGGCAATGTGCACAATCCCAGTGGTGGGCTGATTTAGAATCCTTTGGGTGTATACCAATGTGCTTAATTTTCTTGATAATAATCCTTCTGGCTGATGCGAGGTATAATCTCCTTGTAGTTTTAGTTAGCATCTCTTTCACAGCTAACAATGTTGAACAACATGAAATGTTAAAATACTCACTGGTCCTGTGTATTTTTTTTTCTCTGAGAACTACTCATTAGGTCACTTAATGAGCGAATGCTTTTTTGTGCATATATTTAATTTCTCTGGTTCTTTATACATCCTAGATAAATCTCTTGATATATATATATATATCAAGAGATTAAATATATTAAATATATATATTTATATATTTGAAAGAGAGATAATGTCTCCCATTCTGTAGGTTATCCTCACTCTGTTGATTATTTTCTCTGCTGCTGAAGCATTTGAATTTCAACCAGTCTCAACTGTCAAGTTTGATCTTATTTATTGGCTGGGGCTCCTTGTAGAGAGTCCTTGCCTGCGCTGTGCGCACAGTCTTCACGTGCTTTGTTTGTGGCTTTCTCTACTGGTTTCTGAGCTTTGTGTCTCATACTAAGTCTCTGAATTGGTGACCAGAGTCAGAGACACAGTTCTGTTTTCTGGCTACATCTGTATTCAGACTCTTAGCACTGTTGGAGGCTCTCCATTGTCCCCATTTTAAGAACGTCCTTGCCACAAATTAGGTTGCTGTGAGTGTGTGATTTTTTCTCTGGGTCCATGATCTATCGATCAATGTGTCTGCCTTTGCACCAGTCCCAGCCATTTTATTGCTATGGATCTGTAGTAAATCCAGGAACCTGGTATTGATGTCTTTAATGTTGTTCCTTCTGCTTCAGCCACTTTTTCTACTTGAGGTCTTCTGTGGTTCCAAGTGAAATTTAGGGTTGTTTTCTCCACTTCTGTGAGGGACATTATTGTTATTTTGATGAAGATTGCACCAAGCCAAAGGTTTTTCTTGGTAATACAGTCTTTTCCACAATATTAACTCCACCCCACCCCCATCCCTGAGCCTGCGAGGTCTTCCCACCATCAAGTTTCTTCCTCGGTGTTTTAAAGTTTTCATAGTAGTGAGCTCTCCTCCCCTTGTAGGTCAATCTCTAGGTATATTTTTGAAGCTTTTGAATGGGAACCCCCATTTCTATTTGTTGAAAGTCTTTATCATACCTAAGTACATGGAATCTTTAACATCCTTAATGTATAGGATAATATCCTATGAAATTATTGATTATCCTAATCAATGCAAAAATATTCCTTGATGAAGTTCACTGTAACATCTGTAGCACAAGAAACATGTTTTAACCTAGTATACCTAAACATAACATACCAAGACTGAGAGTATTTCTCAAAGGACACCATATTATTAAGTGTGGTGCTTAAAGTCTTAGGTGGAGTGGTAATACAGGAGGAATAAGAGGATCAGCTGGGTAAGGAAGGAATCAGATTCCAGGCCCTCGCCATTTGAGTCAGCTTACGGTGTAATGGTATCTTATTGTGGGCTTAATTTTCATTTTCTTGTCGATTAATGGAATTGAATACATTTGCATATGTCCACCTGTCAGCTAGGAAGTGCCATTTTCGCCTATATGTTGGGTTATAGGTTTCTATTAAGTATTCTCCCGGGGACTGCTTCATGGCACATCAGTTAATAGTGGAGTGGGATGCATGCTCACACATGGAGGAGACAGATTTAGCATCTAGTAAGGTCTGCTGTTGGTTCACAGCTGGCACCTCAGAGCTGTCTTCACGTGGTGGTGAGGGAAGCAGCTCTTTGGAGCCTCTTTCATAAGGGAAAAAACCTCATTCATGAGGCTGCACCTCTAAATGTTATCATACTGGGGATTAGCTTTCACTGTATTAACTGACACGGTCAGATAGTTAACCACAGCACTTGGGTTCATGACCATTTATTTTGTAATAGTTGTTTTTCCAGTTCTCTTTTTCCTCTTTCCCCCTCCTCCTCTCTCATTCATCCTCCTCCTCTTCTCCTCTTTTCCTTCCTCTTTCCTCTTCTCCTTTCCTCCTCCTCCTCCCCATTTCCTCCCCTCCTCTTCTGCTCCCTTCTTTTCTCTCTCTCTTCTTTTCTCTTTCCCCCTCCTCCCCATTCTCCTTTCTTCTCCTCTTCTCTTCCCCCTCATCTTCCCTTTCTCTTTTTTTTCTCCCTCACCTCATCCTCCTTCCCTTCTTCTTCCTCTTCTTATCAATACTATTGTCTACTTCTACCTCTTGTTATCGATTTATTGTCTCTCAGCTCCATATCCTTCACTTCATTGCTGAGGCTCTAAAAATGGATTTAGTTTCTTTACCTATTTTTAGTCTTCACAGGCTCACATGAAATTAAGCTCTGCCAGCAGAGGGCATTGGAAAGAAGCTGCAAGGGAAAAGCAACTTCTTGAGTCACAGAGACTACAGCTTGTGTGGTCTAGCCCCTGCAGCGTGGACAGTTATATAAGCCTTTGCTGTTGCAATTGCTGTGTTTGTAGTATTTCACTGTCACAGTATCTTACGTCAAAGCTCTACATCTTGCTTACCAAATTTATTACTATGAGATTTTTCTAACACCACATTTTTATTAATTTCATGCAGTGTTTTATAGACCGTTTGCTCTTACAAGTATGATGCATAGTCACTCTGCCTCCATTGTAACTTAGTTCTTTCTTTACCCATCCTCTTCAGTGACTTCTGATATTTATTGACATAGGTTCAATTGCTATCTATATTTGTCTTAGTGTTTTACTGCTGTGAACAGACACCATGACCAAGGCAACTCTTATAAGGACAACATTTAATTGGGGCTGGCTTACAGTTCGGTTCAGAGGTTCAGTTCATGGCAGCATCCAGGCAGGCATGGTACAGGAGGAGTTGAGAATTCTACACCTTCATCTTAGGCTGCTAAGAGAATACTCACTTCCAGGTAGCTAGGGTGAGAGTCTTATGGCCCACATCCAAGTGACACACCTACTTCAACAGGGCCACACCTTCTAATAGTGCCCTCCCTAGGCTGACCACAATATTCTATATATTTTTGGTTTCCTTCTTTATACTGGATTGATTTTGATTATTTTTTTATTCATAATTTCATAGCTGAAACTTTACAATAGCTATCCAAAAGGATATAGTTAAAGAAGCACCATCCATGCCTTACTCATAAGTTGTCTTTGTCCTTACCCTTCTTAATATATCCTGTTAATAAATAATGTTTTTAGTGTCTGATATAACATTTCTGTATTTATTTTTGCACAAGTATGTAAGTGGTGTGTATTATTATCAATCATATCAGTCAGAGTTCTCCAGGAATTGAAGCCAACAGCATATAAAGTAATATTCTGTATAATTACGCATATGTTTTAAGAAAGTTTTTTTTCTTACACTGGCTTATGCAGTTAGAGGTGGAAAGTCCCATCTTGATTATCTGTAGGTTAGAGAGCTTCTAAGTGTAAGAAGCTGGAAGCTATGAGACAAGAAGCACTAATGACACAGCCCCTATCTGAGAATAAAACCTGGGGGCTCCTAGAAGAGTCGCTGATGTAGTGAAGAAGTTAGACTCTGATGTCCATGGTGGTAGCAGCAATAAACAGTCTTTCAGGAAGAACTGAGCTTGCAAGACTTGGTTGGCCCTTCCTTTGTGCACTTTTTTTCATCTGTGCTTCAAGCCTATTGGATAGTATTATCTACATTGGAGGTGTTTCTTCCTTTCTCATTTGCTGCTCTATATGTCAGTCTTTCCTGGAGACACTTAGACACACCTAGGTGGGTGCTTGACCATCTCTCAGTGCAATCAAGTTAGTCATATTCTCTACTGTCTTCAGTGCAATCAAGTTGATTATTAAGATTTACCATAAAATAACACTTTATGAAAGATGGTTTTAAAAATTGAGTAGTAAAATCATTTTTTAATGTTTAAATATTTAGCTCATCATTTCATTGGTTTCATACTCTTTGATCTTATTGACAAACTCAATTTATTTCAAAATGATATTTAGCTTAGACTCTATAAGAATCCACATATGAATATTTGAATCTTTACATGTGATAAAATATGATATGATATATGCCCAGCAATGAAACTTGTAAACATCCATAAAGTAATGTGTTTTTTAAGGATATATTTACATGGTAATTTACTGATGGTTATTTCAAACATTTTCAGCCTCAGAACAATATAAATGTTCCATTTTATTCTTACCACTTACTAGTGACAAACATTTTAGAGTACCTTTTATTATTTGTCCAAATTCTTTTATAAATAATAGCCATAACAAAAATGTGGTGGTATAATTTTTCAATGTAGCCCTTGAGCAAGGCTGGAAGTATTTCTTGGGAAGAGTATGAGGAAGTAGAGAAAAAGAATAAAGAGAAGAAAGGCAGACTTACACTTTACACTTTATCATGAGAGGTAACTGTGGTTTAGCTCTTTTGGCTTAGTAACAGGAATGCAAAATACATTCCAATTTCAGGGAATTCTCTACTCAGCTGCATAGTCATTTCACACAAGACTTGGTACCTCTAGTCTTGATGGTCTGGACTCCGAGATGGGAATTCTACCTCAGCAATGACCTTTATGTGTCATTATGTACTGCAATAGTAGTAGTTTCAACACTGTGACAAAGTAGTTTAGGAAAGCAACTTGAAGAGAGATTTACTTTGGATCATGGTCCATAATAATCTGTGAGCCTGTGGAGTAGCTGGACTCATGCCAAGGAGAGCATAATGGAACAGAACTGTTTTTGTCATGGTACCTGAGGAGAGTTGGGGACAAGATAAAGTCTTCCAAGGTCATTCCCGTCTATATTTATGTCCAAGTTCTAGCAATGATATGTAAGTATTCAGTAACATTCTTTTGTTGAAAGAAAAAATAGGTACATGGGTAAGTGAATACATGCATAAGTAAATAGAGAAATACAAAATACTTTGAATGATTGCTTTGGTGCTTGATTTGCGCTATGTCATTGATAAAATTCTATGATGTACCTCTGCTCCCCACCTGTGACTCTCATCCTTTGAGAGAGTTTTGAATACAATAAGATACCAATTCTATGGTTAATATTTTTAAAGGATGATAAATTGTCTTTCCATGATCAAATTAGATGAGTCCTTTGAAAAATTACTATTTCTCTAGAAGAGACTGAAAAGAAATCTGATGAATGCAGAGGATCCTGCAGCTGGCCTTGGAGATGTCTGCTGCTGTCATGGTGGATAGTCATTGAATGAATACGGAGGCCAATTCCAAGGCACTGGGAGCACCATCTCGAGATTAGAATAGCTTAGGGATCAGAAAACAGAGGACATATGTAAGTATTCAGTAACATTTTTTTTGTTGAAAGAAAAAAAATAGGTACATGGGTAAATGTACTATACACACAAGGCACAGAGTTCTTCTCATCAACTGAATGATCTGGAAGCCAGATTGCTGCACAGTTTCAGAAGGCTACAGTTAGGCAACACTGGGAGCCTGAGAGTCCTGAGACAGGAAGGTGGAAGGCAGTTGCAAGATCAAGACCAGATTGCTCTATGTAATGATTTCAGGCTGGCTTGGCCTTCAGAGTAAAACCCTGTATATAAAAATAAAACAGAATTAAGGGACCCTGAACAGAAAATAGAGTTGAATCACCTGATTCCTTGATCCACAAGGACTGTATGGTAAGTCTAAGTTTTTGAAAGCCTCTAAATTCATGAAAAAATTCCAGGCATTGGGAGCACCATCTCTTTGAAAGCAAGAGAAAATTAATGTAATTTTATTCCTAAGACATCTCTTGTTGCAGTTGTATCTTCCAACTGTCTTCATGCAAATTCAACTTTAAGAGTTTTAAGATACCCTTAGCCTCAGTGCTGTGAATTGGATGTTCTCAGTCTCTCTTCAATGAGCCATTTTATTGTGATAGATGACTTGAGTGTTAGAGTTTGTTAAATAACAATAAACTAAAATTACAATTTCATTAGCTTTAATTTACCAAGTCCTTGTATTTGATTTTGTCTACCACAGATTCTTCTACTTGATTCCAATCTTAATTACTAACTGGAACTCTCTATACACCATAGTGCACATAATGACATATAGAATACAGAATGGCAAAGGAAGGGTTAAAGAGAGAAGTTCTAAAAAGACTTTCTAGAGAGGCAATATAGATACAAAGAGTCACAGCAGGTGCTTGTATTTAATAGATATCTATAGAACATTTCATCCTAAAACAAAAGAATATACTCAGCATCTCATGGTACCTTCTCTAAAACTGACCATACAATTGATAACAAAACAAGCCTCAACAGATACAAGATGATTGAAATAATCCCATGCATCCCATCAGATCACCACAGACTAAGGCTGGTCCTCAATAACAACCAAAACAACAGAAATCCCACATACACTTTGAAGCTGAACAATGCCTTACTCACTGATAACTTGGTCAAGGAAGAAATAAAGAAAGAAATTAAAGACTTTTTAGAACAACAAGATAGATAAACCCTTAATCAGACTAACCAGAGGGCACAGAGACAGTATCCAAATTAACAAAATCAGAAATGAAAAAGGAGACATAACAACAGAAACTGAGGAAATTCAAAAAATTATCAGATTCTACTACAAAAGCCTATACTCAACAAAACTGAAAAATCTGGATGAAATGGACAATTTTCTAGATACATACCAGGTACCAAAGTGAAATCAGGAGCAGATAAACCTTCTAAACTGTCCCATAACCCCAAAAGACATAGAAGCAGTCATTAAAAGTCTCCCCACCAAAAAAAGCCCAGGATCAGATGGTTTTAGTACAGAATTCTATCAGACCTTCAAGGAAGACCTAATGCCAGTTCTCTTCAAACAATTCCACACAATAGAAACAGAAGGAACACTACCCAATTCGTTCTATGAAGACACAATCACGCTCATACCTAAACCTCACAAAGACCCAACAAAGAAAGAGAACTTCAGACCAATCTCCCTTATGAATATCAATGCAAAAATACTCAATAAAATTCTTCCTAACTGAACCCAAGAACACATCAAAACAATCATCCATCATGATCAAGTAGGCTTTATCCCAGGGATGCAGGAATGGTTCAATATATGGAAATTCATTAATGTAATCCACTAAATAAACAAACTCAAAGGGGAAAAAAAAAAACACATGATCATCTCATTCGATGCTGAAACAGCATTTGACAAAATTCAACACCCCTTTATGGTAAAAGTTTTGGAAAGATCAGGAATTCAAGGACCATACCTAAACATAGTAAAAGCAATATACAGCAAACCAGTAGCCAACATCAAACTAAATGGATAGAAACTTGAAGCAATCCCACTAAAATCAGGGAGTAGACAAGGCTGCCTACTATTCAATATAGTACTGGAAGTCCTAGCCAGAGAAATTAGACAACAAAAGGAGGTCAAAGTGATACAAATTAGAAAGGAAGAAGTCAACATATCACTATTTGCAGATGATATGGTAGTATACTTAAGTGACCCCCAAAATTCCACCAGAGAACTCCTAAACCTGATAAACAACTTCAGCAAAGTGGCGGGGTATAAAATCAACTCAAACAAACCAGTAGCCTTCCTCTACTCAAAGGATAAACAGGCTGAGAAAGAAATTAAGGAAATGACACCCTTTACAATAGTCACAATAATATAAAATAACTTGGTGTGACTCTAACCAAGCAAGTGAAAGATCTGTAGGAAAAGAAATTCAAGTCTCTGAAGAAAGAAATTGAAGAAGATCTCAAAAGATGGAAACATCTTCCATGCTCATGGATTGGCAGGATCAGTATAGTAAAAATAGCCATCTTGCCTAAAGCAATCTACAGATTCAATGCAATCCCCATCAAAATTCCACCTCAATTCTTCATAGAGTTAGAGCAATTTGCAAATTCACTTGGAATAACAAAAAAATCCAGGATAGCAAGAACTATTCTCAACAATAAAAGAATTTTTGGGAGAATCACCATCCCTGAACTCAAGTTGTAGTACAGAGCAATAGTGATAAAAACTGTATGGTATAAGTACAGAGACAGGCAGGTAGACCAATGGAATAAAATTGAAGACCCAGAAATGAACCCACACACCTATAGTCACTTGATCTTTGACAAAGGAGCTAAAACCATCCAGTGGGAAAAGGGCAGCATTTTCAACAAATGGTGCTGGTTCAACTGGAGGTCAGCATGTAGAAGAATGCAAATTGATCCATTCTTATCTCCTTGTACAAAACTCAAGTCCAAGTGGATCAAGGACCTTCACATAAAACGAGATACACTGAAACTAATAGAAGAGAAAGTGGGGATGAGTCTGGAACACATGGGCTTAATTTCCATAACCAATGGCTTATGCTCTAAGATCAACAATAAACTAATGGGACGTCATAAAATTGCAAAGCGTCTGTAAGGCAAAGAAAGGATACTACTGTGAATAGGACAAAACAGCAACCAACAGATTGGGAAAAGATCTTTACCAATCCTACATCTGGTAGACAGCTAATATCTAATATGCACAAAGAATTCAAGAAGTTAGACTCCAGAGAATCAAATAACCCTATTAAAAAATGGGATACAGAGCTAAACAAAGAATTTCCAGCTGAGGAATATGGAATGGCCAAGAGGCACCTAAAGAAATGTTCAACATCCTTAGTCATCAGGGAAATGCAAATCAAAACAACCCTGAGATTCCACCTCACACCAGTCAGAATGGCTAAGATCAAAAGTTCAGGTGACAGCAGATACTGGTGAGGATGCGCAGAAAGAGGAACACTCCTCCACTGTTGATGGGATTGCAAGCTGATACAACCATTCTGGAGATGAGTCTGGTGGTTCCTCAGAAAATTGGACATAGTATTAACTGAGGACCTAGCTATACCATTCCTGGGCATATACCCAGAAGATGCTCCAACATATAACAAGGACACATGCTCCACTATGTTCATAGCAGCTTTATTTATAATAGCCAGAAGCTGGAAAGAACCCATATGTCCTTCAACAGAGGAATGGATACAAAAAATGTGGTACATTTACACAATGGAATACTACTCAGCTATTAAAAACAATGACTTCATGAAATTCTTAGGCAAATTGATGGAACTAGAAAGTACCATCCTGAGTGAGGTGATCCAGTCACAAAAACACACACTGATAATTAGATATTAGCCCCAAAACTGGCAATACCCAAGATATAATTCACAGACCACATGAAGGTTAAGAAGTAGGAAGACCAAAGTGTTGATGCATCCGTCCTTCTTAGAAGGAGGAACAAAATGCCCAAGTGAGGAGGTACAGAGACTAAATGTGGAGCAGGACTGAAGGAAAGACCATCCAGAGACTTCCCCACCTGAGGATCCATTCCATATACAGACACCAAATCCAGACCCTATTGTGGATGCCAAGAAATGCAGGCTGACAGGAGCCTAATTTAGCTGTCTTTTGAGAGGCTCTGCCAGAACCTGACAAATACAGAGGTAGACACTCACAGCCAACCATTAGACTGAGCATGAGGTCCCCAATGGAGGAGTTAGAGAAAGGACTGAAGGGGTTTGCAACCCCATAGGAAGAAAACAATATCAACCAACCAGATACCTCCCAGAGTTCCCAGGCACTAAACCATCAACCAAGGAGTACACATAGAGAGTCTCATGGCTCCAGCCACATATGTAGCAGAGGATGGCCTTGCCAGACATCAATGGGAGGAGAGACCCTTGGTCCTGTGAAGGCTTGATGCCTCAGTGTAGGGAAATGCCAGGGCAGAAGGAAGGAGTGGGTGGGTGGATGAGGGAACACCCTCATAGAAGCAGGGGGAGGGAGGATGTTATGGGGGTTTCCGGAGGAGAAACCAGGAAAGGGGATAACATTTGAAATGTAAATAAATAAAATATCCAATTAAAGAAAAGAAAAGATGTGTTCATAAGCAGTCATGTCACAGAAGGGTCAGGGCGATGAGCTGTGCACGCATGGCTGGCTCAAGGTGCAGCTGGGCCAGAGGCACTGTTGTTTCACCTGGGCCTAATCATGTCAAGAGGGCATACTGAGCTCAGGGGATCCATGTTTGTCATTCCCATAATTCACTCTGAGAAATGGCCTGGGGCCAGTCAGGTGCCCCCAAATCCTAGTGTTGGACAGCCCTTCTTTTATAAGTGGAGCAGTTGCGTCATGGGGTGTGTGGTGTTTGCCACGCTCATGGACTTGCTTTCTCAGATACTTTACATGTTCTTGTGTTCATGTTTGTTCCTGATTAAGCTCGTATTTGCATAAGGCGGTTATTCGTCAGTGTCTTGGCTAGTTTTATGTCAACTTGACACAAGCTAAAGGGAATCTAAACAGAGAAAATGTCCATACGATCCAGATATAGGGCATTGTCTTAATTTGCGATTGATGGGGAGGGCCCTGCTGATCTTCTGTGATGCTACCCTTAGGCTGGTGGTCCTGGGTTCTATAAGAAAGCAGGCTGAGCAAGTCATGAGGAGCAAGCCAGTAAGCAGCACTTCTCCATGGCTTTTGCAACAGCTCCTGCTTCTGGGTTTCTGCTCTGTTAGAGTTCTTGCCCTGACTTCCTTTAATGATGAAGTAAGATGTGGAAGTGCAAGTCAAACAAACCCTTTCCTACCCAACTTGCTTTTGATCATGGTGTTTCATCACACCAATAGAAGTCCTGACTAAGACAATTAGTCTGCATCTACTGGTTTGTTCTACATAGATAGTGACTTTGAACCATTATTTATTCTTCTCTTATACATTACCTCCTGAGCACAGTCCTCTGCCCCCAGTCCCCTTCCACTCTCTTCTCCCCAGATCCACTCCTCCATTTCCCTTGAAAGAAGAACAAGCCTCCTAGGAATATCAACTGAACACAGCATAACAAGTTGCAATAAGACAAGGCAAAACCCATATCAAGGATGGACAAGGCTGCATGGACAGGAATCATTTTGTATTAGCACTGCTGTTTTATGGGGTGTAAGGAAAGCTACTGTTCTATGTAGCCGCAAGCCCTTTAATCACATTCTGTTCTAGACAGACTGACACACTTGCTTGGTAGGCCCGGAGAAGGACATCTGCCTCTCACTTCACTTACTTTCCTTCACTTCATGCCTCAGCTTGAAGTTTGATTTGCACGGAGACCTTTCACAAATGGCCATGATTGGATGAAGCCATGGTACTCTTGGATCTCTGAAATCTACCCTTCTTCCTTTTGTTTCTTAGCAACAGTCATGCGTGTAACTGCCTGCATATTTGTCCATCTCCCTGAGCACACTGCAACCTAACTTCTAGTTGTCTAGTTCAGCTTCTCTCGCCCCAGGTCTAGAGCAGTGCTGGTGTGTGAATGAGTGGACAGGAAGAGGAAGTGTGAGATGCTTCCTGGAGTTAGAAAGAGCAGGACCATCATGTTCTTGTGCTGAAGGAGGGAGTCTAGGTATATGTAATTCTATCTGTGCCACCTAATGAAGGGGAAATTTCTGGTTGTGTTATGTGATGCAGACTCATGTGCTGTTTAGCTGAAGCAGATCTGTGAAAGGACACATGATATTTGGAGAAAGTGTAAGTGGGACTCTACAGACAGTGGTATGTGCTTGTATAGTTAGCCTGGCATTCCTTGTTTCTGCTGGATCCTGACCCTTTGCTGATTTGTGTTTGGGGACACATTTTGAACTGAACATTTGGTGTCCTGACAATACTAAACTGGACTGCTGGTATCCTGACAGAAAAGATTGAAACAGCCCTAAAGAACTACTTCTAAACAGGTCTCCATCCCCTTGTCCTATTTACCATCTTTTCTCCCCTACCTTTGGACGGTGGGCTAGGAGTGGCGTTGAAACCTTTGAGAACCCTTATTAAGGTAGGTTTTGAAAAAATATAGGCTCTCAACCTAACTTCTAATTTGACTGATGTTTTCAAGAGTTTTTGAACTCCAAGAAGTAAAGCTACTAACATGCATGGGGGGCTGTTCTAGGAAGAACAATTAAAGCATTAGCGATACAGGGCCAACCTTACAGGAAGGATTTCTTAAGGTAAGTTTTTATGAGTCGCTGCCATTTTACACACGCCTGCATGTGGTCGGACTCAAGGATACTTTTATATTTTGCTTGGC
This sequence comes from Mastomys natalensis, assembly GCA_021653895.1. Taxonomy (NCBI): domain Eukaryota; kingdom Metazoa; phylum Chordata; class Mammalia; order Rodentia; family Muridae; genus Mastomys; species Mastomys natalensis. Next base: position 535,677 of record JAJTUV010000822.1, read on the forward strand.
TTTCTCTTTCTCGTCTTCTGTTTCCTCCACTGAGGAAAATGAAAGTTAAGTCAGGGCAATTGGCGTATAGCCAACTAAACGCACAACAGAGCATTTCCTGTTAGGAGTTTCAGTTTTGTTTCTTTCTTTTTTTTTTTTCCCGTGACTCTGGGACTTCAAGAGAGACAAAGAGCTTTTGATTCGCTAACTGCTCCACGACCCAGAAAAAAAAGAGTTCTCTACTTAATTAATTTACGGGTTAGTTCAGTCTGCTCCGGGTGGCAGCAGCAGGTAAGCACTTCCACTGGACTTCAGATCTGCTGAGTTCTCTTTGGTCTTCAGGGTGAAGCTGGCAGGGTGACCGAACTGTGCTCCTTTCTGTTGTTTGTGTAAAGAAGGTGGGTGCACTGCCAACAGGGAGAGTGAGTTCTAGAACAATCTCCAATATTTCTATCACATTTTAACTATGTCTTGTTATTTAACTATGTCATTTAGTCAGATTTCCTTTGGAAGAAAAGTATTCCTTGGAAAGCAGAAGCCACTGCTGAGTCTCTCCTCTGTTCTCTTTACTTCTTTCACAGACATCTGCACAGATCATCGCTTGCTTATTTCTGTGCATCTTCCGTGTGTAAAATGTATGAGTGCCATCTCTGATATTGCTTTAACGTAGCACTTTATAGAGATGATACCAGACTTAGCTTTTCATGCTTAGTTTGCTTTTTAAATTAAAAGAAAATTATTTGACCTTTACCCATGTTTATAAAAAAATAAGAGATAATTCATTCATGTCAACCTGTGTAGATGTGCCAAAATGTGACTAACTGACCAATGCATGTATTCATAAACAGTGCAGGCCTGACTGTACTTTCTGCTGAACGCTATGTGGCCATAAGGACAATCACAACCATTTTGTTTAAAGTATTTATTTATCTTATGGTTATGAATGTATACCTAAATGCTCATATGTTTGCTCCATTCATACAGTAGAGGACAAAAGAGGGAATCAGACCCCTTGAAATGGGAGTTTCAGGTAGTTGTGAGGGAGCTGGAAACTCCCGTGTGACCTGTATGAGGGACAGCATCATGTTCCAGATGTATATCCCTTTTTCTGTGCTTCTCAGCACCTCTCTGAATTGGCTCTTCACATTCTTGGGCAACATTTTTGCTGTGTGGTTCGTGGTTTTGATGATTCCACTGTAGGATAGCTTTGTAGAAGATCATTGTAATTCCCCAATTAGTTTTTATTGTCTCTTGTTCTAGGACAATTATTTATTTTCAAAGTCAAATTGATCTTCCTTTATAGTTTGTATCTTTAGTGTCTTATTTCAGAAATTCAGTAATTAGGATGCCATGCAATAACCCAAATAAATCCCATTTGTCTGAATGCAATAAGATTAAAGCAATTGAAAGTTAAAACAAATCCTGTATGCCTCTAGTCTGTTCATATATCTTCTCTAGATCTCCTCAGAATTTCAACACATGTTGTTTATAACAACTTTCTCATGAAATATGACTAGAGTGCTATGAGCAATACTTTAGTTTCTTTGAAAGGAAAGCTTGTAAACTGAAGTAGCTATTTCTCACTAGGTCCTGTCTCTTTATTGTTCTGTCAGTCACTTTCGGATTAAGGGCAAAGTTCCCAGCACATGAGTGAACCACACTCAAACTTCAACACATATTGTCTGTAACTGTTGTGATTACTATGGTGATCAAGTAATCAGGATAGAATATTATGGGACTTTTTATGAACCCTCCAGCTATAAAAATGAGTGGAGACATTCTTATTTATAACATAGGCACTATAGCTGGGCAGACTCTCAGCTAGCTTGTACAAATTAACCCTGACTATTCCTAGTCTATGCCTTTCCATTCATTCTTTCCTCCTCTGTGTCCCTGGAAAATCTCTGGAATCTGCTTCTTTTCCTAGAGACCCTCTTTCTGTCCAGAAGTCCTGCCTTCTACTTCCTGCCTAGCTATTAGCCATCAGATCTTTATTAAGTCAATCAGAAGGTGAAGGAGGATGGACATTTACAAAATACTATGGCAGGTGATGAGCCATAGAAACAATACCGAATCCTGCCAGCCAGTATTTACTCTCTGCCCTTCCAGAATTAACAATTCAATAAAACAGACACATTTAAACAATGTATAAAAGGTTATCTCAACAGTAGAGACTATGTGATCCACAAATCATAGATAAAAATATTCATTGATTACTGATTTTTATTGTGTATATTTCTCTAGTCTGGAATTTACTGTCAACCAATATTAAATTTTATTGTTTGTTTGTTTGTTTGTTTATAGACAAGCTTTCCCTGTATAATTCTGGCTGGAATGGAACTCACTATCTATGTAGATCAGGGTGGATTGGAAATCACTGTGTATGTAGATCAGATTGGCCTTATACTCACAGAAATCTACATACCTTTGTCTCCTGAGTGCCGGGATTAAAGGACTGTGCCATTATTCCCAGTCCAATGCTTAAATTTAATGCTATTTGTCATTTCAAAAGTATTTATTTTTCATATATAATTGCTATTCCTCCATTTCTACATATTATATTATAGGCTTCAAATTCCTAATGTGTTTTTATTGGGTCAGAGGTCAATGGAACTCATTGGAACTCAACAGAAGCTTGTAGTAAACTTCAAACTTTAGTTTAAACTGCTATATTTTGCTAGTCACTCAACTTCTATTTGTTTTTCTATCAGTTACAGGAACAAGGAAGTGACAACCAGATTGACATGGATAGAAGAAAAGATTCTGGAAAGGCTGCTGCTTGGGAACGCATCTTTGACTCTTCTGTATAAGTCCAGTGTTCATAAAAATTGCACTGTTGAGATGATTAACAAATGTTCTCTTCAGGGATCCACAATGACAGTATTTCACCTGAAGCAAGATGTAATTGTGGGTGTTTTTATGCTGGAGGATTTTCCCAGTTTAGACTCTGAAAAGCCATGTACTTGTACTTGGTTTTCATTAAAAAGGAATAATAGCCCTGGAATATCAGCTTTATTTTTGAACACACGAGTAACAGTTGATTCTACATGTCTGCGTATGTTCTCACCCAAGAGTTTATCACTCACTTTGGATTTAACAAAACGCTGCCAGAGACTTTACCTAAATGATGCAGTAATAAAGGAACTAGAACTCAATACTAAATATGACTCTCAATATTGGGAATGTGAAATTTTTCGAGTCGATGGTATGTACAAAAAGATAACCTGCTTTTGCGTTTGGTTCTAGTATTGGCAGTTATGTGTTATCATTGGTGTGTAAGGGCAAGGAAATGATGAACCTGTTGTGTATTGAGGACTGAGGACCACTACTGTGAGCAAAGAGATTTAAGATGTACATATGTAAAGACAGACTTTGCCTTGCTTCATCTGCCCTTCTGCTGTACCCACAAATACATTTTAAATGTGCATTAACTTATACCTCTCTTTGTTCTGTAAAAATATAAAAATGTTGTAAGAATGCTTCCACACTGGAACATGGAATTTGAGGTAACATAAATCTGTATTCTCTGGTCATGGTAACTCAAAATGTCTCCAAAATACTCTTATTCCTTTAAAACAGAAAGACAGAGCTGGAGATGAAGTTAAGACAGGAAAGAGAAGAGAGGAGCGAGGAGCAGGAGGGGAGAAGGAAGGAGGGAGATAGCAGAGAGACCAGGAGAGTGAAAACGATTATACAATTGCAGAGATCTATCTTCTCTTCTCTTCCTCTCAGGATGCTGCAAACCTGAACTCTCAGTTGAAAAGGCCAAGATTAAACAAGCAGACCAGTCCTGTTTAGGAGGGAGACTTGATCGCGGACAGACAAACAAGTCAGGGAACTTACTGTGATGTGCTTATTTTCTGTAGGCATTAAGAAAAATCCAGGAATTGATAAAGAAGATGGTGACTGCCAAAGAGTAAGTTATGTTCTTGACCTACCTGTTACTCATTTTACTGAGATTAATTGCATTAAGTGCTGACAACGAACTAGTGAGAAAGATAAAAATATCAAATTATTTGGATTGATAATAGTTGTTGACAGATAATATTCCAGTTTATTTAAAAAAAACACCCCTTTCTAATTTATATATGCAAATATATTTTTATTTCCCTTTAATATATTTTTATTCCAAATAATCACTTACTTTCAGCGTTAATATCTCTCTAAAATTTGTGTTTATTGTCTTGCTTGTTCCTTGACTATTTGCATCTATTGTATTGCTAGTTCCTCAATCTACAAGTGACCTTAATACTTGCATGTAATTAAAAAGGTATAAAAACAAAAAGGAGAGGGGGGATGGGATAGAGGGTTTCTAGGGAGGGGAAATGGGGAAAATGGATAACATCTGAAATGTAAATAAGTAAAATATCCAATAAAAAAAGAATATGAAGTTTATATTGGAAATGATAACTAAAAATAAAGTTAACAATGACTTGTTACAGGTTAAGATTTCATTCTGCTATATAAATGAAATATGTCTAAGTGTAAAATATATAACTTGGAGTGTTTACAATGTTATACTTAACATATTATAAAGCTACTATCAAAAGAAGAATGTAACTAAACCCATCTCTAAAGTGGAAGAAATGGAAGCTCTAAGGTGCTTTGCAGAAGATGCTGTTATATTTAATTTCTGTATTCTAAACAGGCACCGAGGAGAATTACTCTCTGCTCTCAAAGTCTACAGGCCTTACAATGACTTGGTTTCAGAAGTTTGCATTCTCTTGGTGGGCCCAGTAGGTTCAGGAAAGTCCAGCTTTATCAACTCAGTGAAGTCTGCTTTCCAAGGCCACCTAACTCGCCAAGCCATCGTGGGTCTGACGAAAGCTGCATCACCAAGCAGGTAAGTTACCTAAGGATTTGTGAAAATTGGTGATTTTGCAGGTTATACTGAATGTATTTGTTCACTTCTTTGTAATTTTCTCTTACACGTAATCTTCTTCACAATCTACAATTCGATGCTAAGTAATTAAGTAAAGTAGAAATATTGCATAAGAATTATCTCCATTCAATAATATTATCCAGAGAAGCCTTTTGTTTTTATAGACCCAAGAATTGATTATATGAAAACACCTTTCCGTACTTGCCGCAAATACACTATAAGACTATAGCATCTCTTTGTCATTGGTTCTGTATTCTGTCATTGGTACTTGTGTACCAACACGTTCACAAGTTGCATCTTGTTTCTTGATGTAGATTTATTCAACATGTCAGCATAGTTGCAAAGTCAAGGCAAGATGCCATAAAACATCAAGTCTCTTAAGCATTAACTGAGATGCTTCAGTGTCTGAACTCTGGTGATGTCATAGATGGGTTCTGAACTTTCTCACAGAGTGCAGTGTTAGAGCATCTCCTGTACCGCATGTGACTACGGCATTAGTCTCTCATGCCTTAACTCCCACCCTCTGAGGCTGAGGTAGGAGCGTCCTGCTGGTCCCAGGCCACTCACTATATTAAAACATCAGCAAATTTTCTCTTTCCCTCTTGTTTTGAGTGCTAACAAATGTACTTTAACTTAGTAATTTTTTTTTTTTTTTACAGTACAGAGTTTATTCTATTAAAGGTGGAAAAAGCGGGGAAACACTCCCATTTATGCTGTGTGACTCAATGGGGCTAGAGGAAGGGGAGGAAGCAGGGCTATGCATGGACGACATTCCTCACATCTTAAAAGGCTGTGTACCAGACAGGTATCAGGTAAGATGTCCTCCATCCCAGGATGGTGTAAATTGTTTCATTGCTTTTTACCCTACAAGACCATTTGGGTTGCCACATGTGATTCCAACATTAGTACTACTCTACTTTATGTGTGTGTGTGTGTGTGTGTGTGTGTGTGTCTTGTGTCTATTCATGAGAGAAAAGTAAAGAGATGGTCCTCGTGTCCTATGCCATTGAGAAATAAAACTAAATGGCAGAATTTGACTTATCTAAATCAGGTTCACAGGATAATTCTGTTTATATGGTTCTTTTCATAATGCCAACCATGAGAAGTCATTTAAGTAGTTAAACCAGTGGTAGTTTAATTGTGTGTATGGTTAAGTGTAGAGAAGATGTTAGATTCACCCTTTGTTGAGGTATGAAGAGTAGGGCAATGCTACCTCATGCCAGGATCTGTATAAATGGATAGCCATGAAGGAAGTTACATAATGGCTTTTCTAAGCCTTAGATTTTAAATGTATGGAATGTAAGAACATCATGTCCCATGTCCTAGAACATCTGAGAACAATAGTAATACATTGTAAGTGCTTATAGAGTTAACAATTTAGTGCCTTACTTTTTACGTGTGGAATACAGTGGAATTGTCTTCCATTTCTAGACACTGGTTCTTTTTTTCCCTCTCAGTTGAGCTTCATTGAAAAGCTTGATTATGTGATCCTTCATTCATTTAAAATTATTTATTAAAAATATAATTTGTTCTAGATATGAAAAGAATCACTGAAAAAAAATCCACAGTTAATTAAAAGCACAGGCATTATTTTTGAGAGACTCACAGTCTAGTTAGGTCAAGGAATTACAAAATTACAGGGAGGAAAAAAAGCAGAAAGATGGGGAGAGTCATATCACTAAGGCCCTCAGGTTTCATAACAAGGAGCAAGTAAATTCAGTTCAACATTGAAAAGACACACACACACACACACACACACACACACACACTTAAATGTTTGCTATGCTTTGAAATCTATCTTGATTGTGGTAAGGACATACTAACTTGGAAGTTGATATTTCTTTCATTTTACTTCACCTTATTTTGCCTTGAAAAAAATTAAGAAGGAATCCTAATCTTTAAGTTTAAATGTCATTCATTCTCTCCTCTCTCTCTCTGCTCCTCCCCATCCATGAGTTCATTTAAGTGTGCAAAATTCTCAAAGAAGAACCTTAAATGATGCTTAGCAAATCTTAATGGTATTTGTTTCCTGATATTGGAGCTTTGAGTTGGGTTTTAAAAGTATTCTTTGCATTTTCCTTTAATGATTACAATGGTTAGTTAACAATTTTACCATAACAATAAAGCCAGTTGTACTGGCGAGTGAGAGCTTGGTACCTATGCTTCCAGGAAGCTTTACCTAAGCAACCAGGGAAGAAGCTGGGGCAAGAGGAGACTGAGCGGCTGTGCATTCTGCTTTGCAGATTAAGCAGACGCTCTGCAAAGTGAGTATCAACTTCTGTTTCTGTACAGTTCAACCCACGTAAGCCAATTAAGCCGAAGCACTTCAGTTCCGCCTCTCCACCTCTGAAGGGCAGGATTCACTGCGTGGCTTTTGTCCTAGACGTCAGCTTGTTAATACACTCTCTGATAAAATGGTGGCGAAGCTGAAAAAGATCCGCAAAGATGTAGTAGACTGTGGTAAGTCTGGTTGTATAAACGTTGAATTTTTGAAATGATTACAATTTCGTAGGAAGTTACAAAGTAGTGAAGAGGCACATGATCTGTAACCTTTGGCAAATGTCCTGAGCCCCAAGTCGGTGGCAAGCGCGTACGGGATCATTGAAAAACTTGTCTAGCTCTCAGAACTGAAGGCCTAGGATGTCTATAGGTTTCATTTGTATAATCCTCGTGTGGTTTTTTTGTTTTATGTGTGTGTGTGTGTGTGTGTGTGTGTGTGTGTTTTAACTAAAACAGCTGACCATTTTATTTTCACATTTCACAATGTAGGTGAAAACGTACCCTTTTGTATCACTTCTCCCTCGTTAGGAAGTATTCTTTCTGTTAGGAAGGGAGTTCCTTGCCATGCATCTAGTAAACACTCAGGTTCAGCACCAATATATCCTGGTGGAAATAGAACAAGAAATACAAAATGATAAAGAGTTGCTTTTGCTCTTTCTGTCTGGCAGGGTCATCTGCCGGGCCACGTGGGCACCATATAGGGCAGGCGGGAGGTCTCATCGTTGGAGACCCGGGCATCATGGGCAGGTGGCCTCCCATGGTGGTCTCATCCCAGGAACTAGACCCAAAAGCATCATCCAAAAGGAGAGGGCCATCATTGGCATCACGGGAGGGCCTCCCATGTGGGGTGCAAGCATCATGCCAGGCCGAGAAGGACCCGGGAGACTTGGGGGAGGTGGGATCATAGCTCCTGCAGGCGGAGGAGCAGAGAATGGAGCCGGAGGGATCTTTCTTGTTGAAATGTAGCCGTTGTTTCGTCAATCAGGCTCTGGGACTGCTCTTCCATCCATTTCTGGTAATAGTCTTTTACATTCTCTTTGTGTTTCTGATCACGACCACTGCAGTGTGTCTTCCTCACAGACGGAGAATCGTGGGATATGTAACACAGTAGTCACAATAAGACTTAGACATGATGCTCACGGGCTATCTGGGTCCCCTCTTGTGATTTTTAAAGTGACTCACCTTCTTACAGGAATTAGCTAATAAGATTAAAACCAGGAAGCTGACACCTTTACACTATTTTATCACTTAGCAATTCATGAATACATAGCTATGTCTACAACCCAGGATACATGGAATCACCTCATCCCTACAAAGATTACACTCTGACCGTTCACCATCCTTAACTACTGTGACCATATCTTTAGGTTATGTCTTCATTTGAGAATATTGTATGAATAGGATAATTCATAGGCCACGTTTTTGAGAATGACTGTTTTAACTTGGCCTAACTAACAGCCTTTCAAGTTCATGTCAGACCTTCTATGTAGTGACTGTTTTACTCTTTGCTTGTTGAGTAATATTCCCTGGTATAGGTATACCAGGATGTGTTTACCCATTGTCTAGGTTTTAGATATTACAAAAAAATGTTTCTGAACATTAGTCCTTAAATTTTTTTTTTTTTAGGGAGCATAATTCTCTAAGGGTAAGACTTCCATGTCATGAAGAAAGTATATATTAATTTTTTTTTAAATAAAATCACCAAAACGCTACACAGAGAAATGACACTATGTTACCTTCTAATTAGGGCTTTATGTCCAATCCAGGTTTTCTGCATTCTTTTTTAAAATTTGATATTGTTGTTGTCATTATTAAAAATTAACATCTGTAATAGTTACATAAAAATATATTATCACAGTCTTAATTTGCTTTACCTAATCGACCTTTAGTTCAACGGTACAATAGCCATATTTCTCACTTTAAGAGCATACCAAGTTTTCAGATTTACTGTGAGTAAATAGATAGATCTCAAAGTAAGCTCTCCTGTTGGAAGGAAACCAGCTTTGGAAGAGGTCTTGCTCCATACTGAGATGATTGGGAACAGTTCACACCCAACTTTTCAGAGAATAGCGTTCATACATACATTTAAACACTATCTTGGCACATCCCTATAACAATGGTGTCTGTTTGATTCAGGTATAGGACATGTAGCCTTGCTTACAAATGTGAAGAACTATGATGAAGTTCTTGATGACAATTTTGTTAACATGGCTGAACGTGTGACTTCTCTAAGCCAGGTAAAACGTGGTGCTTATAACCAGATGATATAGGGATAGAATCAAAGCTATGTGCTGGATCACTGTCTTCTCTCTGTCCCCAAGTTTACTGTTTGTGTGTGTGTGGGTGCATTTGTGTGCACACACATGATTATTCATATGTGAAATGAGAATTAGGTGAAGCGTGTTTGAGGCCTTGAGTTCAGTCATTAGTACAAGTAACTGGATTGACTGCTCAGTTCAGTCCAGCTTATATTTTGCTTTACATCCATAACTATCCATATTATAATTGTGTTATGAAGAGGATTTATCAAGCCATTACTGTTTCAGTTTCTACCATTAATTGTACTTAATATTCAGTTAAATTTCTAGTATATTCTTCATATGTATACATATGTATGCTTTATGAATATATTTTTACATAAAATGAATCTTAAAAACATTTCCCACAGGTACAGAATGTTCGAAACATGCTGAATATTCCTATAGCTAATATCTTGATGGTCAGCAATTATGCTTCGGAGCGAAGGTTGCACCCTATGAAGGATATTCTGATCTTTGCTGCACTCAGGCAGATGCTGAGGGCTGCGGATGACGCCTTCGAGGATTTGCCTCTGGAGGAAACTGGTAACCTGGATCCTTTCTAAAGCGTGGTCTTTTGGGAAACCCTCAGCCGTAGTTCAGTGGGGTGTTTGGGGACCATTTTCCTAGCCCTAACATGTATTGTAATATGTGGTAATTTCTGCTTTTGCTTGTCTTGTTTTGGAGCAATTTGAGGATTGGCACATGCTCCTGTGACATTAGTGTCCCTGATTTTAGCTTAAGCCTGACTGCTCCAAGGAGAGGCACTCTGCTGAAAGCCTTTGTTAATGTTTGCTGTCCTTCAGCAATGAGCCACATAGCAAAAAATGAAGACGAACCCTGAGAAGTGAAGAGAAGAGGGATGTCCTAGGACAAATGGGCTTCCATATGCCCGCACCATCTACAGTTTTACATGTGAAGAACAGAAGTGTCAGATCCCTCTGGAACTGAAACAGGGGCTCATGAACCATCTGATGTGTGTGCACATCTACATGTGTCTTTTTCAAGCTCCTTAGGCAAAAGAAACTTGGCTTTGCTTTTGCTTCTCCAGCACATTATGCAATTCTATGTGCCCCAATTGATTGTATGGCAGTTACCAAATGATGTAGATGTCTGCTATTCCAAATAGAGAATGAGTTCTTGAGAAACAGGCCTGGATTTGCCTTGTAGTCCCAGAGCTCATCACAAGGTCTAGTAATCATTAAGGATACTCATGATAACTCCTCTGTACCCCTTTCTCTAACTTGATGATGTTTACTTAGATATCTACTCCATGTGGATGGGAAGACGCGGAGTGAGATTCGGGAAAGGGGGAAAGGCAATAAAGGGTGGAGAGGATTTCACTTGTCTCTGATTGAAAGCCTGAACAAGTCTCTAAACAAGTTTAAATGAATTGAAAAAAGCTGATATTTGTTAATAACTTGATTAATTATATTAATGTCTTAATTTCATGAAATAAAGTTTCTTCCTGAATGTTTCCATGCTTGATTTTTTTTACTTTTTTATTGGATATTTTATTTATTTACATTTCAAATGTTATCCCCTTTCCTGGTTTCCCCTCTGCAAACCTCCTATCCCATCCCCCTTCCCCTGCTTCTATGAGGGTGCTCCCCCATCCACCCACCCACTCCCACCTCACCACCCTGGTATTCCCCTACTCTGAGGCATCGAGCCTTCACAGGACCAAGGGCTTCTCCTCCCATTGATGCCAGATAAGGCCATCCTCTGCTACATATGCGTCTGGAGCCATGGGTCCCTCCAAGTGTACTCTTAATCGATTGAATCCCAAAATATCATAGCTGTGTTTCTACAGTGGAACTATTGAGAGATGAAATCTTACTGGTCACCAAGGAAGGTTGCCATGCAAGTCCTCCGAATGATTCTGAAGGTCCCCTGGTAGCTGTTGAAGTTAGAACTACTGTTAAGAGAAAAATAAACCTCATAATATTCTTTTCAACTGTTTTTGTAAATCTTCCTAACTCTTCAATTTTTTTAGTTTAAAATGTTTTTAATATTTTATTATTTTGGTAGATATTTATTATTTTTAATTATGTGCATATGTATGTCTGTGTTGGTATGTGTACATGAGTACAGGTGTATATGAAGAAAAGAGGTGTCAGATCCTTCTGGAACTTAAACAGGGGTCACGAACCATCGGATGTCTGTGCAGGGAACTGAAAGTGTCCTTTGGAAAGGCAATATACACTCTTAACAGATGAGATATCTCTCCAGTGCCTTAATTCTCCTTTTAAAAATATGTTTTGGTTCAATAGGTTCTTGTATCCTGAGAGCATCACTTACTTTCATCCAGATTACTATTTCTTCTGGGTTACTAAGAGGACAAGAATTCCTTCAGGATAGTTATAAGGAAATAGTTTTTATTAACATAATGTTTTAAGGGAAGCTGTGCTCTTGTGAATGTTCACACGTCATAATGCCATGAAGACATAGGTTTTTTTTGTTTTTTTTTAAACATTTTACTGATTCCTTTTGAGTTTCATATCATGCACCCAAGTCCTGCTCTCCCTCCTCCCTTCATATCTACCCTTCACCCTTTTGCCCCTCTCCCCTCCAAGCAAACACAAACAAAAAACAAAGCATAGAAAACATCTCATTGAGGACACTGTGTTATGTCACAGAGTGTCTCACAGTATATCCCTCTGTCCATACATCTTCACTTGCAAATGTTCATTGCAATGAGTCATTGGTCTGGTTTGAGGTCTCTGGCTTTTGTGACATCATCAATATTGGACCCTCAACAGTACTCCTCTCATTGCTGCCCTCTGCCATGGAGATCCTGCTGCTTTACAATTGTAGGACTGGACCTTTCATGAGTCCCAAGCATTTTGCAGATGATATATATTTCGGGGTGGGCCAACTCATAGCCCCGAATCTGGACCTGGGTGGCAGCCAACTGGTCAGTGCACTGGCTCTCCCTTTTATACATCACCAGAGCAAGATCTCCAGCACTGCTCCAGTGAGGCACCCAATGCTGCCATCAGCAGGAGGCAGGGTCAACTTTCTCGCTCTCATGCCCTCACCTACACCCATGCCTCCAGTACCAGCTTCACTGTGCTGCCCAGCCAAGGCATGTGACCCACTATTCTAAATGCTCAAGCCTTCAAGGGGCTCTCCTGTTCTCACACCCTCAGGGCTGGCTCACTTGTTGTCAGCTGAGGTGCAGAGCCCGCTCTCCCAAGTGCTACAGTTAGTGAAGGTGCAGGGCCTGTTCTTCTGAGTGCTGTAGCTGTCTAGGAACAGAGCCAGCTGTTTGCCTTTCATGAGTCTGAGGCCAGCTCTCCTGACTGCCTCACGTGTCAAGGGGGTTAGGGGAAGATGGAGAGTTTAAAGGAAGATCTAAAAGCTGAATAACAAAGGAAATTGATGGGTAAAGACAGAGGTACATATGGAGAACAAAATTTGAGTAGCAACCAGTGTAGTTGTGACTGGATGTAGAAAGTGCAGATAGAAACATCAGATGGGTCTTTCTGCATGTAACCTAGAGACAAACAAGGCATGGCCATTGGTGCTTGAGAGAGACTGAAAATGGTTGAAGAGTCAGTCTCCACACTGACTATAACCTTACTATTGGTGTTATGAAGAGACTGTCTGTGCAGGTGAGAAGTCCTCATTTTGTATAAAGACATAGCAGAGAGTAGCCTTATGAAGGAGATATAGACCCTAGAATGAGGGTGAATGTGTAAAAGCCAGGGGAGCAAGACATGGAAGAACTGTCCATTGGAACATGCACACAATTTGGGAATAAAAGCCATGAGGCCAAGTCTACTGTTCAAAAAACCAACATGTCCAGTAATGATTTATAAACATACATGTCTCATGGAATTAAATGTGAAGTTGAAATTTACATAGGGAAGGGCTGGCAGGAGCGGGCCTTAAGAAGGCTGAAACTTCTACGTAAGAGGGGGCTTTTCTTGACTTGCTGACTCTTCAAATATTTCTCAGGTGCACTGAAGAGTAGTGGGACTTACCATTTGGTGCATGCTAGAAACTTTGGGGGTTTTGGAACTTTATATAATTTAGCATTCAGCAAGGTGTGTAGCGAACGGCATTGAATTCTTTCTTGACAAAGAAGTGTATTAAATGGTCCAATAAACAAGGCACGAGTATTGCATGAGGCAGCAGGATGGTGAGGGGACTGCTGGAGTGTTGGTGCTAGAGCCCTTGAGCCAAGTTGGTGAAGGGAGACTTTCACATTACAAAGTTATGGTTTCTGAAGTATACAACATTGTGCAAACTCATTTAGTATCTCCCACGTGATACCAAGTGTAGGTCCGCCATAGTGTATAAGGCCATGTGTTCTTTAAAAACAGAAGTCTAGGCCGGGCGGTGGTGGCACACGCCTTTAATCCCAGCACTTGGGAGGCAGAGGCAGGCAGATTTCTGAGTTTGAGGCCAGCCTGGTCTACAGAGTGAGTTCCAGGACAGCCCGGGCTACACAGAGAAACCCTGTCTCGAAAAAACAAAACAAAACAAAACAAAACAAACAAAACAACAACAACAACAACAACAAAAACAAAAAAAACCAAAAAAGCAAAAAACCAGAAGTCTAACAGATTATGACTTGTTGGTTTATTCATTAGTAGAAGGTGGGTCTAGAATTAGTTATGTTGAATGAAATATTTAAAAGGTAACCCACGCTACTGCCGGCATGGCAGACAGGCCGGCCTGTTCTCAGCCCTGCAGACTTTCTGACTCAGAGCTCTGAAATCTCTCCAGTCAGCTTGCTAAGTTCCCATGGTGGACTGCCATGCATGCCCCACACTTCCAAATTCCTGTGGCTGGCTGAGGTGCCCAGCCACCACCTTTGTCTGGAACCCAGATGAGTCTCAGTGTGAAGGAAAACACCACACAATCTTAGTTTAGCATCAACAGGCAACACAATCTCTGGGTGCAGAAACTAGCATCCTAATTTTGTAAACTACTTAAGTTATAAATCCTCCGGTGGCGCATCTCGTTGGATCCGCCACCTAAACTGATGTCCTCTCATTGCCTACAGTATGTATGTTTCCATGCTCTCTCCCTTCCCAAAGGAAGTATCTCTTTCTTGCCTCTCCTCTTCCTCTCGCTGATCCGTAAGTCCCGCCTCCTTCTTGCCCAATGATTGGTCCCTTGAAATCTTTATTTATTAGGGGAAGGTTCCGCCATATAGTTATAAGGCAAAAACTTGTTTGGGTTGCCAAGCTGGCTCCACATGCTTCAGAGATGAGCGGACAACCTGTTAGGATTATCTCGATCTGATGCTGACGTCACTACTCAAGAGCTATGCTGATCAAAGATCTCACAGTGATCCTACAATAACCTCTCTGTTGTTTATAGATTATATAACAGGACGACATACTCCTGTCTTGAGAGTTAGATAAGACTAACAGTTTGACAGATTGAAATACATCTTTCTATACAGATGTAAAATACTACTGGCGTACACAGTTAGTGCTTCCCACTAAGAAAACCAGCAGATCCAAACTGGGGACCTCAAACCCAGGTGGGATTTATCAATAATCTAAACTTATATGGAACATTTATGTCTTCTCCAGGTTCAAAGAATGTATATATCAATTTCATCCTTTATTTTTCTTTCTTTGTTGCTCAGGCTGGCCTTAAAAATCACTACCCTTCTTCTCAGGTTCCCCAGGTTAGAATTTCAGATGTGTGCCACCAACCACAATAGGAAATACAAGATTCTTGAAGGTACTGGTTCATTAAGATAAATTTTTTTTTCATTTGAAAATGAGTACAGGCTTCCTAACGTATTAGAATAACAATAACAATTGAAGAACAATTTTACTTGTTCTCTTAGGCAGGAGCTGTAAATGTCTGTTGGTATATGGTTAGCTTACTCCTAGCCAGGGGCCAGAAATAACAAACATATTTCGGGGGATTCATTGGTTCATGTTCTGATTTCTGGTTTTATTTCTTCTCCCTGTACATAGGAATTTCGTAACCATGGCTTCATGAACCATATGCATTGAATGTGACCAAGACTCCAACCCAGACATGGGGATGGGGAGACCCAATAACTCATGGGTGGAACAACTGGACCACGCCTCAACTGAGCACAGCCTAATTAACCTCTGGAAGGGATCCTTGAAAGCACTCTCTCATAGGAGCCCACTTTTCTTCCTATCTCTTAAGTTCTCAGCTATAAGTCTGCCATTAACCACTTTCTAAAACTCACCTTCCTGTGATGTGTGACACTCATTCTTTAAGATCAGGAGACAAAGGACCTGGAAGCCAATGGTCAAGGTGTTACTGATGGCCATTTTCCTCATTTCTTTTTGAGATTGTAACATAGTTGCATCATTTCTTCCTTCCTTTTCCTCACTCCATTGCCAGGAGCCTGGTTGGGCTCATGGGAGGAGAAAGTGATCTTCTTTCTTCTCCTCCCGTAGTCGGTTTGGTTCTTCTTGTGGCAGCCCCTGGGGGATGGGACGAGTGTAGGCAGGGGTAAGTCCTAGGGTTAGGCTACTATAGCTGGCCCGCCCTGTTAACAACTCAGCCAGGGACAGCAGAGGATTAGGCAAATGGCCTTTGTACTCTCTCAGCAGGAGCTCTAACTTTGATCTGTTAAGTTGCAGGAATAAAAGACACTTAAAGAAGTTATCACAGTTTATTACTAAGTGTAAAAAGTTTCCTATGAAAGCTATCTAAGAGAAAATGTGAAAAGGTTCTAAATGGAGAGATTCTAAGCAGGGTAGAAGAAGAGGGAAAGAAGAGAGGAGCAGAGAGAAGAGTAGAGAAGAGAAGAGAGGAGGAAAAAGCGAGCTGCTAACAAACATCCCTTTGTCTTATACATCATTCAGAGTACATGATCACATGTTACAAAGTTCATCATAAGTTCACACCAAAATTCAAATCATAAATTGAAATTGAAGTTTACAACAGAAAATGTTTACATGCATATCCATTAGGAGTAATTATCTGGCTAAACATCCATCACCTTTCTAGCTCCACAGGTTCATCGAAGGTTTAAAACTATAACTTAAGAAATTAGTGAAGTTTTGTATAGATAAACCCAGGCAATATTTTCTCTTCTGTCCTAGCACCTATAATAAATCATGAGTTCCCTTTTAGTGACCCTTGGTTAATTGTTTTACAGCCACACTGGAATGTGCTCTGAGCAGGAGAAAGTCTGGTTTCTATCTCAAGGCTGTTAATTGATGACACTTGGGAGATTGGCAGAGTTCTCATAGCAGGATTGATTGTCAGAAAGGGACTTAATACCAGTCCCACTATAAAAGAGCTAAATAATCATTGATATAATTTTAGGAATTCTTATAGGATCATCATTAAGACTTAAGAAGTCGTCTATTTGTCTATATAGCATCACTACGAGACAGTACATCTTCGTGGGTCTGCAGAGATCTGCTCCAAAGGGGTGTGCTATTGCTTAGTGATTGTTACATATGTTTAATAATAATAATAATAATAATAATAATAATAATAGGAAAAGCATATTAATAGCAGGGATTTTTCCTAAAACAAGTCCAGCCACAGCCTTGCTAGTGGGGTGCACTTGTCGCAGATTATAATCCGAGGCAAGCATTTCAGGATGATCACCTGCCAATTATTAGCTTTTCTCATTATGGCTCCCAACACTCCATATCTTCCCATATACCCTTTGCCTTTTTTCAAATGCGATATCTCCTTTTCATTAATTGATATTATATGCATACATACAGACACACACAGACACATAGACACACACACAGAGACAGACAGACAGAAAGACAGACAGACAGACTTCTAGATATAACCTACTGAGTCTACATAATGTTACTCACATGATTGTCCAGGACTCCAGCCCCCTGGAAAGTTGTACATCTGAAGCAAGAAGACCACCAACAGATGGAAATCTTCCATTTTCCCCTTGTACTATGCATTTAGTGAAAAGATAAATCTTATTTATTTCAGTTTGACTGTCATTTTTTGAAATCTAAGATTTCTAGATCTATTATTGAACAAACAGATGCCTGCCATATACAGGTTAAATTCTGTTGGTAAACATGAGTCTTTGAAGAAGTCCTCAAAAATGGAGATAGTAATTAGTCAATTTCCCCATTTCTGTGACCAGACACCTGGTAAGTAGCATGTAAGATAGGAAAGGCTCTTGACTTACACTTTTAGAGGGTACAGTTCATCTTGGTGGAGAAAGTACAGTAGAACTTCTATCTATGGAGAATATGGCTGAGACTCCTTACATTTTGGCAGATCAGAAGGCAGAAAGCTCAGGTAGGTATCTATCAGGGTTGATCTGAACCATCTATGTCCACCTCTGCCCATCCCAGACCCAGAGACTTACTTTCTTTAGCTAGGTTCCACCTTGAAAAGCTTTAACATTGGCTCTCTAGAACAATGCTATCACCTGGGGACCATGATTCTCTGCTAGGATCAGCTACAAAGCCTTCCTTGTTGCTAGCATCTCTTGAGGGGTGCTGAGGAAACCAAGAGCCCATACTTCTAGGGGGTTGTGCAACTTGGCACAAGGCTGTCTCTGCTGGGTATGAGAACATGTTTGAATTGCTCCCTCTGAACAATTCATTATAGCTGTTGTAAGAAGTAACCTTTGGATTGCTTGTTAGCAATAGATCTCTTACTTTGTACTTCAGTTCAGCTTTATGGAGACAGCATGTCTTCAGTTTTATCCCTTTGTTGGAGCAGAGTTTCAACATCTAGCACTTTCCATCTCTTCTCCTGTAGAGAGACAAGACTATCTAATCACAATGTTCTCTTCTCTCAGATACACAGGCCATGCTGCTCAAATTCCTAGCCCCACAGAAGGAGCTTCCTTCTCCATGTGCTAAGTAGAGGAGGCTCTGAAGGAAAGAAGGGTATTTGACACAGGTGGCCATTTTTTCCTTTCTTATCTAGCTCCTGAGACAACTCACTCTTCTGGCTTCTCACTAGTTCCAGGTTTTTGGGGTAAAGACATTGAATATTTATGACTTCTCAAAGTGGGAGGGAGGCACATGGTTCGTTCCATAGAACTGCACTTACTTATAGAAATCTGCCCTTCATTTTACGTGTCTTTATGTGCATGCTGACAACTCTCAGGTTACCCTCATTCCATAGTCTCCAACCTCATCCAGTAACCACTTATGTTTTTACTTGCAGATTCCAATGGGAGACAGAATACATGGTCTTCCCAAGAACTCCTCCAACGTTCTCATGTCAGTAATCAATAATCTCTCCATTCATCCCATGCTCAAGTAAAAACAATCCTTTTCTCTACCCCTACCCCTATCCCGGCTAACCCTCATCCATCCCACTAGTTATTTCTTTCAGTGTTCTTTTATGCTTGAAGACCACCTGAATCTGCTCACTTTTCACTGTGTTTGCCTCTAGCATCCTCCAACTGTTCCATTCATCTCCTTCCCTGACCTGTGTGAGGAAAACATTCCAGTTCATTATCAGTGTGAGGCTAATTTAAAACTCCCCAGGGAATCACAGATTAGCAGGGTGCACTTAACTCCTGACTTCCCTAGCCACTCTCTGGGGCCTTCTTGTCCACAGTACATTTCAGTTTATCTTAGAGGTGAAATACATAGTTGAGCCAACATGTCAGGACAGGTTGGGGGATCTTGAGCCTCAGAGAGATGGGGGTTTGGGGTAAGGACTATGCTGGATGAGTGGGAGGATTTGTTCCTGAAGAATTCAGCCAATGAGACATTCTGGGGGCGGGGCAATGTAGTTGGATTCAGCCCTTGAGGCAGTCTGGGGATGGGAAAATTCAGTTGGGAGAATAAATAAAAAGCACTGTCCTGCATCAAATTCCATTTTTTATTTTTCCCTGAGTTGACACCTGACTTTACAAGGTCAGAAAATAAATATCTTTGCATTGCTACTCTGAGTCTCCAACACTCTTATTTTTAAGTGAAGATCATTGATGTTCAAACCTCCTAGCAGGCAGAATGCTCTCTGTTCTTCTTGCTTAGTATATTGTCTATAGTGTCAGGTGTTGACCACCTTTGTTTCCCTTCAAATTTAGTGGAACAACTATGATGTTCTTCTTGTGCCCTTATAGCCAGTTGTTATAGAAGGGTGCTTGTGCTTGTCATAATAGCCTCTGGAGGGATGCACACTAGTTGGGAATAAAATGATAGCAGACACTAAGAGAAGCGGGTAACTTTAAGATGCATTTTAGAGGTACAACAGATAGTCAGTTTTGCTTTGCATGTCCTTCTGTAGAGACTTGTTGAGTCTACCTTAAAAAAAAAAAAATCTCAGTCTAGTGAGAGCCCAGGCTGCCTAAAATTTCCTGACACACTCTTGGACTGACTTTGCTATTTAAAAACCTACTGAACTTGGCCCACTGCCAGTATGACTAGGCAACACTGAGTTTCAATTTCGTTTCCCAAGCAGGAAGCTGCAAGCAGTGGAAAAGTTTCTTTTCTTAATTTTCTGCAGGCTTGGTCACTAAGACAGAAGCCAGCCTCGGTGCAGACTCCTCACACAGGTACGTAGGCAGCTTTCCAGTGACCTTATTTGTTTGAAAACAGGAGTATTTAAAAAGAATTGAAAGTAGTTATTCAAATGAACATCTTGGTCATGATTTTCTTGTTACAGGTTTACCTCCTGTTCATTAATTTCCTGTGTCCTATGAGACAGAGTAAACGAGAGCTTTGTGTGTTTAAAGAGACTTTTCCACTCGACTGAAGTATGGCCATGAGAACTCGCTTGACATGGGAGCAAGAAAAATGCCTGCAGAATTACTTTGGAGGGAAACAGTTTTGTCTTCTTTACAAGGCGAGTGTGCAGGAGTTTTCTCAGCAGGATTTGCTCCAGAAATGTCAGGATCAAGGTCCTACCATGATAGTGGTTTATAGTGCAAACTGGGTTGTTGGCATGTACCTGCCTGAGGGCTTCCAGAAAGAAGAAGAAGAAGAAGTTTCTATCACCCTTTTTGCACTCCAAGACACTGAATTGTCACGATTAACACCAATATCAGTTTTGCAAAAGTCATTGTTCTGTTATTATAGACACATTTCTGATTTCTGTATACTGTTAGATAAAAAAACTGTGGCTATAAATTCAGCAATCCATAAAGAGCTCCGACTGCCTCCTAGCAACGCTGTCACATCTATTCAGGAGTGTGAAGCTTTTCGATGTGATGGTAAGTTTTCTCAGATAAACCTACCGAAGCTTTCCCCTACCTGTTTGGTGACATATGTCATGTGACATGTGACACGTTAGATGACATATCCCTGTGGAAAAGACATGTTTGAACTCAGGCTCTCAAATCTGAAGAGATGACCCACAGAAATGACCTGACCAGAAATTGCTAAAATTCTATCATGAAATGGGGACTACTTAACTATGTATAAACTCTCTAGGACTTAGTGGTCTTCGGTAATGACATTTGCTGCTTTCACTATGACTCCTTTCTCCTTTTGCCTGTAGTCATTAGTTGCTTTTTTTTTTTTAATGACTTTGGCTGTGTTAGATTCCTCATAATTCTGTGGTCATATAGAGTTAGCTTTCCTTAATTAGGTCAGGAGGTTATTAGTTCATTTCAGTTTAAAAGAATCAACTGCATCATTAATTTGTCCTTATCTAAGGTTTTACACTTTATATTCGTCGTTTTACTAATTACTTCTGTTTTGGTTGTTGTTGGTTTTGGTTTCTTTTGAGACACAGTTTCTCTGTGTAGCCATGGCTGCCTGGAACTTGCTTTGTAGACCAGGCTGGCCTTGAACTCACAGATATCCTCCTGCCTCTGCCCCTGAAGTGCTGGCATTAAAGGTGTGCTCCAACACTGCCTGACTCTTTTATGTTCTTAAGAGATCCTAAGTTTTGTTTCTGTTTTCAAACATTCCTTATTTCCTATCATGATAAAGCTCTGTTTTATCACAAAGTTGTTGTAAGGTTTTCATGCAGGGGATTTAACATAACTGTAGTTTTATCTTTCCTCTCAGACACAGGTGCTGTTTCAGCGAGTGCTTTATATAAACTCAGAAGTTTGCTTTTATTTTTGAACATGGTTCTTATTTCAAGCTTAATTATATTTTGGTCACTGAATGAAATGTTTATAATGTATGGTTTTGGCAACTTAATGGTATTTGCTTGGTTGTTCTACATATAGCCCCATAGTGAAAATTATTTAGAGATTTGATAGCATTGCTAAACTAATGGTTTCTTGGAGTGACTAGGCATTATTTTTTATCTCCTTTTGTTTTCTCCTTTGAGCCATGAATGCATCAATTGAATAGAAGTTCCTATTGATAGCTTGGACAAAAATTTGTGCGTATTTTAAAAATTAGAAAAATTGAAAGATGCACACTGCAGCATTCAAACCTAATACTACATTTGGGGAAAACATCAATTGATGTTAGTCTTACCTTGGTTTCTCCATATTTTCATGTTCTGCTTCTTTAATTCAGAAGACTCTCCCAATTCCAATCCTAATTCCTGTTAGAGCGAAGCTGGAAGACCACAGAGCCGCTGGGAGAACTCCTCTGCAGGCTCCTCCTGAGCTCCTGTCTCCAAATGAAGCAATGGGAATGAGACTCAACCAGAGTTTTCTCCCCTTGCTTTTTCCTGTGAAACGACTACTTATAGCTTTGTCTCTAGTGAGTTTGCTCACATTCATTTGACCAGCCAATTTAAGAATTTGTAATCTCTATTATTTGTTATTTTCCTTAGAGTTATTGGATGAAAGAAAGACAACGGGAATTGCTGTGTAAGTCAATGTTTTTTTTTTTTTTAAACTATTATTAATCATTCACTTTACATCCAGATCGCTGTCTCCCCTCCCCTCCCACAGTTCTTCCTCCCACACTCCCTTCTGTTCCCTGAGGGGGTGGAGGCCTCCTTCAGTACTCCCCTCCCCCACTCTAGCACATCAAGTCTTTGTAGAGCTAGGAGCATCTTCTCCCACTGAGGCCAGACTGGCAGCCCAGCTAGAAGAATGTATTCTGTAGACAAGCAACAGCTTTAGGCATAGATCCTGCTCCAGATGTTCGGTACCCACATGATGACTAAGCAATAACATCTGCTACATATAGGTGGGAAGGCCTAGGTCCAGCTCATGTATTCTCCCTGGTTGGTGGGTCAGTCTCTGAGAACCCCAAAAGGTCCAGATTAGTTGACTCTGTTGTCTTCCTGTGGAGTTCTCATCTTCTCTGAGGCTCTCAATCCTATCCCCAACTCTTCCATAAGAGTCCCCAAGCTCCATCCACTATTTGACTGTGGGTTTTCTGCACCTGCTTCAGTCAGCTGCTGGACTGAGCCTCTCAGAGGACAACCACGCTAGGCTCCTGTCTGTAAGCATAACAGTATTGTTAATGCTGTCAGGGATTGGTGCTTGCCCATTGGATGGGTCTCTGGTTGGGCCGGTTATTGCTTGGTCATTCCCTCAGCCTCTATTCCACCCCGAGTTTCTACATTTCTTACAGATAAGATAAATTTTGAGTCAAATGTTTTGTGGGTTGGTTGGTGTCCCTTTTGGTATTTAACATTTTATTTCTCTACTACCTTTTATTATGACAAAGTATGTCATCAAAATTGATGGCACAAATTATTGCAGTTAATATGTAGACCATCAATGAATAACCAAAACCCATGTCTATAACTGTTAAACAAATTGATCCTAGAAATGTTAAAAGAGCAGTCAGTGGGAGGGGACTATTTGTTAATGCTTTATACTTGAGGGAAATTGATGCTGCCTATGTGCTTGTGTCTTTTTAGAATTCTTACAGTAAGGTTTTTACTTTAGGATGTGCTGAGATTTATTACCAGGCTGAGAATATCTATTAATGAGAACATGTTAGAAATGGCCTATGTCTATAAACTTCAAATATATATTATATAATGACTTTGAAAGTTTATCATTATTAATCTTCACATTTGGCAAGGCTGATATTTATTACTGAATTTACAAGGTGATGCCATATAAGTGAACAGTTTTATGACTGACTAGCATTGTTTGCATTTGTTTTACAATATGACCTAAAGGGCCGTCTATTAGCTATGTTTCAGTTCTAACAAAATACTACAACCAAAAGCAACTTAAGGAAGAAAGGATTTATTTTGACTTAGGGATAGAAACTGTCACAGTAGGGAAGATATGGTAACAGTCACAGAAAGTGTGGCAGCAGGCCAAAGGAAAATGGCCGGTTACCCTTTCATCTACAAACCGGAAACACAGAGAGAAAAGACAGGAAGTGGCCAAGGTTACAAACACGCAAAGCTGGCCTTCACTATGTTCTCTTCCAGCAAGGTTTTACCTCCAGAAGGTTCTGTATTCTTTCCAAATACCAACACCAACTGAAGAAAGACTGTCCAGTTCCATAAGCCTATGAGGGACACTCTCACTGAAACCACCACATTCACTGGGCTTGTCTGCACATGAAAGAAGACAAGCTGCTAATTAGAAACGCTATAAGGAAGAGAAGCGACTTATTAGAAGATGCATGGTGAGATCGTGTGAGCTGGTCAGTTAGTTCTTAACGTTCGTTATGTTTTAACAGGTTACAAAGTAATTTACTGAATACCCTGAGAAACTACAAACCATACGGGGACCTGGTTCACCAAACACGAATTCTGCTGCTGGGTCCTATTGGAGCTGGGAAGTCTAGCTTTGTCAACTCAGTCAAGTCTGTGTTCAGGGGCAGCATCACACACCAGGCCTTGGTGGGCTGTGACGAAAATGGGATATCTGACAAGGTACGAATATTTTAGCCCACCAGGCTTCTCTGGTTCAAGTTAACTGTGTTGGGAACTGTTTTGCCAATCAATCTTATGTACAATATATTTAAATGTATAGGAAAAAGAAATGCTGTTTTCACGTTGTTGTCCTTCACTTTTCAGTATAGGACATATTCCATCATGTCCAAGGATGACAGTGGCCCCTGCCGTTTGTTCTTTGTGACTCACTGGGGCTGGATGAGAATGCAGGCTTGCACACAGACGATGTATACCACATCTTAAAGGGCCATACTCCTGACAGATACCAGGTAAGATTTGACTGATATTTTTTTAAAAAAATGAATTTATTTTTAAAATGTTTGTTTTTTTCCACCACCCACCTCATACTCTGGCCTCACAGTGCCGCTTGAGCATGTTAAACTGCACCTGTTCAGTTTCCTTTGTTCCTTTTCCATAGAAAATTCACCAAGAATTTTAAATATCCAGAGGATTCTTCTGTTACACCTATCAAAACAGCCATCAAGTATTTGCACTGGTTTTTTTTGTGAAGCAGACATCCATCTGTATGAATTATATATCTAACTTCACTTTTTTTTTTTTTTTTCTGCCAGCAGGACATCTGAAAGCAGAAACTTGGGAATGTGAGAGCTTTTGTGGGGTTATTAAATTCAGAAGTTTCCCCTTTTTTGAGCACTGCAGCCTGGAGCACTGTGTTAATGAAGGTTGCTATCACTGTAACAAAACACCTAGACCAAAAAGCAAGTTGGGAAGGAGAGGGTTTATTCAGTTTATGCTTTCTCACCATAGTTCATTGTCAAAAGAATTCAGGACAAAACTCAGGCAGGACAGGAACCTGGAGGCAGGAGCTGACACAGAGGCCGTGGAGGGGTGCTGCTTACTGGCTTACTCCTCCTGACTTGCTGAGCCTGCTTTCTTATAGAACTCAGGGCCAACAGCATAGGGATACAGCATCCATAATGGGCTAGGCTCTCCCTCATCAGTCACTAAGAAATGCCACACAGGCTCACCTACAGCCAGATCTTACAGAGGTGTTTTCTCAACTGAGGTTCCCTCCTCTCTGATGACTCTAGCCTGTGTTGTTAACTAAACCTAGCCAGCACAGGCATTAGTAGCCAGCACAGGCATTAGGGACTGGATGCTCCTCCCCCGCCCCCCCGCAAGATTTCATATGTTGAAGCCTCAGACATCGATTTGATGGCATCAATAGGTAGAGGCTTTGGGGAATAGTCATGTCTTGTAGATGGAAACCTTAAGGAGAGAGTTAGTGCCCTTCTCAGCTGATCCCGTTTTTTTGCCATATGAGGGGACAGGCTATAGATGAACCTCTGAACAACCATCAGCAGACATAAACTTTTCTGGTGCTTTGATTTTAGAATCTATGTGAGAAATTGATTTTTGTTTTCATGTCACGCAACATACAACCTTACCTAACTAAGTAGGTGTGTGTCTTCATCTCTGTACTTCTCAGACTATGCTGACCACAGCGGGGAAGACAAAGGGGCAAGTCAAAGAGTTGTTTTAGTTTTTGGTTGGCTTTAAATTTCTAGTCATCTCCACACACATTTAGATAACAAAGTAATCCTTAATCTTGAACCAAGTGAGTAGCCCATTGTGGCTGCATCTTTCACCTATGTCTTTGTAATCCTCTCTACAGGATGATTAAAATATACGGGAGTCACATTTTGCACTCTTTAGTTTTTTAATTCTATTGGCATACTTATTTATTTCTTTATTATATCTCCTTAATTACATATTGTTTAATTATTTTTATTAAAATAATTAATAAATTATTAATAAGGAATAAATTATTTCTTGATATACTCTATCATATCCAACTCTCTTGCTTTTCTTTACAGTTTTTTTTTTTTAAAAGATTTATTTATTTATTTTATGCATGTGAGTACACTGTAGCTGTCTTCAGACACAGCAGAAGGAGGCATCAGATCCCATTACCTGAGGCACCACATAGTTGCTGAGATTGAACTCAGGACCTCTGGAAGAGCAGTCAGTGCTCTTAACTACTGAGCCATCTCTCCAGCCCATTCTTGACAGTTTCTATACATACTTTTGAAAACAAGCTTTCTTGCGATTGATTTATTGTTTTTTTGAGGGAAATGTTATGAATACTTCATGGCTTAATTTAATTTGTCTGTTCACATATCCTGTGCATTATTCAGAAAGACTATTTTAACTTTTGATGTTGGAAGTTTCTTTTATTTCTTAATATAGAGATGGCATGTAGACATGCATGTTTAAAGTCCATTTTTTTAAATTATAGAATATTTAAACTTTATATAAAAGTAGACAAAAAAAGATTAATGAATTCCCAAGTACTCAGCTTTAGAATGACCTTCAGAATTTGTGAATCATACAGAATCTTATTTAATCTGTATTTTTCATCATCTCTTCTCCTGTATCATTTTGAAGCAAATCAGAGAAACCATGACTGTGGTACTTGTCACCTGGCTGTGCCCCATGTTGAGTGCCAGCTGTGGCATGAGTTTGGGGGACCAGCTGTGGTTCTGGGTCCTCTGCTTCCTCCTTCTCAGGTGTCCAGATCCTGCTGCATAGAAGACTGGAACAGCTCTTTTAGACAAAGGCCTACTCTGAGGGTCTTCAGTGAAACAGCCTGAGCATTTACCTTTATCGGAGTGGGCTTGTGTGAATACATTTTATTTGAGGTGGAAAAGGGCTGTATACAAACCTTGGAGAGTGGGAAGTAGTTTTCAGGGCAAATGAAAATCACTGGCTAGAGTTTAAAATATTGCAAATGGCTCATTTGTATGGAGAGGTATTCCAGGAATCCCAGGTACTTGCTGGGTGGGTTTTTTAAAAGGGGGTTTGGAGGAAGTTGAACCTGAAGGTCTGCCAAGGACAAATTGACCTTCCTGAGGTAGAGGGTGTGGGGAGTCAGGATCTCCAGTCAAGGTCAGAAAAGGGGAAGCCTTTCTGGTAAAGGGAGTCCTCCATTTTTTTTTTTTAACTGAGCTCAGAGGAGCTATCTAGTCATGGTAAACTGTTATCTTAATTAGCAAGTTTTCCCTACACATAGCAGTTTAGGTGGGTATCATTTTTATAGTCCAAAGAAATACATATTAATATAGCTTTTTTGAACATAGCTATAATAACCATAGCATGGTTACTTTTGTTTTATTAAATATTATTTAATATTGAAGTTTGTAACTTTCCTATTATAGCACATTTAGCAGTTCATTTTTGAAAACTAAATCTTTGCAAAATCCTTTAGCCTATATACTCTGCTTTTCCTTGCAATTTGACTATATAAAAGATAAGTCTCTCTCTCTCTCTCTCTCTTTTCTCTCTCTCCTCTCTCTCTTCTCTCTTTCTCTCTCTCTCTCTCGTGTGTGTGAGTGTGTGTGTGTGTGTGTGTGTGTGTGTGCTCACATGTAAGTAGTGAGGTCAGAGGACATGGTGGGGAGGGTTGGTTCCCTTTTTCCGCCATGTTCTTTCTGGGGATTGAACTCAGGTCATCAGGCTTGTTTGTGGGAACCAGCTGAGCCACCTCACTGGCACTGCAGCCTGTCTTTTTAAGAAATTGGTTTTCAAGAATTTTATTGAGTATTTTTGCATTGATATTCATAAGGGAGATTGGTCTGAAGTTCTCTTTCTTTGTTGGGTCTTTGTGTGGTTTAGGTATGAGCTTAATTGTGGCTTCATAGAATGAATTGGGTAGTGCTCTTTCTGTTTCTAGCACCACTGCTTCTGCAATAGTGTTAGCACAAGGAGTTAAGACAGCTATTTTTGTTAACCATCTAGCAAAAAAAAATGTTACTAATGTATGGAGTATACAAAAGGATTTATATAAGTGTCTGGAACAGCAGATTGATGCTGTATAACCTATTCAACTTATCTGAAGGAGGTTCAGGGTTCAAGAGTTAGGAGCCATCTCAAGTGTCCTGACAAATACTAATTGGAGTAGAGTTACTTCTAACATTTACAATGATTGTCATTGTAATTAGAAAAATGTTTAAAGACACCTGTAGGGTATTTGGCATAATCCTAACACATCTCTGAGGGTTTTAACTTTGCATGGTGAGATTAGGAATTTAAAGAATGCTGCTCTGTTGAGCTTTGATGCTGCAGATAATGCTGATAAAATTATCTATGGCCTGAGGTCAGTATTTCCATTTTGGTCAAACCTCAGGAATGGCATATATAGCTTGATCATGCTAGCCCTTCTTGTCCTGGGAATACTTTTATCCCTGCCCATTGTGGTAAAGCTTGTCTCTAACTACATCAAGAGGCTGGCAGCCAAAGTACATGACTTGAAACTGAAAATGGACACCCAGACAGAGTTATTAATTTAACAGGCTGGCAAGCCAAGGACTGGTAAGATTCTACACAGAGCCTTACCAACCTAAGACAGAAGTGCATTGCTTATGATAATGCATATTCCAAAACAGGTAAGGAAGGCTTTCTTTCAGAACGACTTAATACAGGCTCAGTCTGGTTTATGCAATAAAAAGGGGGAGATGTGGAGAGCTTTCGGTGTTGCCTGGCAGGAATCTGACATTAGCCAAGGACAAGGAAATGGGCTGCTTGGAAGGAATCTAACATAGGCCAAGGACAAGGAAATGGACTACAGGCAAGAATCTGGCATTAGGCTGGAACAAAGAAATAATTTCAGGCAAAATCTAAATCCTAGGCTAGAACAAAGAAGAAATTATAGGCAGAAATCTAAATCTTAAGCTAGAACAAAGAAGTAGGCTTCAGGCATGAAAATGACTTTGGGCTAGGACAGGGAAGTAGGCCCAGATAATTTGGTCATCCTGATAAGCCCATAGAAATAGTGATCTCAGGAATGATCACGGGACTCTGTTTATTGTGGTGAGTGTTCTTTGACTATCTGGGTATATTATCTTGCTTGTTCCTTGATTATTTGCATCTGTCGTATTGCTAGTTCCTCAACCTTGAACTGGCCTTAATACTTGCATGTAATTTAAACAGTATAAAGGCAAAAAAGGAGGAGGAGGGATGGGATAGGGGATTAATGGGGGGATGGGGAAGGAAGATGACATCTGAAATGTAAATAAAAATATTGAATTTAAAAAAAGGAATTGGAATGGTTGTTTTCTAGGTCTCTTTATAACATGGACTCTGTTTGCATCCTTAAGTGTTATTTTACGTGACTCTCTGCTTTCCACAGGACAAAAAAAATAGTTAATTGAGTTCAGAGAAATATTGCCAAGTGGATTCTACTTCATAGGTGGTGTACCATTTGCAGGTACCCAATGTGGGGTCTTCTTGATTTCATTAGTGTTCAGTGTGAGAATCATTTATTTGTTAGAATGAACATGGTGACGCTCTCTTTCCATCATTCTTCGTCATGTCCCTATGGAGTGAAATTCTCCCCTGCCCACTATCTGATTTCATAGTGGTACACACAAATACAAAGGAAAAGCAGGATATAAAAACCAACTTTATTTTTTTATTCTACTTTATAAACTTTTGAAAATAATAAGTTCTTCTTTGTACACTTGCCGTCAATTACCAGTTGTTAATTTATTATCACTGTGAATTCAGTATAAACTGACTATATTTGACGCATTTTGATACCTTTTAGTTTTTCCATTTTTCCAATCCTGGGACCAATAGGGATCCTACAAGTTAAATCCCAGGTCCTTTGACAGAGATGCAAGTTTTTCTGTGATTCTTGCTCTGTGGTGTACTGGTACCCGGTCACATCTTATGTGTTTCCTGTCCTGCACTGTGAATCAGTTGTTTCTTCACAAAGTCTTGGTTTGTAGCATTAGAAAAGTTGCTGGTATTTTGTTGGTCAATTTTTCTTGTACTTTTCAGGGAAACACAAATTTTTCTGATATCTTATAAATTCACAAATATGTATTAAATTCCTAGAGTTGAGAATTTTAATTTAAGTTTTTCTAATTATATTTTACTGACTTACTTCTAATTTGAGAATTCTTATTCTCAAACAGTAGAGTTGATAGAATATTCTATCAACTCATTTCTTCATCTTACACAGTAACCTCAGAACCGACTCCATGGTTAGTGTAAGTCACCTAATTTTAATATAATCATATTTAATATTACTTAGTAAAGTAACAATCAAATCTGGATATAATGTAACAATTCTAGAAGACTTTTTTACCATGTTAGGCATGCATCATATAAGGATGGGAAAGACATACTAATTATGCTGTCTTTTGCAGTCAGCCAGAAACAACTTAACTTTGTACTTATTTCATCTAAGTACCATATTTAATTTGATTTATGGATTTATCAATTAATGAATTGATCTTTCTTTGTTGATTCAAACAAATCCCTTTGTTTTTCTTTTAAGAAATCATAACAAATTTATGACTTTCTTCCCCTTTGCAACATTAAAGAAAATATATACATTGTTGTATTTCCTTCCATTTTAGGGAAATGGTAGTGTCCTATGACTTATTGATATACTGTGCTTTTGTGTGTGAATAGGCCTACAGTCAAGATTCTGTGTGGATACTGTGTTGTTTTTATGCCATTATCTCTGTGAGATACACCCAAGCAGAGCAATTGTTAGCTCATGTCATGGTGCGTTTTCATCATGAAGCATTCTTCCTGCATTGTGTGATGACTCCAGCTTCCTCTCCGAATGCTCTGACTTCTGTTTTCATACACATGATTTCTTTTATTTAAGGCACTTCCAGCCACAGTATATTCACTTTCTTGAGAACTTTATTGCATTATAGCTCCTATATCATGTATCCCTTGATCAGAGATGCTTTATCAGACTGTGTAAAAGAGCCATACCTACTTGTGCAATTACTTTCTTGTCCATCTTATGGTTAGCCTCTTAATATCAGGAATCTGTACAGGCATTTTGTTCAGGTGCATAGAACTGGAGTATCATTTATAAACAAACACATTGTGACTTCCATCTTCTTATATACTTTACAGTTCGATACCATGAAACCAATCACATCAAACCATCCGAAATATATCCATGATCCACTGCTGAAGGACAGAATTCATTGTGTGGTGTTTGTGTTTGATATTAATTCTTTTGAACTACTCTCTTGTGAGCTGGTGGCAAAGATCAAGCAAATTCGAAGGGACTTGATAAAACATGGTGAGTGTTATTTCATTTTGCTGCTCAAGGTAACTGACTGGACTTTATAGCAGAATTTTGGGGAGTGAGATGAAGGATTACCGTGCTTGCAAATGGGAGTCTTTCTGGCTCATCACCATGGTTACATCCAGGTGAACTCTCAACAGCTGTATGATCATGCACATATGACTTAAACTTAATTTCTCTCAACACCTTAAAATGATGTAATGATAGGACCTCCGTCTGAATATTTTGATTCTAAATATTACACCCTCATTCACACACTGCCTTCATAGTTTGTCATGTAGTTTTTGGCTAGGTGTTATAACTTTTCTTTTGGACCTTAAAGGATTAGAATATAGATAGCAAATAGTTTAGAAAAAAAAGCCAGCATATAAGATGTCTAGCAGAGAAAGGCATCAGGAAGGCAGAGCGGAACACAAGTCAGAAGTTCTGGTGCCAACTCTGGGTTTTCTTGGTTTTAAGCATCAGAGTTGGAAAGAGTTCATCACAAATTTGACTAAGAAGCAAGGAATGCGTGACTTACCTGCTCGCTGAAATTAAAGGTTTAAAAACTTGGAGTTTTTTTGTCAACACCACAAAATGGGAGTATCTTATTCATGAGGAATGGTGGTTTCTCTCACTTTTGGAGAAGTCCCATATTCTGTAGGTTTTTTCAGTCTCTATTAAGACAACAAATTTAGGATTGAATAGCAATTGGCAATAATATGGGGTAAATTTTGTTTTTTCGAAAAGTGGTCTCTAGTGAAGCTTTATTTCTTAGCTTAGAATGAAGGAGGCATTGCATGCAAAATAAACTCCAGCGTATGGTGTGTGTGTGTGTGAAATGGAGGGAGCATTGGAGGTAGAAAACTCCTAAATCTAAAGTTGCCCTATTATCTGCTGGCAGCAAAACTGTTAACTTACTAACTTAAAAATGTGGTTGATGTCTGTAAGGATAAAATCCTATACATCTCTTCAACACAGGTATTCTGCATTTGGCTTTGCTTACACACGTGGATAGCCTGGATTGGATTACGAAAGGAGACCTGATAGATATATACAAATGTAGTCCTGTGAAGTCCAAGGTAATACATAAACAGTTCTCTGAGGAATGTGAATATATACAATATATACAATATTCAACCTCATATTAAGAACAATAAAGATACTAAACTGGAGAAGAAGTAAAATAATTGCTAGAATAGTTAGGACACACTTCCCAGGTTTAAAATATTAAACAACCATAAACTTATCCTTGTGTTGAACTTAATATTTAATTACATTTGCTGCAATTTAATTTAATTCAACAAATTTTCATTGATTTGTTTATGATCAAACCAATATTATAGCCTCTAGTCTGATATACAGATAATGAATATAATTATTGTACTAAAAGTCTTATAGTTTTCTCAATTTTTCCCATACACCATATTTTGATCATGATTTCCCTTCCTCCAGTTCAGCCTGGTTACTCCCTACCTCCATACCCACTCAGCTTTGTGTTCCTTCTTGTTCAAAAAAATAAAATAAAATAAAATAAGGAATCACAAGAAACAAACTAAACATAGCAAATAATGATGATATCAATGCATTAAAAACTCCACAAAACAAACAAACAAACAAACAAACAAGTTAAAGATCAATAAGAAGAAAAAAGCCAACACAAAATAAAACAAAACCCAAACAAATAGATGACCAAAAAAAAAAAAAAAAAACCTCCCCAAAACAATGAAGTTCATTTTCTGTTGGCCAGGTGTTGCTGGGCATGTTGACACTCCATTGGAGAAAACTGAGTTGGTTTTGCCAGCAGGCATCAGTTCCAGAAAGCTCCTTAGGCATGGGATCCTATGTTCACTTTTCTCTCTCAGTGCTAGTATTCTTTCTGGATTGAATCTGTGTAGACCATATGCACTCTGCTACATTCTCTGTGAGTTAATATGTGTGTCAATATCATGTTGTGTCTGGAAGACACTTAATTACTGCAGTCATCTATCGCTTCAGTCTCTTACAATCTTTCTGTCTCCTCTTCTGCATAGATTGATCCCTGAGTCTTGAGGGGAGGAGTCTGATGAAAATATTCCATTTAGGGCTGAGTGCTCTGAAGTCTCTCATTCTCTGTACATTGTATAGTTTTGTTTCTCTGTGCTAATTCTCATGTACTGTAACAAGAAGCTTCTTCAATGTGGGTTGAGTAAGGCACTGTTCTACCGGTCTAACGGAATATCGTTACGAGTCAGTTTATTGCTTTGTTCCTTTAGCACAATAATAGCATGTGGCTTTCTCCTAGGCCCACGACCTATCTTGTTTCAGGTTCTTGGTCACGTTAGTAGTGCCAAGGATGATTTCTTTCTCATGGAGTATGCCATAAATCCAATTCAAAAGTGGTTAGTTACTCCCATAACATTTGTGCCACTACTGTGTATCTTGCTGGAAGAGAAGGTCACTTTTGTAGCTCACAAGGATTGTAGCTGAAAGATTAGATAATTGTTTTTCTCCTCCAGCTGTATACAGAGTACCTTCTAGCACCATGAATGCTAGTCTATAGGTATGAAGCTTTTCGTTAGGCACCAGATCAACTTCTCTGTGTTCCATGATATAAGTAAGTGTCTTAATCCATAAGGCATTGCCTTCAAGTTGTGGAGAGAAACTAATAGTTTGGCAATAGCCTGTAATGTTTTTTTGGCGTGGGGGAGGCAAGTCCATGGGACTCTAACTGGCCAGTGATACAAAAAGATGTAACTGACTTCTGGCATAGGATGTTTAACTTGGCATAAGATGTCTAGTTGGGGCATTGTCTCCATTATTATTGACTCCATTTAGATTCCTTTCATAGTATGTATATAATTTAGGAATCTTATATCTACTAATTTTATACCTTAGTAGGTTTAAGATTTCTAAATCTTTCCATATTGTTTGTAGTTTGCCTTTAAATTGTCCTTCTGCATAATCTCTCCTTTACCCTTTTCTCCCATCCCCCTCTCTATTTAACCTTCCTATTCTATTTTCCCCTTTATCCCTCCATGACACTATTCTAGATTTCTCATTCCTTGGGAGATACCTCCTCTACCTTTTATTCCTTTACTAGGTACATAATCTATGTGGTTATTCAGATTGTCTCACACATATCAAAACTTTAAAGGTAACATGTACATACAGGAGAAAACACACAATAATATTTGTCTTTTAGGATCTGAATTACTGTATTCATGATTTTTTCTAGCTCCATCTATTTAGCTGTGGATTTCATAATTTCATTTTCTTAACAGCTGAATATTATTCCATTGCACAAATGTATCACATTTTCACTATCCATTCATCATTTGACGGGCATGTAGGCTCTTTCTAATTTCTGGTTATTATGAGTAGAATAGCAATGAACATGGGTAAGAAAATATTTCTTGTAGAATGTAGAGTCCTTTGGATATTTGACTGAGAGTGGTCTAGGTGGAATTTGAGGTAGATCCATTTCCAGCTTCCTGAGGAACCACCACACTAATCTCTGTAGTGGTTGTGCCAGTTTGTTCCCCTACCACGAATGAATAAGTGATCCCTTTTCCCACATCCTTGCCAGCATGAGTTGTTTTATTGCTCTTGTTCATTATGACTGGGGTAAGATGGAGGTTCAAAGTAGTCTTCATGTGCATTTCCCTAATGGATAAAGATGTTGGTCATTTCTTGAAGCTCTTCCTAGTCACTAGTGTTTCATTTAGTGAGAACTCTGTTTAGTTCTGTACCCCATTTTTAATTTTTTTTTTGATGCCCAGATTTTATGTTTCTGTTTTTCATTGGGTTTTAATATATATATTTTAGATACCAACCCTCAATCAGATGTATAATTGTAAAAGATTGGTTTCCTATTCTGCAGGCTGCTAGTTTACCCAAATGATGGTGTCCTTTGTCATAAAAAAGCTTTTTAATTTCATGAGGTTCGATTTATTAGTTTTTTTTTTTTTTTTTTTTGTCTTAGAGTCTGTGCCAATGTATTCTGCTTAGAAAGTCTTTTCCTGTGCCATGGATTTAAGGCTAGGTCCCATCTCCTCTTCTATCAGATTCAGTGTATGCGGACTTAAATTGATGAACAAAACTCAATTCGAAGTTGTTTTGTACAGGGTGGTAAATATGGATCTATTTTTTTTTATTCTTCTACATGCAGCCACCTAGTTTGATCAGACCCAGTTGTTGAAGGTGCTGTCTTTTTTTTTTTTTCAGTGTGCATCTCTGACTTCTTTATCAATAATCAGCTGTCCATAAGTGTGTGGATTTATGTCTAGGTCCTCAGTGTGATCACATTGATTGATGTGTCTGTTTTTGTGACCATACCATGCTGATTCTATTACTGTAGCCTGGTAATACAACTTCAGATCTGGGATGGCGCTATTCATATCTCTTATTTTTTCAGCATTGTTTTTCTGATCTTATTTTGCATTTTTTTGGTATGTGTACTTCCATATGAAGTTAGATATGCTTTCCAATTTCTGTGAACAATTATGTTGAAATTTTGCTGGGGATTGAATTGAATTTGTAGTTTGGTTTTGGTGTGATGGCCATTTTCACACTGTCAATCAGAGCATGTTATTTGTTTTTAATTCATGCTGAATATATTAATGCATTTTCAATAAAATCAGTGATATTGGAACTTGATAGAAAATTCTTCAAGAAAGTATTGCAGAGAATCTGATCTTTGATTTTTAAAAATATAGATAAATGATCACCAAGCTCTTAGTTTTTATTACTTCTCATACGTTATATTGGCATTAGAGTTTTTACTATGTTGAGACAACTGAGAGGTTGTGTGTATGTTTCTGTGTTGGGGTGCATGTGTGTTCATATTCCTATGTGTATAATTGTATATGTGTAAGAAAACCACAATTCAATGTTAGCTATCTTCTCAATTGTTCTGTGCCTCACTTTTTGAGACAAAGTCTCTCACCGAACTTGGAACATGCTTACCTGGCTGGAATGGTAGATCGGTTAGCCCCTGGGCCCTTCTGTTTCTTCCTTAACACTAATATGTTTAATATGTGTTGTCATGGATCAAACTCTGGTCCTCAGTTTGACAGAGCTCTGTGTTTCCAATTTTGTATTTCAGCTGGACATATTCCATAGAGTCTTTGGTTTTGCCTTATCTGACATCTTGGTGGTGAGTAATTATGTCTCAGAGTGGCAGCTGGACCCAGTGAAGGACAGGCTGATCCTCTCGGCACTGGACGAGATCCTGTATACTGCAAATGAATTCTTAGAGGATTTGCCTTTGAACAACTACATAGACTGATGATTTCGGAGCTTGAAGGTATCGTCAGTTTGGCTAACTCTTCTCTGGGTCTGTTGATTACACGCCAGGTCTGTTGCTTTAGGCTGTTGGCATGTGAGTGGCTCTGACCTTTAACCCACTGGCTGAATGTATTTTTTTTCTGCACATTCTTTCCTGACTTCTTCCTCAATCTGTTTTGGAGGATCTACATAACTTCACTCTTGTTTTTTTTTTTTTTTTTTTAAATTATGAAATTATCTACATCCTCTGTCCTTTTCTTTCAAACTGGGATGCTTTGCTTGAGACCTAGAAGTGGATTGGATCAATACTGTCTCTCATCAGATATGATCTTACTGGATCCGTCCGTTCCTTAGGACCAAATACATCTGATGTAATATGTACATACATACATATGTACATACATACAATATAGATGCCTATATTATGCATATAATATACAGTATAAATTCACATACATAAATTTATATAATTATCTAAAATCTAGAAACCAAAAATGAGGAAAATATTGTCTTTTGAGATTGGGCTTACTTGCTTAATGGATTAGTTTTAGTTGCATACACTACTTGGGAAAAAACCTAACTTTTTACTTTGTAGCTGAAAGAAGTTCCATTGTGTGTAGATAGCATATTTTCTGTATTCATTCCTCCCCCATCGTACACCTAGTTAGTGTCCATTCTTAGCTATTGTAAATAGTGCTACATACACAAGTGTGAAAGAATTTTGTGATACTTTTAGCTTCATATTTTGTCTCCCCTCCATCCTCATTTATTTCTGCTTCATTTAGTGTGGTTTCTCCTAGGTAAATATTTATCATTTCCAATTATAGACTCATTTGTCTTCAAGTATGTTCTATTATCAAATGTGCATATGCTGCACTGTTACCATCAGAGATAAACGTTTTGATTTACTTTGTTCAAAACTTATTTCATCTGGTTAGAGCACTACATTCTGTTCATTTGCTGCTAATTCTGAAAGGACTGGGACTGTCTCCTCTTGCTAGCTTGCAGTCTGACTCTGTGTCCTGTGTTTTGCTAGTTCTCTTTCTTAAGGTGTGCAGGGTTCTAGCCACGATGAGCTTAGTTCTGTAGCAACTTTCTGCTTGCTTCTCACTAAAATCCCACTAAGAACATTTTGTTTCTCTTTTCTTAGGTATCAGAAGGAAACTGTTACAATGTTGCAAAAAGAAAAAAGGAGAGATTTATCATATGTTAACAATGAACTGATCAACAGAGTAGTGAGAACTCAGGGAAGGAAGAAGGCACAGAGACTGGAGTGCATTGTAACTATGCCAGGGGAAAAACCACAAAAACAAGATTACCGTGCTCTTGATAAAAGATAAATAAGATAAAAGTAATCAACTATAAAAAACAATCACAACTCTATTGGATTTATATTCTGTATCTATGAAAAATAAAATAGTTAATTGTTTAAAACCCCAATTCTAACTAAAGTATGTGTCATTTATTTTCAAGTTCTACATTGTGGTTATGAGTTACAAGTGATAAAACTCAACCTGAAAAACATAGATAAGAAGATGCCTATGTTAGAGACCTAGGATAGAAAAAAAAAACAGTAAAATGATTCCCAATGATATTCTGATATATTCGTAGATCAATACCTAGTCCAATAGCCAACAGAGAGGCTTCCTTCAGCAGCTGATGATAGTGATGCAGAGACCAGCAGCCAAACTTTAGATAAAGTTGAAATTGGAGATCTTCATTGGGTCCTTCTCCTTGGAGCCTCAGGAACCCGGCAGAAGAAGAGGAAGATGAATTGTAGAAGCCAGAGGGTTTGGGGACACAAGGTCCACAGAATTAACTAAGCTGGGCTCATCGAGGCTCACAGAGACTGAGGTGGCAATCCTGGAGCCTGCATGGGTCTGTGTTAAGGCCCTCTGCATACAAGTCATAGTGGTTCCTCACTGGTTACTGGAGACTCTAGGTGCGACTCCTTATCACCCATTGCTAGGAGTCCTCATTGGGATCACCTTCACAGATTCCAGGAAGTTTCCACTGCGCTAGGTTTCCACATCAATCCCCAAATGTTCCGTAGTTCCTGATGTCTCTCCCACACTCTCTCACACCACTCCATCTTTCCTCTACCTAATCCCCTCTGTCTCCACCTGTCCTCAGTCTGCCTGTAAAATCTATTTTTCCTTCCCAGGGAGATCCATGTGTCCCCTTAGACTTCCCCTCTTTACCTAACCTCGGTGGTTCTATGGATTCTAGCTTGGTTTATCATTTACTTAATGGCTAATATCCACTTATGAGTGAATACATACCATGTTTGTCTTTCTGGGTCTGGGTTACCTCATTCAGGGTGTTTTTTTTTGTTTGTTTGTTTTTGTTTTTCTTCATACTATAAATTTTTTTGTTTTTTTTTTTGTTTTTTTTGAATTTTATTTATTTAGTTATTTAAATCACATCGTAATTTACTTATTTACACAGGGTTATAAACACAAAAAGGCAGGATATGGGGAAGGGAATGGCACCGGAGCATAGGGGGAGTACAGATACCTTTCAGAACAGGGTATCAACTGGGTGTAGGTTCAGGGGACAGGTCACTATGGCTCTGCCTATGATTCACTTGTTCCTTATCTAAGTTGGTACTGTCCACCAGGCTGCCTATTTATAAGACCTATGACTACTAGGTCTGGAAATTTCACAAGAACTGCCTGTTTACAATAGCTTATAGCCTTCTGTTTTTCAGTGTTTTTCCACAGAGACCCAAGACTTTGTGTTAGCATGTATGTAAAGTCAGGCCTACTGCTGACTTTAGGGCTATGGCTGATTTTAGGCCTTTAGTGTATATGCAGGGCTGCTCCTGACATCTCCTCCCTTCTCTAAGTATAGAAGGGCCTTGGCGATTCCAATCTTGTGAAGGCGGGGATAGAGGCCTGATCTCCAATAATTGAAGGGGACCTTGTAATGGCTCCGGTCCTCCTGTTGTTGTCCAGTGAGGCATGAGGGCCATACCCATCCAGATGTCATTTCCTGGAGAGGGGATACTTTTGACATCAACCCCTATGCAGTCAGGCTTGTCCCTCAGGGAACCCAGAGAGATATTTTTAAGTTTTATTTATATTCCCTTGCAGTGCTTAGCCTCGAAGCCTAAGCAAGAATTCAGATTACCAGTCAGAGAGGGTTCTGGGTAGCCTCTCTCTGCTTGGTCTAGGAGCAGAAGTCTCCTCTTTTAGATTAGGTGGAGATGGGTTTGAGGAACACCCTGGATAGAGTAACAACCTCATCTTGAGTCTCGTGGTCCTCTATAGCTAACTTATGATAATGTATCTGAATAGGTTTTGCTACCAAATTATCTATCTGTTGTATCACAAAGTTAGTCAGCCTATTTAAGGCCCGGGACCAAAAGAATCAGCAAAAATAACCCAATTTATGGTCCCAAGATGGGAGGAAGTGGAGTTGACAACCATGGAGAGGTTGTTTCCAGTTTCTTGCTATTATGAATAGAGAAACATTTTGAACGAGTGTCCTTGTGGTAGAATGGAGTGTCCTCTGGGGTGTATGACCCAGAGTGGCAGAGCTGCTTGTTGAAGTAGATTGATTTCCAAGTTTCTGACAAACCATCATATTAATTTCCATAGTGGCTATAACCTTTTCACTCCCGCCATCAATGGAGGAGTGCATGTTTCTCTTGCTCCACATTCTCACCACCATTTTGGTAGGCTGCAATTTTATTGTTTTGATAGTGTCCTTTGCCTTATGGAAGCTTTGAAGTTTCATGAGGTCCAATTTATAAATTGTTGATCTTAGTGCCTGTGTTATTGATGTCCTGTTCAGAAAGCATCTCCTGCACCAATGCTGTTCAGGGCTAGGATAGGTAAAACAATTCTGAATAATTAAGAAACTGTTTAAGGTCCTATCATTCCTGATTTCAAGTTACACTACAGATACATACTATATTATGTATATACATATAACTATACACATATACACATATATACATATACACATATACATATATACACATACATACACAACAAACACACACACACACAACACACACATATATATATATATATATATATATAATAAATATTACAGAGATATATGTACTACAGAGATATATGTACTACAGAGATATATGCAGTGAAACCTGCATGGAATTGGCATATGATTGCTGGAATAGAATTGAAGACACTGACATAAATCCACACACAAATGGAAACAATTTTATTTTTATAGAGAAGCCTGAAAACCACAGCATCTCAACAAATGGTGCTAGTCCAACTGGATGTCTGTATGTAGAAGAAGGCAAATAGATCCATTTTATCACCTGGCATAAAACTTAAGTTCAAGTGGATCAAAGACCTCAACATAAAACCATATACACTGAACCTGATGGAAGAGAAAGTGTGGGAATAGCCCTGAACAACATTGGTACAGTAGATGACTTTCTGAACAGACAATCCTTTCACAATAAAGTTCTGGAGAGAATCAGGGATTCAAGAGACATACGTAAATATAAAATAATGCAATTTATAGCAAATCTATAACCAACAATAAATTAAATGGGAAAAAAATTCAAAGCAATTCCACTAAAATAAAAAACAAGACAAAGTTGTACACTCTCTCTTCCCTGTCTAATCAATATAAAAATTTGAAAGTTTTTAGCTAGAGCAGTATGACAACTGAAAAAGGGCAAGGGGATGCAGATTTGGAAAGGAAGAAGTCTAAGTTTTGTTATTTGCTGATGATTTAACAGTGTACATGAGTGACCCTAAAGATTTAGCAGGGAACTCCTACAGCTGAAAAGTACCT
The DNA here is from genome assembly GCA_021653895.1 of Mastomys natalensis. NCBI lineage: Eukaryota > Metazoa > Chordata > Mammalia > Rodentia > Muridae > Mastomys > Mastomys natalensis. The sequence continues at coordinate 576,925 of JAJTUV010000822.1, forward strand.
TCAGCAAAGTGGAGGGATACTAATTAACTAAAAAAAAAAAAAAAAAAAAAATCAGTAGCCCTCCAAAATACAAATGGCAAACATATTGAGAAAGATGTCAAGGAAACACCACCTCTCACAATAGCCTCAAAACACTACAAAATGCACTGGGTTAACTTTAACCAAGCAAATGAAAGATTTTGTCAAAGGCCTTTTTCTTCATCCAATGAGATGATCATGTGGTTTTTCTTCTTTCAGTTTGTTGATATTGGGATTACATTGATAAATTTTCAGATATTAAACCATCCCTAAATCTCTGGGATGAAGCTACTTGATCTGGGTGGATGATCTATTTGAAGTGTTCTTGGATTCACCTTGCAAGTATTTTAATTGACATTTTTGGCATTTACGTCATAAGAGAAATTGGTCTGTAGTTCCTCTTTCTTCGATGAGTCTTTAGTGATTTTGGGTATCAGGTAACTGACCTCATAAAGTGAATTTGGCAATGATATTTCTGTTTCTGGGTTTTGTGGAATAAAATTGAGGAGTATTAGCATTAACTCTTCTCTGAAAGTGGTAGAATTCTACACTAAATCCATAGCGGCCCTGAGATTTTTTTTTTTTTTTTTTTTTGGTTTGGGACAGTTTTAATGATTGCTTCTATTTCACTAGGGGTCATAAGGTCTATTTAAATTGCTTACTTGATCTTAATATAACTTTGATAAGTATTTTTTCTACCAGAAAATATTCATTGCCTAATTTGTGGAGTGTAGTTTTTTAAAAAGTAATTCCTTATGATTTCTCCTGAATTCCTTGGTATCTGTTATGTACCATTTCATTTCTGATTTTTGTTTATTTGAATATTCTTTCCTGTCTTTTTAGTTAGTTTAGATAAAGTTTTTGTCTACTTGTTGATTTTCTCAAAGAAACATTTTTTTTTTTTGTTTCATTGATTCTTTGTATTGTTCTTTTTAAATTCTGTATTCTTTTGTGTTTTGGGTTAGAATGTTCTGTACATAGCTGTTAGGTCTATTTGGTTCATAACATGTTAGCTCCAGTATTTTCTCTGTTTAACTTAGTCTGGAATGACCTGTTGATCGGTGAGAGTGGAGTCTCCCACTATCAGTTTTATGAGGGTTGAATGTGTGATTTAATCTTTAGTGTGTATCCTTTAGAAAGGTGGGTATCCTTGCATTAGGGATATAATGTTAAGAATTGAAAGATCATTTTGGTGGATCTTTTCTTGATGAGTACAAAGTGTCATTGCCTGTCATTTTGATTAATTGACTGCCTTTTGATTAATTTTGGTTTCAAAACAAATTTTGTTTGATATTTTTAAAAATCCTTTCAATGTCTATAAAAGTTTGCTTCTTTGGTCCATTTGCTTTGGAAAATCCCTTTTTGTAAAAACCCTTTTTAAAAAGGTAATTTAATTTTTTGGGGTGTTTGACTTTTGGGTTTTTTTTGGATTTAAATTTCCCGTGAGGGACACCCGAACCACGGCAAATTTTTTTTAAAGGAGAAGATTTTAAAAGGAAACCCGGCTTTCAGTTCAACGTATTCCTTTATCATTTACCGGGGGAAAGAAAGGTGCCATTAAAAGGCCCCGTGGGGCCCCGGAAGAAAGGGGCCCCGGAGAAATTTTAACCAAACCCTGATCCGCAAGGCCCCGCCCGAAGGAGACGCCCAATAGGCCAGACGGGAAATTGAAAATTTAAAACCTTGGCCCTCCTAGCGGACTTTATTGGCCAAAAAAGCACATCCTTTTGGACCCCCATTTTTCTTTGGGCCTTCCTTAAAAAAGCCCAACCCAAAATTTTTTCAAATTCCCTTTTTTATTGGGGGAAAATTCTTTTTTTATCAATGAGCCCTTTTTTGGGGGAAGGGCCAAAAAAGGCCGTTGGATTTTTTTTTTTGGTTTTAATACTTTTTTTTGGGGGTTCGGGCAAAAAAAACTTTTACCTTCCCAACGGGAAAACCCCCCCCCCCCCCCCCCCCCCCCCAAAAACCTTTAACCACCCCCCCCAAACCTCCCCCCCCCCCCCCCCCCCCCCCCCCCCCCCCCCCCCCCCCCCCCATTTTGGGGAGGGGGGAAAAAAACCCCCCCCCCCCCCCCCCCCCCCCCCCCCCCCTTTTTTAAGGCCCCACCCCTTCCCCCCGGTTGAAAAAATTTTTCTTTTAACGGTTTTTGTTAAACCCGGTTTTTTTTCTTGGTCCTTTAAGGGGTTAAAATTTTAAAACCCTTTTTAATTTTTTGTTTTTTTCTTTTTGGTTTTTGGTCCCTTTTAACCGGGGCCTCAGGATTTCCCGAATTTTTTTTGTTGGTTTTTTTGATTTTATTTTTAAAAATTTTTGGATTCCCTTTGGTTTTACTTGTAAATTTTAATTTTTTGGTTTTAATGGGTGTTTTCCTTTACGGGTTTTTTCATAAATTTTTTTGGAAAAACAAAACCAGGATATTTTAAAAATTCCCTCCCCTTTTTTTTTTCCTTATCAAGGAAAAAATTTTAAAAAAAATTTTTAAAAAATAAAAAAAATTTTACACTCTGGAAAAACTTTGCAACTGCCCCCTTTGCGAAAAATTTTGGGGTTTTTCAAAAGCAAGGGGAATTTTTGACTCCCTTTTTAAAAATGTTTCGGACCCAAAAAAAGTTCAATAATTTTTCCCTTCCTTTTGTTTAAAGGTTTTAAAAAATTTTTACTTGGGTTTGGGAAGATTTTTTTTTATTTTTTTAAACAAACCTTTTTTAATTTCAAATCCCTTTTTTTAAAAAAACATAGGGATTTCAAGTGAAAATTTTTTGAAAAGCAGGAAAAAAGTTTTCGGTTTTTAAAAAGGTTGGGGCCCCTAGATTTTTCCTTAAAACCGGGCCACCCGGAATCCCCCAATCTAGGTTTCCCGCAATTTTTTACTAAATTTTTTAGATTTTAAATTTTTGGGGCTTGCCAAAAATATTTGGGCCCTTTTTAACACAACCCGGAAAAGGTTTTTCCCCTAACCGAGACTTTTTAGGAAAAAAAAATTTCCATTTTATAAAATCCATCCTGGGGTTTTATCCCGGGTTTGCGAAAAAATCTTTTTTTAAAAAAAAATTTTAAAAAAACAACCGGGGCCCCCTAGGCCCTTTAAAGGGGGAATTAAGTCGTTTCCCAAAAAAGGAAAAGAACTTTTTCTTATCAATATCCAAAAAATTTTTACGGGCCGAACAGCCAAATTAAGAAAAACTTTACAATTAAGATTTTAATTTAAATTCTTTGGGGTTTTAAAAAAACCCCCCCAATTTCCCAAAAAACCCCCCCCCCCAAACCCCCCCCCCCCCCAAAACCCCCCCCCCCCCCCCCCCCCTTTCCCCCGGTTTTAAATTTAATTCCGGGAAATTTTTAATTTAAAATGTTTTTTTCCTTTCTCCCTTAGGGGGCCCAAATTTGGGAAAATTGGGAAAAACCAAAGGGGGGTTTCTTGGAGGTTTTGAATTAAAAAATAAGAAAAACCCCAAGAGGAAATAAAAGGGCCATCAAAATGAGAAGAAAACCCGGAGACGGGGGGATTTTAGGGGGCCGCAGGAAAAAGGAAAAAGGGGAGGGGCTTGGGGACCCAAAGGGGGTAGGGGGATCTTTAGGGGGGGGACCGGCATTCGGGGGGGATTTTAGGGGGCACCTTTTTAGGCAATGAAGGGGGGATCTTAGGGGGGGACCGCCCCGGAAGGGGGATGAGGATAATAAGGGAAGGCCCAATATAAGTTTTTTAAAAAGTTTTTTAAAAGGGAAAAAAGGGGGCTTTTAAAAATTTCCCCAATTAAAAACCCCCCCTTGTTCAAACCTTTTTTGGGGGGGGGGGGGGAAAAATTTATTTACAAAAATTTAAACCCCCAAAAATTAAAAAACATTGAATTTTTAAAAAAAAACCCCCGGTGCTTTTGGGCCCGCCATTTGCCTGGTTTTGGAAAACCCTTCCTTCTTTTTAATTTAAATTTAAACTGTTTTTTCCAAAAACAAAGAAAATTTTCTTTTACCAAAAACCGGTACCCAATTTAAAAAATTCCCCTCTTTTTTAGGGAGATTTTTCTTTTCCCCAAAAAAAAATTTTTCCTGGAATGCCCCCCCAAAAAACCCATTTTACCCCCCCCCCCCAGATTTTTTAAAATTAGTTTTCCCGTTCAAAAATGGGATTTTTTTTTTGTTTTTGAAGCCCCCCCCCCAGTGGCCCAAATTTGAAAAGGTCTTTTAAAACAGGGAGAAAAAATTATGTTCCATGGCAAAGGGAAAACCTAATTTTAAAAAGGGGAAAGGGGTTAAAACCCCAAAGAATTTAAGGGAAAAGGTTTGGGGGGAAAAGGATTAAAACCAAATCTGAAAAAGGGTAATTTTACCCGTTCCCGGGGCCCCAAGAAAAAGGTTTTGGGTGAAGGTTTTGGGGTTCCCAAAAGGGGGTTAAAAACCTTGGGGGGGGGTTTTTTTTTTTTAAGTCCTTTTTTTTTGGAAAAAATTTTCCTTTTGACCAAAGGGGGTAAAAACCGAAGTATCAAGGTTTTCGGTTTTTCCAAAGAAAAACAGAAAAAATTTTTAAATTTTTAAAGAAAATTTTGGTGGAAAAATAAAGGTAGGGAAAGAAAAATTTATTTGAAAGGAAAAAATTTTGGTTTTGGAAAAAAAGAAAAAAAAATGTAAAAGAAGAAAAACCCCAATTAAAAAATGAAAATGTGCCCAAAAAAACCTTTTAAATTGGGAAAAAAGGGGGGTTTTTGGAATAAATTTTCCTTTTAGTTTTTGGCAAATTTCTGGGGAAAAAATCACTGAGAGGGGAGGGGGGGTTCTAAAGACTACGAGATTTCTTTTTAGGTTTTATAGGGAGAGCCCACTTCCTTTTTTTTTCAATTTCCGAGTTAGATGACTTGTGATTTTTTCCGTTCCCCCCACCCGCCTTCCTTTTTGGGGGCCATGAGTTAAGTAAAATTTATTAGACCACCTTCGGTCTGATGTGATTTTTTAGCAACGTGTCTTAATTTTCACACTACAGTTACTTTTGCACCAGGCCATTCTTGGGGGTTCTACCGATTTCCGTCGGGGATTTTTAAAAAAGTGTTTTACACATATTTATGTTTAAAAATTTTTTTAAAAGCGACACACAAGACAACAAGTGGGGTAGGACTAGCTTAGAACAAAAAACTGTTTTTAAAAAAAAAACCAAAACCTTTTCCAATGCAGCATTCTCTAAACATGTTAAATTTTGTGACTCGAATCCCCCCATGGGGAGGGACCAAACCCCGTTACATTTCGAATATTTTTTTTGCAAGCAAACCAACATACGTCCTCTGAAGGGACCCGCGTGATTAAGAAAAATGCAAACCAAGCCAAAATTGGGTTGAGGGGCAGGGACCCCAAGGGAAAGTTGGGGAAGGGTGAAGGAGGGAAAAAGAGGGCCCCAACCCATAAAAAACCAAAAGTGTCAAAAACCCCGCAAGCCCCCTTGGAGCTCCCAAATTGAGCCACCAAAAAAAAAAGGAAACTGGGGGTTTTTCGAGGCCCCCGGACATTGAGCGAGGCATCCCTTTCTTTAGTAAAAGAAGGGCCCAATCCTTGAAAATAAGAAAAACAAGGGAGGGGATTTTGGGAACTCTGTTGGGGGGGACGAGAGGTCGAACTTTTTTGGGGTAAATAAAAAAACAAACAAAAAAAACAATTTCCTGGGGGAAACCATTTCTTTCCCCCAATACCACCTTCATTCTAGCGTATGGCATTTTTTTCAATTTACGAAACTAGAGGAAACCCATTAAAAATCCCCCCAGATTTTGGTTTGGACAAAAAGGGTGGTAAATTTTTTGATTTCATGTGGGCCCACTTGGGTATGCCAACGGGTTTGGTTTCCAGATTTTAAGAAAAGGTTTTTGCAAATATGGGAACAGATGGAGGCCACCTTATTGTTAAAATTCAAAACTAATTACTTTATAGCCAGCCCCCGGGGCTTTTTGTCAAACAAGGGCCTCTCCATCCTTCCAGATTCAGCCCCTATCTGTCGCAATTACCGTGGCCCAGTTAAAAATTTGGATTCAGTTCAATTTCCGATTTCTATTAATTTTAATTTTGCCCTTTTCCAGTCCGTTTCATTTAACAATACCCCCGCTCATCTGGGCGAATTTCCTTTGGGGTTCCAACACATGGAAAAAGTTTTTGAAAAAACAGCGAAAGGTAAGTAAAGAACGGTTCGTTTTTTTTAAAAAATCAATCCCCCTTACCCCACCTTATTATTATAGTTTTTTACCATGTAGGCTTCCCGTCCAAATTTCCCCATGTGTCATTTCCCCGGATTCGGGGCCTGGGGTTTGAAAAATTTTTTTTATTTTTTTAAAGGACCCCAAAGTTGTTTCTTTGTTTTGCGGGGTATGTTTCCAAAAATTTTTATTTGGAAAATAAAAAGGGAGAACTTCAGAAGATTAACTAAAATATTTTTTTGGTTTAATTCTGTAAAATTTTTGTGAAACCTATTTTTTTTGGCAAAAAGGGAGGTACATTAAAAAATTTTAGAGTGTAAATTCAAAAGGGGGCACCCCAATTGAAGGCCCAAGGATTCAAAATTTTTTTTCAACTATTTTGATAATCCAGTAAGGATAAACTAAAAAAAAAAAAACCAACTGTAAATTAGAACCAAAATTTTTTTTGGTTTAAATTTTGTTTTTATCCTAAATTTTGTGGCCAAAATCAAAGCCCAAAAAAATTTAATAAAGTTTATTTTGCCCTTTTATATCTCATTTAAAAATGACTGAATGTACCAAATATAGGGAAATTGCCTAAACTCACCTTTGGGTTTACTCAAATGGCCCCAAAACTGTGTTGTGTCCCCAAAAAACCGAAGTTGCCCCCCTTCTTTTTGTTTCAGCTTTTTAAAAGATTTAAGCACAAAAAGGCCCCACAAAATGGTTTAATTTTTAAAATGGGAAGAGGGAGGAAGCCCGGGAAAAAAGGGGGGCACAAGGGAAAAGAGGGGGAAGGCCTCAAAGGAAAGTAAGAGGGCCCACCAATAGAGGAAAAAGGGGGAAAATGGGGGGGTGGAAGCGGGGGTTAAAGGAACGGGCGCCTTTGGGGAAAATGGTCTTGGTCCCGGGCCTTTTGGGGCTTCATGGGTGAGGATTTTTTTGGGGGAGGTTGGTGACTTTTATGGCTCTCTTCAGCCCCCTTAATTCTTTTGTTTTTAAAGCTTCTTTAGGTTTTTTTATTTTAAAAAACAAAATAAATTACCGTATCCAGAACCACAAAAACTTGTAAATGACAATTTTTTATTAGCCCCCGCCCAATGTTTTTCCCGTACAACAAATTATTACCCGCCCGCCGTTCCTCAAAACCGTTATTAGGGAAAACTTGGGGAGAAAATTCAGAATAATACAACCAGTATTATTTAAAACTAGCAACCTCCCGGGGCCCCAATTAAAAACCCCATGGCCCCCCTTTTTCCCCCTTTATTTTCCTTCAATTAAATTTTTATTTCCCTTTTCATAAAGTAATCCAAAAACACCATCAAAACCCAAAACAAAAGGGAAAGGGCCCCCAATTCGTTCAAAACTGTGACTGCCCCTTTTTTTTTTTTTCTTGCCCCAGGGGCCCCCAGTAATTTTGAGGGGAAATTGTCTGAAAAGGACTTCTGACAGAAAATAAAAAAAAATTTTTTCTGAGGGTTTAATTTTGCTTTTCCCCCCAGGAAAACCCCGGGAAAATCAATCATGGGCTCCCTTTTTTTCGGGTTCAGTTTTGTGTTTTTCTTTTGATACTGTGTGTTATCCTTCAAGGGCCAAAAATTAATTAGACAGAAAAAATTATGGTTTTTTTATTTATTTTTTTTTTATTTTATTTACCCCCCTTAAATGCACAAATTTCCTACTATTAATAAAAAGGGCCCCCAAAAAGGGGGTATAAAGTGTTTTGCCCCTTTAAATTTCCCAACCCCCCCTCTTTGCTTTGTCCAAATTTTCCCGTTAAGGCTTTCCCTTGAGTTTTCCCCGCCCCCGAGGTTAAAAATTTTAGGGAATTCCACCCCTTTATTTTTTTAAATTTTAAATTTTTCCTTCCCAAAATTTTTCTAACCAATTTATTGAAAATGGGTTTTTAAATCCAGATTTTACTTTTTATCCCTTTATCTATCCCAAAGTTCCAAATTTTTTCCCCTTTCCTTTTCCCTTCCCTTTTTCCTTTTGTTCCCCTTCCTTCTTTCCTTCCTTCCTTTTCCCTTTTTCCCTTTCTTTCTTTCTTTTTTTTTTTTTGTTTTTTTTGAGACAGGGTTTCTCTGTATAGCCCTGGCTGTCCTTGGAACTCACTCTGTTTTGAACCCGGATTTCCAGGGAAAACCCTGCCTCTTTTCCTCCAAAATGCTGGGATTAAAGGCCTTTCCCCCCACCCCTGCCTGGCATGTTCGAGTTTTCTTAGACATTAAATTTGGGAACTGTTTTTCTTTAATTCATTTTCTTATAAAACCATTTTAGTTCTTTTCTTGTGTCTTCTTTAAATTCCTTGGGAAATTTTTTGATGAAAATTTTTGTTATATCCTGGGTTTTTTTTTTTTTTTTTTTTTTTTTTTAAAGGGCAAGGGTTTTCAACAAATGGGTCACTACTCCTTTTTTGGGAAACCCTTTGCCCCCAAAAAATTTTGTATTCAATTTATAACAGTAGCAAAAATTTCAGTTATAAAAAAAGCAACAAAAAAAATTTTTTAAGGCCCAGGGGTTTACCACAACCGAGGAAGATATTAAAGGGTTTACCGGCCCTTGGGAAAGGGTTTAGAGTCACTTTTAAAAGGTTAATTTTAAAAAGTTTATATTTTTATAGAGCTAAATTTGGGTTAAGGGGCCCCTAAAAACTGTCTTGATCTTTTTAAAAATTTTTATCTTTTTCCCATGGAAGGTTTTCGGGGTAAAGTGGACTTCTTTTATTTTTATAACTTTTTTTTTTTGGGTACCCCGAAAGCTGAGGGGAGAAAACGGGTAAAAACGGAACCCGGTGGAGGGCCCGAAGATTTTTAAAATGCCCTTTGGGGGAAAGAAAGGTAAGGGGAGACACAGGGGAAAAGGGCTGCCCCGGAGGGGTGTGCCCCAATTTCCCGGTCCAAACCTGGATTTGACCTGAAGTTTTGAGTATTTATGTGAAAAAAGAAGGCTCCAAAGGGAGACTCCCCTTGGCCCCCACTTTTACGGGGGGAAAGGGAAACAGGGGGGCCGGGGGTCCGGGGGCCCCGGGGGCAGGTTGGATGTGTTTCTACGAGGGGACCCAAAAGGTTTGTGGCAGGGTTTTAAGGCCCCTGGTTGGGCCCGACTAAGCTGGGGGCACTTGATTTTTGGACCGCCCCGGGGTTAAAATCTGGAGATTTTTTGGAAAAGGGGTTTTAGAAAGGGAAAATCGTGCTACCCCTATGGCCCCTGGAAACCCCCCCTGGGCGGAGAGGCCCGGGTAAAAGCTGGAGGAGCCTGCAGGTTTGGGCCGTTGAAGGGGGGTTGGGGTACTGACCCAAAGGCCCTTGAGGTTGGAGGGAAAGGGGAAGTATTTTGGGGCAACAGGAGCTCAATGTGGGGGGGCGAGGGAGATCCTAGAGAGTTTGGGGCATTTGGGGGGAGGGGGGTTTGGGAATCTGGTGGACTACCTGGCCCCGACCCGGAACGAAAATCTCTCTTTGCCCCTTTAAATTCCTAAAAGTTTTTTTTAGGGTATAGTTTAAAATACCAAAAGTTGAATATATGTTTGAAAGAGTTTTTACGTTTTTTAACCAATTATACCAAAGTAAACCCCTTATTTGTGTTAGGGTTTATGTCTTTTTAGGCCCAAAAGGCCCGAGATGGAATCAAAATTTAAGGAGGAAAAAATTGCTTGGGTTCGGCCCCGTTTGGGTTTTTGGGTAGTGTTAAACCCTGACCCCGATTTTGCTGGGAATTTTGTTTTGATGGATACTAATAAATCCCTTTTTTTTTTTGTACTAATACTACAAAACTGTTCACTTTAAAGGATCAGAAAATGAAGGAGAAGAAGAAAAACCTTTGGCCCTCCCCAATCCTTTAAAAAAGGGCTCCAACGAAACCTAGAACATTCCTTATTTAAAAAGCCCCCTCCCTGTGGAAAAATTTGGCCCAAATAACCCGCTACACTGACCCCCTGGGGCCCAAACCTTTTTAAAATGCAAAGTTTTATTTAGGCCCACGCCATACTTTATCTCATTTTTTTCCCGAGATTTTATAGTCCCTAGTCCCCGCTCAGGGCCCGTAACCGAACTATTTTGTGTCATTGCCCTTTTTGGCCCTTTTTTTGAAGGGAATTTTTTTCCCTAAAAGAAAAATATTGCATGTTTTTCTTTTTTTAGGTTTTTTAAAATTTTTTTTCCCTTTAAAAAAACCAAAGGGAATTTTTGTTTTTAGTTCATTTTACAATTCTTTTTTTTAAATTTTACGGAAATTTCCCGCTCTTATCTGTCTTATCTCTTTTATTGTTTTTATATTTCCCTTTAGAAGAAAAATTTTGTTGTTATTCAAGATCAACCCGCTGGGTTTTTAAAAATTTACCAAATTTAGGTTTTTTTTTTTTTTAAATTTTTTAAACTTCCAAACAAAGATATAATTTTCCTTTTTACTATGTTTCCCTTTCCCCTCCCCCAAAATTTTTAAAAATTTCCCTTTAATTCCCAAAATTTCTGTTTAGGTTTTTGGGAATTCTAATTTTTCAAATTTTGGGCACTACTTTGGGCCCCGTTGGATGCCCTTTTTTAGAACCAAAATTGAATGTTTCCCGTATATAAAAGTGTTTTTAAAATCCCCACATATTCCATAGGGCCCCCAACTGATTCAAGGATATCTTTACTTTGGGTTTTTTTTTCCCTGTAAAAAAGTTGAAATTTAAAGAATAAAAAAAACCTTTTAAATTTTAAGGATTTTATTTGAAATCCTTTGTCAAATTTTTAAATTTTTTTGTTTTTTGTTAAAGGTGTTTTATTTTAAAAATACATTGTAGGTAAGAACATCCAAATTTTGGCCCCATAGTAACATTTCCCGCCCTTTTGTTTTATTTTTTTTCCTATATTTTTAAAGGGGGAAAATTTGAAATATTTCCTAAATAGTAAATATGTTACAATTTTCTTATCTGCCCGCTAGGGTTTTTGCCCATTTCCCTTTTTTCTTTTGGGTTACTTCTATAGTGTTCTATGGTTTAACTTTTTAATAAACATATGTTTAAAAGGGGTTTTTGCCCCTTTGTAAACAACATTAAAACCCAAAACAAAGAAAATAAACGCGCCATGGGGTTCCCCTTTGGGGGTAGGGGAATAAAAAACCGGCATTTAGAGCCCTTTTAAGGGGAATTTATGACCCCCATGGAAAAAAATCCCGAAGGGAAAACCCCGGCCCCAAAAGAAACCAAAACACCCCCTTCACCGACATTTTTTTATTTCCAATCAGGGAAACTTTTTGAAGCCCTTAGCTTTTTTTCTTCCCCCCTACCTAGAGAGCTTTTCTGCTTTCTGGGTAAAAATTTATTTTTATAGACCATAAAGGAAAAAGCTAGGGTTTGCCCCCAGGAATTTTCTAAATACAAGCCCTTTTCCCTTTTTTGTGTAAGCTTCACAGTGAACTTTGGGGACAGCAATAAGGCCCCCACCCCCGATTCCCGTGGAAGCCCACTGGGGATGAGATGGGGTGAAGAAGCAAAAGGGCCCGTTTGGGCTTTTAGGGCCCGACCCCCCCCACTCTAGGAAACTCCTTTTTCAGGACTTCTGGGGGGTGTTTTTGTTTCCATCCAAAAATTTTATTAAACAAAATGCCTCATAATTTATCAACTGATAAAGAAAGTAGAGTCCCGTTTGTGGTGGGGGTTTTTGGGGGGGGTTTTGGGGGGGGGGGGTTTTTTTTTTGTTTTTGTGTGTTTTGGTGTGGAGTGTGTTTATTTAAATGTGGTTTTTGTGAGTGGTAACGGGTTTGTTTTGTGTAAATATGTTTTTTTGTGTGAGTTTTTTTTTTTGGAAACACTGCTTTGATTAATGAGTAAAGCTATGATAGTCCGCCCCTTTCAGGGTAGACAAAAGGCAAGTAAATGAAAGTTTTAAAAATTTCCCCCGGGGGAAAATTTACTCCCTTTAGTTATGAGACCTAAAGTTTTTATAATTCCCAAAGCTTCATGAAAAATAAAAATTTTTTTTTCACAATTTAAAGATGTAAAAAGCAAATCTTTTCTGGTTTACCTTTCAAAGACAATGGGGGGGAAAATTTGACTCACAAAACTAAGTTTTTTGATCCCTGACCAGTGCCTCAAACCCTTTTTTTTATTTTGAGGGCTAACTCAGGAAAATTTGATTTGAATTTTTTCCCGTAATGAAAATTTTTTGGTGGTCAAGTTTAGATTTTGGTGGAAAAAGTCCCAAGATAATCTATGCCTGGGGAAATTTCCTTTACTCCCCGATAGTTGCATATCCCCTTTTCTCTCTGTCTCTCTGTCCCCTCTGTCTTTCCCCTGCTTTCTCTCTGTCCCCCACCACCCCCACACCCCACACCCCCAAAAACACACCAAAAACGAATTGGGTTCCTTTTAATTGCTTAAATTACTTTTTTGCCCTTTAAAATTGCTTGATTTAAAACTCCTTGAGAGTGAATTTAAATTATGGGTCCCATATGAATAATTTAATACTCCCCCCTCAGTGCCTGTCAAAAGGGGCGGCGTGGGGGGGGGGCGGCCTTTCCCCTGGGGGTTTCCTTGGGGGGTTGACACTTTTACACCCCCCTTTTTTTTTTTTTTCCCGGAAAACCAAAAAAAAAAAGTGAAAAAACGGCCCTCTTTTAAAATAGTGGGCCCAAAAGTAAAAAAATTTTTAAAAAAACCCCGGGGGCCTTCCCCCAAAAACCCGGAAATTTTTTTCCTTTTTTTCCCCCCCAACCCAAAAAAAAGTTCAAAAGTAAAAAAAAATTTTCAGAAAAAAGTAAAACCCCATGGTAATATATTCAAGAATACATGGCAGAAATCAGATAATACACAGTATATAAGACTAGCAACTCCTGGGTCTAATTATAACCATGCATTCTCCTTGATTTTCCTTCATTAATTTATATGATACATCAAAGTAATCTAAGACACCATCAAAACCAAAGACAAAGAAAGCCACCAATTCTGTTCAAAACTGTGACTGCTTTTCTTTGTAGTCTGCACAGGTGTCCCAGTAATATGAGGGGAAATTGTCTGAAGAGGACTTCTGACAGAAATAATTTTATCTGAGGGTCAATTAGCTTGCACCCAGGAAACCAGGACTCAATCATGGGCTCTTATTTTCGGCTTCAGTTTTGTGTTTTTCTTTTGATACTGTGTGTATCCTTCAGGTCAAAGTTATTAGACAGAAATGATTATGGTTTATTTATTTATTTTGTTTATTTTATTACATTAAATGCACACTTTCACTACTATTAATAAGAAAGCCCCTAAGAGGGCTATAAAGTGTTTTGCCTTCAAATCCAACCCCCTCTCTTCTGCTTCGTCCATTCTCCTTGTAAGGCTTTCCCTTGAGTTTTCCAGCTGAGTTACTGAGCAATTCCACCTTCATTTAATTTGAAATCTCTTCAACATTTCTACCAATTTATTGAACTTGGTTTTTAAATCACAGATTGACTTTCTTATCCTCATCTATCTAATGTTCAAGTTTTCTTCCTTCCTTCCTTCCTTCCTTCCTTCCTTCCTTCCTTCCTTCCTTCCTTTCTTTCTTTCTTTCTTTCTTTCTTTTTTTTTGTTTTTTTTGAGACAGGGTTTCTCTGTATAGCCCTGGCTGTCCTGGAACTCACTCTGTAGACCAGGATTTCTCAGAAATCCGCCTGCCTCTGCCTCCAAAGTGCTGGGATTAAAGGCGTGCGCCACCACTGCCTGGCATGTTCGAGTTTTCTTAGACATTACTTGGCATCTGTTTTCTTTAAGTTCATTTTCTATAAATCCATTGAGTTCTTTTCTTGTGTCTTCTTTAAATTCCTTGAATTCTTTGATGAAGTTTATGATTATATCCTGGGTTTTTTTTTTTTTTTTTTTTTTAAGGTCAGTGGTTCTCAACATGTGGGTCACTACTCCTTTGGCAAACCTCTAGCTCCAAAAATATTTGTATTACAATTTATAACAGTAGCAAAATTACAGTTATAAAGAAGCAACAAAATAAATTTATGGCTAGGGGTCACCACAACACGAGGAAGTATATTAAAGGGTCACGGCATTAGGAAGGTTGAGAGTCACTGGTATAGGTAATTCTCATAAGTGAATATTTTTATAGAGCTATTGGATTAAGGGGCATAAATACTGTCTTGATCTTTTATATTGTTTTATCTTTTTCCCATGAGGTCTGGGTATGTGGACTTCTTTTATTTGATAACTGATTTGGATACAGAAAGCTGAGGGAGAAAACGGTATGTACGAGCCAGGTGGAGCCTGAAGATTAAATATGGCTTAGGTGGAAAGAAGTAAGGCAGACACAGGGGACTGGGCTGCCAGGAGGGATGTGCATCCTGGTCCAAGCCTGGAGTTTGATCTGAAGTGTGAGTATGATGTGAGAAGCAGAGGCTCAGGCAGACTCACTTGGCTCTACTCTGTCACAAGATATACAGAACCTGTCTGCCCAGACAGGTTGGATGTGTTCTACGAGGGGACTATAGGTTGTGGTCAGTGTAAGCATGGTTGTCCAGACTAAGCTGGGACACTAGATGTGGGACCCAGGTTAAGTCTGGAGATTTGGAAAGGTGTATAGAAGGGAAAATCAGTGCTACCCTATGGCACTGGACCCAGCTGGGCGGAGAGGCTGGGTAAAAAGCTGGAGGAGCCTGCAGGTTGGCGTTGAAGAAGGGTGGGTACTGACAAGGCTTGAAGGTTGGAGGCAGGGCAAGTATGGGTGCACAGGAGCTCAATGTGGGCAGCGAGGGAGATCTAGAGAGTGGAGCATTGGTGGAGGGGTTGGGAATCTGGTGGACTCACCTGGCCAGACCCTGGAACGAGATCTCTCTCATCTTTAGTTCCTAATAGTTTTGTTAGGGTATAGTTCATATACCATAGTTGAGCTATAGTTTGACGAGTATACTGTTTGTACCACTTATACCAAAGTCAGCCCATTATTTGTGTTAGCTTTATGTCATTGTAGCAAATGGCTGAGATGAATCAACCTTTAAGGAGAAAAGATTGCTTGGGTTCGCAGTTTGGTTTGGGTAGTGTTAATCCCTGACTGATTAGCTGGGAATATGTATGATGATACTAATAAATACTTTTTATTTTTGTACTAATACTACAAAACTGTTCACTAATGGTCAGAAAGTGAAGGAGAAGAAGAAAAACCTTGGCATCACAATCGCTTTAGAGAGGATGTCTCCAACGACCTAGAACATTCCTTATTCCAGGAAGCTCCTCATGTGAAAAGTTGCAAGTATCCTGCTAGCACTGTCACTGGGGCCAACCTTTTCACATGCAAAGTCTATGAGGCTCACGCCATAGCTTTATCTCATGTTTTACTGAGATTCATAGTCTCCTAGTCCAGCTCAGGGCAGTAACTGAACTGATTTTGTGTCATTGCATTTTGGCTTTTTTGAGAATTTTACATATAGAAACATATTTAGCATGTTGTCTATTTAGGTCTTTAAAATTTTTTTTCTGAAAAATACCAAAGGGAATTTAGTTTTGATTCATCTTACAATTCTGTGTTATATTTCACTGACTTCTGCTCTTATCTGTCTTATCTCTTTCATTGTACTTTCTTGAGAAGAAAAATCTGTTGTGTTTCTTATGATCAACAGCTAGGTTCTTATAATTGACAATTAGGTTGTTATTTTTTTAATTTTAGAGCTTTCAATCAAAGATATAATTTTCCTTTGTACTATGTTTCCTGCATCCCAGACATTTAAATATGCCCTAATCTTATTGCTGTTTAGGTTTTGGTAGATTCTAATTTTCATTGTGATCACTACTTTGGCTGTGGATGCTTTGAGACACATTGAATGTTTCCAGTATATAAAAGTGTGTTAAAATCCCCACATATTCAATAGACCTCAACTGATTCATGGAATAGCTTTACTAGTTTTTCTTCATGTAACAGTAGACTTTAAGAGATAAAAAACCTTAGGATTATAAGGCATTCTATTTGAGTCCTTTGTCATTATTATTTTTTGTTGTTGTTTAAAGGTGTCTTATTTAATATACATTGTAGGTAAGATCATCCATTCTGAGCTCATAGTCAACATTCTGTCTTTAGTTTCTATATATTTCCTATATTTAATGGGAATATAGAAATATTCCTATAGTATTTAATATGTTACAATTTACTGTATCTGCTGCTAGTTTAGCTATTCCTTTTACTTTGATTACTGTCTATAGTGTTCTATTGTTAACTTTTTAATACACATATGTTTAAGGTGTGTTGCTTGTAAACAACATAAACCAAAGCAGAGAAGTAAAGCTGGCCATGGTTCCCTGGAGTAGGGATATAAAAACAGGCATTCAGAGACATTGAGAATGATGACCTCATGAACAAAATCCCGAAGAAACCAAGGCCACAGAGAAGCCAAGCACCCTCTTCACCAGACATCTGATTCCAATCAGGAATCTACTTGAAGCCTTAGCTTCTCTTCTTCCCACGTACCTAGAGAGCTTTCTGCTTTCTGATAGAATTCATTTTTATAGACCATAAGGAAATAGCTAGGGTTTGCACAGGAAGTGTCTAGTACAAGCACTTCCATTGTTTGTGTAAGCTTCACAGTGAACATTGGTGACAGCAAGTAAGCAGCACAAGATTCTGTGGAAGCTACTGTGATGAGATGTGTGAAGAAGCAAGGCCAGTGGACTTCAGGGCTGACCCCACCACTCTAGGAAACTCCTTCTTCAGGACTTCTGGCTGTAGTTTCCATCACAAATTATATTAGCAACTGACCTCATATTCATCAACTGATATGAAAGTAGAGTCCAGTGGTGTGTGTGTATGTGTGTGTGTGTGTGTGTGTGTGTGTATGTGTGTGAGTGTGTGTGTATGTGAGTGTGTAAGGGTTTGTTTGTGTGAGTATGTATATGTGTGTGTGTGTTTTGTGGATCACTGCTGTGATTAATGAGCTATGCTATGATAGTCTGCATACAGCTAGACAAAAGGCAAGTAAATGAATGTTGTAACATTCCAAGGGAACTTTACTCATGAGTAGTGAGACCTAAAGTTTATATAATTCCCATGCTTCATGAAATAACATATTTTTTTTCACAATTTAAAGATGTAAAAAGCACTCTTTACTGGTAGACTGTACAAAGACAGATGGGAGGGTAGATTTGACTCACAGCTATAGTTTTCTGATCCATGACTCAGTGCATCAAACCTTTATTGATTTTGAGGGCTCTCAGGAGATTTGATAGAATTTTTTCCTGTAATGAAATTATTGTGGTCAAGTGAGATTTGGTGGAAATGTCCCAAGATAATCTATGCCTGGAATTACCTTTACTGCTCGATAGTTGCATATCTCTGTCTCTCTGTCTCTCTGTCTCTCTGTCCTGTCTCTGTCTCTCTCTCTGTCACACACACACACACACACACACACACACACACACATACACGATGGCTTCCATGTATATGCTTAGTTACTTTTGCTCAAAATTGCTTGATTATTCTCCTTGAGAGTGATAAATTATGATCCTATATGAATAATGAATTACTCTCCCTCAGTGTCCTGTCAAGAGGGGGCTGTGCAGTGAGGCAGGCTTGCTGGTGCTGTTGACACTTTACACTTCCTAACGAGTGAGCCTGCTTCTGTGTGGATGTAAGATCAGGCTGGATTCCTGCACATGTTCAAGTAGATTTTCAGGAATTAACTAGGTATCTGGGATGACATTAAAGGTTCTGACATTTATTATTCTTGACGAATCAAGCCAGAGAATATGTGGACAAATGAGGAAATAAAAAAGAGAGCCAATAGTTATTTTTAAAAATGGAATCTGAATGTCATAGAGTTTAGGAAAAACATTCATGCTTTTTACAAAGCCTAGATAGCCAAAAGGCAAATCAATAGATTTGAAGTCACACACAAATGTTGCAGATGAAGTCCCATCACCTGGAGTTGTGTCCAATTCCAGAGAAGGAAACCCCCCTATATTGCTCTTCACAGAGAATTCTACAGTGCTGCTTTCTCTATGTTGGCAACCACAATCTCCTCTACTGTAAGAGTACTTCAAAGAAGAAATTAATTTTTGTAGAGTGTCACTAATAGAATAGCTTGGGACGTACCAAGCTACACCCTCTATAGAATATAACTTTAGAAAGACACCGAATACTTAAGTAAAAATGTCCTCAATGTTTGTTCTCTAATCATTGGGAAATTGCCCAAATCAAACAGTGAGAGTGAATTTTGGGAAGACAAGTAATTGAAAGACCAGTAGATGGCATTAATAAGTCAGGATAGATCCAGAGGCTTGGTAGGGGGGAAAAAAAGGAAAAATTTGGCAGCTTCCCATTTTTGTGTCTATTCTGTCTTAAGCTTATACTCTTTGCTTCTGAGATTCCAACACCCTGAGCAACAGCTGTGATTTTAGTCCATCTTCAATTATTCCTAAAAACCAAATGCTCCATGCACTGCTGGGGTCAAGAGAGTTGCTTCTTGCTATCGTTTTCCTGTTTCCATTCTTCATTCTATTTCCATATTCTTCCCCTTCCTTCCCTCCTTTCCTCCCTTTTCTTTATCTTACATGCCAGTTTCTGAGGCCCTTAAATGCCATCCTGTCTTGCATAGGAGTTGCATCTCTTGAGCACAAGAGATTCTCTGTCCTTTCCTGGACTTTCCAATAAAACTCCTTCATAGATATCCACATTCATACTTTGATATCAGCCTTTGACATTTGTAAAGTATGCAATGTTTTAAAACTTTATTTTTTATGTGTATGGGTGTTTTGCTTGCAGGTATGTCTGTGAATCACACACATGCCAGGTGCCCACAGAGGGTAGAAGAAAACATTGACCTCTATGGGACAGGAGTTATAGGTGTTTGTGAGTTGTCATGTGGTTTCTGAGAATTGAACTCAGGTCCTCTGGAGGAGAAGCCAGTGCTCTTAACTGAACCCCAAGAATGGAGTGCTTTGTGCATGTACACATTGCTAGTTTTCACAAGCAGAATTACAATGTTGTTTTTTAATGTTTTTTTTTTTGCCTTCCTCATAAATTCTAGTTTTGTAAGAAATGTTTAAGAGAGTGTCTTCTAGCTGCAGATTACATTTTTTTTTGTAGTTTAGATAGAATGTCTTTCCACTGGTCACTCTTTTAATCAGGGGCAAAATGTTGGCTATGGTTGCAGGGAGATAAGCAAAACTCTCTCTGGTATTTATCTAAAAGTTCTGATCTAAGGTCTACCTCTTTCTATCTAATGTGTGCATCCCTAGTCTGTGAGTAATTATCAGTAGCGTATTACCAAGAGCGGTGTCCCTTCACATCCTTAAGACACACAAGGAGGAGCTACTTCTGAGAAAAGCAGGTCATTCCAAGGAGCCCCACCACATTTGGGTTCTCCTCTGTCAAACATGTCTTCTCATTTCTTCTTTTTTTTCCACCACTGTGCCTGCCACTAGAAACATTTCATTTTAAACCCTTAATTGAAAAATGCTTTACTGATGAAAACCTTTATAGCAAAGCAATAATAATAGTTAATTATATACAACTTGATAAGTTGCATATAATTTTTTCTTTTTAAAAGATTTATTTATTTATTTTATGCATATGAATACTCCACCATTGCTCTTTTCAGACACACCAGAAAAAGGTACCAGACCCCATTACAGATAGTTGTAAGCCACCATGTGGTTGCTGGGAATTGAACTCAGGACTTCTGGAAGAGCAGTCGGTGCTCTTAACTGCTGAGCCATCATGCCAGCCCCTCTTTCTTTCTTCCTCTCCCTTCCTTCCTCCCTTCCTTCCTTCCTTCCTTCCTTCCTTCCTTCCTTCCTTCCTTCCTTCCTTCCTTCCTTCCTTCCTTCCTTTTAAAAATGCTCTTACACAATACGTCCTGACTACAATTTCTACTCCTGTGTATTGCATTTCAAGTAAAACTTGAGACAACTGAGCCTCTAATTGCTAATGAACAGTGAAGAAAAGGGCTGAGTCCCATGCTGGGCTACTAGGCAGTGCTATAACTCTAATTTACTTTCATTAGGGACCATAACACGGCCTTGAGAGCACTGTAAATCCCCACTGCCTTCCGTGTGACTATACAGCAACAGTAAAACATAGTCTACGTTTCCTTAACTTTATTGGCTGTTTCTTTTATTTTTAAGGTTATAATACAATTAAATCATTTCCTCATTTCTTTGTACCCCCAAACTTCCTACACAGCCCCCATTGCTTTCTTTCAAATTCATGTCTTCTGTTTTCTTTCTTGAATCTACCTAAGACATTTAAATTTTTATTCTTCGTAACTTATAGTATGATTGAGTATCCTACCATATAAATTTTCATTTCGCCCTTTATATCTTATTTTCTGTCAATGCATGCAGAATTACTAATTTTTTCTAGAAGGCCTGTTTTTTTTTTGGAACCATATTCCTAAGAGAGAGGTGTGTCTTCTTAAATACATTTAAGAGAACAATCCTTCTGGAACCCACACAACCCCTTTCACCATGTTTCTTCTCATCTTTTACTTTGTCATGTTGATTTTGTTTAATGTGTACTTATTTGTTTGGTAATAGCTGATGTTTTCAGATTTCTGGAAGACGTCAGTTTATAGAAAGGAGGCAAATATCCTTTTCTCATCAATGAACGACCATCTCACTCTCTGGAGTCTTCTCACGTACAGACAATGCATACCCATCGATGACACCGGTACAGCCAGTTTATTGTTAGGTAAGCATAGTGCTGCCAATCTAATAGCTACATGGTGATAATATTCTTATCTCTGAGTTTCTAAGGGAAATAATTCAAGGGGAGAAGACTTTATTTTAGCTCATAGTTTCAGAGAGTTCAGGCCATTGTCACTTGTCTTTTTTGGACTTCATGGTAGAACAAACCTGCTCTTTCCAAGGTGTCTGAGAAACAGAAGAGAGACTGACAGGGGATGAGGCTAAGATATATCATTCTGGATCACATCTTTGAAGAACCTGCTTCCTTTGACCAGGACCTAAATTCTTTATATCCTCTAGCTTTCAATATATCATTATATTATGAACCTATCCACAATCAGATCAGAATCCTTATTTTCCAATTAATTCCCTTAAATACCAGCTCTGGATATTGCTGTATTGAGGACTAAACCTCTGGTGGACATTCCACTGCTGACCATTGTGAGACTAGCATGCTTTTAAACTGTTGTCCTTGCTACCAGAGTAAGAGAGCTAGGGAAAGAAGTTACTCTCTTGTGTCTAGTGCTTTTCCTGGTAAGGGCTTGATATTACCGAGAAAGCAAGAGATGCTCTGTTTGCTACTTACAAGTTCAAGGATCATTTTGACTAGGGGACAGAAGAAATACTAAGCACAATGGAAGTAGACTGTGAGAGCTATGGTTCTCCACCTGGAGTTGGTTCTAGGTCTATGCATGCTGTTGGGGGATAGTAAAAAACTCTGAGTTGGTTCTAGGTCAGTGCATGCTGGTGATAGAGAGTGAAGCACCTGGAGTTGGTTCTAGGTCTATGCATGCTGTTGGGGGATAGTAAAAAACTCTGAGTTGGTTCTAGGTGAGTGCATGCTGGTGATAGAGAGTGAAGCACCTGGAGTTGGTTCTAGGTCTTTGCATGCTTTTGGGGCAAATGAAAGACCTGGAGTTGGTTCTAGGTCTCTGCATGTTGTTGGGGGAAAGTGAAAATGATCCTTTCCTTTTTATCTTACTTTGTTTATTATTTATCTAAAGGAAAGCCACCAATGAATGATAAATAGCTGAGGTTTCATGGGAACTAAATAGTCTGTGTGAATAGAGAATCTAATTCTGCTACGATCTCACTTGAAAAGTAGCTTCAACCATTCTGCTAACTTTTATAAGCTGAGGTTTAAGATTCAAGCAACACGTAGATCCTATATGGTGAATTATTAGTGCTTACCATAGTGATCTAAACTTTGGGTGACAAACAATAGCTAATGCCACATACGTATACGTAGATAGCCTGGAGTGAGCAGCTCTAGGGTGTACATAACTGCTATGTCTCTGACTGAAGATCCAGCCAACATTGGCTCTTCTTTGAAGGTTCAGCTCAGCTTGGCTCCATGCATCCTGATTCTGGGCCAGGCTGAAGGGTAGCAGCTGCTGCAAGCGATGCAATTTCAACCATCAGAGGGCAAGAGAGCAAGGCCGTGTCCTGCCTCCAAGTATCAGTAAAACTCTTTTGTGTTATGTCTGTTAATAATATATTGATTAAAATGAGATTTTTTTTTTTAATCCTGAAATCAAGGTACAGAAAGGAAGAATGCCTTTCTCATCCAAGTGGGGTATGGGAAAGCAGCAAGTAAGTGTGAGCAAGACAGTAAAAGCAGAATTTACTTTGCTCTAGCTAGTTTTGGTCCTATTTTACAGGTTGATGTCTTCAGGGAGAGGTACCAGTATATAAAATTTCAATGGGGTCATGTGAACTTATAAATTGTGGAAGTGAGATAGTGGATAATGGAATAAATCTAAAAAACAGTATGTTGAATTCGAATTAAATAAAGACCACGGAGAGCCATTCTGTCACCGATTTGATGTTTCTATTTCTTTTGAAAAATCTGGCCAGTTCTCTCAGTAGTATTTATGGACTGGATAAAGCTTTGAAGGCAGTGTTATTGGGGTTAAAAATGAAAAATGCATGCAAGAAATCTGAAGTAAAATCTCCGATTTTACTTTGTTTAATTATACGTAATTCTCAACAAAATGGCTCAACTGAACTCAACTCAACTGCAGTATAGCAGACATAAATATTTACAGAATAAATTCATGTATGAAAAATATAACTCATTTCATTGTAATTGATCTAAATTTCTTTCTGAATCCACACTTGCCTTTTTTTGAAAGGAAAAATATATGCTTACTTTTCTCTTTGCTTGTACAGGTAAGTTCAGTAAAAATTCAGAGCTGTTTCTTTTCCATCTCAAGTTTAAACAAAATGGGAACTATGATGTTTTCTTTCCTTATTCTTCCCTTTGGTCATGATTCTGTATCCTAG